>CM062820.1:1267073174-1267673174 GCA_031772625.1 Pinus tabuliformis | reverse complement strand
AAGTTACAAAAAATACATAGTAAAGAAACACACTTTACCTAACTATACACTATACCAAGTTATACTTAACTATTTCCTATGTGTCGAAATATCCTAACATCCCCCCTTAAGAACAACTTGGGATAGGATTGAAGGATGTACAAAGATGACACAATAGGAGAAGGAAGGAGGCTTTAGAGCCTATCCCCCTTAGTGACAATTTCCTAAACTCCAACAAGAAATCAAATTTTAGTAAAATTTGCCTCTGTGAGAGCCTTTGTAAAGATGTCTGCAACTTGATCATCAATTGAACAATATCTCACTTCAAGAACATGGTCATGAATGAGCTTTCTGATGAACTGCATGTGTAGTTCAATGTGTTTGTTGTGCTGATGTTGGATTGGACTTTTGCATATTTGAATGGCACTTTGATTATCACACCAAAGTGTAGTCAGATGATGTTTTTGAAAACAAAACTTTGACAGGATCTGACGAAGCCACAGGGCTTCCTTACTAGCTTCTACAATGCCACGATACTATGCTTCTGCTGAAGAAATAGAAATGGCACTTTGTTTCTTGCAAACCCATGTAATAGGTCCAAAACCAAGAGTAAAGACATAACCTACAATAGACTTCCGATCATGAGGGTTACCAGCCCAATTGAAATCAGTGAAACCAACCAATAGAAGAGATGCTTCTGCACTGTAATGAAACCCAAACTTAGTTGTACCTTGAACATAAATAAGTATTCTCTTAACTACTTTCCAATGACTTTCATGTGGGTTTTGCATAAACCGAGCAATAAGGCCAACAACAAAGGAAAGGTCGAGATGGGTATGGGTTAGATACAAAATGTTTCCAACAAGTTGATGGTATAAGGTAACATCAACTTTAGGGGAAGTATAAGTGACTGAAATTTTGGCTCCAGACTGAAATGGAGAAGGGGTTGGGTTACAATCTTCCATGTGAAAGTGGCGTAGAAGATCACAAGCATACTTGGACTGGGAAAGGGAAATACCTTCTTGGATTGCAAGACTTGAAGACCAAGAAAACAATGCAAGTGTCCTAAGTCTGTCATTTCAAACTGCTTTTGAAGGCTAGAATTCACATGGTTTATAAGGTTGGGATCACTACGAGTAAGGATAATATCATCAACATAAAGAACAAGAATGATAAGAGACTTACCCACTTTCTTGGTTGGACAGTATTGTCAGAATGACACTTAGAAAAGCCAGTATCTAAAAGAAACCTATCCATTTTGTCATACCAAGCCCGAGGGGCTTGTTTGAGACCATAAAGGCATCTCTTAAGCTGACATACAAGGCTGGAGTCTATTTTTATAAATCTAGGAGGTTGTTCCATATAGATTTCTTCATGTAAGTCCCTGTGCAAGAAGGCAGATTTAACATCCATCTGATGGACTTCCCATTTGAAAGAGTCAGTAAGGGAAAGAACAAGGTGAATAGAGTTCATTTTGGAAATAAGGGAGAAGGTTTCAGTATAGTCAATGCCTTCAACTTGTGAAAAACCCTTAGCAACAAGACGAGCTTTATGTTTATCAATGTTTCCACCTGGTCCAAACTTGGTTCTGTAAACCCATTTGCATATAACAGGTTTTCTTCCCTTTGGAACAGGAACAAAGTCCGATGTATCATTTTCCAATAGTGAACAATATTCTTTATTCATAGTTGTGTCCCAATCTGGATGGCCTAAAGCTTCTACAAAAGGATCATAATTCGTTGAAGCTTGAGCCAGTAAAGAAGAGGCTCTATTGAACTAAGAACATGTACGACGATGACCTGTAGGATCACCTGCAAGAGCACCTGCTGCATCCCGAGTAGTACATACCCATTTTGGAATTTGAGGAGCTAAAGGAGGATCTCGAGAAGGTGGGGGAGGATTTTCATCCTCGCTGTCATCATCTAAAGAAGAAATATTTTCAGAAGTAGAAGGGATAGAGAGAGGTGGCACATCTGTCGAACTAGGCTCATAGGCCGATATATTTTCAGCAAACATTGCATCTCTTCTAATGATAACATTTTGGATTTAGGTTGAAGAAGTCTTTATCCTTTGACATCTTCAGAATATCCAACAAAAATACATTTTTCACTCTTAGGTTCTAAGGCTTTA
Source organism: Pinus tabuliformis (assembly GCA_031772625.1). NCBI lineage: Eukaryota > Viridiplantae > Streptophyta > Pinopsida > Pinales > Pinaceae > Pinus > Pinus tabuliformis. Next base: position 1,267,671,065 of record CM062820.1, on the reverse strand, counting down.
TGTTTCTCATCTAGAATATTGGCCCATGCCTCACTTCCAAAAACATGAAAGTGACTTACATTTGGTTTAATTGAGCTCCATGCTTCTTCTGGAGTGATATTCTTTAAAACCTTAGTAGGAGTGTGATTTACTATGTAATTTTCACATTTAATTGCTTCTACCCAAAATTTAAGACTAAGTCCTTTAGATTGAAGCATACAATTAATCATTTCTTTTAAGGTGTGATTCTTCCTTTTAGATACACCATTTTGTTGTGGAGTATATGGAATACTATGTTGCAATTGAATCCCATGCTCAGTGAAAAAGTTGATGAATTTGTTGTTAACATATTCTTCACCATTATCATATCTTAGCTTAATAATTAGATGTACATATTGTTTCTCAACAAAGGCCTTAAAGGCCAAGAACATGTTAAAGACTTCACTCTTGATTTTTAAGAAGTATATCCAAGTGCATCTGGAGAAATCATCAATGAAAGTTAAGAAATACTTGTAGCCAGATAATGAAACAACTAGAAGTGGACCACATAAATCACTATGCACAAGTTGTAAAGGGGTTGAGGCATGACAAGAGGCATGTTTTTCAAAACTATCTTGATGATGTTTTCTGTGTAGACATCCAGAACAAACACCATCTCTACAAGATACCATAGGAAGACCTATCACCATATTTTCTTTACATAGATTTTAAAGGGAGCGATAGTTTAAGTGACCAAATCGCTCGTGCCAAAGTTTGATCACTTCATCATTATGAGAAACAAATACCGAGGGAATTTGATGACCCAAAGTTGTTAAACTTATACAACCTTCTAGAATCATCAATAGTGCCAGTAGCTAAAATCTGTCTAGGACCTCTTAGGTCCTTAATTACAACATCATGAGGTGAAAATTCAACGATTTTACCTTCACCTGAATGAGTTATCTGATATACAAATAAAACGTTGTAGGATAAGGTAGGAACACATAATACATCATTAAATTGACCATTGTCTAGATGAATAGTTCTAGTCCCTACAACACTAATAGATCTATCATCACCAACATATATATTTTTGGTGTTACAATCATTTAAAGAAGAAAACATAGCTTTGTTTTTTTCCATGTGATAAGAAGCTCCAAAATCAATGAGCCACTCATGAGAATGAGAAGAAGAAGATACATTTAGTGCATAACGAGAACGAGATGCTTGACAACCACATGAAAAATGTGTTATTCCTGAAGATGAAGTTGAAGTTGAAGAGTGTTCCAAATGGATGTTGTGCTTCTTCATTGATGCTTCCAAGGCTTCCATCTTCTTAAAGCATTTGGATTCTAAGTGGCCATCATGATTACAAAAGTTGCAATGCCTATCAGTCTTCTTCCCTTTGTTTTTATTTGCCTTATAATTTGTTGAATTGATTTTTCATTTTGAGACTGAAATTGTTGAGGACCCTTGTTTGGTTTAGGACCATTCTTTTTAGGATGCTGCTTCTTAGGATTCTTTGAATTTGGTTATTATTGTACTGTTAAGGCTTTCTTAGAAGAGTTTCGAGTATTATGAAGACCAAGATGTAAGATTTTTTCTTGTTCTCTTATTAAAGAATCACAAAAGGCATCAAAAGAGGGGGACTTGTAGGCTTGTCTTTAAGAAATAAAGGATTCTCTAGTAGAATAGAAGGTGGAAACAAACATAGAGTAGACTTGATCCGGTGGATATTGGTGGCCACCTACCAAGTCCACTTGGACCCCCACCATTATTTTTTCAAGCTTGTCAGTTTCCTTAATTGTAGCACAATTTACTATTTTTAGTAGTTTTTTGGGTCCTGAACTTCTGGAGCTGTTTTGAGGCCCTAAACGACGTTTTTTGGGAAAACTGGGAGCAACATGGGTCCATGTACTGATGTTTCTCTTTTGAAACTTGTAGTTCTCGGATAGATCTTTCTAACGAGATATTGTGCACATCAAACGAAGATCGTATGCCAAAGTTACGACCCCAAGAAGTTGATGTACCAATTTACCCAAACGGGGCCCACGGTTTGGTGTTTCATCTTCTAGGGTTAGGTTTTTGGACGTTTAGGGTTTTCTATTGTTTCTCAACAATAAATAGGCCTTCAAGCATCATTGTAACACAGTTCAGAGGCATGTAGCCACCACATCTCTTCTCATAGATAAGCTACCATCGCCTTAGCTAGTTTATTTCCATTTCTGTTTGTAAGCATATTTCATAATTTTACAGTAACGAAATGAAGTATTATTTCTGTTGCATCTCTATATGTATGGTTATGTCTGCAATTTATTGCGTCCCTATTTAAATCTGGATCAAGATTGGTCTTAACTTAGAAATAATGGAATAGATAAGGTTATCGTTTTCTTTCTTAACCTTAACACCTTCCAAGAGAAGCCTAAGGGTATTGAACTTGGACAAAAAATATTCAATGGAAGAAAACTTATTGGGGCCCAACGTAAGCAACTCATTTTCGAGTTGATGGACTCTATTTTCATTTTTAATTCAAAAAACTTTATTCAGTTGTTTCATTGCTTCATCAAGGATATCAAGTTCTATGATATGGAATCTAAGGTCTGGAGAAATAGACATCCCTATCAACCCACGTGCTTGATCTTGCTTATTTTCCCTTTTGGCTACCTTATTTTCATCTTTAGGTTTAGATTCTTGGCCTGAGGCTATTCTATAAATACATTTACTATTGATTTGGGGTAGCATCGGATATGCTCTAGCAGCAAAAATTGGTGGAGAGGCTAAGGCACATGAGATCTCCAATACCCAGAAAGGGTTTGGGCATATTCTAAACAGTTTGGGAGATATTAAAATAGTTAATTTTTTTAATGGAGTACCTAAGTCTAAACTTAGGGAAAATAAAATATTAATGTGAATTAATATAAAATTGTGTTAGAATGGTCCAAAATTCATGGATCAATCTAGATATAATCTTAGCCATTGATGAGGGACTTAATCTCAGCCGTTGATTTGTCAACGAGAAAAGTATAAGAGGAGGCTTGAGGATCACTTGGAGAACACACCAAGAGATCAAGATTTCGATTTTCTGGGGCTACGTTCGCTGAGAAAGTTGAGAGAGTGATCAGAGTTGCAGCTGAGGGGTAGTGAATACAAAAGCATAGAGGCTGGGATAACACCGAGAGGATCAGCGCAGTAGCCGGAGAGAGGGACGCACAACCAGCCAAGGGTTCACGTAGAGCCAGCCAGGAGTTGTGCAGTGCCTCAGAGGGGTGAGCGTGGGTGATGCAGAGGGCTAGAGGGCTGATGCAGTGCCTCCAGAGGCTAACACAGGCCAAGCCAGAGTAACGCTGGGCAAATGCTGGGCCAGAAAGGGCTGACGTCGTCCCTAGAGGATGACGCTTGGGTTTTGTGGGGCAGATTGAATTTGTGAAGCTACCGGAGTAATTATTCGGGGTTTCAACTAGAACATCTTTCTCTGATTGAGAGGTACTATTGTCGAGATTATTCTCTATTGGGTGAGCCGATTTTGGCACCCAGATTGTATTCAGAAACTACATAATAATAAAACCCTCAGATAGCTACACTGGTTTTCCCGCATTGGCTTTTTCCAGGGACATTAGTCCAAAATCAATGATGTCACTTTTGTGCTTATTTTTGTTTCCTTCAGTTGATGATCTGTAATGTGTTGAGCATGTACTTGTATTTATTTCTAGTATTTACATGGTAAATAATTTGTTAATTAGCAGAACAAGTAGGTAGGAATAAATCAGAAAGTACATGAAGGGTTTCTCACGGGTTAGACTTATAAATTCCAACATGGTATCAGAGGGAGGTTGCAGATCACAAGAGAACTGAGGACATCAGCCGAGCAGAGCAACATCAGCAGAAAACAGTTTTCCTGAGTGACATAAGTTGTTTCTAGTAGAGTAGCAGTAAGGAAGGGGTGATGCAGTGCCCGCATCATCAAGATTGAGCCAGGAAGAGGCCAACGCAGAGACTAAGGAGGGCATAAAAGGCTCACGCAGAGATCGGGAGGGTTGACGCAGTTTTCTAGGGGAGAATTTCAGCCAGTGCTTGATTGCACAGAGCCTAGGAGCTCTAACCTTTAGTTTGTTGGGGTTTAAGAGGCTGTGGGTAAGTTACAGTGTGGAGCTGGTGGGGTACTGTAGTCAGAACAGTATCTAAGAGGGCAAAGCCAAGGAGGAGGGAGTTGCTACCAAGGATTTCTAACCGAGAAATATGGATCAATGGTGCAGCTACACTAACGATCAGAGTCAGGGCATCTCAACATTGGCAAAAGGGTTTCCAGGAGGGAAATCGAGGCTCAGGGGAGAGTCACACCAAGAACTTCCATGAGGGAAGTAGAGGAGTAGTGAGATGGCAGTGAACGGGGTAAGAGAGCAGGACACAGGGAAAATTTTAAGAACCACCCTAAATGATGACAATGAAATCTTGGGGTAAGCCCAAAATCCCTTTTCATGTAAAAATCTGATCCTGGGCTTGTGGGTTATGACCCACTAAGCCTCTGCTGCGGAAACGTCTTCGGCTTTAAGCCTTTTAATTTATTAACGTGGATCTTCATTTGAATCGAGCATCACTTTAATCACCACCGCAAGCATGCAATATAGGTAATACAATACATTGCAAATGATGGATTCTAATAAAACAATATGGCGCCTCTATATACGTCGGCAGATCCACCGATCCACCCAACTCCATCAATCTCGTGCATGCAAAAACATGCGCCTCAAACAGAGCTCCAATTATATTTCCATACACGGCAATTTCCAACAAATATGCAGAAGCTTGTAACCATTCCTTTATTATATAAAACAGCGTTTGAATGCTTTTAAATAACCACCACAATATTACAAAATACCAAAGTTCCAATCTGACTGATCGGAGATCGGAACTCGGCAGGATTGAATGGTCGATTCTACAGCAAACCAGATCCGTGAAGCCGAAGCTGATTGGTGTCCTTCCATTACTGCTGGCATACATTGTAACGTCTATATCCAACAGCTGGAGGCGCTTAGCCTTTATCCATTCTCTGAGAGCGTTAACCTTTGCCGTTGCCACTGCATGACGTTCCCTAAGCTCTGCCACCGACATAGCTCGATAATTTACAGGAGCAGGAGTGTTAGTGGAGAATGCATCGAAACCCTGATTTGAACCAGCACAATAAAAAAAACCAGAGATGTTCGGTATGCAAATCAGTAAACCGAGCTCCACGTCGTATGCCAAATAATTATTTTTTTAGGGAACATAAACTTCGCATAAGGGAAGGACTCGACCATGGATCGAAATCCAAAGACCCTGCGCCCTTTACATGGATTTTAACGGTAAACTTAAACTGTAAAAACTCATGACGCAATAGACAGAAAATTGACATAATCCATAGTTTTGATTATAAAAAAAAACTACTGGTCTAAGGCGTTGCAGCCTTAGCCAATAAATCCACACAGCCTACATTGTATCTTCACTAGCGCGCCCCCATCTCAAGCATACAAACATGCTTATAAAGCATTTACAAAGGCGTGAATCTGTTACAAAAATCTCTCAAAAATACATGCACGTAGATAACAATCCATCAAATCCTCTTTAAATCTGTTTTAGAGCAGATTTTCCTCCTGTTTTCCAGCTTGACTGTCCAAGTCTTCATCGCTCCTCTTGGATTCCTCTTTAAATTAGAAAAAGGTCAGATGCTCCTGCATCACTAAATTTATATGTATAATAAATGGATGAATCCCCATGATACATAGGAAAAATGGGAGGTGATTTTATCACAAATATAATATGTATATATATCTTTTTTGGCGAATCTCTCACTAGATTATATTATCTTGTAAAGTCATGGCGAATCTTTCATTGAATTATAAAATCTTGTAAGATCTTGGAAAATCTTTCACTGAATTATAAAACATTGTGAAGTCTTAGCGAATATTTTGTTAAAGTATGAAACCATATATGATAATAATAAAACATAAACTGTAATATACTAACATACATGTTTGGAAAAAAGAAGCATAATTTTCACTTCCTACAAACAATGTTGCAAGTTTTAGTGGCCATGTTTGTCATGGTAGGAGAGATTAATGTTTTCTCTACCACTTTTTCCAAGCTATCAAATTTCTTTCTTATTCCATAGACTCCAACTGCGAGATGAAAAAAAAACACACACATCAAGTTTGTTTACCCCAACACGCCAACAAGTAGCAATCCCAAACTATATAATATAATGAAGTAGTAGATATCCCAAAGGCTTGAAGGGGATCTAATGGAAGGAAGTGACCATTGTCAGAAGCCTTCCAATCAATATATAATTATATAAATGTAGATTTATTATTATTTTAATTGGAAATCTTCAATTAAATAATAAAATTTAATTACGTCTCTCCCAATCTAAATTTCTTATTAGCATAATTCACTACCTTCATACCATTTTTAATAGCGTTGTAACATGTGGATTAACTTCCTTTTTGGTGCACAATCTCTGCCTTTTAGGACAATATGGTCTAGTGAAGATGAAAGGTTGTACAAACCAGCATATTTTTCAAACAACTAATCCAAGATCAGTACCTTAAATTTTCATGAAGATATCATATTGAGAATGTTTGAAAAATAGTGGGAAATCTGGGCAGCGACTATCTCTCTTCTGCGAGAGTGATGTGGAAAGAGTTAAGATTTTATTGTTTTGAATTTTTTTTTGTTAAATCAGAAAAACCAATATTAATGGAGATATCGGTATTTTTTACTAAATTTTGTGAAGTGACTAAATGTAGCTTTAACCATTCACCTTAAGATTTTTTTACAATATAATTTCCTAAGTCTATTTAATATCTTCATTATCATAAAAACCAATCTATATCCATCTTAACTCCACATCTACCACTCTTAGAGGAATGAAATCTATTTATCCCTCTCGACACTTGGTAGACCCAGAATTAAGATGGATCTAAGCTGATAGAATTTCCCCTTTAAATAGTCTATGCTCACATGAATACCATGGTATTACCATGGGTAAATACCATGGGTTATCATAAACCTAGAGCTTAAAAACCACTATTAGTAATTTATAAAAATTAATAAAATTAATAATTGATTTTTTTTTATTTTTTTATTTTAACCAAGTTAAAATGTTTAAGTGACATTAACTTACAAGATCCATTTTTACTCTTGATCTACCAAGCCCCGAGAGGGATCAAATATTTTTCACTCTATGTTAGTTTGTGTATCACGATATTTGATCCAGAGTAAAGATGGATCTATGCTAGTTTAATTCCCCCTTTAAATAGGTTGCATTCCATGTGAATACCATGGGTCAATACCATGTTCCATCTTTATTTTTATTAATACTAATACTAGGGTTAATAATGTTTTTTTGCATGGTATTAATAATAATTTGGCCCATAGGCTTCACCTAAATATAACACATTTTTTGAGTGTTCGTAAATATAAGGTGGCTTATGGAGTAAAAATGTTTTATTTATTTATCATACCTCTCGTTTATTTATATTTTTATTAATTTACCATACCTCTTTTATAAATATGGTATTTGGCCCATAGGATTCAATTAAATAACACCTCTTTTTTGAGTCTTCATAATAGAAAGAGGGTTATGGACTAAATATAGAAAGAGGTTTTATTTATTTACCATACCTTTGAAGTATAAAAAGAGGTTTTATTTATTTACTATACCTCCACTTTATTTATATTTTTATTTATTTACACGCTTGCGTGTTCATAAATATAAGGTGACATATTGAGTAAATATAAAAAATAAAAAAAATGTTTTATTTATTTACCATACCTTTGGAGTAAGTATAAAAAGAGCTTTTATTTATTTACCATACCTCCACTGTATTTATATTTTTATTTATAACTATCATAAATACATTTTCTTGAAAATGAGGGCAAATGGAAAATTGTAACTCCTAATTTCAAGGGCTAAATTTACTTTTTCTACCCTCTCCCTTAAAATAAGGTGGGCTAACCTCCATACCTAATTTTTTTATAAAATAAATTTGAGGGGATATGTAACAATGTACTATGATACAAAATATTCGCCCAACAAAAATATAAAACCCCTTAATTTAGCCCAAGGGTGAAAATTCGCCCCTAAAATTTTCCATGTCAGGACAGACTGGATGGAACTTCAAACTTCGTAGTCTAGAAGGCCAAAATCTTATCCATTCTGGACAGGTATCGTGTCAAGCACTTCACCTTGAGGATGATAGCAATCCCAGTTGACCCAGTTCATAACAACAAGAACGAGGAGGCAATGGCAAGGGCTAAGAGCATCATTCTTGACAAGGTCAAGGACCATGTAGTACCACATATTACCGAAAAGGACACGACAAATGAGATGTGGGAGGCCCTAAAGAAATTGTACCAACATACTTTTTTGCAGAGAATGATGTTACTAGAAAATCAATTGCAGTCATACCAGATGCAGAAGGGAAAACAGATCGACCCCTTCCTCATTCAATTGAAGGAGATTCGGGATCAGCTGACTCCCATAGGAGCCACGCCAGATCAAGAATTGATGGTGAGAACAGCCTTGAACGCAGTCTCAAAAGACTAGAAGGTGTTTGTCCAGAGCATACTGGGCAGGGAAACCCTTCCAGATTGGGAGGAAATTTGGGTTGCTCTTCACCAAGAAGAAATCAGAAGGCTGAGCAAGGCGGGAAGTAATGACAAGGGGATCAGAATCAAGAAGGAGGAGGAGGTGGATGTTACCCTAGCATCTGAGGGAAAGCAGGAGAAATGGAAGAAGAAGTACCTCTCCAAGGTCAAATTCTTCCACTATGGGGAGCTGGGTCATTATGCGGCCTAGTGTCCAAGGAGGAAGAACAAGGGAGAGGCCTTCGAGACCAAGGCTGCACCAGCAAGGGCAGAGAAGGAAGTGGATACAAAAGATGACTATGCCATGAGTGCACACACACCACTTGAGTGGAAGTGGGGAGACATCAAGTTGTAGTCAGATGGACTACAAGCGATGAGGGGTAGGACCCTCAAGGTAACCAACCTATTGGATTAGACCTTGCTATGAGAGCCCCAAAGAGGAGTAGGAGTACTAGCGGATGTCAGTAGAGACAGATGTGGATGGAGTGATAGAGGGAGCTACTATGAGGGATTCCAAGGATAGCGTTAGGCAGCAATGCGAGAAGCACGGGAGTGTTGCACCACTGCAAGATGGCACAAAGAGGTGTGCAATGGTGTGAGATGCATGGAATAGTTACAGAAGCGCAGAGGTCAGAGAGAGAGCACTTGTCAGCGATAGAGGGAGCCTCAGCATCATGAGTGTCTCTAGCTTGACAAAGATGTCAGAGTTGGGAGATTAGTTACTTACTTCTCAGTAACTGGGTTGCAGTGCAGAAGTTAGCAGTGACAGTGTTATGGACAACACAATGCAACAGAATGAGAGGGAGTTGCAGTATGGATGCAGCAGCGGCAGTGGCAGGGCCATGGGTAGCAGTACAGGATGCAGCAGTGCAAAGGATGTTGGGCAGCAGGCCTAACATTAGCATAGGGACCGATGTCGAATGATCAAAGTGATGCTTAGTGAGGAGTATTACTAGAGCACAGTCCTTGCTAAGAGGGAGTGTTGATTTGGGGTAGCATAGGATGTGCTCTAGCTGCAAAAATTGGTGGAGAGGCTAAGGCACATAAGATATCCAATACACAGAAAGGGTTTGGGTAGATTCCAAACTGTTTTAGAGATATTAAGATAATTAGTATTTTTAATGGAGTCCCTAAGTCTAAACTTAGGGAAAATAAAATATCAATGTGAATTAATATAAAACTATGTTAGAATGGTCCAAAATTCATGGATCAAGCCATATCTAATCTTAGCCATTGATTAGGGACTTAGTCTGGGTCGTTGATTTGTCAACGAGAAAAGTATAAGAGGAGGCTTGAGGGTCACTTGGAGAACACACCAAGAGATCAAGATTTTGACTTTCTGGTGCTGGGTATGCTGAGAAAGTTGAGAGAGTGATCAGAGTTGCAGCTAAGGGGCAGTGAATATAGAAGCAGACAGATAGAGATAGCACCGAGAGGATCAGTGCAGTAGCTGAAGAGAGGGACGCAAAACCAACCAAGGGTTCACGCAAAGCTAGCCAAGGCTCATGCAAAGCTGGCCAAGGCTCACGCAAAGCCAACCAGGAGTTGTGTAGTGCCTCAGAGGGGCAAGCGTGAGTGATGCAGAGGGCCAGAGGGTTGATGGAATGCCTCCATAGGTTGATGCAAGCCAAGCGAGAGTGACGTTGGGCAAACGCTGGGCCAGAAAGGGCTGACGTTATCCCTAGAGGCTGATGCTAGGGTTTCGTGGGGTAGATTGGAGTTGTGAAGCTGCCAGAGTGATTATCCGGGGTTTCAGCCGGAACATCCATCTCCGATTGAGAGGTACTACTATCGAGATTATTCTCTGTTGGGTGAGCCAATTTTGGCACCCAGATTGTATTCAGAAACTACATAATAATAAAACCCTCAGATAGCTACACCGGTTTTCCCACATTGGCTTTTTCGGAGGACATTAGTCCAAAATCAACGGTGTCAATTGTGTGCTTGTTTCTATTTCCTTAAGTTGACGATCTGTAATGTGTTGAGCATGTACTTGTATTTATTTCCAGTATTTGCATGGTAAATAACTTGTTAATTAACAGAACAAGTAGGTAGGAATAAATCAGAAAGTACATGAAGGGTTTCTAATGAGTTAGATTTAGAAATTCCAACATTTACTTCTAAGTAAATCCACAATGTAGGATAACCATTGGAAGTAGTTGGTGTTGTCAAGAATAACTAGGCATGTACTTTCCATTTTAAACTAAAATTATGCTAAATATGCTGAAATTAAGTGTTCTAATGGAAAGATCTCGGAAAATTAGGCCGATTCAAAAAAATATCTCTAAAAACGGCTTTCGGATGAAGAATTTATGGCTTTTTGAAGAAAAGTTGTTGAAGATGCTGACGAACTACGTGAATGTTGGGAAATGAATGATAATGCTATATTTAAAACCGCTCCCTCTCCCCCCTTCCTCTTCAAACTTAATCTAATTAGCTCACTTTTAAAAAAAGACTACTTTATGTGACCCACTTTTATAAATAAGTGAAAGTCACTTTTACAATGGTACTTTATGAACTACCCACTAAATTGTAACTTAAATAAAAGATAAAGTGACTTCATAATTATAAGTGACTCACTTTTTATAATGGGTGAGAACACTTTTACATAAAGTAACTTTAAAACATAAGTTACATGTGTTTTTTGAAAAAGTAACTCAAAAAAAAGACTTGAACCTAAGACCTCTATTCTCATAAATTAACTTTGGACCAAGCGAGCTAGTTTAAAAGGTAAGTTACATGTGTTTTTTGAAAAAGTAACTCAAAAAAAAGACTTGAACCTAAGACCTCTATTCTCATAAATTAACTTTGGACCAAGTGAGCTAGTTTAAAAGGTTAGTAATTTTTGGAAAGGAGGAAGGTTTTTTTGTTTTTTTGTTTTTTTTTTTGTTTTTTTTTTTGTTTTGTTTTGTTTTGTTTTTTTTTTTTTTTTTTTTTTTTTTTTTTTTCGGTGCTCACTGAAGCTTTGGAGTGTGTGCTTACTTGAAAACCTTTTTTGCCTACAAAACAAAAAAAACCACACAACCCAAAACGAACATGCAAAAGAAATCCAAGCCTTGCGGCTTAAAGTTAGATTTGACCGGAAAAGAAATATTTTCCTCAATGTTTCTGATTTTTCGAGATCACACTAAGGTGCAGTGGAAAAGAGCATATGCATGAGAAAAATCATTTATTTATGTCTCTGGTTTTCCCAGATCGCACAGAGTCATGGGGAAAAGAGCATACACAGAAATGAAAGGTATAGATCTAGTAATAGAAAACAATTATAGAGGACTATAAACCAAAATAAACAGAGAGATAAATAAGTGTAACTGCAAATAAAGATTGTATACCTCCACATCTTAAAAATGACATAGCTAAGGCAACCAGAAACCTTTTCTCATGAAATGACAGGGGTTCCTCACTTGAACAGATGCTTCTAACACAATAGAGCATTCCTCTTGGCCCGAAAGCAGTCAAAAATATTACATCTAGGAAACGACAGTCGGATGCAGTTGTATCAGCTTCAGATTTGGATCACCAATAGATGTGGCCCTGGAATAGCTCTGATACCATGTAGGAATTTTCAGGGTAAGTTCCATAGATAGAACACCAAAGGACACCACTCACAAACAAATCATAGATCGGTACATCAGTATTCTTGACATGGTTAAAACCCTGAAAGAGGGAAACAGTCCATGGCCTGAGCCAACACGGCCACTTTAGGAAATTTATTAATGTAAAAGAAAGAAAAATTACATAAGCTTCTGTCATGAATGGTCACCTTACAAATGACCCTCCATGCTATTTAAATAGAGATAATGGACCAATCACGTGTTAAGACATGGATCAAGTGTCGGTAATACCGAGGAGAGAATGAATCGTCAAATCACTTCATGTCTAGAACATATCGTGACCGTCGGATTGTAAGTTACAAAATGTACATAATAAAGAAGCACACTTTACCTAACTATATACTAGACCAAGTTATACTTAACTATTTCCTATGTGTCGGAATATCCTAACAAATTTCAAATGTTTTGTATCTCTAATACATCTTGATAGCTCAAAAAAATGCATTTTATTTTGTTTATCCTATACATGCATTGCATACAAAACACATTAAAACTAACAATGCATGCTCCACGCGGTATTTAATATTTGAAAATTTCATTTACTTTAATGCAACTTTTGAGATTAATGCAACTTTAGTTGATTCAACATTGCAATTTTTAATTCTCAATCTCTGAGTTTTCGCAAATTTCATGAAAAATACAATAGTATCTAAAAGGATACTTTAAGACAGAAGATAATTTATAATGTATGTTTTCTATTGCAATTTTTTAGAATGTTTTCTTTGAAAAGCTTTATATTAAAAGTTAAGTATCAACTGACATCCATAGTAGCTCTTATATACAAGATGATGATCTATTCATGAATGCAAAATGTATACATGTACCATGTTTTATAATGTGCAATTTTAAGTTATATGATTGTTTTAGACATCTACACCATTATAAGATTCATGAATGCAAAATGTACCATGTTTTGTAATTTGCAATTTTACTATTCATTAAACAACTTCACAAAACCTAAGAATCAACCCAAATCCTTATTATATTCTACTAACATTATAAGAATCATCATGCAAAATGTACCAACTAAATGAAAATTTACAAACATTGCTTCATATTCATGAACTTAAATGTAAAACCTTTAAGCATAAAACCATGCATCATGCAAAATGTAACATGTTTTAAATCATGTTTATTGTTGATTAAACTCACAAACTATAACTTGAAACCTTACATCAAACAAAGAGTTGGAAGTTAACTAGAACAACCAAGCAAAGGTTGATCTATGAGAACATTGTTGGGTAATTATGAAATCCAAAATGGCATGCATTCTAATTATCATTTAACTTGAAGCATACATGACTTGAAAATTTGGTATGGGGAAACTGTAACTATTACAAAGGTTATTAAAATTTGTGTTCTAAAACTCTACATATGTGAGTCATACAAAGTACTAACTAAATGCTAATTTACTATAGTATGTTTGCTTTGAGCAACTTTATATTAAAAGTTAAGTATCAATAGCCCTTCTACATAAGATGATGATCTATTCATGAATGCAAAATGTATACATGTACTAGATGTTTTATAATGAAATTTTAAGTTATATGATTGTTTTAGACATCTACACCATTATAAGATTCATGAATGCAAAATGTACCATGTTTTGTAATTTGTAATTTGTAATTTTTGTAATTTTGCAAATTTACAAACATTGCTTCATATTCATGAACTTAAATGTAAAACCTTCAATCATCAAACCATGCATTATGCAAAATGTAACATGTTTTAAATAATGTTTATTGTTGATTAAAATCACAAACTATAAATTGAAACCTTACACCAAACAAAAAGTTGTAAGTTAACTAGAACAACCAAGAAAAAGTTGATCCATGAGAACTTTGGTGGGTAATAATGAAATTCAAAATGGAATGCATTCTACTTACCATTTAACTTGAAACATACATCACTTGAAAAGTTGGTATGGGGAAACTGTAACTATTACAAAGGGTATCAAAAGTTGGGTAGCAGCTTTATATTAAAAGTTAAGTATCAATCACCCTTCTATACAAGATGATGATCTATTGATGAATGAAAAATGTATACATGTACCATGTTTTATAATGCAATTGTAAGTTATATTATTTTTCTAGACATCTACACCATTATAAGATTCATTCAAATGCAAAATGTACCATGTTTTGTAATTTGTAATTTTACTATTCATTAAACAACTTTGAACAAAACCTAAGAATCATCTACTAACATTATAAGAATCATCATGGAAAACGTACCAACTAAATGAAAATTTACATTCATTGCCTCATATTCATGAACTTAAATGTAAAACCTTTAAGCATCAAACCATGCATCATGCAAAATGTACCATTTTTTATATTGCAATTTTATTGTATGCTTGCCTTAAACAACTTTGTATTAATGGTTAGTTATAAACCCACATGCATAGTAGCTCTTCTATAATAGGTTATGATATATTCATGAATGCAAAATGTATACTATGTTTTATAATGAAATTTTAAGTTATGATTGTTTTAGACATCTACGCCATGATAAGATTCATGAATGCAAAATGTACCATGTTTTTTAATTTGCAATACACTATCCATTAAACAACTTCACAAAACCTAAGAATTTGAAGCCAATTCCATATTATCTTCTACTAACATTATAAGAATCATGCAAAATGTATAAACTCCAAAATTAGCATATTAAAGATCAGTTCATAATAAAGATTTTTATTTAAAATATGTCCAAAATTTATATCATTATAAAAGTAAATACAATAAAAAGTTGTCAAATAAAATATGCATCAAAGAGATCAATTCATAATAAAGAGTTTTACTTTAAATATGTCCAAAATTTATATCATGATAAAAGTAAATATGATAAAATATTTTCAAATAAAAAATTGCATCAAAGAGAATCATGCTAAAGTATATGATCTATCAACATCCTCATGCTATCATCATAATCATGGGTGCCCTGCACAACATGTGTAATATGAATATATACATAAGCTTGTGTACTTTAAAATTAAATTTTAATGTTTTAAAATTAGATGAGAATTTTGTCATCTAAAAAAATTATAAAAGGTTTCAAATTCCATGCAGTACCCCGTGGTGTTCTTCCTCCATTTCACCCTCGTGGAAGCCTTGTACAACACATGTACATGTATATATTAAAAAAAAAAAAATTGCACATGAAAATTCATGAATTCGTAATATTAAAATAAATGTAGCAACATTTTAAAATTGTGTAGACAATCCAATCTTTGTTGATGACTCAAGTTTCATATTCCATGCAATACCTTGTGGTGTTCACCCTACATTCCACCTTCATGGATTCCCTATACAATACATGTACATGTATATATTAAAAATTTAAAATTGCACTTGAAAATGCATAAACTCGCGATATTAAAAAAATAAAGTAACAACTTTTTCGAATTGTATAGACAATACAATCCCTGTATCTGACTCGAGTTTCAAATTCCATGCAATACCTCGTTGTGTTCCCCCTGCATTACGCTGTCATGGATGCCCTGTACAGTATATGTACATGTATATATTAAAACTTTAAAATTGCACATGAAAATTCATAAACTCGCAATATTAAAACAATTGTAATAACTTTTTCAAATTGTTTAGATGATCATATCCCCATAGCTGACTCCATCTCTAATGTCCCTGGAGAAGCAAAACTGCCTCCACAAACCTAAATTTTGAAAATTATAAAACTGTAAGATAGAGATCTCATTTTTTAATGAAAATTGCTTTAATTTATAATAAAAAAAGTGAAATATTCAATACTTGTGACAAGCGAATATTTGACACATCTCCTAATAGGGAGTAAGAGAGTGGCATTGTGTCAAAAATGTCAGATGGAATGGAAATATGTTAACATTTAATTATATATGTAATTATTTCTTTTACAAATATGTCTTCATAATACCGATATAATAAAAGTAAATTAATATTATCAACATGAACTCTTCAAAAAAACCTAACATCTCTCAACATATCTTGATTTGAACCTAAACCCAACGCTGTGATATAATCAAACTTTTCATTCAACAAATGAATTAACTACAAATGGTGAACATATGATACATTCATGTTAGATTATATCTTTAAAAAACTACAAAATGTATGTGAATCAACATCAACACATGCATTACATTACATTAAAATATCCACCCTAAACATTAACACATATTGATCCCATGTCCTCTTCCTCATGACCAATTAGGTCTTTCCAACCATCATGACAAGCCTTTGCATATGCTTTAACCTCTTCAATATTCATATTATCTATCTCCAAATCTAATTTTTTATACAAAATTAGCGCGTGCATCAGCTCGTGCTCTTTGTCGATTAAGACTGACATCAATTCTAATTATTGTAGTCTGTATGTTGTCTATAGTGGCATCCCTTACTTCTCAACCAATCTGAGAAGTGGCATCCATCTTTGACCAAAAAATTACCAGAGGTGAGGTTGAGGTACCAAAGGTGGCATAGGATGAGACAATTCAGTATCCCTTAATACACCCTTACGTTCATATGTCTAACCTCTCCCAATACCATAAAATTTAGATGGAAGGTCAGTATAATCAGGTTTCGTACCCAAAAATAGTTCCACATAAAATAATTTTTCAAAATAATGTGGAACCTATTCATTCCATGGCATCTTTCAATACACTGCAAATAATCTATCGTACAAATGGTGGGCTATTTCAGGGTGCTTGAAATATTGCACCTTGAACATCTTTCTTTTTGGCCCTTCTTTGAAATTAAACATAGATTCGGCATGTGCTTTTGTAACCCTCCTACTTATCTCGGCCCATTTATCGAAACCCATCACTATTTACTTTATATTCCTTTTCATATCTATAATCCATCAGTTGTCAGCCCAAGGTTCTTGTAAATATCAAGAAATGAACTTAGAGAGTGCACAACCATTTCTAAGCTTTGTTGACTCTCTATAGTCAGCTCCAAACTCCCAAGACCTTTCTTCAATTTTGAATAATGAGTTATGCACCTCTGTAATGTACATTGTTGTATGTTTGTTTCCTAAGGAAGCTCATCAAAAATATCAGACAGACAAGTGGTAGTTAGTGTATGGTCTTCTTTTTCAATCACCTTGCTTCACCTACATCAACTTCGGTCAACATTTTCACCCCCTTCTTCAATATAATTACATAAATATTAAAACATGTTAATGTATTTATACACATGCAAAATAGACATATACAGTATATGTACATACAATTTATTTACATGTACAATTTTTTTTAACATAAAAATAAATATAAAATTATATAATTTACGAAAATGAGGATCATGATGATCCAATTGAGATTCACGACCACTTGGAGATGGTTGAGCACCATTATGCCCAAGTACATGATTTTATTGAGCCTATTGACCACTAGGAGAATGTTGAGCACCCTCACATGACGACCTAGTGAGACATGATTCTAAAAAAATAGAGATTATAAATTAATTAAGTTAAATTGACAAAATATTCAATATATGTATGTACATATGATTCTACCTATTTATCATTTAAGTAAATGCACAGAAACATATGTATAACATAACACGATGATGTGAATGATGACCCTCCATTGATTATCTGATACCCTCTTCTACCTAGTGAGAAATTCTCCTAAAAAAGATGGAATTTATTATAAATTAATAAAGCTAAATTGAAAAAAATCAATTCAATATGTATGTACATACGATTCTGTGAATATTGTTTAAGAGCTTGCATATAAAAATATATATACCACTATGATGATGTAATGAACAATGGCCCTCCCCTGATTCATCTAATACTCTCCTTGATCCACGACCAATCTCGTTGGCATGCATAGAAAGTCCCCCTCTAGTCGATGCATGAGACTCAGTTGATGCTCTATCCCGCTTACGCCTTGAAGAATTAGGCAGTGAATTCTCATGTGATGATCCAAGCCCTCAATTCATATATATATATATATATAAACCCAAGATACCTCATGCATTTAAAAAACTTTAAAATTACTATTTAAAAAATCAAGAATTCGGAAATTTAATAAGACAAATAAATGTAACTATCCAAGTGTTTCTTCAAAATTATTTGGTGTAAAATCTTCATTTCAAATATACTCAAGACTAAAAACACAAATTCTAAAGTTCACATTTTGAGAATTAAATACAAAATTTTCTAAAACATGTGAGGATCACCAAGTTGCGCTTACATAGTGGGGGCATACTTAGTATAGTATTGAAAGAAACACATGGTCATTAAAAGTAACACATTTATAACTAAAAAACACACACATATCAGAGATATCTTACAATGTCCATCAATAAATTTTGATGGAGAGCTTCTTGACACAAATTCATCTTTCACACACAAATCTTGAATTGCCATTGCCCCATACAATAGATCACTATACATCATGTTAACATTTGCATAATGACTTATGCTAAATGATTGGAATTTAATAGTAATATTTTTTTCTTCTCCATGCAGTTGTTTTAACTTCTCCTTTTTGACTTGGTACACGCCTTTCATATGGTTGCACACAAGTTCAGAATTGGTGAAGACTGTAATTCCATTGGATTCGTATTCCCTAGTTGTTCTTAAGCCTTTTATCAGTGCAATATAATATGCTTCATTGTTTGTTGTCCTTCTAGGTACATTCATTTTCCTTTGGAAGACTTTGTTCATCACATTATTTCATAGTGCATAAGTAATCACGCCTTGTCTTGGATTGGGATAACAACAAACATCTATTCATAATGTCCATTTTTAAACCATGTTTAACAGGCTTTCTGATCCCTTGAAAAACAAATTAAATCAAATAAATAATATATTTTGTTTTTGCAACTACCTTATATTATGGGAGAATGATGAAAAATAAATATATATTGTGATGGAATGATGGAATATTACACGATATTTTTTTATGAACTGTCCCAATGGAATAATAATGGTAGTTTAGAAATCACTGCAATAGGGAAATGACTTAACAAATGTTCTCATGTTGGAATGCACAAGAATAGCATTCAAACACATGCTACACTACATTGATTTTCGATGATGAGAAAAATATTTTTCATCATAAAAAATTAATGTAATTTTCAACCCAAGCTAGGGCCTCTAATCGTCTAATAGTTACTCCCATGACTCTCCATACCCCTAAGACTAAATAATTATTAGTACTTCCATGCCTAATGAGATTCCTTCACTATTCAATGAAGCTTATACTTATTGTGAAAATACCAATCCTTGAAATTAGATATATATTGTCATGTTTATCAAGTTTGGACTATACCGAAGGTTAACCTATAAATGGATTTTTTCATCATACCATGTATGATTTTGTTGCAAAAATTGCCACATTTAAAAAGCTTATACCCACATTCAAATCAATAAATAGCTAACTTGTAATGGCTTTCATCTTCTATATAAGTCATTCAATACTTTTTTATGAGGCAATAAGGAGATAAAAAAAAAAAAATCATGGTTTGCATATGAATAATATCATCGGCTTGCTTGCCTAAATCCATGGATTAGATCATCAACCAAGATTTCTACATATGGTTTTTATTCATGGATAGGACAAGTGAATAAAGCAACAATGTGAATTGGAGAGTTATTATGGCTTATCACTTAAATATCCAATTGTGTCAATTCATGCTAGTGACCCTACCACTTAAATATCACTTATCACTTATCGCTTATCAATTAAATAAATATAATAAAATAGGGGAAAAGAGGTGAATATATCACTTATCACCTATCTATAAAATATATGAAGGGGAAAAGAGGTGAATATATCATATTAAAATATGTGAATATATATAATATTAAATTGAATCATATTGATGATAGAGTTGAAATCAATAAGAATTGAAATCAGTAAGAAACAAATCTTATGATTTATAATAATTTGGAGTAGCATGATGCAACCTACATATAGTAGGTATGATAAAATAAATATAATAAAATGACTAGAGTCAAAATCAGATTTATTATAGGTGGAGAAATAAAAGTCCAATTTTAATTAATACCCAAGAATGATTCCCAAATAAAAATATTAACGCAAAGAAAATAATAACAAATTAGTTTTCACAAGAATAACATTCAAACACATGCTACACTACATTGATTTTCGATGATGAGAAAAATAGTTTTCATCATAAAAAATTAATGTGATTTTCAACCCAAGTTAGGGCCTCTAATCCTATAATAGTTACTCCCATGACTCTCCATACCCCTAAGACTAAAATCATTATTAGTACTTCCATGCCTAATGATATTCCTTCACTATTTATGAATTTTATACTTATCATGAGAATACCAATCCTTGAAATTAGATATGTTTTCATGTTTATCAAGTTTGGACTATATCGAAGGTTAACCTCTCAATAGGTTTTTTCCATCATGCCATGTATGATTTTGTTGCAAAAATTGCAACATTTAAAAAGTTTATACCCACATTCAAATCAATAAACAACTAAACTGTAAGGACTTTCATCTTCTATATATAAGTCATTCAATACTTTTTTATAATAAGGGTTGCTTGTCAATCATGCAACTGAGTATACTGAAATCCATAAATCTTATATTTATCTTCAATATTAAGATTAAAAAAGCATCTAGTTTTAATATGCATAAGATCATTGGCTTGCTTGCCTAATCCATGGATTAGACCATCAACCAAGATTTCTACATATTGGACGTTATTCATGGATAGGATAAGTGAATAAGGCAACAATGTTAATTGGAGAGTTATTTTTTTGGGTTGTGTTATATTCTTTCCAAAACTACCCCACGTGGAAGGGGTCACAGGGGGGGCATATGCCCCCCTGCATGGGGTCCGGGGCAACACCCTGAAAAAAAAAAAATGGACCCTATATTAGGTGGGCAGACCTACCTATGGTTTTGGGCATGGTGTTTTTCTGTTCGTGGTATTTTGTAGATCTCGTCAAGGGAACTACGATTATGTTCTAATCTAGGGTTAATGGATTGGGGTTTATGGATTCTTCAGCATGTATATATATATATATATATATATATATATATATATATATATATATATATATCTGTGTGTGTGTGTGTATTGTAAAATTGAAAGGAACAAAATGAAAAATCAATCTGGTAGTCTCAATTTTGGGATCCAGGGGAAAAAAAATTGTATATATTTTTTATGTTTTATGCTCTCGCCATTGTTTATTTTTTTTTTTAGAATTCGTATGCAAGTAGTTTCTGTACAGGGTTAAAA
Source organism: Pinus tabuliformis (assembly GCA_031772625.1). Lineage (NCBI taxonomy): Eukaryota > Viridiplantae > Streptophyta > Pinopsida > Pinales > Pinaceae > Pinus > Pinus tabuliformis. The sequence continues at coordinate 1,267,649,636 of CM062820.1, read as the reverse complement.
CCTACATTTGGTATTAGAGATTTTTGGATTCAAGGGGACGCTTTTGTTGTTGAGGGGTTTTTCTCAGGCCTGGGGTAGACCCTGTTCAGTGGGAGATCTGCGGGATCAATTATTGTCGTGAAAAAAGTGGGGAGCAATGGAAATATAGAGATAAAGAAATTTAATGGTCAGAATTTTGAGTTGTGGAAACTCAAGATGGAGGATCTGTTGGTGGATAAAGATCAAGTGATCGTGGTAGATCCAGGTACTAAACCAATAGCAATGTCAGCTGAAGATTGGGCGAAGTTGGATCAGAAGGCAAAGATTGTGTATCTTAGATTCAATGTTGTTGAAGGTATCATGGGAAGCTTCGGTGAAGGCTTTGTGGGAAAATTTAGGGACTTTGTACCAATATAAGTCTCTGGTGAATAAATTGTTCCTATGGAAAAAGTTGTATAACCTGAGGATGAAATATGGAGACTCAGTGGCAGATCATCTGAACACATTTAATACTGCGGTAAGTCAATTATTATATGTTGATATTAAAATTTCAGATGATAAGTGCATCAATTTTTTGTGTTCTCTACTAGATTCGTGGGATACTTTGGTTGTTGCAATAGGTGGCAATGCAACTACCTTGCAGTTTGATGAAATAGTCTCATCCTTGCTATCGGAGGAGATGAGACTGAAAAATATGGAGGACTAGAATGGTGATGCCTAGTCTGTACAAGGTCAGTCCCAAAACAGAAACAAAAATAAGTCCTCGAGTGGGAGATATAAATCTCTGAGAAAACCTGTAAAGGTGTACTGGAAATGCGGAAAGGAAGGCACTTCAAAAGGGACTGTAAATATAAATCTCCTGAGAAAGAAAAGGGATCTAATGAATCTCCTTCTACAGAGGTGAAAACCACCTCAAATGAAGGTGGGGATGTGTAATTGGCTTCTTCTTCAAGTAAACATGAAGATCATGAGGCATGGTTGATTGACTCAGGTGCATCCTTTCAATTCACTCCCCATAGAGAGTAGTTCTGCAAGTATGAGAAATATGATGATGGTGATGTCTTCTTAGGGGATGATAGGAAGGCTATAATTGTTGGTCGCAGAAAAGTCAAATTGAAGTTGCAAGGTGGAAGGATTATATCACTTTCGGGTGTTCTACATATTGCTGCATTGGCGAGAAATTGGATTTCTGTAAGAAATCTAGATGATGCAGTTGTAAAAACAGTGTTGGATAAAGATACCTTCAAGATGGTTCGAGGAGCATTGTATTGATGTGGGGAGTTCGAATTGGAACTCTATACAAGCTTCAAGGTAGCATTATTATTGATGGGTGCAACATTTATGTGGTTCCTGAAAGTGGAGCAGAAAATCTATTGGTCTCTGGAGAAAAGATCACGCTATGGCATCAAAGGCTTGGACATAATGAAGAGAAGGGCCTTCGAATACTTCATGGTAATGGTATGATAGAAGGTATGTCTAATTTCTCTCTAGGTTTTGATTTCCATGAAAATTGTGTATATGGGAAGCAGAATCGGGTGAGTTTCCCCTCTGGTGCTAAGAGGGCAGTTTCCCCTCTAGTGCTAAGAGGGAAAAAGAAATATTAAAGCTTGTTCACAGTGATGTGTTTGAACCTATGTCGGTTTCATCACTAGGTAAGTCTGTGTACTATGTATCATTTATATATGAATTCTTAATGAATACATGGATATATTTCCTCAGGAATAAATCTGAAGTCTTTGACAGGTTCAAAGAATTTAAGGCTCTAGTGGAAAACTAGACAGAGAAGAAGAGAAAGGTGTTGAGGACAGATAACGGTCGATAGTTTTGCAAGAAGGAATTTGAAGAGTTCTGTAAGAAGTGTGGTATAGCACAAAAGAAGACTACTCCATACACACCTTAGAAAAATGGAGTTGCAAAAATAATGAACAAGACATTGATGGAAAAACAAGAAGCATGCACAATAGTGCGAGGTTAGGATAGGAATTCTAAGTAGAGGCAGTGGAGACTACATGTTACCTGGTCAACAGATCACCTTCATCAGCATTGGAGGATAAGACTCCACAAGAGGTATGGACTGGTAAGAAAACTTCTCTTTCACATATGAGGGTATTTGGATGTGATGCATATATACATGTTCCAAAGGAGAAAAGAACAAAGTTGGATAGTAAATATGAAAAGTGCATCTTTATTGGGTATAAGGATGGTTTAAAAGGTTATAAGCTTTGGAACATAGAAATAAGGAAAGTTTTGTACAATCGAGATGTAGTGTTTAAAGAGGTGAAATATGTTATTAAACATGAACTCCTATGAAAGGAACCTAAGAAGATAGAGTTTGAGCTAAAGGAGGAAGAATCAGACTCTACAGAAGAAGAAGAATCAGAAGATGAAGAGCCACAAACTCGAGCTTTGAGAAGATCAACTCGAGAAAGAAGGCAGATAGAAAGGTATAGTCCATTTGCTTTATATTTAATTTTTTCTTTATCTATTATTGATGATGATCCCAAAACTATGAGGGAAGTAGTAGATTCAGAGGATGTAAAATGCTGGAAAGAGGCCATGGTTGATGAAATGGCATCTTTGCACAAAAATGAGGCTTGGGATCTGGTGGAGTTATCAGTTGGAAGGAAACCCATTGGTAGCAAATGGGTGTTTAAGAAGAAGATGAATGCAGAAGGAAAGGTGGAGAAATACAAAGCTCGGTTTGTAGCAAAAGGTTATTCCCAGGTGTCGGGAATTTATTTTAGTGATATTTTTTCTCCTATTGCCATGGTAGCTTCTATTAGATTAATTTTATTGTTGTTGTTGCTTTTGATTTTGAGGTAGAATAGATGATTTGAAGACGACCTTTCTTCACGGGGATCTAGAAGAAGAGATCTACATGAAGCAACCTAAAGGCTTTGTGGTGAAGGGTAAGAAAGAACTGGTATGCAAGTTAAAAAAGTCTCTGTATGGGTTAAAACAGTCACCAAGGATGTGGTATCAGAAATTTGATACATTTATACGGGACTTGGATTCGCCAAAAGAAAAACAGCTAAATGTGTGTATTTTAAAATAATAGGTGACCATGTTATTTATCTCGTCTTGTATGTGGATGATATGTTGCTGGTTGGAACTAACAAAAAAATATCCAGGATTTGAAGACCCAATTGTCCTCCAAATTCGACATGAAAGATCTTGGTGCTGCAAACTATATTTTGGGCATGTAAATTAAACGAAATTGGGCAGAAAAGAGGAAGTATGTCGAGACAATACTACAGAGGTTTAATATGCAGGATAGTAAACTAGTGAAGGTTCCTATTCCTATAGATGTAAAGTTACATGCTGAATAGTGTACCAAGACACAACAAGAGGAAGAGGAGATGTTCCATGTTCCATATGCAAGTGCAGTTGGTAGCCTAATGTATGAAATGGTTTGTACTAGACTAGACATTGCATGTGTAGTGGGAGTATTGAGTAGGTTTATCTCAAAACTAGGGAACGAGCATTGGAAAATAGTGAAACAGGTTTTTAGGTATTTGTGTGGCACTAGTGATTATGGTTTATGCTACCAAGGAAGACCAGGATTGGACAGAGTTTTGGACATCCATGGCTTTGTTTATGAAAGTTGGGCTGGAGATATAGTTCAGATAAGATCCAAAAGTAGGTATGTGTCTAACCTATTTGGAGGTGTTATCACGTGGATTGAACCTCAGGCTGAAGGAACGCAATGCTAGTGTAACCACAAACCACGCTTAGCCAAGTAGTTAGCCCTACTAGGCCAGGATAGGGCTCTCTCCATAAGGATCTCAACCAAGATGACTAGATCATGAAAGTATTTTAGGCTAGGTATAGTAGCACGAAGTTTTGATTGGATTTTGAAGGGGTTTTGTTGGATCAGGAGGAGCTGGACAGTTTAGGGCTAGGGAATTAGGTAAAAATCGCAGGGTGTTCAATGGGGCAAGGTAGGCATAAGGTTTAGCACTCTAGGGCTTGATGGGTGAGGTGTTTTAAGACTAGTGAGAAGCTAGGAAGAGCATGTGATTATCATGGATCCTTCCTAGATTGTAGAAAACATAATAATGGTGAATATTTCCCCAAAGCAGAGCAGTGATGTTACAGATTATGCCTATCAACTTGAAAACATTCACTTAGAAGCTATGAATGATTAATAAAGTATGCATAACATATTAACATATGATCACAAGAGAAGAAACTTAACTAAACTCCATACCACATGAATCCCAAAGAAATAGCTGCAATTTTTATTAATCTGCTGCTAAACTGCTACAAAATGATGTACAATCAAGGCATAAGCATCCAGCTGAGTCCAACCCTTTAAAATGAGAAAGAAGAAGAAGATATAGGCATTTTTTTGACCTCCTCCCATCCTCAGGGGTCGAATCCCTAAGATGAGGAGCTAATCTAACCAATACTGAATAAGAAACGGGAATATAGGCATCTTAACAACTTGCCTCTAAAAGTCAAAAACTGATTCATTTGAGCTCAAATTGACTTTCAATCTAATGAATCTACCCTCTACTAATAATTATCCATCATATTTACAAGCCAAGTCATCATTTACCATATTAAAAATTCCTCCATGAGAGAAAATCCATGGACACAGTCAAAACATAGAAAAATAGCCATCCTGTGTAAAATTTTCCCTATGCGTAGCGCCACTTTCAGGTCCGTTTTGGAGGCCTTCTCGGCATCCAAATTGAGCTCGTGATAGCTCATTGGAAAGGTATTCAAGTATACTTTCCAAAACACCTAGAATTTATTCATTTGAAGCTCATTTGACTCCTCAAAAGTTGGTTCTCCCAAGACTGCTTCTGTGTGTCCAAAAAGTGGCAGAAAGGTCATTTTTAGAGTGTTTTTTGACCTTTTAGTGGACCAGTTCTGCCCCAAAAACTTACAAAATCCATATGATGCATGTATTCATCACTCTGAATCCAAAAATTCAAGCCATTTGTGCATTGGGTTCCCCTAGGAAAAGTGTAGCGCATGCAATTTCCAAAATCTGTAAAAAACAAAATCTTCTCCAAACCTGACCAAAATTGGTGAGCAGCACCACCATCAAGCATCTTGATGAGCCAAGGAAGCTTCAGCAAGAAACCTAAGCCTATCCTCCTCTTTTTTTCCTTTTAGAGCCCGTATTATCCTTGCTTTCATCTGTTTGACCCTCATGTTGCAAATTTTGTTCTGGGTCCTATAGTTGTAGGCCATGTGCCTGATGATCTAGTTGTCTCTATTGGCCTTCTGCGACAACTTCTCCAAGTGAAAATTGAATCTTTCAAGACAAATATCCCTATCACTCTCAATTTCCTTCTCAATGAGATTCAAAGTGACAGGTGCCTCTTCCACTTGCATAGTTGATTTAACCTTATCACCTTGTCTTTTTATCTTGAGAAGTTCCAACTCCATGAGGACCTACCTATCACTTAGTTGCTTGTTCTCTTGTTCCAGATATGTGCTGACATACTTGGCTCTCTCTAAATTTTCCATCAATGCTTGGACTTGAGCCTCATTTTCCTGTATGATGATGTCCTTTATTGTTTCTTCATCCTGAGCCTCTAAGTGAATTATTTTCATGCCATGATGAGTATAATGCTGCTCTAGCTCATCATGCTCTGTCAAATCAAAGTCTCTCTCTTTCTCCTCATCATCAAACTTTCCACCAGCATCTTTTCTTTCCCTTTGTGCAACTGTTGCACCTGTACCTATTGTGTTGATGAAGAAGGCAAGGTCCATTCCCCATCCTGTGGAGCAAACACTTGCCTATCAGCTCCAAACAATCTCCTTGTGCCCCTATGATATGTCATGTAAGTCCCGGGCACCTCAGTAGCTCTAGTCTCTTTGGCCTCCTCATCTGTTTTCACTTGAGCATTTCTAGAAGGTCCCCTTGATTCTTGAGACACTGGTGGAGGAATTTGAGGACCCATGAAGATTTCTGGAGCAATAAATGTCTCCTAGGAGATGTTGAGGAGGCTAAGATGATGAATCACAATCATCTTGATTAGGGAATAATGATAAAGACTACTCCTCTGCTGAGGGTATGTCTTTTTCTGCACAAAATGGGCCATCTTTTCAATATTCTTGAACAAGAAATAAGGGAGGTTTAACATCCTCACCCTGGTAAAATGCATGAGAAGCCGGATGTGATATGTGTACAGTCTGGAAAATTTGCCCTCACAAGTGAAATATTTCATGATGATTTTCATCATGGGGGCATACTTGTCCTCTAGGAATCTAAAAGGAAAAAGTCGTTTCGCCTCATTTCTATACCTGGGTTTGATATAAGGCTCATAATAATGTTCATCTAGGTCTTGTGCCTTGTACCATTTCTCCCCTACATCCGAAATCCCAGTTGCATCTACAATAATGGAGGGTGAGACTATGAATGTCACCCTAGCAAGAGTCACCCTGTTGTCTCGAAGATTGGCTACAAAGAACCTGGGAGCTCAGGATGGTGTTGAACTCTCTCTACTTGCTCACAAAACTCATAGCACCCTATATGTCTGAAACAAGTGACAGCTAACTGAGAGGCCTGCAATTCTCTGAGGTTTGATGGCTCCTCCCTAATAATTCTACCTCCCTTGTGTGGTTTTCTCTGATACCGAGGTCTATCTATCGAACTGTCACTGCCTGTGTTTTCCTCCTCCTCATAGTCTTGGTCTTCTCTGTCCATGTTTGCAAGGTTTGAGGTTGTACACTCCAAGAAAATGGAATGAGTAAGAGTGATTTAGGAGTGAGGGGATGGGAGATGACCTTATGAGGTATTTTGGTAGACTAGAAAATGAAGGGAAGGATATGAATTATGAATGTGAGGGAGAGGGGTTTGAGCCCTTTTTGAAATATAACTTGTGGGATAAAGGATGAGGGTGTTTAGATGTTATGGAATGATGTATAGAAGGGGTTTAGGGTTTAGTGATAAGTGGTGGGAAAAATAGAGGGGATTAGGGTTTCTAGAATGTCATGGAGGGAGAAACTAGGGTTTCATATTTGGCATGGTAAATTCCTTCAAACCCTTCAATTGCAACTTTAATGATGAGGTAGAGGGAGTTCACTTACTTGTTTGAGAGACGAGAGGGTTCTTTGGAAGTTTTGATGAAGTTTGGAGGCTTTCTAGTTTTTTCTACTCAACGTACAGCGCCAACTACAGAGACGCAGCACCACCTCTCAACGCGCAGTGCAGTGCCGAAACCTCCAGACTCACAGCGCCACCCCTTGAACGCGCAGCGCCACTTCAAGACAACCTTTGACTACCTTCTCAGTGTCCATATTAGGCATGGGATAACTCATTGGAAATCTTGTCCTGTCTACTTTCCCAAACATCTTGAATGTTTTAATTTGGAGCTCATTTTCCCTGTCAAAAGCGTAATCTCCTAAGACTGGTCAAAATGTGCAGAATGAGGCTGCCAAAATGCAAAGTGTTGTTGCAATCAACTTTTGGAGGTCTTCCTCAACTCCAAATGGAGCTCATGATAGCTCATTGGAAATCTCTATGTGTCTAGTTATCATTTTACTCATCAAGCAAGTCTTTTGGACATTCCATATAGGATAAAAATTGATTTTCCCAAGGTCACTCCAAAAGTGCAACAACTCTCATGTGGCAAATGATTATTTGGACATTTCTCCCAAACCATGAGACCTGTGTAAAACTGGAAGGAGGTTTTTCTTCTTGGGCCTATGATGGAAAAAAACCTCTCTCACTTTTGTGAAATTCATCTATTCTTGCTCAAAAACATCATTTGAATAAAACTTATCCTGATGTGTGGAACAGGGGATTTGTATAAATGAAGGGAAATGAAGGGGATGAGGGGCTTCTAATTTCTTGAGAAAATTTTGGGAAGTAGGGAGGGATGTTAGGAAGCAGGGGAAAGTGGAATTTCAAGGATTGAGTGAGGGGAAGGGGTCCAAAATGCAAAAGCACAGGCCTAACCTAGAAAAGTGTCAAATTGTAGCAATATGCTAGGGTTTGTGGGAAAATGTTGAATTTGAGGGATATCAGTGATTGTAAGTGTTTAAGAAGGTATATTAAGGATAAGGGAAGGTGTATGAGCATCAGGATACAAGTTTGTTGATGATTTTACCATCCAAGAAAAATTACCTTCAGAACCCTAGGAGAGGGAAATGAGCCTTATCTAAGCACAATTGAAGCACAAACAAGGAGTAAAATGACCCGTTGGAACCTGAAATAATGATGAAAACTCTTTGAATGATGGTACACTCAGCCGAATGGTGACATGAACAAATACTTGGAAGACTTTGGAAAGAGTGAAAACAAATCCTAGACCTAATACCCAGTGAACAAATTTTTACTTGAAGACTCACTAAAATGAAAAAATTTGACTTTGACACCCTAAGACCACTTTATAAGAGCATATTTGATCACTGGTGGCAGTATGCAAATACTGACTCTAACATTGGCTCCATTGGGGATGGTAGCTCCTTGGAGGTGCCAAGAACATCGTAGACCAAGTGCCTCATCCATTAGGCATGGAGTAAAAAAAAACTCAATCTAAAATACATGACTGAATACTGATGACTCAAAGACACAAAATGACTCAAAACTGACTTGAAATTGACTAAAAAATGACTCAAGATTACTTAGTTGAAACAAGCACTTACAAAACTTATTAATGGCAGCAGACCATCAAGATTTGAGGGCTTCAAATACTGATGACAACCACCTACCTACTAAAGAAGTATGTACAATCATGTGAAGTGAACCTTCCAATGTAACTAATCCAGCAGATGGCTACTCACTAAAATTCTGCTCTCACTTTCCCTAAGCAGGAAGAACAATGTATGTGTAGGAAACTCACAATAACAACTGAAACCAGGGCTTATGCTAACAAACCAGGCAACATTCATCTTCTCTAATGCTTTCAAAAGAATGCCGAAGGGATCTTGAAACTTCTGAAGCACTAGCTTGTCTTGAGATCCAGCAGCAAAAATACAAGTACTCCCTTCATTCTGATCTGAAAGAACAGTTGGTTGCTGATTGATAGGAAGGCATAGAGAAGTATAAGCTTCTGCTATCTGGGTGTTGGCTATAAATTCCTCAAGCATGAGAAATTCTGACTTGATTTCTGGCATATTGTCTCTCTCAGGCTCATACTCCTCAATTTCATAGTCTAAGTCATTCTTAAACAGAAAACATTCTTCAAGATTATCAAACATGATAGCCCTATCATCTTCATGAAAGAAAACAATATATGTTCGCTGATCTATAAATCTAATTTCAAGATTGTCCTCATTTTCAAAAGTGGAAGAAGCTTCACTAACACCTTCTTGACGATGTGAACACTACAAACCTGCATTAGCTTGGGCTGTAACATGACCTTTTAGGAGTTGATCTATCTCATCTTCAGACAGAGGAGATAGTACCTTTTGTTTTCTTTTGCTAAAACAATAATTGTCTTCTTGAAATAACAATTCAAAACATGAAATATGAGAAGAAAAATCTGAATGACAGTCCTCAATTCCCTAGTCTTCTAAAATTTGAATACATTGTTGATCATCTTCATATGACATGGCAACCAGATTGTCATGTTTCTTATCGCACTCATCAGTCATACGAGGGAAAACTTCAGATAGTTCTTGAAACTCAAAACTAACACTTCTATCATTTACCACTGAGTTATCCAAAGAAGATTTTTCACTTACTTGAACAAATATCTCATCTTGTTTTTCATAAAATGACTGGATTACCTCCTCGTGAAGGCTTTGTTCTAATGAAATGAGAACACTTGGGTCAATAACTTTGTTTTCTTCATTCCATATGATCTCAACAACAGAGCTCTCCTTCATGGGATTCAGAACAAGGTACTCTTCATCATCACGATCTGAATCTAGATCTGAAATAACCAACTTGACTTTATCACAATCTAAAATTGGAACTTGATTTTCCTACATACTGTCTTCTGCTATGAGCAAATCTAAAATAAGACCTTGTCTTCCATCATTTTCAATTGTACTAAGATCTTGAACCTACTGCAAATTTTCCTAAGCGTCTTGATAAGTATCATCTAAGCTCTCTTTATGCTGCTGAAATGGATTTTCATATAGGGCTTCCATGATATCATTTTCCATGAAGTCATCATCTTCATAAACTTTCTCAATATTTTCAATAAAACTATAAACATGTTTACAACAGTTCTGAACTAATATTAAGGATGGACAAGATTCTTTATACTTTTCAAAGAACATGGTATGAAAATCCTTTAAATAGTAAATACAAGCAGGCAGAAAACTTTCATACCAAGATCGGGCTGCACCTTCTAGAGTGGCCATGAATATCTTCATCAAGCAGTCTTCAAGAAAATCAACCTTCAATAGTATGCATGTGAAATCTAACCAGATGTAAAGTAGCATCATTCCTATCATCATCTTTAAACATAGGCAATTTCCTTTGCCAGTCTACCATAGGAATTTTATTTGGGAAACCTGGAATAGGAATTTTATTTGGGAAACTTGGAATGTGATCTAGGCTCATGGGAGCATACCTTCAAGCAAGCGAATCCATTTTGACAACAATGAATTCACCAAGAAATTCATTAGGCTACTGGTTCTTGAAGAGTGGAGTTGCCATAAAAATCCTGAACCTTCGGATTTTTGGACACTGGAGTCACCAGGTGAATGATTTCATCCTTCGCATGCATCTAACCGTTGTTCACCATCAACAATCAGATCTAAACTTTGATGATCTTTCCTAGAGAAGATCTGTCACCTCTTCCCCAATATGGTCGCCACTACGTTATCACCCGGATTGAACCTTAGACTGAAGGAAGGCAATGCCAGGGTAACCACAGACCACACTTAGCCAAGTAGCTAGCCCTACTAGGCCGGGAGAGGGCTCTCTCCGTAAGGATCTCAGCCAAGATGATTGGATCAGGAAAAGGTTTTTAGGCTAGGTACAATAGCACGAAGTTTTTATTGGATTTTGAAGGGGTTTTCCTGGATCAGGAGGAGCTGAACAGTTTAGGGCTAGGGAATTAGGTCAAAATTGCAGGGTGTTCAATGGGGCAAGGTAGGCATAAGGTTTAGCACTATAGGGCTTGATGGGTGAGGTATTTTAAGACTGGTGAGAAGCTAGGAAGAGCATGCGATTACCATGGATCCTTCCTCAACTGTAGAAACATAATAATGGCAAATATTTCCCCAAAGCAGAGCAGTGATGTTATGGATTCTGACTATCAACTTGAAAACATTCACTTAGAAGCTATGAAATGATTAGTCAAGTACACATAACATAATAACATATGATCACAAGAGAAGAAACTGAAATAAACTCCATACCACATGAATCCCAAAGAAATAGCTACAATTTTTATTAATTTCCTGCTAAACTGCTACAAAATGATGTACAATCAAGGAATAAGCATCTAGCTGAGTCCAAACCTTTATAATGAGAAAGAAAAAGAAGATACAGGCATTGTTTCAACCTCCTCCCATCCTCAGGGGTCGAATCCCTAAGATGAGGAGCTAATCTAACCAATACTGAATAAGAAACGGGAATATAGGCATCTTAACAACTTGCCTCTAAAAGTGAAAAACTGATTCATTTGAGCTTAAATTGACTTTCAATCTAATGAATCTACCCTCTACTACTAATTATCCATCATATTTACAAGCCAAGTCATCATTTACCATATTAAAACATGCTCCATGAGATAAAATCCATGGACACAGTCAAAACATAGAAAAATAGCCATCCTGTGCAAAATTTATCCTACGCGCAGTGCCACTGGCCCTACGCGTAGTGCCACTAGCCCAACACGCAACGCCACTTTCAAGTCCAATTTGGAGGCCTTCCTAACATCCAAATTGAGCTCATGATAGCTCATTGGAAAGGTCTTCAAGTATATTTTTCAAAATACCTATAATTTCTTCCTTTGAAGCTTATTTGACCCTTAAAAAGTGGATTCTCCCAAGACTGCTTCTCTGTGTCCAAAAAGTGGCAGAAAGGTCATTTTTATGGTGTTTTTTGACCTTTTGGTGGACCCATTTTGCCCCAAAAACTTAGCAAATCCATAGGGTGTATGTACTCATCACTCTGAAACTAAAAATGAAAGCCATTTTTGCTTTGGGTGCCCCTAGGAAAAGCGTAGTGCCAGTGGCACTGCGCGTTGAGCTAGATTTTCTATGTGTGCAATTTCCAAAATTTTTAAAAAACAAAATCTTCTCCAAACCTGACCAAAATTGGTGAGCAGCACCAACATCAAGCATCTTGATGAGACAAGGAAGCTTCAACAAGCAACCTAAGCCTATCCTCCTCTTTTTTGCCTTTTAGAGCCCGTCTTAGCCTTGCTTTCATCTATTTGACCCTCATGTTGCAAATTTTGTTCCGGGTCCTGTAGTGGTATGCCATGTGCCTGATGATTTGGTTGCCTCTATTGGCCTTCTGAAATAGCTTCTCCAAGTGCAAATTGAGTCTTTCAAGCCAAATCTCCCTATCACCCTGAATTTCCTTCTCAATGGGAGTTAAATTGACAGGTGCCTCTTCCTCTTTCATAGTTGATTTACCCTTGTCACCTTGTCTTTTTATCTTGAGAAGTTCCAGCTCCATGAGGACCTGCTTATCACTTAGGTTCTTGTTCTCTTGTTCTAGATATGTGATGACATACTTGGCTCTCTCCAAATTGTCCATCAATGCTTGGACTTGAGCCTCCTTTTCCTGTATGATGATGTCCTTTATTGTTTCTTCATCCTAAGCCTCTAAGTCAATTATTTCCATGCCATGATGAGTATAATGTTGCTTCAACTCATCATGCTCTGTCAAATCAAAGTCTCTCTCTTTCTCCTCATCATCAAACTTTCCACCAGCATCTTTTCTTTACCTTTGTGCAATTGTTGATCTTGTAACTATTGTGTTTATGAAGAAGGCAAGGTCCCTTCCACATACTATGGAGCAAACACCTACCTGTCAGCTGCAAACAATCTCCTTGTGCCCCTCTGATATGTCATGTAAGTCCTGGGCACCTCAGCAACTCTAGTCTCTTTGGCCTCCTCATATGTTTTCACCTGAACACTGCTAGAAGGTCCCCCTGATTCTTGAGACACTGGTGGAGGAATTTGAGGACCCCTGAAGATGTCATGAGCAATAAATGTCTCCCAGGAGATGTTGAGGAGGCTAAGATGATGAAGCACAATCATCTTGATCAAGGAATAATGATAAAGACTACTCATCTGCTGAGGGTATGGCTTTTCTACATAACATGGGCCATCTTTTCAATATCCCTGAACAAGAAATAAGGGAGGTTTAACACCCTCATCCTGGTAAAATGATGAGAAGTCGGATGTGATATGTGTACATTCTAGAAAATCTGCCCTCACAAGTGAAATATTTCATGATTATTTTCATCATGGGGGCATACTTGTCCTCAAGGAATCTAAAAGGAAAAAGTCTTTTCGCCTCATTTCTGTACTTGGGTTTGATATAAGGCTCATAATAATGTTCATCTAGGTCCTGTGCCTTGTACCATTTCTCCCATACATCTAGAATCCTGGCTGCATTTGCAATAATGGACGGTGAGACTATGAATTTCACCCCAACAAGAGTCACCCTGTTGTCCCGAAGATTGGCTACAAAGAGCCTGGTGAGCTCAGGATGGTGTTGAACTCTCTCTACCTGCTCACAGAACTCATAGCACCCTATATGTCTAAAACAAGTGACAACTAACTAAGAAACCTACAATTCTATGAGGTTTGATGGCTCCTCCCTAATAATTTTGCCTCCCTTGTGTGGTTTTCTCTAATACCGAGGTCTATTTGTTGAATTGTCACTGCCTGTGTTTTCCTCCTCCTCATAGTCTCGGTCTTCTCTATCCATGTTTGCAAGGTTTGAGGCTGTACACTCCAAGAAAAGGGATAAAGGGAATGAGTAAGAGTGATTTAGGAGTGAGGGGATGGGAGATGACCTTATGAGGTATTTTGGTAGACTAGAAAATGAAGGGAAGGATATGAATTATGAAAGTGAGGGAGAGGGGTTTGGGCCCTTTTTGAAATATAACTTGTGGGATAAAGGATGAGGGGGTATAGATGTTATGGAGTGATGTATGGAAGGGGTTTAGGGTTTAGTGATAAGTGGTGGGAAAAATAGAGGGGATTAGGGTTTCTAGAATTTCATGGAGGGAGAAACTAGGGTTTCATATTTGGCATGGTAAATTCCTTCAAACCCTTAGATTGCAACTTCAATAATGAGGTAGAGGGAGTGCACTTGCTTGTTTGAGAGATGAGAGGGTTCTTTGGAAGTTTTGATAAAGTTTGGAGGCTTTATGGTTTTTGCTGCTCAATGTACAGCACCAACTAGAGACATGCAGTGACACCTTTCAACGCGCAGTGTAGTGTAATTTTGCACTGCTAAAACCTCCAGACGCGCAGCGACCAACTCAAACGCACAGCGCCACTTCAAGACAAACTTTGGCTGCCTTCCCGGTATCCAAATTAGGCGTGGGATAGCTCGTTGGAAATCTTGTCATGTCTACTTTTGAGAACATCTTGAATGTTTTAATTTGGAGCGCATTTGACTGGTCAAAAGCTCAATATCCAAAGACTGGTCAAAATGTGCAGAATGAGGCTGCCAAAATGCAAAGTGCTGTTGGAGTCAACTTTTGGAGGTCTTCCTCAACTCAAAATTGAGCTGATGATAGCTCATTGGAAATTTCTATGTGTCTAGTTATCATTTGACTCATCAAGAAAGTCTTTTGGATATTCCATCTAGGAGAAAAAATTATTTTCCCAAGGTCACTCCAGAAATGCAACAACTCTCCTGTGGCAAATGATTGTTTGGACATTTATCCCAAACCATGAGACATGTGTTAAAAAGGAAGGAGATTTTTCTTCTTGGGCCTATGGTGGACAAAAACTCTCTCACTTTTGTCAAATTCATCTTTTCTTGCTCAGAAACATCATTTGAATAAAACCTATCCTGATGTGTGGAACAGGGGATTTGTAGAAATGAAGGGAAATGAAGGGGATGAGGGGCTTCTAATTTCTTGAGAAAATTTTGGGAAGTAGGGAGGGATGTTAAGAAGCAGGGGAAAGTGGAATTTCAAGGATTGAGTGAGGGGAAGGGATCCAAAAAGGCAAAACACAGGCCTAACCTAGAAAAGTGTCAAATTGTAGCAATAGGCTAGGGTTTGTGGGAAAATGTTGAATTTGAAGGATATCAGTGATGGGAAGTGTTTAATAAGGTATATTCAGGATAGGGGAAGGTGTATGAGCATTAGGATACAAGTTTTGTTGATTATTTGACCATCCAAGAAAAATTACCTTCAAAACCCTAGGAGAGGGAAATTAGCCTTACCTAAGCACAACTGAAGCACAAACAAGGTGTAAAATGACCCGTTGGAACTTGAAATAATAATGACAACTCTTTGAATGATGGTACACTCAATCGAATGGTTACATGAACCAATACTTGGAAGACTTTGGAAGGAGTGAAAACAAATCCTAGACCTAAATCCCAATGACCAAAGTTTTACTTGAAGATTCACTGAAATGAAAAAATTTGACTTTGACACCCTAAGACCAATTTATAAGAGCATATTTGATCACTGGTGGTAGTATTAAAATACTGAATCTAACAGGAGGTGCAGTCAATTGGATGAGTAAGAGACATTTTGTAGTGGCACTTTCAACTACAGAGGAAAAATACATGACAGCCACTCATGCAAGCAAGGAAGTTGTTTCGTTGAAGAGATTGTGTTCAAGTATGGGGTTAGTACAACGAGCTATAAGGATAGACTGTGACAACCAAAGTGCAATTTTCTTGGCAAAGAAACCTACTTATCATTCAAAGAAAAATAACATTGATGTTCTGTATCACTTTGTGAGGGATATGGTTGAGGACAACAAGGTGTTGTTGGTAAAGGTGGACACTTTGAAGAATACTGTAGATGCATTGACAAAGTCTATGAGCACTGATAATTTCTCTTGGTGTAGAGAAACAATGGGTGTTGTAGGGCTATATTAATGACTAAGCTCTCTTGTGGTCCCCTATGGAAAGAAAACTACAAGTGGGAGAATGTTGGGTTGTGTTATATTCTTTCCACGACTACCCCACTCGCGGAGGGGTCACAAGTGGGGTGATAGCCCACCTTTTATGTTGCACAAGGCACTGTCGGGGGATCACAGGGGAGGCGATAACCCCCCCTGTACGTTCTATGCGGCACTACCAGGGGGTCACAGGGGGGTGAATTCCCCCCCCTATTGGAGGATATGCAAGGGGGCGGTAGCCCCCCTGCACGGGTTCCAAGAAAGCGCCCTAGTAAAAAATAATTGGACCCTATATTAGGTGGGCAGACCTACCTATGTATTTTTGCATAGCTTTCGCACACGGTTTTTGGAATGATGGTTTTTCGTCCATGGTATTTTGTAGAACTAGTCAAGGGAAGTACGATTATGTTCTAATCTAGGGTTAATGGATTGGGGTTTATGGATGCTTCAGCATGTATATATATGTATTGTAACATTGAAAGGAAAAAAATGAAAAATCAATCTAGTAGTCCCATTTTTGGGAACCAGGGGAAAATTTCTGTGTATATCTATTTTATGTTTTATTCTCTTGCCATTGTTTATTTTCTGCTTTTAGAATTCATATGCAGATAATTTATGTACAGGGTTAAAACATACAATTATAGCTTATCACTTAAATATCCAATTGTGCCAATTCATGTTAGTGATCCTAGCACTTAAATATCACTTATAAATCACTTATCGATTATAAATTATGGCTTATCTCACTTACATGTCATCAAAGACTTTGGGTGTTTAGTTCAAAGATCCTAGTTTTTTTTTTATATTCATATCTTTTTCACTAAACTTCCCTCTAAGAGGGCATGGTAGTACAAAATAAAATTATAGGAAAATAAACATATATAATGTTAAATAATCAACAAAAACTGAGAAGGCTTCATTGCATAGTAGTTGTCATGTGCTCAATACTTCAACAAAAACCCAAAAAGATTCATTTGATGTGTGATGAGGTTAATGAGAGTTGTACAACTATTTTGATGATAAGAGTCACATGTCATGATTACTATGTGTCCAAATTATATATTAATTATGGTTGAGTTGAAACCCTGTGTACTTTCTAATTATCACTTCATTATACTTTGTCAATAAAAAATGAAAATAACCAATTTAAAAAATTTAAAATTTATTTTTATTTAAAAATTGAATCAATCGTAGTATAAGTTCCCTTATACGTGATTTTCTAATCTATATAAATATTATCATGTTTGAAGCGAATTGTTTCTACCTGCTTATATGAGTGATTTCTCAATAACTTTATTCCTTGTATTTGCCTGGTTATGGTGATAGATCATTTTTCCCTGGTTATATATTTAGTTTGAGTCATTTGCTTGGTTATATGTAATTTGATAGCAACACTTTTATCATTTCTTTGATCAATTTATAAAGATCCTTCTCATTTATTGTTCTCTGTAGATTATCGATACTTAAAATGGATGCTTCTAAGTTATTAAGTGAAATGGAAGAAGAAGAAATGTTGACTATTGCAAAATTTTCCAATGAGATCCAAAAATTCAATATCATCAAACCATATACGTTTGCATTTAACTTTTCCAACTAAAGCATGCTCAAAATAAAATTAAAAATTAAAAAATTTAAAGAATTAAAAAAAAAAAAAATCATCATCATCATCATTAAAGCATAATGAATTCTCTATGTATAACAAGTGCATTCATCGTCAATGAACAAATGATTGATCAAAAATCATAATTATTGGCAGGGATCATATTGCTCCCCTAATTCTCACGGTTTTCTAAATGTCTCAAGGTTATTAGGCTAATCATGCATGTTTTTTCCTAGAATTATTTTTTCTCCTCTTACTTTCTTTAATTTTTTCTCGCACCAATGCCCATGATGCATCTAGGAAAACAGGTTTCTTGCAATTTGATACGGTATGTAGTGGATTTCTGTGATTCTTTTGTGTGCATTGAAGATCATACCTTCTAGAATCTTTGTTTTCTTCTATCACTACCACTTGTCATAGAGTGAAACGAACTCAGAGGCTCAAGATAAATCATGTCCAAAATTTTGAAAATGATGTCAGTGTTTCTTCCAAGTTCAACGTAAACATAGGAAGGTATAGAAGTATGACTCCTCCTAAAGATTTGGCAATACCCAAACATGCATTGTTCTTTTCTGAAGGATGTCACAATTGTTATTTTATCACTAATAATTATAAACAGTCAAGAAAGTATTTTAGTACTCAATTAAAAAGGGTTAATTCTAGTGCACTCTGTTTTGAGTTGGAACAAATGTCCAAAGGCTATGATCTCAATTTCACTTGGCTAAAAAAATGACAATTTTCTCTCTCTCTTAAATCTTTTTAGCATTTCCAAAGTTCCAGTATTATAAATATTTGGAGAATTCAATCCAAGGTCATCGCAGGGAAAGTCAAAAGTGTAACATTCAATCAAAGGTTAAGGAATTACAAGAGAAAATCTTGTGGAGTTTTCTCCGAATTCTACTTGAGTACTGCATATTTATTCAATATATACTTGACTCATCCTCTGAAGATAGGGAGAATATTGGAGATGATGAGATTCCTATTCAAATAAATAGGTTCCAACAATTGGAATATCAATTAGCTACTATTTGGGGTGGCAACTCGGGTAACCATAAACTGCTTTTCACTGGTGTGGAGATTAAATTTCATTGCTCCAATGGGATGGAATCAGGGTTTATCAATGACAGATATGAAAAGTCTTCCCAGCTGATTTTGTTTGAAGAATAAATTATAGTTGAAGGTGACAATACAAACCATAAGGCCAAGATTTTTACTATTACAAAAGATGTATTAGGTGACTATAATGACACTGTAAGAGATCCCTATAGTATGATGGCTAGGATTTTATTTTTACAAAAGATAATCAAATTCAAAAACTTGATGAAACTTAATTTTTCAGACCATTTAATATAATGAGAGCAAAGAATTAGTGCCCATCCAAAAAAAAGGAGGACCTAGCTCAAAAATCAAATTACAGATCTCACATAAATTAATAACAAAAAAGAACAAATTATCGAAAATATAGAAGAAGAAAGGACAACAACTTTGGTTGAAATATTAGAAAAACAAAAAATACTTCATGAGGTGGAAACAATTAAATATTGATCTGAACAAGAAAGAATTAATGAAATATAAAAACAATTAGCTTAGTTGCAAAAAGAATGTCAAGCAAAGGTCAAAAATATCACATATATGCAATCATTATTGATGAAGGGAAATGATATCATAAATTAAAATCATTATATATTGTTTGAAACAACAAACAAATAGTTTAAGTAGTAGAAAAGGTGGTTGTATATGAAAAGTTCAAAAAAAATGCTAATCATAGATTAGAAGCTAAGAAATATATGTTGGAAGCCAAACATTGTATTTGGCACAAAATTAAATAAGTAATAAGTAGTTTCAAAGATTAGTTCACCATCTTAAAAGACCCTAAAATATTGGAAATAATTCTCTGCTTGCATTTGGGAAACAAAGTAGAGGTAGTTGATTAGGTGATCAAATTGTAAATATATAGACAAGGGGGAAATGAAAACTCCTAAGTATAACAAGCATGACTTCTGTTATCATGGAAGTTATGTTGATCAAAGGAAAATGCAAACTGGCGGTTATTACTTAGGAAAAAATGTCAAAATATCAGGTCCTTTGCTCAAGATTTTAGAAGTATATTTTCCAAGGATTTAGAATATGGTTTACCTTCCAATGATGACCAGTAATCTATACACTGAGGTGGATGTCATACGAATAATTAACAAGTATCACATTCCACATGAGACTATATTGCACGTGATTTCTAAAATAAGGAAAAAAAGGGTATTATCAAATAGACCTCAAGATTACAGAACCTCCTTGGCACTGTTAATAGAAATGATAATGCCAACGCCATATTCTTCATCATTCCATGTTGTTTTGTTATCTCCTTAGATATTAATTTAAAGGACAAAGAAAAATAAAAATCCACCTAGAATTAAGAAAATAGTTGCCAAAGAATAATTTTTACAACTACCTTAACATAGGATAAAAGAAACATGAAAGACATGAAGGCTTCATTATAATTTTTGGGAGAAGATTTTTTTGGGAGAAGGTTTGAAAATAATTTTATTGGACTTGGAATTAATCCTTAGATTGACGACGCTGATTATAGGCTTTATTATGTAGATAATTCATCATTGATTTAACCAGTTTTGATAGTACTAGTGCATTTGAGAATTTGAAGCATTCACATTTCTAGAGACTTATCTCTCAGCAAAAATTATTTGTAAAAATTTTAAAGGATACATATATTTTGGGTGGCAGTAATACCTATTTTTTTGCTATTGTGTGGTTAGACGAGGAGGCTGACAGAATTATTCTAGTGATGACGAGGCACAAGAACTCCTTTGTTGCTAACCAATCCTGCAAAAAACCAATTAAAAAGTAATATACGCAAAAAAAATCCGGAAAAACAACAACAAATAATAAACCTAAAAAAATTTAACCTACAAAATTTTCCTCCACGATGACGACATAAACTTACTCCTAAACACCCAGCGGATGACCCGACACAAACAAACTCAGTGGATGAGTTGACACAAATAAACTCATCGAACACGCGAAAACAAAATAGTGTGGAAACTCTTGAATGCTCAAAGACCACACATATAAAAATATTTTCAATCGAAAAAATTGTTCAACCGAAAAACTTATTTGGCTGAGCAACATTTTCAGCCAAAAGACTTATTTGGATGAAAAACTTAGTCGTTGTATTTTTCCCTCTCCAACCAAAAATCCATCACACATTGTCATTAATTTAAACGACCACATTTTAGGCTGAAAGTTAAATTTGAATGCTCAACCAAAAAAAAATAGTTTCGCTAAACAATTTTAAATAGTTCAACTGAAAAACTCTTTATTTCAGCCGAAAAGTGCAATTACAAATTTTTCATGAGAAATTCGTAACAAAAGTGTAACCCAACTTCATAGGTCAACTACATGATCTAAGGAAAATAGGAAATTTGAAAATCATTTTTCCTCTCTTATTGCTTATCTATATATCACCTTGCAAATATGGGCTTGACTCACCTTTAGGAATTAATCTCATGAAGAAAATATCTCCCTATTTGACCCTTACCTTTTAACCAAATGATTCCTTGTTTTGCTATTGGCTATGTATTTTTATTTCATTTTATCTCAACCTTGATGTTTTTAATTTCCCCTTGATCCTCTCATTGTGCCACTTTTCTTGGAAACCCGTTTGTTATAAAGTGAATGAGAATTATTTTTATCCAATCCAAATAACCTAAGGAAAATGAGAAACAAAAGTTTTCTTTATCCTCTATCCTTCCTTCCACATGGATTGAGTTGCAAATCACCTCCAAAAAGTAATTTCATGAACAAAACCTTTTTTCATTAGACCCTCAACTTGCCTTGCTACTAAATTATTATTTTATTTTGTTGTTTCTTCCACCTCATTGCGTTAATGGAAAATTATAAAACAATTTAACACAATAGTACATGATCTTGACACAAAAATCTTTATGGTCCTATCCTAACCCCTTAAGTAGATATATAGGTTACTATGTATTGAGGCCATCTTTATTAAATAAGGCTCATGTAGTATATATAGTGTGAAAGAAATAAGTGTAAGGCAACTTAATAAAATTCCCCCACTACTAGAAAGTTCTTATGAGGCTAGATATAAACTATATAAAGAAGCATAATTAAGATAATGATATGTCTTGTGAAGCAGATTGTAATTGGAGCTCTGCTTAGCTAGAGGTTACCTCCTTGAAAAGGAAAGTGAGCATTGCTTTCACTAATAAAGGTATTGCTAATTGTGGTAATTTTGTGCTCCTATAATTTCTTATTATTGTTATAGTTTATCATATATATTCACTCTAAATCTTGCTACAAAGTATTATTCGTACACCAAATGTTCTATTTTGGTAATAAGAAACACCACAAGGGGTATCACAACACTTTCCCAAGTTATGATTTTTAGAGAATTTTTTGGATAGGGTCATATTTTGACGTATATAAATAACAAAATGATGTATTGTTCATTAGGTCAATATATAGTTGTGGAAAAATACACATAGGAAAAATAAGTTATTTCACTAGGTTGGACACCCTTCTAATCCTTAATGGACCCCTTCGATTATTGTTGCATTATATAACACCTATATAGGGAACTTCACTTACATATACCATTGTGTGTATTGGAATCCACCTAAGTTACTTGAAGGTGCCTTTAGATAAGGAGATTGACAATCTTTCTAGTATTGTTCACTGAAATGAAAAAAAAAAAAAAGGATTACTCTCTACATTGGTATATGTAATTATATTAGAGACATATATCACCTAACAGTCCCTTAAACTCTAGACCCTAGAAACCTTTTCCTTTGTTTCTAGCACATAAAATTCCTACATAATTTTCTTTTTTATTGAGAATTTGGGAATTTTGTCAACCTAGAATAGTCATGTGGGAATACAAATCTATCAATATTAGTGAAACAAAAAGAAAAAAATATAGGTACTACCCATACACTTATTTGATACCTCCCTCAAACAGATCCTTATGTCAAGTTTATTATCACAATACCATCATCTAGTAAGTCTATTTGGCAAACCCCTACCTACACCATTGCCAAACATCCATCTCAAAAGACTTAGGATGCATTGTTGATCACATTAGTACCACTCTCCAACAACCATTAGTTTTGTGGACCCAAATCCCTATGGATACTACTCAAGGAGTGGATCTCTTTAACAAAGTATCCTCTTTAGAAACTTTATGTGATGAGGTGCAACACAATATATAACACAACTACTTATATCCTTAACAAGATATTGATGACATCCATGACAAGCTATCTAGATTATAGTCATTGTCTGATTAGATGTCCAAAATAATTGAAATTTATATTTAGATCCTCACTTTACAATCCTCAATTTATCAATGA
This sequence comes from Pinus tabuliformis, assembly GCA_031772625.1. NCBI lineage: Eukaryota > Viridiplantae > Streptophyta > Pinopsida > Pinales > Pinaceae > Pinus > Pinus tabuliformis. The sequence continues at coordinate 1,267,626,692 of CM062820.1, read as the reverse complement.
TCATATTGACCTACCTAGAAGGAAGGGGTTGGATCACCCCATCCTAGTGGGAATTATTGCACCTTACTTGTTTTTTACCAAATGACTAACATCTGACATAGACTTCCTAAAGTTCTCAACTAATTTGGTGGGTCTAACCCCACATGATGTATTACTGAAATGTGACATCATTTTTTTCTTGCATAGCATCACAAATGACTTGATGTAATGTGGGTGTATTATATTTGGGTCACAAACATTGGAAATGGTGGAAAAATATAATATTTCGTAGGTGGTTATATTGCTTAAGAACTATTTGTCTTTGTAGTTTACACACACTTGGCAATGCCCTTTTGACTTTGAAATTCACTATAGAATGTCATGAATACAATATTTAAACCCTTTCTACATTATTTTGTCAATCTTATATTTTTTATGGCAACTTCATCTATAATAAAACTTGGAAATCATGTGTTACCCATGTGGATAAGATCTTACAACTTTTTTGTTGATCATCAACTCTTCCTTAAGTGTTCCAAATGTGCAATTTTTCCTTTGAAGTGGAATATTTGGGCCATATTACTACTCATGGTGGTGTGCATATGGATCCAAATAAAATTGAAGTGATGAAGGATTGGCCTCACCCCAAAACTCTTAAAACTTTAAGATGTTTTTTTGGTCCTATTAGTTATTACAAAACTTTAAGATTGTAATTCCCTTCACAAACTTCTTAAAAAAATACTTTTGGTTGGAAGGATGTTAGAAAATATTAGGCCTTTCAATACCAGAAGCATGCTATGTGTACAACCCCAATGCTTGTATTCCCTGAATTCACTAGGACTTTTGTATTGGAATGTGACATCTTAGACGTATCAAAGAAGTAATCATGCAAGAAGGATGATTATTGGATTTTACCAACAAACATCTATGTGAGAGACACATGGGAAAATCAACATATGAAAAGGAGATACTAGATATATTGCATGTTGTGGATATCCAGTGTCCATATTAAACAAATTTGTGTAAAGGGCATAAATTTTCTAGAATTTTAAAAGGTCTTCATATCTTCATCAAGATAATTTTCATAGGCCACAAAATATTTATTATTCTCTTTATATTCAAGATGAACACCTAATAGACTTAAAAATAAACATTATTGTTGTCTTCACACCTTGAGCTTAAAGAGGTTCTAAGTAATCCCTCTATTATAGTTATATAGTACTGATTAGAAATCATGTCTTCTATGTCTTCTTTCCTCAACTCATGAATTTTTTTTATAGGATATGGACTTTACATTTTCCAATTCTAACCTATCAATCTGATCTAAAAGAGTCTTGTAAGTTTATTTTTCATTTAATACTAGATTGAAATCATCCCTGAGAATACTACCATGTTATCATGATTTGAGATTAAAGTGTAGAGTACAAGGCATCTGAAATATTGGCATGCATTGGTCTCTATCTCTAAAATTACTTCCTCGTGATGGGAGGGAGCTGAATGGTAATTGTCCAAGTTTGCATTAGAGCACTAAGAAATAATTCCTTGAAAATAAAGACATATGCAATCTTTAAATTTTTATCTTCATAATTCCTAGATCAGTGCCTCCTAAACCATTAGTGACATTGAGAAGAAAGAAATTTCCTATAAGTATACCTCCTAGTAAGCATAAAGTGGAGGGATCCTAGGATGCTATAGTTTTTCCTCATTTCTAGAGGGTAATTTATCTTCTTGATGAATGGAGAGAAGGTATGCAAACTAGTCAAGTATTTTTTAGATGGTTTATCATTATCAAGGAACCTAAATTAAGTTTGAATAACCCATTGAATAAAATCATCTAGATATTCATTTCTATATCTATGGATTTCTTCTAGTTCACTATAGAGTTCCTCATAATCATCATTTTTATGAGAAATGATAGAGATGTACATAAAATGTCCCAAACTATGAATTGATTTGACTATTAATGTCCAATACCAAGCCTTTATTCATCCTTCATATTTGAGGGAGAACAATAGACATGATACATTATCCTAAAAATTTCGGTGAAATTGATTTAAATGACTAAATCTTCTGAGATGCCTTTGTTCAAGGATTTTCTCTTCACCATTGAAATTCCAATTTGATAAGAGATCAATGATGTCTTATAGGAGGTCACATGAATGTATTGAAAGACTCAAAGGGAGATATCATATAGAAATATGGAGATGATCCAGGGGTTGTTTAAATAATTTATGAAAATTGTTCCACGTTGATGAGATTTTCATTCAACCCTCCTTCTAGTGATAGTTCTATTAATAGGTCAAAATGAACTTGGTAAAAAAAATGTTATCCTCAATGAGAAGTTATGATTATACTTCGCATTATGGATTCTAACCTAGTAGTCATTACTAATTTTAAGGCTTACAGGTTATGGCCTAATCCATTGTTTATTTCTTTCTAAACTAAAGAATGAAATGCGACTAATAAATATGCAAATGCATGCATCTAGACATGACTAATAGTAACCATAAAGAAAGAATATAAATATATATGCTCCCATCAATGACCCATTCAATTAGTTAATTTAGAATAAAGACAAGAATATGGGTAAAGAATTGTGGACCCAAAATAGTATAGCATTAAAAAAACCATATATGGTCATATGCTCACAAACTTAGACAAGAATCTCTAGAGAATAGAAATAAAAATGCAATAGCTACACACATAATAATATTCTGTAGTGTGAGATACATTCTTACACAACTCTATTGTTGAGGAAAAACAATAGAATAGTCCACAATAGATACATGTAGGAATCAAAGTTATCCATGAAATAGTTATCTAAAAATGGCTTCTCCTTATTAAAGTTCCAATAGTAGTACATGGAATATCTAAGAACCAAAGGCCCTCTCTCCACAGACTTTCTATCATTTATAATTATTTACAAATTAACTTCCCCTCTTATTAGTGGACAAGTGGAAATTTTGATTTCAATGAATTGGCCAAGTGGCAGTTTCAGCGATTTCCTTTGAATTTGGTCAACTTATTTTAACTATTTTTGATAGGTGGGAATCCAAATTTGTATGAATGTTGAAACAATTTCTATAACTATGTTTTTCCTTTAACAAGTTTGGATACCCAAGTGCAACTTCTTAGACTTTCTTATATTCTAGAGCAATGTGCCCTATGTTGTACCTCTTTTATCTTTTCATGCAATATATCATATGTTGTGTGTTTCTTCAAATTAAGTGTGAAGTACCTTGTGTTGTGACGCTTTTCACTTTCCATGTAAATGGCATGTGTTGCATCATATTTGATTTTTATTGCAAAATGTTGCTTCTTATGAAAGTCATGTGTCATGGTATTTATGTTTATAGACATTATTCCACTCCTTAGAAACCTTATCATGATGTGATAAATTCTATATATCGTGGCCTTTGAAACTATGGAGAGTTGCATTATTTCACACCCTTTTGTAACTTGTAAATATGTTCAACACCTCTTTTCACTTGTGTGTGAAACACTCAGTGTCACACTCACACTCTTCTAAAATTTTGTGTGATATGAAACTTCTTCCTTTTTGTCCCCTTTTAATACCCTAGAACCGTAAGGTTTGATGTGTTGTATTCTTTATGTGTCACACATGAAGGAATTTTGTAGTGATGGAAATATTTACAAGGCATGTGACATTTCACTTGAAAGGGAACTTTGTCATAATTTGGTAAATAAGTTGTTTCAAAGATAAGAATTTTGGTTTTGTATAGATTTTCACATGGAAAGAGAATTTGAGTGCGGCACAACATGAATGAGAGAACTTGGGGCCAATGTGACATGTTAGGAAAGCATAAAATTTGTGGAAATGTGACAAATCTCAAAGAAATATGTTTCTAGCACAAAATGGTGTGAAGGAAAAAAAATTGTATCACATGAAAAAAAATTAAGTTTGTGAAGAATCTCGTGAGGGAATTGTTTTTCATGAGTTGCAATATGTCATGGGAAAGGAAACTTTTCAGTAGTGTAATGTATCATATGGTGATAAAAGTTTTGAGAGATTTGGTGTATCACAAAGAACAAAATTTCTTATGATGCATCATTTCACAACTAATATCATTTTTGGTGCAAAACATTGGAAGCAAAGAAATTTTTGGAAGTAGTGAAAATAAAATTTTGGCAATGTTTTTTGAAGAATTTCCCCTTTTCATAAGGAAAGAAATTTACAGCGATACACTATGTCACATTGGAATTTTTTTCAGGTGTGCAACATATTGTATTACAAGGAAAGACAAATTAGGTGCAAACCACATAATATAATGAGGAAAGAAAAATTAGGGGAAAATGCATTGTATTACAAGTAAAGTTAATTTTGGTGTGATACATGATGTGTCTTGACCAAAGTAAATTAGGGTGAAATGCAACATAAAAATTGAGTTTTGCACAAGTTTTGAGAAAAATTATAAGAGAAAAATAACTGACACAAAGGTTAAGGAAAAGGTCAAAGAACCTCTTTGAAGAGCTTAGCGAGGTCAAGGAGAAGAAAGCCAAAAAATCTCAATAAGTGAGAAATCTTAAATTAAGAAAAACAATGTACAATGAAGGCCATTGAGGTCAAGAGATACATTTTCTTTTTTAACTAGAATGATAATTTTGTATTAATCAAAAATATGTGTTTGGCGCATAGCTATTACATCAAGAAACATCAATAATCTCTAACTTGTAAAACTTTGAGGTAGGAAGATCTAACTCAAACAATGTCAACATGCTCAGAAAGAACATGATTGACTTAAACTGCAAAAAACTTAAATGACGTATATTCCAATACTTTTAACAATATATTCTCACAACCTAATTACATAAACATAATCAAAAGAAAAATATGATTATATGGATTCAAGTTTGACTTCTTGTCACCATTGGCTAAGACTCTATGGGATCCTTCTTCATATTTTTCCACATTTTTTTTCTAGATTTATAATGAATTGAGAGGAGTGCTTGGAATTGGTTGAATCTAAAGTATTAGACGTTGAAGATTCTTATTTCTCTTGAGATTTATCTTCATCAGCCTAATCTACCCAAATTTTTAAGATCCAAGGGCTAGACTTCCCATGTAATTCATGACCCATGTCTGGAGGATCTGGATTTACTTTTAGCAGAATTTTGGGGACTTGATCTTGATGCTTTTATCTATAAGTAGTATTATGTTTAGGAGGAGGAGAAGCTAAGGAAATTTATCTCGAATGACTCATTGATGATCCTTGGTGGATCCAATCCACCAAGTAGATTTTCATTATTTATTTTTATCACTTTTTAACCTAGTATGACAATGAGCAATTGTATGGTCTGTATTAAAACAAGCCCTACATTGCAATGAAAGATTCTCATAACCTAATTTTTGAGTCCTTGAAAAATATTCCCATTCAAATTTATTGTTGGGTTGTGTTATATTCTTTCCACATAGTTAACAGGGGGTTTGAAGGGCACCCGTAACCCCACTTTATGGGGTTCGGGGTAGCGCCCCGAAAAAATTTGGTTTTGGACCCTATGTTAGGTTGGGCGGACCCACCTATGGTTTTGTGCATGATTTTCACACATGTTTTTTGGACACGATGGTTTTAGGTCCATGGTATTGGATGCTTCGGCGTGTATAAATATGTATTGTAACATTGAAAGGAATATAATGAAAAATCAAGCTAGTAGTCCCAGTTTTCGGATCCAGGGAAAAATCTCTGTGTATATGTGTTTTATGTGCTATGATCTCGCATTGTTTATTTTCTATGTTTTAGAATTTGTATGCAGGTAATTTCTATACGGGGTTAAAACCTACATTTGGTATCAGAGTTGTTTTGGCTTCAAGGGGACGCCTTTGTTGCTAAGGGATTTCGCTCGGGCCTATGGTAGACCCTGTTCAGTGGGAGATCTGCGAGATCGATTCTGGTGGTGAAAGAAGATGGCGAGAAGTGGAAAGATAGAGATCGAGAAATTTAATGGTCAGAGTTTTGAGTTGTGGAAACTCAAGATGGAGGATATGTTGGTGGATAAAGACTAGTAGATCGCGGTAGATCCGGGTAATAAACCAACGAGAGTGTCTGATGAAGAATGGAAGAAGTTGGATCAGAAGGCAAAGAGCACAATACGATTATGTGTCTCAGATTCAGTATTGTTGAATGTATCAGGGGAAGCTACGGTGAAGGCTTTGTGGGACACGTTAGGGACTTTGTACCAATCTAAGTCTCTGGTTAATAAACTGTTCCTGCAGAAAAAGTTGTATAACCTAAGGATGAAAGATGGAGACTCGGTGACAGAGCATCTGAATGCATTTAATACTGTGGTAAGTCAGTTAGCATCTGTTGATATTAAAATTTCAGATGAAGATAAGTGCATCAGTTTGTTGGGTTCTCTACCAGATTCGTGGGATAGTCTGGTTATTGTAATAGGTAGCAATGCAACTGCCTTGCATTTTGATGAAATAGTCTCATCCTTGCTGACGGAGGAAATGAGACGGAAAAATATGGAGAGCAAAAATGGTGATGCCTTGTCTGTACGAGGGCGGACCCAGAACAGAAAAAAAAAAGAAAAAAAAAAAAAAAAAAAAAAAAAAGGTCATCGAGTGGGAGATCTAAATCTAAAGGGAGATCTAAATCTCCAGGAAAACCTATAAAGGTGGTGTGCTGGAAATGTGCAAAGGAAGGGCACTACAAAAGGGACTGTAAATCTAAAGCTCCTGAAAAAGGAAAGGGATCTAATGAGGCTCCTTTTGCAGAGGCGAAAACCACCTCAAATGAAGGTGGGGATGTGTACTTGGCTTCTTCAAGTACACATGTAGATCATGAGGCATGGTTGATTGACTCAGGTGCATCCTTTCACTTCACTCCCCATAGAGAGTGGTTCTGCGAGTATGAGAAATATGATGGTGGTGATGTCTTCTTGGGGGATGGCAGGAAGGGTAGAATTGTTGGTCGCGGAAAAGTAAAGTTGAAGTTGCAAGGTGGAAGGGTTAGAACGCTTCTAGGTGTTCTACATATTTCTGCATTAGCCAGAAATCTAATTTTTGTTAGCAAGCTGGATGATGTAGGTGTAAAAATAGTGTTCGAGAAGGATACCTACAAGATGGTTCGGGGAGCACTGGTATTGATGCAGGGAGTTCAGATTGGAACTCTGTACAAGCTGCAAGGTAGCACTGTTATTAATGGGTGCAATAGTTCTGTGGTTCCTGAAAGTGGAGCAGAAAGTCTAGTGGTCTCTGGAGAGAAGACTATGTTGTGGCATCAAAGGCTTGGACATATTGGAGAAAAGGGCCTTCGGATACTTCATGGTAAAGTTATGGTAGAAGGTATGAGTAATAGCTCTCTGGATTTTGATTTCTATTAAAATTGTGTATATGGGAAGAAGAATCGGGTGTGTTTCACCTCAGGTAGCAAAAGGGAGAAACAGATATTAGAACTTGTGCACAGTGATGTATTTGGACCTGTGAAGGTTCCATCACTAGGTAAGTTTGTGTACTATGTATCATTTATGGATGACTTCTCAAGGAATACATGGATATATTTCCTTAAGAAGAAATCTGAAGTCTTTGACAGGTTTAAAGAATTTAAGGCTGTAGTGGAAAACCAGACAGAGAAGAAGATAAAGGTGCTAAGGATAGATAATGGTGGAGAGTTTTGCAGTAAGGAATTTGAAGAATTCTGTAAGAAGTGTGGTATATCACGGCAGAAGACTACTCCATATACACCTCAGCAAAATGGAGTTGTAGAAAGAATGAATAGGACGTTGATGGAAAGGGCAAAAAGCATGCTCAGTGGTGCCAGGTTAGGACAGGAATTCTGGGCAGAGGCGATGGAGACTGCATGTTACTTGGTTAATAGGTCACCTTCATCAGCGTTGAAGGATAAGACTCCACAAGAGGTACGGACTGGTAGGAAACCCTCTATTTCACATCTGAGGGTATTTGGATGTGATGCATATGTACATGTTCCAAAGCAGAAACGAACCAAGTTGGATAGTAAATCTGAAAAGTGCATCTTTATTGGATATAAGGATGATTTAAAGGGTTATAAGCTTTGGAACCCAGTCACACGGAAGGTTGTGTACAGCTGAGATGTGGTGTTTAGAGAGGTGAAAGATGTTATTAAACATGAAGTCCAACAAAAGGAACCTGAGAAGATAGAGTTTGAGCTAAAGGAGGAAGAATCAGACTCTACAGCAAAGGAGGAATCAGAAGATGAAAAGCCACAAACTCTAGCTGTGAGAAGATCAGTTCGAGAAAGAAGGCAACCTGAAAGGTATAGTCCATCTACTTTCTGTTCAAATTTTGCTTTATCTATTACTTACGATGATCGTAGAACTATGAAGGAAGCAATAGATTTAGAGGATGGAAAACTCTGGAAAGAGGCCATGGTTGATGAAATGGCATCTTTGCACAAAAATGAGGCTTGGGATCTGGTGGAGTTAACAGCTGGAAGGAAACCCATTGGCAGCAAATGGGTGTTCAAAAGAAGACAAATGCAGAAGGAAAAGTGGAGAAATACAAAGCTCGGTTGGTAGAAAAAGGTTATTCCCAGGTGCCTGGAATTGATTTTGGTGATATTTTTTCTCATGTTGCCAAGGTAACTTCTATTAGATTACTTTTATCTGTTGCTGCTGCTTTTGATTCTGAGGTAGAAGATATGGATGTGAAGACAACATTTCTTCATGGGGATCTGGAAGAGGAAATCTACATGAAGCAACCTGAAGGCTTTGCAGCAAAGGGTAAGAAAGAACTGGTATGCAAGTTAAAGAAGTTTCCGTATGGGTTAAAACAGTCACCAAGGATGTGGTATCAGAAATTTGATATATTTATACGAGGACTTGGCTTCACCAGAAGCAAAGTAGATCACTGTGTGTATTTTAAATTAATTGGTGACCGTGTTATTTATCTGGTCTTGTATGTGGATGATATGTTGCTGGTTGGAAATGACAAAGAAATTATCCAGGATTTGAAGACCCAATTGTCCTCCAAATTCGACATGAAAGATCTTGGTGCTGCAAACTATATTTTGGGCATCGAAATTAAAAGAGATCGAGCAAAGAGGAAGCTCTGGTTAAACCAGATGAAGTATGTCGAGACAATACTGCAGAGGTTTAATATGCAGGATAGTAAACCAGTGAAGGTTCCTATTCCTGTAGCTATGAGGTTATCTGCTGAACAATGTCCCAAGACACAAGAAGAGGAAGAGGACATGTCCCGTGTTCCATATGCAAGTGCAGTCGTTAGCCTGATGTATGCAATGGTCTATACTAGACTAGACATTGCACATGCAGTGGGAGTATTGAGTAGGTTTATGTCAAAACCTGGAAAGGAGCATTAGACAGCAGTGAAGCGGGTTTTCAAGTATTTTCGTGGCACTAGTGATTATGGTCTGTGCTACCAAGGAAGACCAGTATTGGATAGAGTGTTGGATATTCGTGGCTTTGTTGATGCAGACTAGGCTGGAGATCTAGATCAGAGAAGATCTACAAGTGGGTATGTGTTTAACCTATTTGGAGGTGCAGTCAATTGGATGAGTAAGAAATAATCTATAGTGGCACTATCAACTACAGAGGCAGAATACATTGCAGCCACTCATGCAAGAAAGGAATCAGTTTGGTTGTAGAGATTGTGTTTAAGTATGGGGTTAGTATAGGAAGCTATAAGGATAGACTGTGACAGCCAAAGTGCAATTTTCTTGGCAAAGAACCCTGCATATCATTCAAAGACAAAGCACATTGATGTTCAGTATCACTTTGTGAGGGATATGATAGAAGACAAAAAGGTGTTGATAGTAAAGGTGGACACTTTGAAGAATACTGCAGATGCATTGACAAAATCTGTGAGCTCTGAGAAGTTATCTTGGTGTAGAGAGACAATGGGCATTTCAGGGCTAGGAAATGACTAAGCTCTCTTGTGGCCCTTTGTGGAAAGAAAACAACAAGTGGGAGAATGTTGGGTTGTGTTATATTCTTTCCACGTAGTTAACAAGGGGTTTGAAGGGCACCTGTAACCCCACTTTATGGGGTCTGGGGCAGCACCCTGGAAAATTTTGGTTTTGGTCCCTATGTTAGGTTGGGCAAACCCACCTATGGTTTTGTGCATGATTTTCGCACATGTTTTTTGGACGCGATGGTTTTCGGTCCATGGTATTGTACGCCATGGTTTTTGGTCCATGATATTGGATGCTTCGGTATGTATAAATATGTATTGTAACATTGAAAGGAATATAATGAAAAATCAAGTTGGTAGTCCCGGTTTTGGGATCCAGGGGAAAATCTATGTGTATATGTGTTTTATGTGTTATGATCTCGCGTTGTTTATTTTCTGTGTTTTAGAATTCATATGCATGTAATTTCTGTATGGGGTTAAAACCTACATTTATTTTAGCTAGAAACCAAAGGCTAAGATCCATTTCCACACAAATTTTGGCATAAATAAAAATGCTTCTCCACTAAATTTCTTGGGAGGAAAAATGGAGCTTTCCTAAAGTAGACACAGTAGATTGAAAAGAGGGAAAACCCCATAAATGAAATGAAATATTTGGAAGCTACACCCAAATAGGAGAAGAAGTTGAGACATTAAAAAAAGGGATGAAAGGAGGAAGACCAAGGTTTTCATACACATATTCGCATTACCCAAACTAAGGACTAGAGTTAAAGATCAAATTCATGTCTTCAAAACTATCAAACTCAACAACAAAAATCCATTTAACAAAACGATGGATGAATGCTTCTTACCTAATCACACAAAGCTAGTTATGAGCAATCCATGATTGAAGATCTACAAGTCACTGCCAAAACTAAAAAGCAACATATCACACTGTGCGATCCATGGAACACAACATCCTCCTCATCCCTTGAGCTAGTAAGAATGGAGATAGATGGTGCTTACAAACCAAGATAGAGAAAATAAGTGTAGAATATTGAAGCACAACTTGCTTGAACAAAACATCTCTACTCAAGGAAAGGGTTGGATATGAAACTGCAAGACCAAATAATACATGACCTCCAGCAATAGAATTGGAAAGATCCCTCATTATATAGCAAGGTGCTCTTCAAATATATAAAACGTAAACTAGGGCAAGGCTCTAAAATCATAGCCTCATATAAATGAAACTTAAAAAAAAAATACCTTAGAACCAACCTACAACCACATCCTCCACAAGAACATAGGCTAGGATGCCACTGCTTTAACGACACTCAAATCTCAACTTTTGTGACACTTGGTTGTAACCCATTGCAATATATAGCTAAGGTGAACAACAACTACTCTAGTGGAATTTGCAAATATAGACGCATGAGCTCTCCATCTATTTTCAAATTTGCAAACCCTAACCTTAGGCTCTAAACCAAAAAAAATAGGTCTAAGAATCCAAAATTGAAGATGAGTTTCATGTTATTTTTTCCATCATTAGATATTAAAGTCAAAATTAGTATAGATGGTCATTGCTAACTCATCACTATGTGAATAAACCTTTCCCACCAATCTATTGCAGGCATTCGATGAATTGTTAATCATTAAAGAAAATACGATTAACATCCTAAAGTGAAATTACATTTGGTTTCTCAACCTTGATCAACCACCTTAGGTCCAATTATGTGGCTTTTCTCCCCATCCCACAAACATTAACAGAGAGGAGCTTCATGTAGAACACTTCATAAGAGCATGGCTAGCTCTAAATTCCCCCAAGATAGATTCTTATTTTCCTTTATTTATTTCCTTAACTACATGTTTTTGTGCATGTATTAGAGTAAATTTTCTACCAGCCAAAGGCCCTCCTAGATTAGGGATCAAATCCATGCCTAAACCTCCACAAGGTCACGACGATTAAAGGACATTTTATTGGTATAAAACTATACCACACCCCCCCTGCTGACTGCCATTTCTCCCCTCCTAGAAGAACTACATTAAAAGGTAGTATAAAGCAACAAGGAGTCTATGACATGAATTTCTTAGTAAGCTTCAGAAAAATCTTCATAGTCACCGCAAGCCAAGGAGTTTTCCACTATGCCACCTGATGGGCCTCTAAATTAGACATAAATTAAGGCCCATGCCTCTAAATTAAAACATAAATTAAGGCATATGGCCATCCTTAAGCACATTAAACCTCTCTTTCTGTATTAGATAATTTATTTTTAACTTTAATATATTCATTAGGAAGGTTTATGAATAATTGGATATGTGTGCCTAATATTATTTATTTTTGTGGAACATTATGAGAATATTGGGCAGATTATGAAGATTTGGAGGAGGAGATAATTTAGGGACTTGTTCCCTACTACAGGAGGATCAATAATAAATAATAAATCAACAAAATATTATGGAATTATGGCATAGATTTTGGAACTCCAATGATTGAGAAAATCTAGGAATGTGTTCCACTAATCAAGGGACCAAATCCACTAATCAAGGGATTTTGGTGGGGAAAACTTCCTCCATTCATGGGGAATGATTTCCAATCATTTTGTATAAGTACCAAGTTGAATTTTCCTCTAGGGATAGATTTTTATTAGCGTTCTTGTGGAGAGAACTCGTATTTTTGCAGCTCCAGTGTATTTTCTTGCAGGGACGTAATTCTATTGATGAAAATAATAAAGGTTGGTGTCATGTTCAGCTTTTAGATCTTGTTCTCCTCCATAGGTCTCTGAGTTTCCTTGGGATTGGCCATCCTAGGAACCTCAGATCCATTTTGTATCATTTTCTTTCCTTCTTTTCACTTTTTATTCACATGCATCTCTAGTTTTTATTTCTTTCTATTTATGCATTTAATATTAATGATTTATTGTTGTAGGATTGAGTTAAATGGCTGATATAAGTTCTTTTGTAGGATCACAAGCACTATTTCATCCTTGGAAAAGCTTTGGAAGTTCATAGTAATCATTGAGTTGCTTGGATTAGTCTTCTTATTCCCAAATCTAGATTGTTGGACCTCCTTTTTACCAAAGAACAGTAAATTTCTGCTATTTTTATGCTAACAAACTTCAATCAAGTTGGTTCCACTTGCATTATATCAAAAAAACTTTATAGTTCATAACAAAAATCATCCCATTGCATTTTCACTTGATTTTGTTAGGCATTTTTTAGATTTACTAGCTCACTAGTTCTCGAATTTCTAGATTTTCGACTAGTAATGATTTTTTTTTTTTTGCATGGGTTAAGAGAGGTATTTTTGAGTGATTCCACTTGGAATGGGGACATAAGACATCCTAGTTAATAAAAAAATTTGTCCCATCCAATTTGGACTTGATTTTCTTGGTCATTAAACCCTCACCAATTTCATCATTTCACAAGGAAACTTCTCTAAGCTTTTTGAGCAAATCCATCCATCTCCCAACTTCGATTTTGAGTTCTGAAGTGGTCATAGGCACTCTCTTGCCTCATTCCATCCACAAAACACCTTCCCTAAGCTTTCCATAACATTCAACATCCATCCTTTTGCTCTCAGCTGTATTCTATAGGTTTTAAGGGGATCCTATAGGTTTTTAGTACATCTTGTAGGTTTTCCTATAGTGGCATGTTTTGAGGCCGAATTGAGGGGAAACCTCTAGGAAGCCACACAAGGTCACCTAAAGGTCTTCCAAGCCTTCCAACCATCCACCATCATCTCCAAGCCACCTAACACATCACTAAAAGAGATTAGCCTTCACACTCACACATGAAAAAAAGACAAAAAGAAAAACAAATTTATTTTATTCATTTACGTGCATAGCAGTAGAAGGTTTGAGGGTTTGAATCTGCATGCTTAGGACAATAGGATTGCATACATGTTAACTTAGCATTCTTTTGAAGCAAAGCCTCTTAGAAGTTAATGGTGTGTTTTAGCATTTGATTTCAGTCTCTTTCCTTGTACTTTCTTTATTTCAATAGGTTAAGGTTCCATTTCGAACATTTCATTTTCTGCAATTAGTTTAGGATTTGACTTCAATACATGCACTCCATTACATCATGACAACAAAGGAAGAACTCAATGTATGCTGCACATATAGTGCCAATACCTCTTAAGTTTTTACAAACCCCGGGTTGACATTTAAAGTCGGTAGTCTTGGGAGTTTCAGCATTCTTGTTGCAATACCGACACTTATCACTTTTTGGCTTCATTGTCGGGGAGGTGTCAAAGTATGCATTGTTTCTTCCCTTGTTGATTCATTTCTTTTTACCTTTTGCAAAAAAAAAATTGCATTAGTCATATTTGAATTCAAAAATAGGAAAAGTGCACTGCGTTAGTGTTTTCATTCAATCATAAAAACAAAAAATTCTCCAACACCAACCTACCCCCCCATTTGATCACATGGTGCAGTAAGAGCCATATAACCATCCACTTTTGCAGATAAAATAAGAAGGAGATGGAAAAGAATGTAGAAGAAATGGATTTAGACGATGACAATGAGGAAGATCTTTTTGGATTCCCCATTCAAGATCCTAATGTCAGTGTGCATATGAAGAACATACCTCCATATTTTCTTCCAAAATTTCATGGTCTAAGTTCAGAGGATCCGGAAACCTTTCTCTTTGAATTTGAAATTGTTTGTAGATCTTATAGTTACTTATTAAAAGCTCAAAAAATGAGATTGTTTCTAGCAACATTGAAGGATACATCTCTTAAATGGTTCATGAGTTTAAGGACTAATTCAATAAGATCATGGAATGATATGCAAAAGATATTTCTAGAAAAATATAAAGATCATGATCTTAAAGAAGAAATCTTTAGAATGAATCAAAGAGAAGATGAGAGTCTAGAGAATCTAATAGAGAGGTTCATGTATAATGTTAAGAGGGCAAAACTACATCATTTAGGATCTGACACACTAAAAACCCTCTTCCTTAGAACAATTAGGGATGAATGGATTGATCTCTTTAATCTCATGAGTAGATGTGATGTATATCAATTGTCATTTGAGGAAATTTGTGAAAAATGCAAACACATATCAAGATGAAAAGCAAGAGTAGGTAAATCAACATCAAGATCGGTAAGTCAAGCTAAACTTGGAAATTTGTTTGATGACTTTAAAACAGAAATTCTTAGTAATCTAACTGAACAAGTAATAATGTTAAGAATACAAAATGAGAAGAAAAAAAATTAGCTTTGTGTTGTCCATGCATAATCACATGATGTTAAACGTCGCTCCTCATTACCAAGGTTGAAGGAAGTTCACCAAGAAGACAATGGAGCATTCAATTGCCAATGCAGCTATGTTATATAGCTACAGGAGGACCATGGAAGCCTATTCAGCCTGATATGATGCAAGAGCCTAATTCACAATTTCAAGGTTATGTATATCCACCTCAAAGTAATTGGAACACACCTTTTCCTTGGCATCATTGGCCATCTCAACCCCAAAACCAATCTTGGCAACAAGGTTGGCAAGGAACTTATGGGAGCCATCCACAATATCCTCAGTATCTTCCTCAATGTCTTCCATACCAAACTCCTTATTACCCTTACCATTCACCTCCACCACAACCACAACCCCATCCACATCAATCTCAAATTTACACTCCCACTCAACTACCTGTAGCACCATTTCCAAACCCACATATTGAAGTAGCTCAGCCCACTTACAATGCTGAGATACAAATCTTCCAAACATCTCCTCTTGAGCTCAATGATATTCACCATAGCTCAGCGAGTGTATTGGGAAAAAGAGATTCTATTAATATCATTGAAGAAATACATCCAAATGAAGAATATTAGAAAGATAAGATCAAAGAACCATGGGCTGCAATTGATGAAGAACAAATATCAAAATTAGAAATTGAGAAATCTCCCTCATGGTTACCATCAAATCCTCCATGTATTCAAGAGAACAATCAGCAAAAAGAGGAAGATTTGAAGGTCATGGTAGAAGAAGACATGAAGAATGATCCAAATCAACAAAAGGACCAGGGGCATCACAACTATATTGAAATATGGTTCCAGACAGTCACTAAGTTGCAACAATACTCTCTTCTTCAATTGTGCTTGTATTCATCAAAGTCCAATCATTTGGTCTCTGAAATCCACATACATGTCAAAGCATACATTTCAAGCCTCCACATCATTTTGTCTATCATTTTGATGTGCACATGGCTCCGTTGGAAGTATTCTTATACTTGAAAGCGATTTTGTTTTTCAAGTAGGGTAGGGTAAAAAGAAATGAAAAATAAAAGAAAAAATAAAAATCTCAAGCAAAAACCTCCATGGAGGTGCCTCAGATTGGCTCATTGATTGAAAAAATCCATGAGGTGGTCAATGGGTTGGAAAAAATAAAAAAAGAGAAAAAAAGAAAAGATCCTAGGTGAAAACCTCCTTTGAGGTGCCTAGGCAAACCTACTAGTTGAAAACCTCATTCGGGCGGCTAGTAGGCCTAGAAGGAAAAAAGAGAAAAAAAATTCCTTGCTCCATGCATCTCTTTGATAAATGCATGTACTCTCCAACATCTGCAAGCAACAAGAACAAGTTGTTACCAAAAGGAAAATTGGTCAAGCCTAGTGAAAAGAAGTCAAATTTTGACTTTCTCCTTCTTTTCTCAAATGCTCCAACAAGGCCAAAGCCATGCCAATCCATCACCCTCATCTACTTTCATCATGCACCCATCATTCTCAAGCTCATACCATTCAGTTTTCTTGTTGTCCTAAAAAATTACAGGATGCTCTGTTTTACTACAGGATACAAAAATACATAGAGCAGAAATTTATTTTTTCCATAACTTGAAAACAAAGCATCCATTTGCAAAGTTGTTTCAGGGGAGATGCATATGGATGATGGTGACATGCTCAAGAAATTTCAACAAAATCCAGTGCATAGTTTTCGAGAAATCAGTTTCCATCACCTAAAGCCATTTTTGCATTTTCTCGATATCCGTGCATCCATTTAAAAGTCTGTTTCATGGAGAGATGCATATGGATAATGATAACATGCCCAAACAAGTTCAGAAAATTCTAGTGCACAGTTTCCAAGAAATTGGCCTCCATCACCTTCAACCATTTTTAGTTTTTCTCGAGATCTATGCATTCATTGAACAAAAGTTGTTTATGGGGAGGTGCATAATGATGATGGCAACATGCTCAGAAAGTTTCAGGTCAATCCATTCTACTGTTTGGGAGATTTAGACAAAACAAGTCTCTTTCCTGAAAAACCTACAGGATTCCCTGAGATCCTACAGGATACAGAACAACACCTACAAGATTGGCAGTGAGCAGTTTTAAAAGGGAAAAATAGAGATTGGCTTTATCAAGCAGTGCTAAGGAGGTAGGCTCTACATTTCCCCACATTTTCCTAAGTTAAAGGAACATAAAAAAACCCTTCTAGTTTGTTGAAAGTGATTGCAGCGTAAGGGAATTGTATACAAAGAAATTTTAAATTTGGTATCAGACATATACAAACCTCCATCCATTAGAGAAAAATGATAGGGGGAACCCATCAACATAGTGAGGATTCAGCTGCACCCTCCTATACTAGAGATATTCACAAGGCACAATTGGTTGGGTTTCTTTGAAAAATTGTGGGGATATGATGATGAGGTAGCCAGAGATTTGCAGTCAGCTTCAGCATGGAGATCCAGAGGTCAAAGAAGCTCCTCCAGAGCTTAGTAGCAGCATCAGGATCATGAGCATCACCATCCAACACCTCCACATCAACATCAACTCAGCAACAGCATGCATGTCTCTTCAAAAACCATCAGGTAGGTACAGGTATGCAATATTCTTGACCTCTTCTCTTGAGGATATTATAGTTAGAAATTTGTTGTCAATGCATGAGAGATGAGGTTTTATAAGCTAAGGATGGGTTAGCAGTCTTAGCTGCCTTCAACTATTTAATTGCAGCTCACTCCTTCACTCATGCAATGTTGAAAAGTCAAACTATGAAGGGTGATGATTTCAAGGAATGTGGGCAGCAATTAAAAGAAGAAATTGTTGCAAAGGCCAAAGTCACCACAACAATCCAAACCCTCCATCCACTTCATATTCACTATCTATTCATCATTCATCCATCTCATTTCATTCTTGGAAAAAAACAAACATAGCATCCTCTCCATTTTCACAAACCTACACTACTCCCTGCGAGCCCTAGCATCATCATCGAATCCTTCTTTATCATTTCTCATCACTCCCATATAGTTAGAAGACCTTGAAAGAGGAGGAATGACTAATACAGGAAAGCATAATGTTGCTACAAGAAGGAAGAAAGGAACAAATTATGTTAAACCCCAAGATGGCAAAGCTTAAGAAAGACCTAATCAAAATAGAAAACTCCAAGGCCATTAGGCAGTCATCTAGGCCACAAGAGAGAAGAAGAAGGCAACAAAAGGAAATGAGGCATTCACCATCAAAACAAAACTCAAACTGCAATGATGAAAGATGTTTTCCAAGAGGTCTCCAATCTCTTGTCCATGGCCTAAAAATGGGAAAAAGGCATGAGAGTCAAGTTGAGAGCCTGTCCTAGGCTCAAAGTATCATTTATGCTCAAAAAGAGTATCTTGTAGTTTTAACAGGGTTTCCTGTAGTTTTGACAAGAATTATTACAGGATGTCCTAGTTCTCATCTAAATGCATTTTGAAGGTGTTAGAGGTGTCCAAATGGTGGAACAAGGTAGCAGAAGGTTGATAAGGATATGGAAGACCTTTCCAAACTGAAAGATATTCAATAACCCATCTTGAATAAGGGGATGAAAACAAGCTAATGGTCTCAAGAAACAATGATTTTTCTTTGCACAAATATGTTTTTGGGCTTGTCCTTGCAGAACTTACAGCCAATATTCTTAATGCATAAGAGAAAAGCCACCAAGGCCATGAATGAGGCACAAGGAGGTCACTAAGTTGCTCAGAGGATGAGCAACACTTTCAGTAGGGGGTATGATGGGCCTCTAAATTAGACATAATTTAAGGCCCATGTATCTAAATTAAAACATAAATTAAGGCCTATGACCATCCTTCAACACATTAAACCTCTCTTTCTGCATTAGATAATCTATTTTTAACTTTAATATATTCATTAAGAAGGTTTATGAATAATTGGGTATTTGTGCCTAATATTATTTATTTTTGTGGAATATTATGAGAATATTGGGAAGATTATGAAGATTTGTAGGAGGATATAATTTAGGGAATTGTTCCCTACTATAGGAGACTCAATAATAAATAATAAAACAACAAAATATTATGGAATTGTGGCACATATTGTGGAACTCCAATGATTGAGAAAATCTAGGAATGTATTCCATTAATCAAGGGACCAAATCCACTAATCAAGGTATTTTGGTGGGGAAAGCTTCCTCTATTTCATGGGGAATGATTCCTAGTCATTTTGTATAAGTACCAGGTCGAATTTGCCTCTAGGGATATATTTTCATTAGTGTTCTTGTGGAGGGAACTCGTATTTTTGCAGCTCCATTGTATTTTCTTGCAGTGATGTAATTCTATTGATGAAAATAATAAATATTGGTGTCATGTTTAGCTTTTAGATCTTGTTCTACTCCATACATATCTAAGTTCCCTTGGGCTTGGTCATCCCAGGAACCTCTGAGCCCTTTTGTATCATTTTCTTTCCTTCTTTTCACTTCTTATTCACATGCATCTCTAGTTTTTATTTCTTTCTATTTCTGCATTTAGTATTAATGATTTCTTGTTATAGGATTGAATTAAATGGTTGACGTAAGTTATTTTGCAGGATCACAAGAATTATTTCAGCTTTGGAAAAGCTTTGGAAGTTCATAGTAATCATTGAGCTGCTTGGATTAGTCTTCTTATTCCCAAATCTACATTGTCAGACCTCTTTTTTAGCAAAGAACAGTAAATTTCTTCTATTTTTTAGAGCATGCTAACAAGCTTCAATAAAGTTGGTTGCACTTCCACTAGATCACAAAAACATTCTAGTTCATAAAAAAAAATTACGCCATTTCATTTTCACTTGATTTGGTTAGGCATTTTTTAGATTTACTAGCTCACTAGTTCTCGAATTTCTAGATTTCGACTAGTAATGTTTTTTATTTTTTTGTATGGGTTAACAGAGGTCTTTTTCAGTGATTCCACTTGGAATAGGAACCTAAGACATCCTAGTTAATAACCAATGGTGTCCCATCCAATTTGGATTTTATTTTCTTGATCATTAAATCCTCACCAATTTCATCATTTCACAAGGAAACTTCTCCAAGCTTTTTGAGCAAATCCATCCATCTACCAACTTCGGTTTTGAGTTCTGAAGTGGTCTTAGGCACTCCCTTGCCTCATTCCATCCACAAACCACCTTCCCTAAGCTTTCCATAACCTTTAACATCCATAATTTTTCTCTCGACTGTACCCTGTAAGTTTTCAAGGGATCCTATAAGTTTTTAGTACATCCTATATGTTTTCTTGTAGTAGGTTGTTTTGAGGCCAAATTGAGGGAAAACCTCCAGGAAGCCACACAAGGTTACCTAAGGGTCTTCCAAGCCTTCCAACCATCCACCATCATCTCCAAGCCACCTGCCACATTACCAAAAGAGATTATCCTTCACACTCACACATGAAAAAAAGATAAAGAAAAATAGATTTATTTTATTCATTTACATGCACAGCAGTAGAAGGTTTGAGGGTTTGAATTTGCATGCTTAGGACAGTAAGATTGCATACATGTTAACTTAGAATTCTTTTGAAGCAAAGCCTCTTAGCAGTTAATGGTGTGTTTTAGCATTTGATTTCAGTCTCTTTCCTTATACTTTCTTTCTTTCAATAGGTTAAGGTTCCATTTCAAACATTTCATTTTCTGTAATTAGTTTAGGATTCGACTTCAATACATGCACTCCATTACATCATGACAACAAAGGAAGGACACAATGTATGTTGCACATACAATGTCGATACCTCTTAATTTTGTATGAACCACGAGTTGATATTTAAAGTCGGTAGCCTTGGGAGTTGCAGCATTCTTGTTGCAATACCAAGGCTCATCACCACCCATGGGAGAAACACCAATTTCCCCACCCTCGTTGGTCTCAACATGAGCAATATAAAGTTTGAGAGAACCCCTATCTACTTTCAACTTTGTAGAGACAACAGGAAGAGCAAGCACTTGAGACTTACCAAAACCATCGCATGTCAGTCCACTAAAAGTGGATAAAGTTTGTACACTGCATTCATCACGACATAATCCTTAATGAGTATCCTTAATCTAGGAAATGGAAACATCACTCACCATAAAGTATTTACATTCTTCAACCATCTCCACAAAACCCTCCTTGTTAACACCTTCTCTCGAGGCTACATTAGGAGGCAAAGTTTTCATGCAAAGACTTAGGTGCACAATGGGCAAACGAACTATCTTTGAACTTTTTGTGCTTAATAGTTCTTGTGAAACCCTTGGGAAAATTAACAACGATATCATATACATGGCATCTTGTGTAATGAAAAGGAATGTGGATATAATCCAATATATAGTTATAATGATGCTTTCTGATCCAAACTTATGCAGGAACGTGACAGAACATAGATATAAACATAAACACAAAGATGCAACAAAAATAAAAATTCATTTCATTAACATCATAGAACTGAAATATGTTTACATGCAAAATGGAAATAAGCTAGCTAGAGCAATGGTTGCTTATCTCTAAGAAGAGATGTGGCAGCTACATGCCTTTTAACTATGTGGCAATTAGGCTCAAGGGCCTTTTTATTATTGAACAACAAAGGGAAACCCTAAACAACCAAAAACCTTACCCTAGGAGATGGAACACCAAGAGTTTGTGGGCCCCGTTGGGGCTAGTTGGGAAAACAACCTCTCAGGGTCATAACTTGCTCATATGATTTCGATTTTTCGCGTACGATACCTTGTTAGAAATATCTCTCTGAGTAATACAGGATTTGCTATGGTGAACCTCAAAAAACGTCGTTTAGGGGGTCAAAACAACTTCAGAAATTCAAGGCCCGAAAAGCTACTAAAAATAGTAAATGTTGCTATAATCAAGGAAACTGATGAAACCAACTAGAGGTCTAGGTAGAATAGGCAGGTGGCCACCAATATCCACCTGGATCACTTCCCCAACAATATGATACATAAAATACCATGGATATTCCACTAGACTCTTTGTCACAACGGGGCTACTAAAATATGTTTAAAAAATTGAAATCTACTCTACGAGGGTTAATTTCTCCTTAGCTTTGTTAATTATTTAATTAATGTGTTATGCTCATGCACGCAAAAGATAAAATATGGAAAATAGAGAACATTGAAATAAAACTCACAAATCACAATGAACAAAAGATATGATTTAAGAAACCCTTATGGAGAAAACCCAGCTAGAAGATAGAGTTACTTTGTGTTCTCTTTCTTTGAATGGAAATGGATGCAAGTAAAAAAGGAGTGAGACTTGTGTCTCGCGGTTTGCAATAGTAAAAAAACCCTATTTGTTTTCTTTCTCTCTATCCACTCTCCACTACTTTGTTCATCTATGGAATAAAATACACTCTAATAGAATGGAAGCCCTTTTTGTCATGGTGGCCTCATTATAGCACAACTTGATAACTAGCTAGTGGTTAGTTTGAATCTTTCAACTCTTAATTAAAGTAACAATATTAACTCTTCTACATTTTTCATCAACATGATTCCATGGTTAGCCCATTTTCCCTAAATAATGGGGGATGACATGTGTTATGAAACCAGCTCAAGAAAAGATAGAAAAGAAAGATCAACGCCTTAGAATTCAGCCTCTTCGAGGGGGCAACCTCCTTTACATTACATAAATGAACAATTCTTGGATGATACAAATGACAAAACCTCCTTTCTATATATAGGAGTCTAAGGAGTCACAATATAATCCAACCGACCTAACAATAATAATATAAAGCCACAAAAATAACAATAGAGGGATTCTATGGGGCACAGAAATAACAATATGGGGGTAATAGGGGCACAACAATATAAATAAGGGGTATAACTACAATAGTAATGGGGTAATCACTAGTATTATAGGGACCCAACATGCCCCTCTCCTTCAAAAAAGTGTTGTCCTCAACGCTTGAGCAGTTCTGGATACTTCTGCATAAAATTCTCATCCTCCCATGTGGAATCTTCAGCGGATAAGTTCTTCCACTTGATAAGATACTCTGAAATTGATCGATTTCGTAGCTGTCGAGTTCTTGTTTCTGTGACTGCTTCCGGTTCCAATATAATTTTTCCTTCCTCGTCAAGTTCTGGCAATATTGTTTGAACTGGGAGCTTGTCGCCTATAACCTTCTTTAAACATGAAACATGGAAAACTGGGTGCAATCGAGAAGCTGCAGGAAGCTCCAATTTGTATGCCATAGTACCAATCTTTTCCAACACCTTGTACGGACCATAATACTTTGGTGATAATTTATTATCCTTCTTAGCTTGCTTTAGGGACATTTGCTTATATGGTTGTAGCCGTAGGAATACCCAATCACCTACATCAAAACTTCTTTCACTGCGATGTTGATCTGCCTGTTGTTTCATTCTATTTTGTGCCAACACGAGGTTATCCTTTAAGAGTTGGAGGACTTGTTGTTGATGTTCGATGTGATGTTCCACTGCCTGAACCTTAGAATTTTCTCTTAAATATGATGTGATGGATGGTGGTTGATACCCATAAAGTGCCATAAATGGGGTCATTTTTGTTGCTGTATGGAAGGAAGTGTTATACCACCATTCAGCCAGAGGCAACCATTTGACCCATTGTGTCTGTTTATCAGATACAAAGCAACGAAGATATCCTTCCAAACATTTGTTTACTATCTCAGTTTGCCCATCAGATTGAGGATGATAAGATGAGCTATGAGCTAACTGAGTACCAAGACAAGAAAATAATTCTGTCCAAAAATTTCCAGTGAAAATGGGATCTCTGTCACTTACAATAATCTTTGGGTTTCCATGTAGCTTTTGAACTGTTTCCATAAATGCAGTAGAAACTGTACTGGCTTTAAATGGATGTGATAATGCACAAAAGTGTGCATACTTGGTAAGTCTGTCAACTACCACCATGATGACACTCTTTCCCTCAGACTTGGGTAAACCTGTGATAAAATCCATTGAAACCTCCTCCCAACGTTGGCTTGGAATGGATAAAGGTTGTAATAGACCCGGTGTCTTAATTGTTTCAACTTTATTTTGTTGGCAAACCAAACATTCCGCCACAAACTTTTGAATATCTGATTTAAGGCCATCCCAAAAAAATTCCTTCTTAACCCTGTGGTAAGTTTTTAAAAATCCTGAGTGCCCTCCTAAGGGAGAAGTGTGCAATTCCATAAGAATCTTTTGTTTTAGCTGGGAATTCTTACAGAGGTATAAGCGATCTTTGTACCATAACGAATCATTTTTCCAGCTAAATGTATCAGAAGTACTGGAATCTTGTTGTAGCTTTCGAATAAGTGCCCACACTTCTTCGTCATTCTTCCATTCCTCCTTTGCTTCGTTTATCCAATCTGGTTGGATAATAGAAATGGCACACAACAATGCTTCCACATCCTCATCCTTTCTTGAGAGTGCATCTGCCACCACATTTTGCTTCCCTTTTTTGTAGATGATTTCAAAGTCATAACCCAACATCTTTGTGACCCACTTTTGTTGCTCTTCAGAGGATAATCTTTGTTCTAAAAAGTATTTAAGGCTATCATGATCCGTTTTTACCTTGAAGTGTCTTCCCATTAGGTAGGGTCGCCATTTCTTAAGTGCATGGAGTATTGCCAACATTTCCTTCTCATAAATAGCTTTGCTTAAAAACTTTCCCTTGATTGGACGACTTTCAAAAGCAATGGGTCTTTCATCTTGCATTAGAACAGCACCAATTCCATTTCCTGAAGCATCACATTCCACAATAAAGGTTTTTGTGAAGTCCGGTGTAGCTAAGACCGGTGCTTGGCACATTGCCTCTTTAAGATGTTTAAAGGCCTTTGTTGCTTCCGGAGTCCATGAAAATGAATCTTTCTTCAATAATGTTGTTAGAGGTGCTGCTATTCTCCCATAATTCTTAACAAACTTGCGATAATACCCTGTCAACCCAAGAAATCCTCGCAGATGCTTTATGGATGTGGGGATTTTCCATTCCTTAATGGCTTTAATTTTGCTAGGGTCTACCTTAACTCCTTCATGAGATACAATATGACCCAAATATTCCACCTCCTGGACTCCAAAGAAACATTTGGATCTTTTTGCATATAATTGTTTCTCCTCCAATAGTTGTAGCACCTTGTCAACATGTTCAACATGATCCTTCCAAGACTTGCTGTAGATTAGTATATCATCAAAAAATACTAACACAAATTTTCTAAGGAATGGTTTGAAAATTGAATTCATCAAACCTTGAAATGTTGAAGGTGCATTGGTAAGGCCAAAAGGCATGACCAAAAATTCATAATGACCCTCATGAGTTCTAAATGCCGTTTTCGGAATGTCTTCAATCTTCATTCTGATTTGATGATATCCCGAACGAAGATCCAACTTGGTGAAGTAAATTGATCCATGCAATTCATCCAGTAATTCATCAATGACAGGAATGGGGAACTTATCTTTAATAGTGAGCTTGTTGAGCTCCCTATAATCTGGACACATGCGCCATGATCCATCCTTCTTGTGCACCAATACTACTGGAGCTGAGAAAGAACTTTGACTCGGTTGAATTATACCAGCCTCTAGCATTTCTGCAACCATACGTTCAATTTCACTTTTTTGGACATATGGATATCTGTACGGCCTGATGTTTGGAGGAACACTTCCTGGAATCAGATGAATAGCATGATCATGATCACGCATAGGTGGGAGACCTTTGGGAGTCTCAAATACCTTGGAATGATTGTCCAGGACTTTTTGGAGATCTGGAGAAATAGATGATTCCAATGTGGAAACATCTAGCGAACATAATTGTGCAATTACACCTCTTTGCTCCTTTTTTAGAAGCTTTGTCATGCCATTAGAGCTGATTATCTTTCCTGGTTTCCCTGCAATACCCCTTAATTCAACTTCCTTTCCTTCCATAGAAAATTTCATGAAAAGTTCTTGAAAATTAAAAGCTATTGTACCCAAGGATTGTAGCCATTGGACTCCTAGTACAACATCAGCACCTCCCATTGGAATGGAAAGCATTGGGCTAGTCAATACATATTCTCCCATGGATAGCTTGATATTATGGCACTTTCCAGAACAATTTATTGTTCCTCCATTTGCAATCATCACTTGACACTCTGGTGCTGGATATAGGAAGCAATTCAATTCTTTTGCTACCCTACAATGAATAAAATTGTGGGTGCTTCCTGAATCAATCAACACTATTACCTTTTTCTTCTTGATTTGTCCTTCTATCTTGATGGTTTGAGGAGTGGTAATTCCCGCCAATGCATTACAAGATATGGTCGGATTTATTTGTTCTTCATCTAGGCTTTGTTCCTGGAATATATCCTCTTCTTTTGACCTTTCTTGCTCCTTTTCTTCTTCCTCTTCACAATCTATGTAGAATAATTTCTTCTCAGCACACTTATGACCTTTTGTGTATTTGCTATCACAATTGTAACAAAGCCCTTTTGCTCTTTTTTCTTCCAATTGTTGTGGTGTCAACCTTGTAGGTTGTGGAAGACTATGGGCAACAACACTTCCATCTTTATAGTTGTGAATGGTATGCTTCCTAGTTGCCATAATTTTGCTTTCCATTTTTCTTGCTAACCTGAATGCCTTCTCTAATGAATCAGGTTCCCAAAGGCGCACATCATGTTGGATATTATCCTTTAAAGACCCTATGAACACATCAATCCTATGCTCCTCTGGAATATCTTTTACCCTTATGTTCAATTTTTGGAACTCCTCAATGTGCTCCATTATTGAACCCTTTTGTTTGAGACTTATCAATTGGCTAAAAAAAGTGTTGCTTTTTGTATCCTCATAATGTGCTATCAATTCTTCCGTAAAAATTGCCCAAGTGATAAATTGTTTACGAGAACAAAGCCATTGATACCATACAAACTGATTTGGTTCCAAATATAAAGTTGCCATACGTACCTTTTGTGTGTTTTGCACATTATTGAGATCGAAGAATTGCTCCATCTGTAATATCCATGTGGCGGGATCCTTGCCATCAAACTTCCTCATATCGATTTTTGGAATATGGTGGGTCTTCGATCCAACATTAGAGTCTATGGAATCATGATTAACATTTCTTTTGTTCACATCATGAGTTTCCTTTACAACCTTTTCACCATTAGTAAGTATTTCTTGTAGAAAATTTGTCAAATCTGTCTTCAGATCATCCATCTTATCTTCCATGCCCTTTATCTTAGATTCCACGCCATTTATCTTAGATTCCACGCCATTTATCTTAGCATCTGTTAGCTTTTGTGAGCGTGACATTTGTTGCACTTGTTCTTGTAATTTTGATATATCATGTAGCATTTCTTCCTCTTCTTCATGAGTCATGCTAGAGCTTTCAGGTTCCTTACTAGGTGTTTGCATTTTCTTTCCTTGGGGCATCAGTTACCGATAATAATGCTTTACTATGCCCTTTGAATTCCTTCAAACGAAGCTTATGCAAAAATTAAAAAAAAAAAAAACTACACACATTTTTTTACTTTGTAGAAGCCTGATATTGAATCTGATGTATCTCTGTAATTTTGAATCATCCAGTTTTGAAATTGTGACCTGTAGTAGCCTTGTATGTCCTCTTTCCAATGCCACTAGTTTGATCCAAATTGGATTCTCCAAGAAAGAGTTATGCACAATCTCCCGCAGTGACCTAATTATAGACTATTTCAGTAGAGCGAACTTGTATGAAGTGCCACGTGTCACTGCTTCAACCTTTGACTCTGAAAAATATATAAAAGAAAACTACAGTCC
This sequence comes from Pinus tabuliformis, assembly GCA_031772625.1. NCBI lineage: Eukaryota > Viridiplantae > Streptophyta > Pinopsida > Pinales > Pinaceae > Pinus > Pinus tabuliformis. Next base: position 1,267,598,944 of record CM062820.1, on the reverse strand, counting down.
GTCCTCTTTCTGTACCTTCTTACAAAATTTCAATCCGATGCTCAGAAAGAAAGTTATGACAATTTTTCCCAGGTCACCTGTTTTGAGTGTAATTCAGGAGTCTGCAAAAAGACCAACTTCCTCAGATCATATCTCCGAAACTATCGCACGAAAGTCTCTGAAATTCGGACCCAAGGTTTAGCGAGATTTCTTCTCAAATGGGTTTTTTTTGCGACTTCTGAAACATCACAAAAAAAAAGTTATAGCGAAAATTCCACGATGACCTGTTTGGAGCAGCGAAACCCTAGAATCCAAAGCTCTAATACCAAATGTTATGAAACTAGCTCAAGAAAAGATAGAAAAGAAAGATCAACGCCTTAGAATTCAGCCTCTTCGAGGGGGCAACCTCCTTTACATTACATAAATGAACAGTTCTTGGATGATACAAATGACAAAACCTCCTTTCTATATATAGGAGTCTAAGGAGTCACAATATAATCTAGCCGACCTAACAATAATAATATAAAGCCACAAAAATAACAATAGAGGGATTCTATGGGGCACAGAAATAACAATATGGGGGTAATAGGGGCACAACAATATAAATAAGGGGTATAACTACAATAGTAATGGGGTAATCACTAGTATTATAGGGACCCAACAACATGGCATCCTCGCAAATCATGGTGGTTAAAATAGGAAATTCAACTTCCAAGTGGCATAAATTTTGCATACAAACTTTGTTTGAGGTCTTTATTATGTTGTTGGAAAGGTATTTGAGTGTACAATAGTGCTAAGGGATGCCACACTTAAGAAACACAATTTTATCACCCTCAAACTACTTTTGGAAGGTTTCAAACCCCAATTTTCTAAACTAGGACCACTAGTGAAAAGGGTTCCTATGAGCTTATTCCTCTAATTTTTCCACTCTAAAAGTATCAAGATGGATGACAAATATTATAATGATCCAATATGGACTAGGCCCAACTCAGTTGATTCAAATAGCCCCTTAATGATGTATGTTGGTATTAAAACTTTAGCTACAAAATGAGACCCACTACCTTTCAACTATCATCAACAAAGATAGTTCTACCAAGGAGATCCCTAATGGCCTTAATTTCCAGGACAAACAAAAAATCCATTGGTAATATAGGGATCTTGACCCAGATCGGAGCATACTCCAATGATTCAGTGGAAGTGTCAACAGAGTATGCCACAACTTCAGCAAAAAGAAAAGAAAAATGTACTACATCCCTTTCAAGATCCTTATCACATAAAGCAAAACCACACACCAAATGTTTGCTAAGATATGAAAGACAAGGCTATACCCCAATCAAGGAGATCATATTTGGCCAACCCAGTTGCCTAAAATTTCCATATAAACACATCATTCTACAAATTTACCAACCAACACCTTGTCTAATAAGTCTAGGATTTGTTCCTAACCCATGTTCTTATTGACCACAAGGGAAAGACCTCCCCTGCAATTTTTCAAAAGTTGTGTCTCTTTTTTAGCGTAGTCTAATGATTAGACATTTTGTCCGTTTTCAGAGATATTTTCTAGTTAATTTTGTCTGAAATTCGGTAAGGCTTTGTTAGAATCATAGATTTAAGTTGTGTAATTTGTAAAATTTCAATAGTGTTGAATTCATTTATGCATTCAAATATGTATTTTAAATAACAAAAATTCACAATCTCACCCAAAATTATTGTTTTGTCAAATTTAAACAAAAAAAACCAAAACATCTAATTGTAAAACTACGCCATTTTTATTTTAACTTTTTTAACCACATCTTTTTTAATTACCTTCCCTATCCTACCAACACCCTAACCAAGATCCTTAGGCGAAATCTCCAATAAAATCTCTGTGAGATGACATCACTTTGATTGATGCCAAATCATCCATAATGTGACACGCAATACATTTGATTGGTGTCCCAATGGTGAGAGGCTATGGGAAAAGCTGCTCCTTCGAAAGATCATCCTGTCCATAATGTACACGTGGCGCGTACAAGTACTTCTACGGCTGCGCCCGTTGCTTCTCGGAAGTTACATATATAGTCCACTATATATCGCTGTCGTAAACATTAACAACAGAATTAATAAAAGGGCAGCTGGTTCTCGTTGAATTTCCCCCCGAATAATTCGGTTTAAAAGTACATAAACTTAACAGATAAATACAATAACGAATTAAAAATACATTTTTATAATTTGAGGTTGAATTTTAAAATTTAAAATAAAAGTTAATTAATTGTTATAAATTACAATAAAGCTGGCTAAAGATCAGTATTGCGAAAGAGTCGGCATTAATTCATGTTTATAAAAATCATGAACTAAATAGCGTAGTGAAGTGACATTCTATTTTTTTATAATTAAAAATGTAATTTTTTTATTAATAATTAATAATTATTAAATTTATATAATTTATTTGATTTCAAGAATGTAAGATATTGATTTGAATTTTTTTAACATGTAATTTTTTTATTAATAATTAATAATTATTAAATTTATATAATTTATTTGATTTCAAGAATGTAAGATATTGATTTGAATTTTTTTAACATTTTATTTTTCTATTAGAAAAATAGTGAGAGAAGTATTCCAATATTATTATAGTTTTATTAATTTAAGAGGTCAAGTGATAAATATTTGAAAAATTAGATTGAATATGAGTATAAGATGGACAATCTCACATAAAGTGATTCTAATTTTCCACCCTCCTAATGTTGCAAAGATGAATAGCTCAATCCCATTGTGTTTTGAGAATTGACCAATACCCAATTTGACTACAAAGCTCATAAGAATTAGTTCTTATCACAAATAAATATTTGTTGTTTTTGAGATTAGGCTTGAACACCTCCTTGTAATATTTTAGTTAGAGTTAAAAGTAATTTTAGGAAGCCTTTTGCTTCAATGTTGTAAAAAAAATTATAATAAGCTACCTAATCATAGCCATGTTTTCAATAAGGAAAATCTTTGCTTAGAAAGATAGAGTAGAGAGTATTTTCTTTAATCTTTAGATTGTAAATTATAAATTGAAAAAAAAAGTGTTGGTACTTGGCTAATTGCACCAAGAGGTGCTCTACAACCTTGTATTATAGTTGTGTTGTAAAATGTTATGCAAGTGTGATAAGTTTGTGTTAGTCATTTGATAGATTTACCGATGGTGGTTTACAAGCTTATCATATTTGTCCATGGTATTTGTTATGATGAAGCATATTTAAAGGCTTGAGGAAATCCATTATGGAATGCAAGAGTACCAAATCCATCTTAAATTGGAACTTAAATAAATAAATAAATCCAATATATACACATTTTGTACTAGGTTAGTTAACACAAAAATTAGTGAGATAATTTAGTTGAAACGGTTTATTTATTTTTGGTTTAAATTTCTCAATGTTGTTACTCTATATTTTCTATATTTTTATTTTGAATAACAAAGTAAAAATTGCATGGAATGGAAATTTGATGGTGGTTCATAATGTGGAAGTTAGTTGGTTTTGGTTACACTGCCTTGGAATCTCCGAAATAGTCTACAACTCATGTTACACTACCTTGGAATCTCCACCTCAACTGGGTAACTCGAATTCTCTGCATGCACTAGATATTTTGGGTTGATTTGGATGATCATTGAGTTTGAGTGAAGTCCCACTGCACAACTGAGCTTAAACTAGTTCCTCCAATAGTTGGAACCGGTTTAACTTAAAACAAGTTGAGATGAATGATCATTGAGTTTGACTAAAGTCCCAATGCACAACTGACCTTCCACTAGTTCCTCCAATAGTTAGAATTGATTTAACTTAAAAAAAGTTGAGATAACTGACTCTGATTGCTACAAATTAGCAATCACACATGCTTAACTAAAATGTAACTCCTCCAACTCGAATTTACTAAGTAAACACAAGCCATGTCACACAAGTTAACTGCATCCAAGTTGTCTGCTGATATGGAAATTCAAATTTTCTCAATTTAATCAAGGAAAAATCAAATTGAGAATTTCTTCTTGCATTTTTCAACAAATGTGATTAAAGATATGGGTAGTTGTGATAGACATCAGTCCTTCATTGAGTTAAATTTTGCAATTAATTTGTATTTTTATAATTGGTTTATAGTAGCCTAGATCTATCTTAAATATGGTTTTATCAATGTTAATAGATATTAAGTATGAAGCTAAGATGGATTTAAGTTGTTATTATTTCATTCTATAATGGATTTCCTCAAGCCTTTAAATAGGTTTCATCGTAACAAATACTATGAACAAATACCATGGACAATGCAATACCATGGGCTTGTAAACCACCATACGTTTTATGTTTTCCCATTAAAGCCCCCTTTTAGGATTGTGTTCTACTTTAAAAAAAAATCTTTCTATATCCCAAAGTTGGTGCTAGTATGACCTTTTATTGTTTAGTCTTTATTTCATATAAAATTCTACATTTGGGGGAGTGAAATAGCTTACTTCCAAAAAGGTATTAGTGGGCTTAATTTCCTTGTAGAAAAATGAATTTCTCTTCCAAAACATAGATTAAGAAAACTAGTTTAATCTTAGACTAATGATTTTGGAGGCTATCTTATACACAATTACATAAAGTGATCAACTAGAAAGATTCTACAAAGGAAGCAAGATGATCTATCTTTGGGATCAAAGCCAAGAATGTTGCATTCATACTATCGGGCACTTTACCTATTTCATAAACATTCTCTACCACACGAAGTAAATCCTTCCTCAACAAGACAAAGAAGTCTATGTAGAATTATACAATCCACTTGTTAAGCCCAAGACTCTTATCCTAGCCAAAATATTCCAATACCTAAACTAATTCTTCCCAAGTGGCCATCCTATATAAATAATCACCATGGGCCTCATCTAATATATAGGGGAAGTAAAATGCAGCCCTCAATATTTCTACAATATTAACTTCCTTATATTATTGCAGCAAAGTGCCAAAATAATCCACTACCAAACATCTTAAGCCTTTGAAGTTAGAAACATTAGCTCCTATTGTAGCAGCTACAACACCCTCCAAAATTTTGGCCTACACTCAAATTTTGGAGCCTAATGTGGATCCTGTGATCGTTCGTTCCTTAGTCACTCATTAGTCAGTTGATGAATTCAAGCTCCCTTCTTGGATCTCAAGAGTCGTTTACACTTTTACCTTTATATAGAAAGTGTCATCTCCAGGCATGGGAATTATCGCTTGTCATGCAAAGAGGAGTTTTGGTTTGCTTCAAGGGGAAATTTTATGAAAATGAGTTGTTCTCATCATATAGACATTTTTGGCACTCATTTCTGAAGTTTCACGCACTATTACAAAAGTGTTGTCATTATCCTCACAAAGTTTATCATCGGAGCCACACTTGTTGTAAGTTCCCAGAAAGGTTGTTGCATTAAGCAAAGTATGTTTTCACGTGTTTTGGATGATCTATGTTGTAGAAAATCTGATGGTAGGTTAACCCGATAATGCAATATAAATCAAAGTAGAATACTATAACCTACTTCTACTATCAATTTGCAGAAGCTTAAAGATCAAGCTGAACAATATAACCAGAAGAAGAAGAATCAATGGCACAATACACATGAAAATACTTTGGGGAAAGCCTCAACCAAAAAACCCCACACTATTGTATTATCATACATGGTGGAAATACATAGGAATTATACAAAGCCTTAGCTCTCATAGCTATCTAGCTCTCAGTACAACCCTCACAGATGCTCACAGGCAATCTTGGCTTCTCTCCAGCCTTCCTCTTTGCCCTCTAGGCTCTTATTTCCTTCTGTTGTTCCTTGTGGATGATTCACCTTCAACCAAGTGGAAAACCTCACTCAAAACTATGCAATCCTCAAGGATAAATCCTTGACTGCATGCATGAGTTTTCTCCATGAGAGAACACATGAAACTAATAGTACACTGTCCTTGAACTTTAATCTCAACTGGGTCTTTCTCAAAATAGACATGCATGAGTTTCTGATGAGGGAATATTCAGTTAACTGGAGTAGCACTAGTTGAGTGCATTAATGCATCAACTGACTGTTAACTCACTATTAGTTCCTCAAAGAGTTTGGAACTAATTTAACTGGACTTAACTCAATAAACTGAGTTAACTAATCACAACTCAAATATAACTCAATCTTATCTCCTTAATTTAAGGGATAACTCTTGCATGACTTCATAAAGACTTCTAACTTGAATTTCTCCAACTAATTAATTTAAAATTAATTAATTAATTATTTACAAGTAGCTATTAAGACTAAATTCAATTTTAATTCATAATTTAATTCAAGGAAAAATTAAATTGGAATATTCTTGTTGCCATATTTCAACACTCCCTCTCAATAAGAAAGGGATTATTTGCCACCCCGATCTTGTCTCTATGGAACTCGAATTTACATTTTTACAATGCCTTTGTCAAAATGTCAGCATCTTGCTCCTCTGTCGAAATATACTCCAGCAACATGATCCTCCTCGCTACACAGTCCCTGAGATGATGATACCAGATGTTGATGTGCTTGGACCTATCATGAAATAATGGATTCTTAGAGAGTTTGATACAACTTTGATTATCACAATAGATCACAGTTGGATCCATCCTCTGATCAAACAAACCAACTAGGACTTTCCACATCTAGATGGCCTCACATGTTGCCTGACTTGCAGCCATGTATTCTACCTCTGCTAAGCTAAGTGCAACCGACCTTTGTTTCCTGTTGTACCAAGAAATTGTCGTTGACCCAAGGTTGAAAATCCCTCCTGATGTGCTCTTCCGATCTGATGGACTCCTTGCCCAATCTGCATTAGTGAAGCCATGTAGCTTCACTCCCTCTATCCGTATGTACCATAATCCATACTGAGATGTGCCTATGAGGTATCTCAATACATGCTTTGCCACCTTCCAAAACATCTTGGTAGGTTGAACCATCGCTTGACTCACCTGGTTCACCGCATAGCACAAATTTGGTCGTGTGTTTACTAGGTACATCAATGAACCCACAAGCTGCCTATACATAGTAGCCTCTACCACTTCTCTTGAAGTAGCAACCTCTGTCCTCCAGTTACTTGCTAGAGGAGCCTACATGGGCTTTCACTTCTCCATGTGGAATCTCTTGAGTATCTTGTTGGCATACATGCCCTGAGACATAAACAACTCCCCATCCTTCTACCACACTTCCATGCCAAGGAAGTAATGCATGAGACCCATGTCTTTCATCTCGAATTCTCTTACAAGGTCCTCCTTGCAAGACACAATCAACTAATCATCACCAGCCAATATGAGATCATCAACATGAAGTACAATGATCAACAACTTACCTTTCACCACGATGTGGTACAGGTTCGCATCCACTTCACTCTTTGTGAAGCCAAACCTAGTGAAGTAGTTGTCTATCCTAGTGTACTAAGCACGAGGTTCTTGCTTCAGCCCGTACAATGCTCTTTTGAGTCGGCACACATTCGACTCACAATCGAAGGTCTCAAAACCTTCTGGCTGCTCTATGTACACCTCTTCCTCAATCTGGCCATTGAGGAATGCAATCTTCACATCCATCTGATGGATCTTCCAACCCATCTGTGCTGATAGTGTCAACATAGATCTGATAGATGAGTACCTTGCGACAGGAGCAAAAGTCTCATCATAGTCAATCCCCTCAACCTGTGAAAAGCCATGGGAAACAAATCTTGCCTTATGCTTCTCCACACTACCATCAGCAGCTTGCTTTACCTTGTAAAGCCAATGGGAACTCATAACTGACTTGTTCTCCAATCTCGGAACCACGTCCCAAAAACTGTTACGAACTATGGAGTCATACTCCACCATAGCATCAACCCAAATCGGCTGCTACACTGCTTCCTCAAAGGAAGATGGCTCGGTCTCAACACATTCCCCAGCAAGGGCCATGTATCCAGTGTACCTCTCAGGTGATCTCTTCTGTCTGCACTGAGAAGATGGTGCTCCCACATTCTCTCTCGCATCCTCCAACAATCTGTCAGCTTCTCTTGTGCGCTTTCGTCCATCTCTGGAAAACTCTGCTTGAGTGGATGTCTCCACTCCTAGAACCTCTACATACGATTGCTCTGCATTAGTTTGAGGCTCCTCCTCCTTAGGAACCAATGGTTCCTCTATAGCCTGTAGTTGGAGCTCCCTCTCAAGGGAAACTCGCATGGCCTTCTGCTCATCAAACATGAGATCTCTGCAGTTTATTATCCTCTGAATGGTAAGCAAGTACACCCGATAGTTGTGAGGTGTATTAGTGTACACCACAAATATCCCCAACTTTTCTGTTGGCTCAAGCTTCTTCTGTGCATCCTTTGTCACATGGCAATATACCGATGAGCCAAAGATCCTGAAGTGACCCACATCTGGTCTCTTACAAGAGAAATCTTCTTATGGTGTCTTCATCCCAAGTATGCGATGTGGGCTTCTATTCTGCAAATAGACTGTTGTGTTGCATGCCTCAGCCCACAAATGAAGTGGTAGGCCTTGGTCATGCAGCATTGCCCATGCTGCCCCTACAATAATTCTGTTCTTCCTCTCGACCATCTGATTCTGCTGTGGGTTATGAGGTGCCATAAAATATCATTTAATTCCTTTCGCTGCACAGAAGTCCTTAAACTCTTGAGAGACATATTCTCAACTGTTGTCGCTTCTCAAGGCCTTGATATTCTTCCCTGACTCTTTCTCAACCAAAGCTTTGAACTCACAAAACTTTGTGAAAGTTTGGTCCTTCTTCTACATGAAATAAATCCAACATTTACGAGAATAGTCATCAATGAAAATCACATAATACCTTTGCTTCATTGTGGATGCCATCGAGAATGGTCCACAAAAATTAGTATGAACTCGCTCTAAGATAGCCTCTACTCAATTGTCTCAATCATGAAAGGAATACTTGGTGTACTTTCCCAAGGTACAACCTTTGCATGTGTCAACTTGCTCAAGTTTACCCTTGGGAAGTCCTGTAGATATCTGTTGCATTATCTTCAAAGCCCCATGATGCTGCACAATCATCTACCTCTAGTTTATAGAGATTCTTCACCTGAATCCCTATCCTCTTGGTCTGACCCGTGGCTATGTGTCTTAGGAATTCCTTTCCTTTACTGAAGACAACATCATAGCCTTGTCCTCCAAAATTGCGACCAATACCAAGTTCTTCTTCAGTCTAGGCACATACATCACATCTGTCAAGGTGAGAGGAGCTCCATGCTCCCTCTAAAAGCAACCATGCCCACTCCTGAAACACTATACCTTCCGTCGTCACCCATCTCTATGTGCATCTTGAGGTCTTTCTCCTCCAAGGCACTGAATAAATTTTTATCACCGGTCATGTGGAATGAGGCTCCACTATCAAGATACCAAACACAACCCATCATTGATTACACCATGCATGCGATGAGGGTAAAGTCCATTTCGAACTGAGAGGCTAATGCCTCACCTTCTGATCCTTCCAAGGATCTCTTCTTGGACTTCCTCGATGGGCAATTAGTCACATAATGTCCCATCTTGTGACAATTAAAGCATCTTACTTTAGACATGTCACCTCTCTTCCCTCCATGAGAAGAATTCAATTTGAAATGGGAAGCCTTCCCCTTCCCTTTCCTTGCCTTACTTGCTAAGGCCAGATTTTCTTCATCATCATTTTTAGATGAAGGACCATCTCATGTGCTCCTCCTGATCTCCTCCTACATAAGATCTAGCCACAGTTGTTCCCAATCTGGTAGTTTCTCCCTTCCATTCATAGAGTCTTGGTAGCTATTCCAACTCTTTGGAAGGCCAAGGAAAGCGAGGCTCACCATATCATCATCGGCAGTACTTATTCCCACACTGCCAATCTCATCTCTGCAAGTGGTGAGATTGTTCAGATATGTGGAAATAGTATCACCCTTCTCCATCTTGATTCTTCGAAGCTTATCCTTGAGCGTCAATTTCCTCTGGTCGCTATTGTTCTGGTAGAGGTCCTTCAATGTCTTCCACATTGAAAATGGAGTATCCTTCCCATGGAGACTCGAGACAATATGGTCTTGAACTCCCTCAAGGATGATCTGTCTCGCCTTCGCCACACACTTCTTCCACTCAGCCAAGTCTTGTGCATTAGTTGAAGCTGGCTTTGGGATTTCTTTATCAATGAATTCCTTCAAGCCACTGTCTTCTAATATAGCCTCTATTCTATCTTTCCATTCTATGTAATTTGAGCTACCTTCCAAGGCATACTCGAGTCTCAAGCCATAGAATGCCATTGGCCAACCTTGATATGAATTCGATTTGCACCTGCAACCCCAAACATCAAACTTTGAATTCTCTTCTTAGTATATTGTTCACAACTCCGATACCATGTAGAAAATTTGTTATGAAACTAGCTCACAAAAAGATAGAAAAGATAGATCAACGCCTTAGAATTCAGCCTCTTCGAGGGGGAAACCTCCTTTACATTACACAAATGAATGATTCTTTGATTATTCAAATGACAAAACCTCATTTCTATATATAGGAGTCTAAGGAGTCACAATATAACCCAGCCGACTTAACAATAATAATATAAAGGCACAAAAATAACAATAGAGGAATTCTATGGGGCACAGTAATAACAATATGGGGACAATAGGGGCACAACAATATTAATAAGGGATATAACTACAATAGTAATGGGGTAATCACTAGTATTATAGGGACCTAACATGCTCCTCTCCTTCAAAAAAGTGTTGTCCTCAACGCTTGAGTAGTTCTGGATGCTTCTATATAAAATTCTACTCCTCCCATGTGGAATCTTCAATGGATAAGTTCTTCCATTTGATGAGATACTCCAAAATTGATTGATTTCGTAGCTGTCAAGTTCTTGTTTCTGTGACTGCTTCCGGTTCTAATATAATTTTTCCTTCCTCATCAAGTTCTAGCAATATTGTTTGAACTGGGAGCTTGTCGCCTATAACCTTCTTTAAACATGAAACATGGAAAACTGGGTGCACTTGATGAGCCCCAAAAATGAGTAATTATATGGGCTCATTCAGCCTCCTAATTTGACTTAATCCACCATTATCATTAGTTTATTGCATGTTTTTTATTATATTTATGCTAATAGAGTGAATTGGGTTAGTCATTATGCCAACAATTCTAATGTGTGCTTTATGCAGATTTTTAGTCAATTTTGAGACAAAATCAAAGGTTTAAATGAGCACTTGGTAGACAAATTCGTAGAGAGGATTTGTAGGAAGGTGTCCCCTTCATTTATGAGCTCTTACCTCGAATTCTCCACCACTAGCTCAGAGTTCAAGGGCCACCACATCGATTATCACAAGGGCAGCCGAGCAAGGGCTAGTAAAGTTGCTGTTAACTGCAAGTTTTGGCAGCCAACTTCGTAAAGTTTAGGAGGGCTATTGGAGTCCTCAATTTGTATAAATAAGAAGGCCTAGGGCCTCAGCTCAGTTAGCTAGTTGGCAGTTCGATTTTAGTCATTTTTTAGGCAGTAGGTTAGCTCTACATTTCAGCACATTTTCAAGCTCTTTCTTGTAGACAGATTTTGGGATGTAACTATTCTTTTGATCAATAAAGATGAATCCAGCTTTGCACCAGCTCTAATCTTCCTTAGGAGGCTGTAGCTCTTGGGGTTGGGCCCAACTCAAGTGCCCAGTACCTCCTTTGTGTACTTTTATGTGTCTTTGCTGCATTCTTAGAATAAAATCTGTTATTTAGATTAAAATCTTGTTTTGTTATTTAGGTTGCTTTTGATGATTAAAATAAATTTTCATGCTTCAGGTTGATTTGACAGTTTGAGTATAGAAAAGATCTTCAGAAAAGGCCATCAAGCAACCCTTGATCTCACCTCTCCCTCCTTGGGACCATGAGCTGAGACCAAGGCATATTTGTTGCCATAAAATCACTGTTCTTGCTTCTTCATGCAATTTCTAGTGTTAGATTCTTAGTTGCAAAAGTTAGTACCAGTTGTGATTACATGCTTAGATCCATTCTTGCTTGGTTTCCATAGTTGTTTTACATGATTTGCTGCCAATAAACTTCTATTTGTCATGCTCATGGTTTCTAGGTCAAATTAGGTTAAAGTAGTTAGATCTTTGGTTTTCTTAGTCTTTGTTTGATTAGTTTTGAAAAATAACATGTAGAGAACCTAAGAAACCTCCTCTCCTACCCTTACCCCATCAATGCAACCTACTTCATCCTCTAACTCAGATTCTTGCCTCTTGTTTGCCACGTTTTCTCACTTTGGCCTAGCTCCTACATTCTCGCACAACATTGCTTCTCTTATCTTCAAACAAACCCAATCGCCTTAATCACTCCTCAGTCTCATGCACCAGGTCCTAGACCTCTTCACAGCCTCATCCAACCTCCATTTCCACTGCTTTCATCTCTTTTCTTGCACCAGTAGGGTTAGTCGGTAAAACTAGGGTTTGCTAGGGTTTGCATTTCCTTCCAGCTTTCATCTTCTTTCTGCAAGTAGAATAGTCCTTTTGAGATTAGCTTTCTTCCATCTTGATTAAAAGCTTCTTCTGAGAACTCATAGAAGCTGGCTTGAGCTCCTAGCGAACTTGTGCCAGCTGATCAAGTGACAGTTGCGGCAAGAGCTAGTACTTGTGCATATAGCACCGTCACTTCCAAGTTTGTTACGAACTACTGGGTTGATAAAAGTAAAGAAGGGAGTCCTAGGAGTTGCAACATTATTGTTGCAATACTGGGGCCCACCATTCTTTTTGGCATCGTTGCTGGGGAAGCGTCAGAGTATTAGTGATTGCTGCTTTTCTTCTATTTTCTACTGCAACCTTCTGCTAAGTAGTTTATTTCAGCAAGAGTAGAGTAGTTGTTTCATTTCCATTCTGCAATTTTATTTTCACAAAAGTAGATTAGACATTTTCTGCTTTCATTTCATTTCAGCAAGCGTAGATTAGATACTTCCCGCTTTCATAGATTAGCATTTCAATTCCACAATTTCAATTTTGCAAGTGTAGATTAGCATTTCAATTCCACAATTTCAATTCTGCAATTCCCATTCTGCAAGCGTAGCTTAGCATTTCATATCAGCAACATAGATTTTAGTTAGTTGCAGTTCAATCTATTTCTGTTTTGCAGGTACGAGCAGAAAAAAACAAAAATTAACCAAAAAGATTTCCTTTCATGCCTTATAGGAGTAGAGATAAGTCAGAAAAATGTTTGCACAACACCCCCCACTACTTCACACAGCCAACCATCTCTCTTCTTTGATGGCTGTGATTAAGAAGAACCCCTAGGTGGATAGCAAGACATATTTGAAGAACCTCTAGGGGAGAAGAAGAAGGAAACATTCCTCTGGAGCAAATGGCTACAAGCAGAAATGTTGGGAGTAGTACCTTATCCAAAAATGAATTTGAAAATCAGATGGAAGATTTCAAGAACGAGATGAGGTAGTTTCATGCCATACAACTGGATACCTTGCAGATCCAAAGGAAGTAAGAGGAAGCTGAGATGGCTTTGGCCATCTTTTGTCCTAGGTGCACTAGAAAGCATCCTAGGAAAAAATGTCCATTGCACTCTATAGAAGTGTGTTTTGTCTGTGAAGAAGACCATCCTATGAATCAGTGCCCTTCCTTGCCCGGGCTTAAAGTTGCATATCAGAGGGCCAAAGGAGTCACTGAATCACTCTATTTCATGAACTAAAGGAGGCCACATGGACCCATACCTTACCAACAGGGAATGCAAGGGAAATCCCAAACTTATTACAACCCATATCAAGCCACTTCCATGCCTTCTTGGGGTCCCCATACTCATTCTTCCTGGTCCACACCCCCTCCTTGGTCATATCCATCTCAATATCATGCTCAACTAGCTACTCATCCATTTCACCCCTATGCTTAGCCACAGCCTCATTGGAATGCACCTCATCAGGGGTGGAGGCCCCAATACAACTCTCCTCCTGCTCCTTTTCCTCCACCACCTGCCCAACCACAACCCCATGCACATCCATCTCAAATATACACCCCCACTCAACTACCTGTACCACCATTTCCAAACCCGCACATTGGAATAGCTCAACCCAATTGCAAAACTGAGGCACAACATGTCCAAACGACTCCTCTTGAGCTCAATGATATTCACTGTAGCTTAGGAAGAGTATTGCAGAAAAGAGACTATATTGAAAGCATTGAAGGAACACATCCAGCAGGAGAAGATTCAAAAGAAAAGATCAAAGAACCATGGGCTACACTTGATGAAGAGAAGGCATCAAAATTTGAGATTGAGGGAGTTCCCTCATGGTTACCATCAAATCCTCGATGTAGTCAAGAGAAAAATCAGCAAAAAGAGGAAGATATGAAGGTCATGATCAAAGGTGACATGAAGAATGATCCAGATCAGCAAAAGGACCAAGGATATCAGAGCTATATTGAGATATGGTTTCAGACGGTCACTAAGTTGCAGCAGTACTCTCTTCCTCAGCTATGTTTGATTCCTTCAAAGTCAAATCATTTGGTCTCTAAAATCTGGATACATGTCAAAGCATGCATTTCAAGCCTCCACATCATTTTGTCTCTAATCTCGATGTGCACATGGCTCCATTGGAAGTATTCTTATACTTGAAAATGATTTTGTTTTTCAAGTAGGGTAGGGTAAAAAAAAAAATGAAAATAAGAGGAAAATAAAAATCTAAGGTGAAAACCTCCTCGAAGGCACCTTAGATTGGCTCATTGATTGAAAACCTCCATGAGGCAGTCAATGGGTTGGAAATAAGAGAAAATAAAAAGATAATAAGATCCCTGGGTGAAAACCTCCCTTGGAGGCGCCTAGGGCAAGCAATTAGGGTGAAAACCTCCATGAGGCGCCCTAGTTGTTTTCAAAAAAAAAGAGAAAAAGAAAGAAGAAAAGAGAAAAAGAAAAATAAACCTAATTTCTGTTGAATAATTGCAGGTTGCATGAAGGACATTGCAGGTCAGGAGGATCGCTCAAAACAAAGACAGAGGAAGTTCTGTGCCTTCTACAGGAAGTTCTGTGTCTTCTACAGGAAGCCTACAAATAGGCCAAAATTGATATCCAAAGAGGACCCGAAGGCTGGGAATATGTCTATGAGGCCTACACACATCCATGTTTCCATCCCTCACCCTTCTCCATTATTTTTTTCCATCTCATTGTGCTTCTTTCCTAAAAAACTATGTTCTATAGGAAGTTCCTGTAGAAATTATAGGAAGCTAGAAATGGATTTCAAAAAGGGAGTTTGGCGAACATGATAGCTTCCTAAAGGGTTCATAAGTCCTCCTACAATCCTCAAACCTCTCCTCCATCATTTCCATGCCTGCATCACAGCCCAAGCTCATTTTTTCTTACCATGCAAAAAATTACAGAATGCTTAGAAGCAAAAATGCATAGTGCTGAAATTTGTTTTTTCCCTAACTTGAAAACCATGCATCCATTTACAAAAATGTTACAGGGGGAGTTGTATAGGGACGATGGCAACATGCCCAAGCAATTTCAGCCAATTCTGATGCACGGTTTCCAAGAAATTGACCCCTGTAATCTTCAGCCATTTTCAGTTTTTCTCAATATCCATGCATCCATTGACCACAATTTTGCTATGGGAGGTGCATAACAATGATAGAAGCATGCTTGGAAAATTTTAGGTCAATCCGATCTATCGTTTGGGAGAAATGGAGAAAACAAGTTGCTATCCTGTCAAAATTCAGTGTCAACAGCCTGAGGGTGCAAATGTGAATGTTGAAGCAGGCTCTTGCAACATAGGTCCAGCCAGAGGATACCTGCACAAGAAAAATCACCATGAATCAACAACCAAGCCAGCATGCAACCATAGAAACAAAGGCATGCAGCAGAAGGAAAGGCCACAACACCTCACAGCAAATGCATTCGACTTCCAGGTACGTGACTAAACTCGTTCCTCTGTTGCATGAATGTAATTTAAGAACTGCATGAACAATGAGATGGTTGTGATTAAAAAAATTGGTGGCCAGTTAGCTGGCCACCCTCATCCAGTTCAAACAGTGCTTGGTGGGTGAATACGACACATGTGCTCTGCCATCTCAGGGAGAAAACTGAAAACAGGGAGTAAAACTCCAATGTGATTGATGGACGTGATTACAGGCAGAGAACAAACAGTCTGGTGAACGTGATGGATGTGATTAGTGGTGGTTGTTTAAACGGTCTGCATGGGGCCAACTTGCACTTGGCCAGCTCACCCTCCATCAATGGAAGTCTCCATAAACAGCCAATCGAACTCTCACCTCCGTTGTTTCCATTTTATCATCGTCCCTGCAGCTACAACAAGCTCCATACCAGCTCCATAGTAGCGAACCAGTCTTTCTCGGCCATTTATTTTTAAGAAACCATCCTGCTTATCGGGCTCTACAGGAAGCATAGTTTCGTTCTACAGGAAACGAGAGCCGTCTACAGGAAGGCTTCTACAGGAAAGGCAGAGAACAGCTCTGCGGGAAGAAAACCCAGAATTTTCGTCGAACTTCAAGCTCCAAATGAGGTAGGCTCGAGAAAACTCCTCTATGCATGATTTTTTTGAGTAAGAGGGTAAATTGAACACAGCAGTAGATTGGGAAAAAAAGTGGAAGTCTGCCTGTGTATTGAAAAAGTGAAAGGCTTCCTACAAATTTCCCTAAGTCTACACAGTTTCCTTCTCTCTCTACATTTGAAATCTCCCCATCCTTCTTCAAGATTCTCTTATAAGGAAGGCATATGCAGCTGTGAGAGCCAGCCTGTGGATGAAAATTTTAAAATTTGCATATCTGAATATGTCCTAAGAAGAAAACTTGGTCTCTATCCTTTGTCTGTAGAAGCAAAACTCTTCATTTCATAACCAGATAGCTGAGAGCTGAGTCACAACAGTCTTCAAACCAGCATTCCTTATTTTCTTCTTCAGTCACTGGTTGAATGTGGGACAAAAATGAATGAAGGGATTCCAGACCAGTTGGCCCATCATGGGCTCATCAAATTATTAGTAGAAGACGCCCTACACACCTACACTGTCCCCATATCATGGGAAATCTTCTGAAACATGTCTCGGGATGACAATATCAGAGTTTTGGCCAAAAATATCACCCCATCCAGTAGTGAGGAAGAAGAACACATTGAAAAAGGTGAGAAAACCAATGATGAAGAAACACAAGACACTCAGGCACAACAAGAACAGAGAGAAAAAGGAGAAATGGGCCAGGTTGTTGAGCCTAAAACAGAGGTGCAGTCAACAGCACAAACACCACGGGAAAAAACGATTGCAGAGTAGAGCCGAGAGGGCTGAAAAAGTCCAACTGAAGAGTGTCACAGCCAAAGCAACCACACAGAAACACAAGGAGAAAAACACAGTCAGCAAAACAGGTAGAAACAAGCACAGGGATTTCTACAGGAAGCGGGGAAAAGAGCAGCAAGAGGAGAAATCACCCGAGATATTGGCTAGGGAGGCAGCAACCGTGCTTGCTGCCCTAAGCACATCTCCAAAACAAAAAGGGAGGCGTGTTAGAGGGAAAAGTGTCTACTTAGAACTGCTTATCCCACTAAGGTGTGATAGCTGCCTTAGAAACAAACAAAGTAAAGCTACTTTCGTTTTTCCTTTACGAAGTATAGATAGAGAAGAACAAAGAAGGCCAACCTCTGTCTTGCGCTAATCTCATGGTTCGATTCCTCTCTTTCTTGATAGTCTTTCACTACTTGTTCCCTTGCACGTCCAGTTCCACAAAGTACCTGTAAGATCACAGTAGCATAGCACTATACAAGAACATGGATCTATAATCATAAACAATCTAGGATCAGATGTAAATTGACCATACAAATGCAGCAAACATAAATGACACAAGAGTATGGAGGAAAACTTGAATAGCTTTTATTGATAAACAAGAAAGAGCCAAGGGGAGTTACAACGAGTTGTTCTGACCCAGCATCATCCTCTCAGCAAGGAAGTCCCTCTTCACCTCATACAAAGCTTAGATCACCCAACAATCTGATGTTTGTCTCAAGAAACCAACAGCAATTCCTTACAATATGCAAAATTCTAGCCCCTGGATCTCTGGGATGAGGGATCCATATATAGATATCTGTAAGGGAGATGAGTTAGCTTGTGATTTGATTAGTGACTTCCCTCTGATAGTTCTTGCTTCCACTTGGAGATTGATGATCTCTTACTCATCCTTGGTCGAATTCAGAGAGGCAAGTGTCACAGGAGAAGTTTCTGGAAGCTTCCATTGCCTCTCCACCTTGCGGAATGACACTGCCATTTGTCACTTCTCGCCCATTGCACCCCATAGAAGGGCTTTTTGAAATGCAACGCACCCACACAGTGTGTTTAGGTGAGATGCAATGCACTTTGCCTATGGAGCAGCTGAAATGATCTTGTTTTGACCAATTCTGAGCAGTTTTTCATGGAGAACTTCTGGGAGAAGCTGTAATCAGCTGACCTTGTTCCTTTAGGGGTTAGAACAACACTTTTAGGGACTTAGGAGCCCTTGGTTTATGGACATTTCATGCTTGGGGTTGCAGTGCCCAAAAATGTCTATAACAGTTGCCCCCTAAAGCATGAGGTCGTTAATCTTTTGATGTCGAGTGAAATGCTTTATTATGAGGATCCAAAGTTCTTTCAAGCTGGGAGGAGACCTGTAATAAGATACAATACAATACTTTATCTTCATAATATTTTCATGATCTAGCTGAGGCGGGCATTCCCATGCTCAGCTTTATAAATTCATTTTTATGTACATAGGACAGACAATCATCTGAGTGTAGACTGATGATTCTGGTAGAGCCATCATCCCTTTGATTGGATGATTATCTGTGCAACAATGATGTACATTTGATGTCTTTATTTCCCTGAATATATATCACAGCCTGGATGGATGAAACTAGATCCGGGGTCTTCAATCTCGTTCGATCTTCACTCGAAGTACAAGTCTATCCATGTGAGAGATGTTCTGGAGTCGAACATGGAAAGACATCGCTTGATTACCAGCCAATGATGTAAGCTGTTAACAAGTGTGAGAGGAATCGTTGATAATGATAATGACCCTCAAGGTACTGCAGTACAATTTACGTGGTGTGAATAAAGGACTTGGTGTCGAACACCACGCAAAATCTTTCGGTCGAAGGTCATTGATGTAAACCTGTCGCCGGAAGTGAGAATCTTGCCATTGAGGCATGCAAGCTTCAAAGTACTGAATGGGGTGTTCCTAGATCAACTTCTTGGATAATGAGCTGATGTCGACAAGAAGCGATCTGTCACAGGAGGGCTTTAATGAATCCCACATCAATGACACGGAACGGAGCAAATGATTTTAATGGAGGTGAAAACGATCTGGTGATATAAGGTTCAGGGTGGCGGTCATGAAAGAATGGAGTGTAAATGTATTGTAGCAGGTGAGACACAGGTGAATTCTCTGAATGACTTCTCTTGAACATATCGGCGACACTGACATGATGGATTGGTAGCATTAACCCAAAATGTGGATGGTGTGATGGGACCATGGTGATGTGACCGGTGAATGAAACAACCCAACCCGACTTGGATGCGGAGTGAAAGTGTCATGTTCAAGAGCGACTTGCTACCAACAAAGTTTCTTCAAGTTTTCTTCCCAATTTTTCCCAGTCATTGCTGACCAGTACCTCTTAATTTTTGTTAAGCTTGAGAAGAATAACATATGCTTGTTCTATAATTTGCCCTTCGGGCAAACCCATCGCTATGTTTTAACGAGCCTAGCGATAGTGAAACTCGTTCTCGTCTATAGACAAGTTTGTCGCTATTAAGTTGTAATGAGTTTAACGACAAAGATAACTCGGTCCTTTTCAATTTTAGAGAGTCTGAAAAGGAACGTAAAGGCAACTCCAAAATTCCTTTTTCATCATCTAATCCCTTAAGTCCGAAAAAGTATAAAACAATACAGAAGGGATGAATTTTCGATCCTTTTAACGAGCCGAACAAAACAAGCGCTCGATATTTTTGTGTAATAATCCCTCAGGTCCAAAAAGATTAAAATTTAGAGGAGGGATAGCACTTCCGGTCCCTTTAACGAGCTGGAGAGGCCAATGGCTTGGCAATCTTTTCATATTTTACGAGTCAGTTGAAAGAGCTTAAAGGAGACTCGTCTTTTGAGGAACGAGTGATAAAATGGGTAGCAGCTAATTCCAGGTAAGGTTTGGAATGTTCCAATCACAGCAATGTTACAAGGATGGCTAGTGAGATCACTCTTCACAGTTGTTCCTCAAAAAGGGGTAAACAATCAAATGGAGGTGAATGATCGGCCAATATAGAGTGGAGGTGATGGTGAGAACACGACCAAGGCTTTTAAAGGCTGAAGTATTACATTCACGATGATGATTTACCGGGAAATAGTTCATTTTTTAATGAGCTTAAACGCGGGGGGGAACATTTGCTCATGGCTTATGTTTATTTTTTAACGAGCTTGAACTATGCGCTAAAACTGCTCGATACAATGGTCTCTTCTTGACTTTACCATAAATAGCTTTGTTCTTTCAAAGATTGTACTGTATTTTCAATTGCTTCATCAAACTAGTTAGAAATGAACAATATATGCTTGAAAAATGAGTTAGAACACTAATATTTTACTTTGAACTACGTAAAAAGTAATGTAAAAGTGCTTTTACCTCTCATTTTACCATTTCATTTGAACTTTGGTTTGTTGGAGCTTTGGAGGTGCTTTCCCCCTTTGATTTTCATCAGCTGATTTCGGGAGATTCTGTGGACGATTCTCGGCGCCGTCTGGACCAGGTAGGAGCTAAACTTGAGCTCTTTCATTTCATGCTTTCCATTTTGCATTCTGAGCTTGATTCTTGGTTTTTCTGAGCCTCTGGGGTTTGAAAAACTCGCTCTGCCTTCAGCACACCCTCTGTGTATCGAAAGGTGCGTTGGATGTTGGCCTGTCTACTGGCCATCTGACATGCAATGCACCCAGAGCACTATTGTAGGTGCGATGGGTGCAAAGAAGGAATTTTATGCACAGTTTTTGATGGAAATTTTGCTTGTTTCTTACCAAAATCAGGATCTAACTCTTCTCTTGTTTGTTCTTCAGAGATCTTTGGAGTAAGATGACTATTACATGGCAAGAACGTGAGCATGAAGAAGAGGACATGCTTGCCCTACATGATCCAGTTACGGTAAACGCACTGCGGAACTGTGGCTTGCTGAAGTTTTTTCGCATTTCTAGCATGAGACAACAGATCAATTTACTGCAGTATTTGCTCGATGCTTGGGATCCTACCAACCAGGTGTTCCAGATCAAGGGAAAATCCATCCCCTTAACTGTAGTGGACATCTATTTCTTGACTGGCTTGTCGTGGTGGGGTGCCCCCATCTCTTTATCAGGTTCGGCCCGAGGAGGTGAATCTATGAGAGATTATGTTCGCCGGTATTGCAGAGAGGGATCTCAGCCGAGTAAAGACGACAAGATCATCATCCGTGATGTCACTGACAGGTCCCTCAGGACTATTCTGTTTACTTTTGGTAGGATGGTTGGTGGTGCGGCTCTTCATGTAGCCAACCGATCTTATATGCAGTATGCCTTGGAATGCCTCCAACCGAAGGTGTTCAACTGGTGCGATGCAGTACTTCTTGTGATGAAAGAACAGTTGACCAAGGTAAAGAGTGGGAGGTTGAAGAACTTTGGGTATGGTTCTATTTTGACCACCTTTGCCTTCGAAAAGATACCACTGATGCAGCCGCAGTATATTGCACTCAATTTACCTTCACCGACTGAACCACGTATGCAGAGATGGGTCGAACATATGTCTAGGCATGCTAGTCAGTCTCAGATTTCATTTTTTGATACCTTCTTTGGGTGGTTTGATCGTCAGGAGATGGTTTATTCCGAGTACCCATACGCTGGTATGGACTTCCGGGGTGACCCAGATTTAGTACTGCCGGCTAGCGAACAGTGGGGTGCCATTGGTAAATTCTTTGACCATATTCCTGTTTATCGTTTTTCTTTTTATAATGTCCTTGTGCTTTATTCTGTCAAGACTTAATCAAACTCATGTGTTCATGCAGATGTTGGTCCCGTTCGGCCAGTAGTACACCTGAGAGTGCCAGCTGCCGCCCCAGCAGGAGAGGCTATTGGAAGGGCTATCCTTCACGACCTCGATGTGGCCGAGACTCTCACAACATTACAGGAACAGGTTGAGGGCCTCACTCTTGGTATTCCGGATGTGAGGACTGACGAGTTGCCCTTGAGGTTGCAGCGGCATACTACTGGTGTGCCAAGACGATGGACTCGGCTCTTACGCATGATCGCACAGGCTGTGACTTGCTATCACGAGCATCATTAGACTAGGGTGCCCCCTAGCATTCTGATTTTTTGGTCATTTAACCAATTTTTTCTTGGTTACAGAACGTTATGTGTAAACCATAAACAGTTATATATATATTTTTGATTTTCGGAGCTTTATTTTGGTTAAGTTACATGATCCAAATTCAAATATTGCTGGTATTCTTTTTTTTATAAACGTTGCAAATGTCTATCTAACACATAATTTGCCAATGAGGAGTTAATGTGTTTAAGTTTCTGGAAATATGCTGATATTGAATAAAATCAAATTGCCTTTCCAAAATCTTAACCATTAGGAACATGCGATAAATAGCTGGATTTCGGACAGAGTAGATACCAGTGAGTTGTAGTATGACGAGTTGTGAGTCTAGCCTGACAATCAGTCGGCGTATACCATGTGTGATGGCATCAGAGAGAAGTTCTATCGACGCGTTATATTCAGCGATGTTATTCGTTGATCGACCAATACATACCCCTCTGAAACTTACTAACTCGCTGCTTGGATCAAAAATGGCCCAGGCCGCAGAAGATAGGTTCCGCGAACTACGACTCGCTCCGTCGGCATATCCAACACATGACTCCAATAGGTTTGACATTTGCAATAAATGTAAAAAGTGGATTACTTGACCAAAATAAACACTTTAGCGAAAACAAAAACATAACAAAAGCATACAGGTTACTATACTGAATCACGCATAGTAACGCTTGAGGTACAACCCGTTACGAGGTTGTGCCAGTGGAATTCCGTCATAATCCATTAACTCGTAGGCTCCTTTTGCTAACATTCGCTTAACAATATAGGGGCCCATCCATAAATACTTGAATTTACCTGCTCCCAATTTATTGGATTCTTGGTCATAAAGCAAGACCAAGTCACCTTCTGAGAAGACACGGGGTTTGACATTTTTGTTGAACTGCGCTTTGACTCGTTTCTTATGGGCTTCGTTAGCCAACGCAGCATCACGACAGGTTTCATCCAATTGGATTAGTTCTAAGAAACGAGCTTCTTCTTCTGAAGTTCCGGGGAGAAAGTCAATTGCGAGTTTGAGGGACGAAATTTCACACTTGATTGGTAAGACTACTTCCAGGCCATATACCAGTTAGAGAGGTGTAAACCCGGTTGCATTCCTTACCAATGTTCAGTAAGCCCACAAGGCTGAGTATAGGATTAGGTGCCACCTTCTTTTGTGAACTCCAATCATCCTTTGCAGCATGCGCTTCAGGACCTTGTTGATTGCTTCAACTTGTCCGTTGGCTTGCGGGTAATATGGAGTAGAGCTGTCGTGAGACAACCCAAGTTTGGCAGCTAATTCGACCATCATGTGATTGCGAAAATGCTCCATGATCTGTGACTATAGCTTGTGGGACACCAAATCTAGCGACTACATGATTGAAAAAGAAGAGGGCAGCTGTTTCACCAGTATTATCTAATGTAGGCATCGCCTCGACCCATTTGGTAAAATAGTCAACTGCAACTATGATATACCCATGCCCCCCAGTCGAGGTGGGGTTACATGTCATGAAATCGATGCCCCATTTGGCGAATGGCCCGACAGCAACTATTGGCTGCAGAGGTGCGGGTGGTCTTCTGGTTTTGCTATCGAAAATTTGACAAGCATGGCAACTTCTGACTGCGTTTATACAATCTTTAAACATTGTTGGCCAGAAGTATCCTGCTCGTAAGATTTTTTGCGCTGTAGCATAACCGGATTGATGCCCCCCACACGCGCCTGAATGGCAATCATTCATTACTTTTTCGGCCTCCTCATGGGTGAGGCACCTTCTCAGAACTGTATCGATACCGCGACGGTAATGTGTATCACCGATGATCATGTAGTCTTTTGCTTGGTATCGAATACGTTTTTGTTCGGAGTGAGAGGTATTTGGCCTATATTTTTGGGTTTGGAGATAAATGATTATATCCCCATACCACTAATTGCTTGAAGATATCAGAAACAAAATTTCGTCCACGATCGTTTCTTCGGATGTTTCATCGTTGGACGACGATGGGAGATCGTATAATAATTTTGCGAAAACCAGAGCTTTCTTTGACTTGGATTTTATAAATTCCAGATCAAACTCTTGTAGAATTGCTATCCATTTTGAATATTTGCCCCCCAGCAACTGTCGCGACAATATATAAGTCATGGGGTTGCAATCTGACAGAATGGTAGTTTTTCGAAAGAGAACGTAGTGTCGAAATCTCTGTATCGCTTGAACAGCTGCGAGCGCTAGCTTTTCAACATAAGAATATTTGCTTTCTGTATCATTTAAGTTCTTACTTAAATAATATATAGGATGTTCAATTCCGTTGTCTTCTTGAACTAAAACCATTGCGATGGTCGTATCCGTTGCAGCTAGATACAGGTTAAAGTCTTTTTGATAATCAGGAGCGTACATTAATGATGCTTTCATTAGGGATTCTTTTAAAGCATCAAAGGAAGCTTGTGCAACTTGATCCCAGACAAAGGGTACCTCCTTTTTCAAAAGACGCGTATAACCTTTAGCAAGTTCGGCGTAATTTGGAATGAACCTCCTCAGAAAGTTTGCTTTCCCTTGGAGTTTCTGAATCTAAAGCAAATTTGAAGGTGGAGGCAAATTTATGATTGCCTGAACCTTACATGGGTTGAGACGAATCCCGTCCTTCGAGACTACAAATCCAAGTAAACGACCAGAACTGACGCAAAATACACATTTGTGTGGATTGAGTCGTATCTTGTAGTGTCGGCAACGTAGAAATATCGCTCTTAAATGCTGCGGATGATCAGTCCGCTTTCGCGAATGAGCCGGAAGGTCGTCGAGGTATGGTTGAACGATGTTTTTGATGTCATGGAAGGCATAATTCATTGCCCTCTGAAATGTTGCCCCTGCGTTCTTTAAACCAAAGGGTAATTTTCGATATGTGAATGTGCCCCACGAACAAATAAATGCAGTCTTTGACTGGTCTTGTGGGCAGATATTTATTTGATTATACCTGGAGAATCCATCCATAAATGAAAAGATTTCACATCCGGCGCATTCATCAATTATCTGGTCGATGAAGGGTGTAGGGTAGTTGTCTTTTGGACAAGCTTGATTTACATCCCTATAATCGACGCACACTCTAATTGTTCCTTGTTTTTTCATAACAGGGACAATATTCGATACCCAATCGGTTAGAGGAACCGGGTAAATGAAACCAGCATGGAGAAGTTTTTCAACTTCTGCCTTAATGGCAGTGGCTTTCTTGGGGTGCACCTGTTGTAGCCATTGTCGTACTGGTTTGACATCTAGATACATCTTGATTTCGTGTTCAACGATACTCGAGTCAATGCCTGGCATTTCACTATATGACCAAGCAAAGACATCTCTGAATTCGTGAAAAAGAGCGTTATATATTTCCAGTTCTGAAGGAGAACAACATTTGCCAACATAAATATTCTCTACAACATTTGTTTTGGTCGAGATATTTATGGAGATAGTCTCTTCAATGTTGGACAAGTTTCACTCGGAATCCACCGTGTTTACAGTATTTGATAGAAAATCAAAAACTGAAGGATGATAAAGGTCATCAGGAGTATTTTCTTCATAATTCGGAAGAAGGGAACGATGGTGGTAATCATCCCATGGTGCTCCTTCAATTACCATTGATTGAACAATTCCTTCGTCGGTGACATGCACTCGCGACCAAGGATCTGAAGGGGTACCATATTCCTTAGACCTATCTATCCAAACGCTTGATGAGCATTGATTTGGGTTTTCCTCCCATGCTAGGAACATTGATTGCTACAATATTTCTGTTGGGCTTGGAGGCAAAACCCGCGCATGATCCATGTCGATATCGTTTTCTGAGATCTTTTCAGAAGATATCATGTTGCAGGTTCCTACTGACGCTACTTCCGCCAAATTGATTGGAGGTGGAAGAGCGAAAGTTCCCATTAATATAGGATCTTTTAGTAGGCCTACTCCGATATTTTGAAGAAAATGGGGGCTTCCATGGATCATAGGAATGCTTCCCGTAACTTGAGAACCATTGGGGAGGAAGTTTTGTTGATCGACGATTGTAATCCCTCCTTGAAAGGGAAATGCAATCTTCCTAAAATAGGTCGACACAACAGTAGCCATGGCATATATCCATGGTCTTCCCAGTAGGATGTTGTAATCGAGATTTCCGTCGATTACCTCAACATCTATTTCTACTGTTTTTCCTCCTAGTTCAACCTTCAAGTTACTTAGAATACCATATGGGGTATATGTTCGTCCATCAAATGCTTTTAATGTCGTCGAAGATCGCGACAAGGTTGGAGATCCTAAAGTTTTCCAGCAACTCATCAACATAATACATGTAGATGCCCCCTCATCAATAATTGTTCGATGAATAGTTTTGTTGAGGGCTTTCACTTGAACGAGGAAAGCTAGTTGAGCTGGTGATTGAGGATCGTATCCTTTATGATCAAAGGATACAATATTGGAATCCTTTGGGTCTATCCCACCAATGGTTGATAATAAAGCCTGCTTTTGGGATGGGAAATTTTGTAGTACCTCAAGAGTCGACATAGCGGATGGCAATTGGGCCAAATCTTCCACTATATTATAATGTTGTGCTGCTCTAGCACGAGGATTAAATGTCAATTTGTGTACTACTCCCTTTGGCAGTTTTTTTATCAGTTCAGGAATGATGGGCGGCGCAACTTTTGTTGAAGTTGTTGTTGAACTACTAGGTTGATCTTTATCCTTGTTGTTCGACAGCTGTGGATTCCCATAATCTTTGTTCCTTGTCGATATCAAAGCGTCATTTTTCTGTTTTGAAACCGACAACATTAGCACTTGAGACGGGGAAGCATTTCCACTGTCAACCAGATTTGTTCCTGGGTTTGGAAACGGATCAGTTAACACTGCTGAGGTTTTTGAATTCTTGAAGAATTTTTTAAGCTCAACTTTGTGTGGACAATCTGTTGTCCGATGATCCTCATCACATATCATGCATGGATATTTTAGTTTCCTATTTCCAGGAGGGTTTGCAGAAGATTTTTCAGGTGATGATTCTTCCTGTTTCTTCTTCTTCCCTTTGCCTTTCTTCTTGCCCCCTGGTTGCTTGGTTTCTTTGCCTTTATCTGTCGATACGGCATTTACTTCCGAGGCAAGAAGTTCCTCTTTTGCATTTTGACCGGAAATCTTACGGGCCTTTTTAGATGTAGCCTTTGTCGATTTCGTGTCTGTTGCGCCAATCACGCCATCGCCGGCATGAGAGTCATTGTTTGATTTAGGAGGAGGAGGAACTGAGAATTCCGGTCTAGGGGTGTCAGGTATTTTATCGTAGAGCGTGCTGGACTGAGTGTAAATCAAGTCCAAATATTGCGCACGAGCGATAACTTGCTCTTCTGTGACGACTCCCCTTTTGCCACATCTTCTGTGATGGAAGGCAGTAATGACTTAATAAACCATTCAGCTAAAAGCTGATTGGGAACATGCATTTTCACCATTCTACGACGACGTCACCACTCATGTATATGATCAGATATGTGAGTGGCCGTCGTTTGTTTGAAGTTGGTAAGAAGTTCCGTTCCCGTTTCGTACCTTATCGGTAATTGAAAATGGGTTAAAAAGGTTGTGGCTAGGGTACTGAAGTTGTCGAATGAAGCTCTAGGCAATTCGATATACCATTTTGTTGCCGGACCAGTTAACGTCCTCTGAAAAAGGCGAAGCCTAATCGAATCATCGTTTAGGGTGTTTGATGAACACCACAGATGAAAGGTCATCACACGATTCGACGAATCTTCACCCGGATTTCCATTAAATTTAGGAATATCTAATGGAAGTTTATGCGGAATCGCTGGCCACCAAGGGGCGTAAGCGATTGGATCGTTTGTTAACCGATTTAAATCAGGTAACTCTAAAGTTGCCACGAAGGGCAACTGCTGATTCAGGTTAGGTGAAGCATACCGAGGATAAGATGGGATTGCCTGAGCAGTTGGTCTTTGCATACCAGCATAATGCATTTGATGCTGGTAACTTTGGTAAGGTTGGTGGGCATGACCATTGTAAAATGGTTGATTTTGACTGTTTTGAATATACGGATGCCCACTATGCAAAGATTTGTTGCTCAGAACCTTGGTATACTTGTTGGAACTGCGGTTGTTGGTATTGCACTAGCCATGGTTGTGAAGCCATGTGCTGTTGCCCGATACTAACTGTTTGACCAAGATGAGGGGTAATTGTACCCGTTTGAACCTGTGTCATTCCACCAGTCAGCGATTGTGGTTGAGTTGCAGGGTCAAGGGGCTGTTGCATTACAACCTGAGAAACCTGAGGTTGACATACAACAGGCAGCGCTTGAACTTGCGACATCGTCACAACAGCTGGCGTAGTTGGTATACTTGACATAGGTAAGCACTGTTGCATCGAATATACAACTCTTGGTTGTTGAGGTAGTATCGGTACCCAACCGCTTGAAGTAATTCCAGCATAACCCGAATTTTGTTGTGAACTCCCGTATGGCTGCCCTCCCAGAGGGGATAATGAAAGGGCATACTGCCCCCCATATGGTGGCAATCCAGTACTTAAGGGAATGGTTTGCCCTTGAGGGCCGGACTGCCCAAATTGACCTCCAAATGGATCAATTTGTTAAGACTCAACATAAGAGTTTCCGGATATTATTCCGGATGAACAAACAGGAACATACCATATTGTCGAAATGGCCCCTGAGTGGGCTCCTTCTAGCGATTGAGAGCTAGTTGGGATAGAAGGTATACTGGCAAACATTGTTGGAGTGATAGCAGGGAGTTCTGCCGTCAATGTGTCAGACGACACAGTCCTAGATGTTGACGGTTGTTCAGACATTTCTAGTCTATCCAAAAGATTACCTAGCAATTCTACAGGAGCTTCCGCTGGCGGTAGACTAACTTCTGACGAAGAAGGATACAGAGTGATCCTGACTCCAAATTGCGATGGAGTATTTGATGGAGGATCTTCCACAATCTCTTCTATAGCAATCAGACCAGGTGGAAGGGGTAGACCGTCAGGTCTGTAGAATATTTCTGGTGCCGAAGAAGGTATGGAATCAGCAGCGACAAATGTTTGAGGATCAACACTCTCCGAACCGGTTGTAGATGAAACTGGCTCAGTGACACAAGTGTTTACCCTCAGACTAGGATCAGTACCACTGTCCTTCTGTGGCTACTGAACTTCTTCTATAGAGGCAGGGATACCAGAAATGTTTGGAGTAACCGGAGTCTCTGATGTTGTTGGAACACTTGTTCTAACTTTAACAGGAGATTTGGAACCGGTTAAATGAGTTCGCTTTGTCCGTACTAGCTTCGATTCTGGAAACAAAGACGGTTGACTCATAAGCCTCCGTGAATGACGGGGTTTCAATTGAATTTCTTCCACGATTGCGAATTACTCGATCAACTAAAAATAAAGGGGAAGTATGTTTCCGAATTAGATGAATTTTAGACGCTTTGACACAACTTGTTTTTTCAATTTTTAAGAGTCGAGAAAAAACAAAAGATGACTCTAGTCGCCTTCGATTTTTAATGAGCCTGAAGTGACAAGTGCTCAGATGGACCTTTTCCATTAAAGAGTCTAAAAAGGAACAAAAGGGACTGCTCTGGAAATCTAGGTAGAGGGATTACCAAACCAATCACAAAACTGCAGAATACTTTTTACGGTACGGCAGTCAATCTTCTCGAATGCTGTGTTCAGTGCATTGCGATCGATAGGGTGGCAGACACAGCTTCCTATGGATAAAGGATTAAGCCTATTGGGGTCTCCCAAAATATACTCGACGGTACGTGGGAGCACAAGTCCGTACTGGCACTTATCGTCTCAAAGTAGAGGAATCACCCAACCATCAGTGAGAACAATAGTTACCAGGCTTTACGACGCTGGAATACGTCTCTAGCCTAGACTTCTAAATGTTGTGCGTTAGGTTCCAAAGCGTTGTTAGATTCATTGAATTTATTTTATAGTTGATCTTGTTTATGAAGTTTTCCTTTCAGGTTCACTGCGAGATGTAGTATAATTCCTAAAATGCAATCTAAGATGATAAACAATCTTTTTATCTTCTTTGTGCAATTAAAATCCTAGCTACTAAGGAAAGAAAGACAGAATTCTTTCACAAAGAGCAAAGAGCACACTCTAAATGCACTTTCCTAAATCAAACCAATGAGACTGTCTAAATGCAAATGCACATGCATGTATTTGTTTTCGACTTTCTTAGTATGTAAATGATAAAAAGAAAGTTGATGCACAAATCTGAATTACTTTTCAAGCGACAGTTATCAACAGGTTTCTTTTCGAAATAAAAAATGGAGGCAATCACAACACCTTACGATTTGGAAATGAATACTTGTTTTCGACACTAGAAAAATTACAAATTCAGACCAAAAACAATAGTAACAGGATAATTGACTATCTACAGCAATCAAACTTTTTCCTATGCCTGAAAATGACACTTGCAACACTTTCAAATCAAAGGACGACAGTGCGATTATGTTACTTTTTGCAAAGGAGAACTGAAAATGACTCAACAAACACACAAAAACATTTACAGTTCTTTCATGCAAAGGAGGCAGAATAACAGCAAGGAAAATGGGTTTCAGACAGAGATCTACTGATCACAGGCAGCAAAATTCATGAATAGAACTGGAAAGAAGGAATCATAGAAACCAAAACTGCATAATGCCTAGTCTGATCAGCGCACCTGTAACACAGGGAATTTGAAATGCAGCGCACCTACAACACTCGGGAAGTGCACTGAATTTCAGATTCTCAGAACAGTACCTACGTTGGGCCAGAGACGAGACTTTGCTTTGGTTCCGGGTCACAGTTTGCAGTTCAGTTCATGGGTTTTGGCCGAGCAAATGGTGATCAGTAATGCAACAATCAAGGGCAGATCTAAGGAGGATCTAAGAGCTACCACAAGGGGCAATCAGAGAGTTTTTGAATCAGTTGTTTAAATCATAAACAGATCCTGGAGATTGACTGAAGCGGCATTTATCTACTTTTCATTTGCATAGCAAATGCAGTTCGAAAGCTACCTGGCACGACTTCAGACTCCGTCTGTAAGTTTATGAAATAGACAACAAGGAAGATAAACAAACAAACTAATT
Source organism: Pinus tabuliformis (assembly GCA_031772625.1). Classification (NCBI taxonomy): domain Eukaryota; kingdom Viridiplantae; phylum Streptophyta; class Pinopsida; order Pinales; family Pinaceae; genus Pinus; species Pinus tabuliformis. The sequence continues at coordinate 1,267,567,629 of CM062820.1, read as the reverse complement.
CGTCCCCAACGGAGTCGCCATTTTGTTACAAGGAAAAGTGTCTACTCAGAACTGCTTATCCCACTAAGGTGTGATAGCTGCCTTAGAAACAAACAAAGTAAAGCTACTTTCCTTTTTCCTTTACGAAGTATAGATAGAAAAAAACAAAGAAGACCAACCTCTGTCTTGCGCTAATCTCCTGGTTCGATTCCTCTCTTTCTTGATAGTCTTTCGCTACTTGTTCCCTTGCACGCCCAGTTCCAAAAAGTACCTGTAAGATCACAGTAGCATAGCACTATACAAGAACATGGATCTATAATCATAAATAATCTAGGATCAGATGTAAATTGACCATACAAATGCAGCAAACATAAATGACACAAGAGTATGGAGGAAAACTTGAATAGCTTTTATTGATAAACAAGAAAGAGCCAAGGGGAGTTACAACGAGTGGTTCTGACCCAGCATCACCCTCTCAGCAAAGAAGCCCCTCTTCACCTCATACAAAGCTTAGATCACCCAACAATTTGATGTTTGTCTCAAGAAACCAACAGCAATTCCTTACAATATGCAAAATTGCAGCCCCTGGATCTCTAGGATGAGGGATCCATATATAGATATCTGTAAGGGAGATGAGTCAGCTTGTGATTTGATTAGTGTCTTCCCTCTGATAGTTCTTGCTTCCACTTGGAGATTGATGATCTCTTACTCATCCTTGGTCGAATTCAGAGAGGCAGGTGTCACAGGAGAAGTTTCTGGAAGCTTCCATTGCCTTTCCACCTCGTGGAATGACACTGCCATTTGTCACTTCTCGCCCATCGCACCCCATAGAAGGGCTTTTTGAAATGCAACGCACCCACACAATGTGTTTAGGTGAGATGCAACGCACTTTGCCTATGGAGCAGCTGAAATGATCCTGTTTTGACCAATTTTGAGCAGTTTTTCATGGAGAACTTCTGGGAGAAGCTATAATCAGCTGACCTTGTTCCTTTAGGGGTTAGAACAACACTTTTAGGGACTTAGGAGCCCTTGGTTTATGGACATTTCATGCTTGGGGTTGTAGTGCCCAAAAATGTCTATAACAAGGCGAAAAAGGGAAACATCCATGTACTTTAAAGCAAGAAAGAGCACACAGATAAAAGTGGGCAGACCCCAACTACAGTAAAAGGAGCCAATTATCATTAAGGACACCACATCTAAACAAAAGGAGGAGTCTCCTTCAAGGATAACCATCACCTATGAACGAGGAAGCCAGAAACCTTCACTAGAGAGAGAGAATTAAGATGATGGACTCAAAAATAGTTCTACAGGAAGCTGAGAATTCTCTACAGGAAACTCAAAAGGGCAAACATAACATAGATTTCTGAAGACTAGAAACTATAGGAAGGTTCCCTCACAGGTTAGGAAATAGTAGAGGAATAGCAGCCAAGGAAAGATACACAGCCTGATGTTGAAATGAGGATACAACAGCAGCAAGAGGGACCTCCATCAGGCAAGGAAGCATCTGCTGGACAGAAGAAGAGGAGCACAAGCAGTGGAAGGACATGGACAAGAAGGCAGAATTTTATTGCACACATGAGTAGACTACATCAGAAGCTTGGGATGATAAGGAGGCCACCAGGGCCATCAAAGATGAAGAGAAAGATTAGTTGCTCAGAGGATGAGCAGCACTTTCAGTAGGGGGTGATGATGAGCCCCAAAAATGAGTAATTATATGGGCTCATTTAGCCTCCTAATTTGACTTAATCCACCATTATCATTAGTTTATTGCATGTTTTTTTATTATATTTATGTTAATAGAGTGAATTGGGTTAGTCATTATGCCAACAAGTCTAATGTGTGCTTTATGCAGATTTTTAGCCAATTTTGAGACAAAATCAAAGGTTTAAATGAGCACTTGGTAGCCAAATTCATGGAGAGGATTTGTACGAAGGTGTCCCCTTCATTTATAAGCTCTTACCTCGAATTCTCCACCACCATCTCGGAGTTCAAGGGCCACCACATCGATTATCATAAGGGCAGCCGAGCAAGGGATAGTAAAGTTGCTGTTAACTGCAAGTTTTGGCAGCCGAGTTCCTAAAGTTTAGGAGGGGTGTTGGGGTCCTCAATTTGTATAAATAAGAAGGCATAGGGCCTCAACTCAGTTAGCTAGTTGGCAGTTCAATTTCAGTCTTTTTTTAGGCAGTAGGTTAGCTCTGCATTTCAGCACATTTTCAAGCTCTTTCTTGTAGACAGTTTTTGGGATGTAACTATTCTTTTGATCAATAAAAATGAATCCAGCTTTGCACCAGCTCTAATCTTCCTTAGGAGGCTATAGCTCTTGGGGTTGGGCCCAACTCAAGTGCCCAGTACCTCCTTTGTGTACTTTTATGTGTCTTTGCTTCATGCTTAGAATAAAATCTGTTATTTAGATTAAAATCTTGTTTTGTTATTTAGGTTGCTTTTGATGATTAAAATAACTTTTCATGCTTCAGGTTGATTTGACAGTTTGAGTACAGAGAAGATCTTCAGAAAAGGCCATCAAGCAACCCTTGATCTCACCTCTCCCTCCTTGGGACCTGTTGATGCCCCGAAAATCGTTGTATCAACATTGGGGGATAACCACCCGGTCCGGACCTTAATACAGCTCCTTTTCCGTTTGGAATGGTGGCTCCGACTGGGGATAATGGGACTAGTTTCCCAGCAATGAATAAACGGAATGAATGAATGATTGATTGACTAATCTAATGATAGGCGAATTACTTAATTTATTAGCGAAATAAAAAGAACTACTACTAATCCCGGGAGCTATTGTACTTTGAACTGTAGTGCTTGATGATCTATGTTTATTAACAGGCATGTAGATGACTCTATCTAATAAACATGGACATTTACTCATTCAAGGATTACTTTGCTTAAATCATTAAACAAAGTGATTAGCGCAATATTGCTACACTTATATATCATCGATACATATATGATCAAAAGAAAAGCATCCCATAAACATCCAATAGTGGAGGGAATAAAGAAATGCTGTTAAAACACATACATATATTCGATAATAGCAAAGGTGATCAAATAACAATTCATATGAAAAGAATGAATTCAGACATAGATAGTAGTACCATATGAGCTGCGAGTCACTCTCCAACATCAATCTCTATTTGAAATTCTTCCTCTAACGCAGAAATACTTTCAAACAAAGACAATAGTGCACATTTGCATAAAAGCTTCTTTGCCAAAATCAGAATGATTGGTCCAGTTTTATAAAAGAATATGTCTGAAGTACAGTAGTGCAACTTCAGGTTTTAAGTCAAGTACAAAACTTTACGACCCTTTCTAAAAACATGAAAGGGTCTATAAATACTAAATTAAACTAACTATCTATGAAACTGAAATCCTACTTAATTGGTATCAATTTATTTTGAACATATTCTTCTCAGCAACCTGGCAGTCGGCGGCATGAATCATCAAGTAGGCTGTTTGCCTTTAAACCTGAGCTGAATTATCGCAAGCATCAGCTCCACTTCGGGCGGTCTGTTGAGGCAAAATTTAAGCTGGGCGGCATAGGTGGCATCCTGAATATCGGGGATAATATACCCGATTGCATCTGTAAGGCATTTGAGGGCGGCTCTTTGACTGTGTGGTTTTACCAAGAAAAACCAATAGGTGTCACATGTTAAACTGTTAATTCTAGCAATTAATCTCCCCTTTTCCTCTAGATCTGGATAACATGACTGCTCCAATGTTTTCATTGTTGTCAATTTACCTGGAGTGCATTGGGAAATCATGTTTGACAAGTAGAGAGTATTCTTAACCAATTCAACCAAATTACTTGTGGTTGATTTGCACCTTGAAATTGCCCTCTCTGCTTTCATTAACCGGGACTTCCATTCTGTAAACAATATATCTTTATGCGACTCTAAAATTCTTGGTAAATTCGCCGCTTGTCCCTGATCAGTATCTTGCCAGTCAAGAAATTGAGCTATCGTTTCTTCAGCTTGATCTAATTCTATTCTAGCCTTTTCTGTTTTTTCACTTATTGATGCCGTCAATTCGCATAGTGGTTCCGCCTGGGCGATTTGTTGACATAAAAGCTTAATCTGTGCTATTAACACCTTATTTATCTGTAATGCCTCTACTCTGAATTCAGTTATCTGTGGAACGCCCTTTGTCTTCTCAAGCTGTGCTGATAGTTGAGCAATCTGCTCATCTTTTGTTTTCAACATTTGTTCATTTGCTGCCCTCAGTTGTGCCAAGGCTTCAGACAACTCTTTCTGCTTCTGGATTGCACTGTGATCAATCCTTTGTTTCTCTGCCTGCAATTGTTGAGTTAATTGATTATTTATTTGCTGTTGTGTTAACAATTGCTGTTCTGCTTGCTCCGCTTTCTGCTGTGCTTCTGTTAGCTGTGCCTGCAATAAAAAGATTTCCTGGTCTTTTGTTTTTAATAAAAGACTCACCTCTGATGCTTTGTCTATTATTGCTGCCGAATAGGCTCCAGCATATTGTGATAGTTTTGTTAGGTCATCAGAGGGGTCAAATTCCTCCTTCGAAACCACATTGCCCGTGACCGTCTGTTCTGGGAAAAGGGAAGGTTGATCAGTCCTTCTTCTCTTCCTCTGTCGTTTTACTACAGCTTTATGCCTTGGGCTATAGAAGACATCCAAGGGAGGAATCTCTTCTATCTGCAAAATTATTTGATCGGAGGGGTCCTTTGGTATTATTTCTACTGCCTTTGAACTGGGTAGGCCGCTGGTTCCACTTGGAACCTGTTGTGAAGTGGTTTCCTGTGTGTCTGCTGCTTTCAAAGTTTCGGTGTCCTTTGAATATTCCAGACTACTGATAATAGAATCAAATTGTTGCCATTCCTGGAGCAGTTTTGGATCAATATGAGTATCCACATTTACTTCTATGTTGCTTTGTTTCTGCTCTTTAGTCTGGGTCTCCTCCCGCACTTTCTCCTGCTCTTTAGTCTGGGTTTCCTCCTGCGCTTTCTCTGGTTCTTTTGTTGTAACCGGAGGTTCCTTTGAATGTTGTTGTTCAGGCTCGCTTGGTTTTGTTGCTGGGGTTGTTGCTAACAGATCTAGAGGCAGAGTTTGCAACCTCTGTTCTCTAAGTCTGTTGAATTCAGTTAACCCTTCATCTTTGTATTGCATTATGGCCAACGATCTAACCTGATACATTGATTCAGCTGAAGAGAACAGGTCGTCAAACTGGTCTTCTACATGATCAAACTTTGTTAATTTGGCCTGTTCAAGTGCATTATAGGCGACTTTGTTAGGATCAAATCGCCTACTTGGGAGAGTTGCCAGAGTTAATGATTTGATTTTTGCAGCTTCTTTTTCTGCATGTTTGAAATCATGCAAAGTGTAGACACCACATCTCAGAGGAAAGGAGGGCTAGACCTGCTTCTTATTTTTCTTGAGAGTCTGTGTAACTCCCTCGGCAATGATCTGATAGGCTATCTCCCTTGCTAGCAGTTTATCAGGTATGTACAAAGGAAGGACATGAGGTTCGGCTTAGCTGCCGAAAATTATTACATAAGTAAATTTCTCCTCTCCGAACCATCTTCCTATTGATGTTAAATCAATCCCTGCTTAGTAAGAAATTTTGGGAGCAGGTTTATTAAAATTAGAATAATGAATGGGTAACATGAAGTCGTTACAGACTTGGTACAAATGGTGCTTGTAGGAAGTTTTCCACAATTTCTGGTGGTATATGTGAATAGGCATGGGTCTTGTGGGGTCCACCTCCAGCCGAGTATAGGAAACTCAGAATTAAAACACAGGGTATCTAGAATATAGGCACTGTAGTAGAATGGGGGAATAATCCTTTCTGAGACGGAAGTTTTAGTGCTAAAACTAAGACTGATTTTGCTAGCTTATCTGACAGTATGGTTGCCCAATCCATTATCTCGCTATTACATGCCGCTTCCATCAAGGGAACCATTTCTATAGTGAAATTAGCAGAATCATGCAACCCCCACAATCTACACATCATTATCCCAGCATAACAATACGGAGAACAAAGAGAATCCACAGAGTACTTACCGGAAGTTTCATGCTTGTGTTTCGCCGGATTTTGCCTCCATTCCCGAATGGGTTCGGATTCAATTTCGTTCTCATTTCGAAATTTCTCGAGAAATGCCTTGTTGTATTTCTTCTCTGGCTCAGGCAAATGATACATTTGCCTTAAATCATCAGCCTTGAATGAACCGAAGATTCTCCCATCTTTGGTGCAGAAAGTTCTATCTGTAATTGGTATTTCCTCAATTGCCCACTTTACTACATCCATATATGGGAGAATTTGCTCCCGAGCCGCTATCCGATGAAGGAAAGAATCGGCCAAGTCTTTCAAAGTGCCATCAGATTTTCTACTGGAACCCGTTGTAGCTTGTACTCCCGTTACCTTTGGTTCTTCGGCTTCAATCAAATTATAGGTACTTTGCCAAGTGGTCTTAGCGAGTCCTAAGCATGTAGTATCAGATATTAATCCTTTCTTTTTATTTGCTGGATCAGCGACGGCTTGTCCTGTGGCTGGTGCAGTGGAAGCGACTGTGGTTTTCTTAGACTTCTTCCCCATTCTGCTTGAATCTATTACTTCGGAAGAATTCTGCACAGGAGTGAAAATAAGCGTAACACAGAGAATTGGTAGCGAAAACCAAATACGAGTGAGATATATTGATCAAAGCGTGATGAGGGATTAACTTTAAAGTGGCCGTGGATACAATCTATGAGAAGATTTTAAGACTTATTATTTCATTAAATGGCCGTTTAAAACCTGCCAATCCTTTAAATGCCCATCATATCATTAATCGGCCGAATGATTTGTTTAAGCGTGCCTTGGATGTTTTTGGCGGTTGAGAGCAGGTAAATCACTGTTCGAAAGATAAGGCCTTTAATATGAATAAATCGTAATATCCCTCTGCTTTAATGGTTTTTTGAAGTTTGCGCTTTTGGATTTATCGCAATCGGGCATCGGGGAAAAACTTAAATCATTATATTGACACCTTTTGAAATCCCCGATCGCCGATAGCGATATCGCATCGCATTGGGAGTATGGGCTCTTTAAAAAGCATGCATGGTATATTACCGATCGCCGATAGCGATATCGCATCACATCGGATCGAAAGACACTTTAAAAAGCATGCATAGTGTATCGCCGATCGCCGATAGCGATATCGCATCGCATCGGATCGAAAGGTACTTTAATTATGGGGACTTATGATTGCCGATATCCGATAAGCTTTTGCATGTTATCGCGTCGGAGCAAACCGATGGTTTTTTAAGTTATGCCTCCTCTGTCATTGCGATATGCGATCTTGCGATCGCTTTATCGCAATGATAAAAGATTGATTATTTATATTATAAGACCAAAATTGGTTTGTCAAAAAGGTTTTTTATAATGTTTTCATTTTGTTTTCGAACCTTTTTGAATAATACAAAGTTGATACCAATCAAAACTAAAAGGGACCCATTTCATATGATAGTTTTGTGAATAAAAATGATATGAAATGGGGGGTTGTTGTAGAGCACAACAATTGGCGATTCGCTAGAAGAAATAGTTATCTCTGAAAAGTATGGAAATACTTAAACTTTTTCAAAATAGAGTTCTCATTAAAGGGGAAAATTCTAATATAACTAGGTATATATGCATTCTAAATAAAATGAATCTATCTTTGTTAATTTCCTCTCTTGTTTAAAATTAGATACATTCTAAGTTTTAAATTGGCCTTTATTGGTTTATAATGATAAAACAGAAAACCTTTCCAAATCAGCTTTTAGAATTGACTCCTTTGTCATAGGTAGAGCCTCTGCTGCCAGCAAACGTTCATAGTTTCGGCAGGGATACCTTTAAACCATATTATTGTCCATTGTCCCATCCATTTAAGAGTGTGATTAACAGAATGAATTCAAAACATGTTTTCATATTTTGTATTTCCTTTCTTTTTTCTGTTATTGCTAAGATAAAAAGTCATTGTCCTGGTTTGGTGGCTAGCTATTGACAATGCCATTCACTGGTAGTAATCTAACCGAACAAGCTGGCTCGTGATGAGACCCCTTGTCTTATAATTCTAAGCCATTACCCTGTTTTGGTATGCAGTATTGGTAATGTCGGTTAAACTATTTCCCTATGAACATGGTAAGCAGGCTTGTAATAAGACCTCTTATCTTTTATATCAAATATTTTTAGAATTACACTCTGAGTAACCATAAACTTTGGTGAATGGGATGGACAATTTTCTCCTTAAGAGTAAATGGATGACAAGGTAAGAGTTAAAGATGCTGAAGTTGGATTAGTTTCTGTTTTGATATTGATAACCTTTTTGTGACCAATCTGAAAACATAAAATGATTTACAATAGTTCTAAACTTTGAGAAGGGTTCACAAAAATTGAAATGTGGTTTTGGAATGCAATTATACCTAGTTTCCTAGAAATTATCCCTTTTGTCTAAGACTTCTATTATTTTAAAAGTAAATATCATCACTACTTCTGTTGAGCAACTTTTAAGTACAACAAAGGTCAATGGAAGATACCTTACAACTTTATTTTCTAATGGTCCTACAAACTACAAAATTCTATTAAACTAAAAGGAGAAGGGGTTACCTCCTCAATTAAAGAATTTCTTTAAGATAAGGCCATTAACAGGGAGAGAATCTCTCAAACCTGATAAATTTTGTAATATGAAGGTCGAATGGCCTATCTTCTCACAGATCTGAAATGGCCCAAGCCACATCTTCTGGAACTTGGTGTGTTTTCCCTTGTCTTCATGGGCTTTGTCCCATTTCAGAACTAAATCACCGACTTGAAATTGTTTTGAACCGGATGAGACTGAATCAAAGGATGACTTGATGATTTGCTGATGTTTTGCATGAATAACCTTGGCCTTTTCTCTTTCCTCTTCTAATTTTAGAATTTGGTCATGTCTAAGTTGAATAGAAGAAGAAGGGCTTTCCTCAATAAACTGAACTAGGGCTAGGGAAGGAAGGACAAGATTTGTTGGTAACACTGCTTCTTTTCCATATACAAGGTTGAACGGAGAGGAACCTATGGAAGCTTTCTGTGTTATCCTATCAGCCCATAGTGCAAATATTAAGGATTTGTGCCATTTTTTATGATCCTGTTCGATGGTTCGCTTAATAATTTTAATCAGATTTTTATTTGTAGATTCTGCTAAACCATTACCCTGGGGATAGTAATTAGCAGAATATTTTAATTTAAATCCTCTTTTAATAGCGAAATCAAACATAGCATTGCCTGAGAAGTAAGATGCATTATCAAAAACAAGAGCATTTGGGACACCAAACTTGGTAATGATGAATTGATCTATGAATTCAATAATTGCCTTAGAATTTGTTGTCTTCAAAGGAATTGCTTCAACCCACTTAGTAAAATAATCAGTGGCAGTAAGGATATACTTATGCTGTTTGGAAGAATGAGGAGTAATTTCCCCAATGATATCCAATCCCCATTGCTCAAATGGTTGTTCAATGTTGACCGGTTGCAAAGGGAAAGCTGGTTTTCTTTGCCTTCCACTAGAAGTTTGACAATTTCGGCATTTCCTTACATACTCATGAGCATCTCTAAACAGAGTGGGCCAATAATATCCAGCATGAATGATTTTGTGGGCTGTTGTGTCAGCTCCAAAATGTCCTCGTGCTGGTCCATCATGTAATTCCTGCAAAACCTTTTGTGCTTCAGGTTTTTCTAGGCATCTTAATAAGATTGAATCATAATTTTGCCTAAAAAGAACATCATCAATAATTGTGAAATTTTTTGCTTTTAATCTAATGGCCCTTTTGTTTTTGTAAGACAGGTTAGGAGGTGCATACCCATTTTTCAAATAAAAGATTAAGTCCGCATATTGTGATTCTGAATCAGTAATACTTATCTGGTTGATTTCTTCGGTTTGATTTGTATCACCTGATTCTGGAATGTTGGATGCGCCTGCCAATAACCTGCAAAAACCTTGGCCTCTAACAATCTTTGCTGGTTTAATTTCTAAATCATATTCTTGAAGTGCTGTAACCCAGTTTGCCCTTTTTTCACCTAATTCTCTTTGGATTAATAGTTGCCTTACTGCAGGGAAAGGAACTATAACTTTTGTGTGGGCTTTTAAAAGGAAGGGTCTGTAATGTTTGACAACTTTATATACAGCAAAGGCTTGTTTTTCTACTTCTGAGTAATTCAATTCAGCACCCTGAAGATTTGAACTATAGAATGAAATGGGTGCTTCCAAATTGTGATCATTAAGCTGTGTGAGTACTGCTGCATAAGACAAGTTGGATGCGATAGTATACAGTGTGAAATGATTAGAAAAATTAGGAGTATTTAAGGCTGGGGCATTGATTATTGATTGTTTGATTAAATCAAACACTTCCTTTTCTACTGATCCCCACTTAAAGACTGAATTTTTCTTAATCATAGCTTGAAGTGGCAAAATGATTTGAGAAAAGTCTGGAACAAATCTTTTGACAAAATTGATTTGGCCTAAAAATGACTGCATGGATTTTTTATTATGAGGGAAAGGGATTTCAGAGATTTCTTTGATCCTGTCAGGATCAATATAAATGCCATTTTTAGACACAATAAAGCCTAAGAGCTTTCCTTGGTCAAGAGCGAAGAAAGATTTTTTAGGGTTAAGAGAAATACCATATCTTTTGCAGCGTTGAAAGATTTGATTTAAATCATGCAAATGATTGGACTTCTCCTTAGAAAATACAGTAATATCATCTAGGTAGACGACTACTGTCCTATTAATCAACCCTTTAAAAGCTATATCCATCGCTCTTTGGAACGTCGCTCCTACATTAATAAGTCCGAAAGGCATTTTCTGATACGCATATGTTCCCCATTTTGTTCTGAATGTGGTTTTGAGCTGGTCATCAGGATGGACCAAAACTTGGTTATATCCTGAGAAACCGTCCAGAAAGGACATTAACTCAGAGCCTGCTACTAATTGGAGTATCTGCTCCATGGTAGGTAATGGGAAATTATCTTTTAAGCTCGCCTTGTTCAAATTTCTGAAATCGATACAAATCCTAATGTCGCCATTTTTCTTTCTGACTGGCACCATATTGGAGACCCAGTTTGAGTGCCGAACGGGAAAAATAATCTTAGCTTTCAAGAGTTTATTAAGTTCAGATTTTATTTGACTCTCTAAGTTCAGATGTATTTTTCTCAACTTCTGCTGAACTGGTTTCTGTTCGGGAAGCATTGGAATGGTATGTTGGATGATGGATGTATCATATGTCTTTAAATCATCATATTTCCAAGCAAAAACCTGTTTATTTTTTCGTAACAGTCTAATGAATGCTTCCTTTTCTTCTAAGGAAAGTCCTAATCCTAAATTAATGTTTTGAGGAGTTTGCTCAGTGCCAAGGTTTATCAACTCAAACCTTAGGGTAGAACTTTGGAGCTTTGCATTAGTCACAGGTTTAAACCTGTCTTTAATATCATAAAGATCCTCAAGCTTCACCACAGGCTTAGGGATTGAATTTTCCTCGGGTTTACCTCTCATTTGAAGGTCATGCTCATTTTCCTCAATGATTTGATCATCATAGGACTTTTCGGAAGTTAAGAACTGTAAAATGTCTTCATCATGGTTGAATACTCTCCAATTAGTGACATTGTCAGGAATTGATGGCCTAAAAAGTAATTCTACTGAAAATCTATCTGGGCTGTAGTCTTCGGAAGGTAGGAGCTTGGAAGCAACATTGGCTAGCAGGTCAGCTGCCGAATTTTGAGACCTGGGAATAGAAGAAATATTGAATGCCAAAAAGTGGGAGGTGAGTTTCTGTATCAGCAATTGATAATGTTTGAGATGGGTGGAAAGACAATGAATTGTATTCCTTACCTGTTTGATAATAATTTCAGAATCTCCAAACACTTTCAAATATTGGACCTTGAGGCCAATAGCTTTATATAGTCCTTGGACTAAGGCTTCGTATTCTGCTGTGTTATTTGTGCATTCAAATTCTAACCTACAGGACAGCATTGTTTTTTCCCCTTGTGGGCTAATCAAAATACATCCTGCTCCTGAGCCCTCACTAGATTTGGACCCATCGAAATATAACGACCAAAATAAAGAAGTATTAACAATTTTATTTACAGTTTTCTCAGTATCATTGAAACATCTTGACCTATCTGTTTGTGAAAAAATTTCAATCTGAGATGTAAAATGGTTTACTGAGAAAGGGGATGGCTGGGCAGCGAAGTTGCCAAAGAATGACTCTAATGAATAATTCCCCAAAATGTTGTTATTGAATGCTATTGGTTGGTTTTCTTGCTCAAATTCAGTAACTGTATGGGTCATATGCTTTTCCCGATCGATCCTTATTTGATTTGGCTTACCCTTATAGGGAAGCCACATATGTGACCAATCAGTAGAAATATACCCATGTAGTTTCTCAGACCAATCCCTACTCAAGATCAAACCATAAAATTCAGGTATATCGGCGATTAGGATATCAATCCTTTGTACTATTCTGGGATCAGCAGATAACCTAATAGTTACGGAATTGATCTCTCCCAAAACTTGCACTTTAGTCCTATCCAACTGTACAATATGAATAGCAGACTTCTGGGGTTCAATGTTCAGTTTGGAACAAACTGAAGCTGGCATTATGTTAGAAGATGCCCCTGAGTCAATCAAGCAGTTGTGCAGGTTTCTATTGTAGATCTCATAGGTTAGAAGGAAAGGTGGAGTATGAGAGTTTGATCTATCTCCTATTAGGACTACATCAGTAGCTTCGACCATACCAGAAGGTGGTTGACCTGTATCGTTTGCAGCTTTAGCACTGGGAAGAGGTGAAGTAGGAACAGCATTTAATTCTTTGAGAAGCAATTTTTGCTGATGTTTCAATTTACTAAGTTCAAACATGGTAATGTTTGCCTTGGCCTTTTTCATGTCATCAACAATATTGTAATCCATTGAATCAGACACTACCAGTGTCTTAGATGTTGATGGTATTGTTGAGGTTGAAGGTTGGTTTTGTGGAATTGTTATAGGTGGCTTCTTTTCCTTTGTTGTAGCAGCACCTGCACTTCTTTTCTTCGAAGTTGTCTGAACGGGTTCAGAGGTACCTCTACTCCTGGTAGTGATAGGAAACGCTTCTTCTTCGTTTTCTGTATCGGAGTTAGGTAATATAAAATCCCACATTCCATGACATTCAACAACTTCCTCTTCTTCATCAGTTGGTGTAGCTGTTTCTTCTTCTCCTTCCTCAAGATCTGAATCTGCATTTGATATAACATTTGGTGGTTTTGATTCAGTTTTCTTATAATTTCTAAAGGGTCTTTTGGTCGAGGTTTCGGCTACTTGTTTTTTAATTTCAACCATCTCGTTTGACATAGTCTTGAGGATCTTTTGTAGACCCTCCATGTCATATGGATCTTTTGGGGTTTTCTTCTTTGAATCATTTTTAAAAGAAACTTTTTTGGTTTTTTTATCTTCAAGAGCAGCTTTCCTTTCTAGAGCATTAATACGTTTCTCCACAGCAAGTGCTTCTTTCATGTTTTCAGCTAAAGTAGGTTTTCCAGCCCTGTCTACAAAAATAGCTATATTGGCAGGTAGGGCAGTTATATACCATTCGCTTCGAATTTGCTCACTTGGTTTGGAGGCCGTTGGGATTTTATTCAAGAGTTTATTGAATCGGGCATTAAATTCCTTAATTGGTTCCCTATGCTCTATCCTAAGATTGGAGAGATCGTTTATTAGCATAGCCAAAGACCTATCATCTCCATACTTAGTAAGAAACTGTTTTTGGCAAGTCGTCCAACTGGTAATGGAACCAGAAGGTAAAGAAAAATACCAGGATCCTGCTAATCCTTGCAAAGTATAAGGGAAAAGCCTAACAACAACATCTTGCTCTGTTACTCCCTTCAAGTTGACTGCCAACATGAAGTTATTAATATGTTCCTCAGCTTGCGTTCCATCATCTGGGTTAAACTTGGGTAGCCATTTTTCAGGAGCATCAGGTAATGCATGCAATGGTGCAGGCATGTTGACTGCACCAGGCCTGGTCCATGGATCTGCCATTATAACAACAGTAGTAGATGATACTACTGTTGAAATTCCAAATGTCTGGGAAGGAAATGATGTTGCGGAGTGAGCAGGTTGGGATGTTGAAGTTCCTAATCCCTGATGAACAACAATATGTAATGGTGGAGTGGATGGTTGACTTCGCACGGGGGAAGGTGAGATGGAGGATGTGGATGAAAGCTCTTCACTATCAGATCCTTTAGTGTATTTCTTCGCCTTTTTCCTTTTGGGTAAAGGGAACTCAATGGGTTCAATACCGAGCTTTCCGCTCTGAAGTCTGGTGAGAGGGTGAGGTAAAGTAAACTACGAAGTCGCACTGCTTTGCGATACCTCAGATTTCTGTGGTGAAATCGAGAAGCTCTGAAGTTTGTGGATAAGAGACTGGACTTCAGGGGATTCAAGACTTAATTGTTCTGGAGTATGATGGGCTTGAGCAGTGGTAGTTGATTCCTCTTCTTCTTGTTTGGATACTGGAGAACCAGCATGCAATTGGGAAGTACGAGGTGATGTGGAGGGAGAATTACTCTTAGAATGGCCTGCAGACTTGGGTTTACTTGCCATTCACAGTCAGGCCCTCCTTCTAGCGCCAAAAATGTTGATGCCCCGAAAATCGTTGTATCAACATTGGGGGATAACCACCCGGTCCGGACCTTAATACAACTCCTTTTCCGTTTGGAATGGTGGCTCCAACTGGGGATAATGGGACCAGTTTCCCAACAATGAATAAACAGAATGAATGAATGATTGATTGACTAATCTAATGATAGGTGAATTACTTAATTTATTAGCGAAATAAAAAGAACTACTACTAATCCTGGGAGCTATTGTACTTTGAAGTGTAGCGCTTGATGATCTATGTTTATTAACAGGCATGTAGATGACTCTATCTAATAAACAGGGACATTTACTCATTCAAGGATTACTTTGCTTAAATCGTTAAACAAAGTGATTAGCGCAATATTGCTACACTTATATATCATCGATACATATATGATCAAAAGAAAAGCATCCCATAAACATCCAATAGTGGAGGGAATAAAGAAATGCTGTTAAAACACATACATATATTCGATAATAGCAAAGGCGATCAAATAACAATTCATATGAAAAGAATGAATTCAGACATAGATAATAGTACCATATGAGCTGCGAGTCACTCTCCAACATCAATCGCTATTTGAAATTCTTCCTCTAACGCAGAAATACTTTCAAACAAAGACAGTAGTGCACATTTGCATAAAAGCTTCTTTGCCAAAATCAGAATGATTGGTCCAGTTTTATAAAAGAATATGTCTGAAGTATAGTAGTGCAACTCCAGGTTTTAAGTCAAGTACAAAACTTTACGACCCTTTCTAAAAACATGAAAGGGTCTATAAATACTAAATTAAACTAACTATCTATGAAACTGAAATCCTACTTAATTGGTATCAATTTATTTTGAACATATTCTTCTCAGCAACCTGGCAGTCGGCGGCATGAATCATCAAGTAGGTTATTTGCCTTTAAACCTGAGCTGACTTATCGCAAGCATCGGCTCCACTTCGGGCAGTGTGTTGAGGCGAGAGTTAAGCTGGGCGGCATAGGTGGCATCCTGAATATCGGGGATAATATACCCGATTGCATCTGTAAGGCATTTGAGGGCGGCTCTTTGACTGTGTGGTTTTACCAAGAAAAACCAATAGGTGTCCCATGTAAACTGTTAATTCTAGCAATTAATCTCCCCTTTTCCTCTAGATCTGGATAACATGACTGCTCCAATGTTTTCATTGTTGTCAATTCACCTGGAGTGCATTGGGAAATCATGTTTGACAAGTAGAGAGTATTATTAACCAATTCAACCAAATTACTTGTGGTTGATTTGCACCTTGAAATTACCCTCTCTGCTTTCATTAACTGGGACTGCCATTCTGTAAACAATATATCTTTATGCGACTCTAAAATTCTTGGTAAATTCGCCGGTTGTCCTTGATCAGTATCTTGTTGTTGTTGGGAAAAGTATCCAATACGGAATGACCCTATCCCACTCTAAGGGTGATAGTACCTCAGCAACAACTGAATACAAAGCTATTCAAGATTACTTCTTTATGAGATGTAAGAGAGAGGAGAAAGGGATCCACTAACTGTTATCTTCCGCTAATGGTTGATCCAATCTTCCCTCTTTGCTGCTTGCTCCCAGCTCCTTGCTCTTTCACTGGCCCAGCTACACAAAGATCCTGCAAAAGCACAAGAAAAGGAAACTACAAGAAGCATACATCCATAACTGATTCAAGGATTAGAATAAATCAAATATACAAGCATCAATTCGCCATAGAGACACATGCATATAGAAGAACCTCAAATGCTTTATTAATGGAAGAAGTAAAGTTCTGAGAATGTTACAACCATAAGAGGCCCAATCCAGCAACACCTCCCAACAGAAAGAAATCTCCTCTTCACCTCCTTCAAAGCAATCACCCAATAGTTCTATACACAAACCAACAACACTTCCTTACTTGCACAAAATTCCCTCCTCTCTAGACCTCATGAGAGAGCTCTATATATAGGAGATTTGGAGAAAGGATGAGTCAGCTTGAGGCTGGCATGAAGCTGACTAGTGTCCTCTCCCACTTCAGTTATACTTCAGTTCTTGAGTCCACTTGGAGTTTTAGATCCTCTTACTCATCACAAGACGAATTCCCTGATCCAAGTGTCATTTTGGAAGCTTCCTGGGCATTTGACACCTTGCAGAATGACTGTGCCACTTGGCCAATCTCGCCCAGCGCAGGTAGCCTTCATTGCTTTTGACATTCAGCGCAGGTACAGAGTGGAGCAGTTGACATTCAGCGCAGATGCTCAGTGGAGCAGCTGACATGATCCAGAAATAGCTTGTTTTTGAGTGTTTTCAGGTGGAGAACTGATTTTCAGTGCTGTGGTTTGCTGACCTTGTTCCTCTAGGGGTAGGAACAACATGTTTAGGGACTTTGGATCCCTTAGATTATCGACATTTAATGCTTCATGCTGCAAGGCACAAAAATGTCTATAACAGTTGCCCCCTAAAGTATGAGGTCGTTTATCGGGTGAAATGCTTTATCAGGAGGATCCGAAGTTCATTCAATCGCTGAGAGGTGCCCTGTAATAAAATACAATACAATACATTATTTTTCATTCTGCTTTCATGATCTAGCTGAGGCGGGCATTCCCATGCTCAGCTTTATAAATTCATTTTGGTACATAGAACAGACGATCGTCTGATGGTAGACTGATAATTCTCTGCTGAAATTATCATCCTTTGAGTAGGATGATCATCTGCTGCAATGATGTACATGATAAATGTCTTTATATCCCGAATATATATCGCAACCCGGATGGATGAAACTAGATCCAGGGTCTTAAAACTCGTTCGATCTTCACTCTAAGTACAAGTCGATCCATGTGAGAATTGCGCTGAAGTCAAACATGGAAAGACATCGCTTGATTACCGGTCAGTAATGAAAACCGTTAACAAGCGCGAGAGGAATCACCAATAATGACAATGACCCTCAAGGTACTGCAGTACAATTCACGTGGCGTGAATAAAGGACTTGGCGTCGAACACCACGCAAAATCTTCTGGTCGAAGGTCATTGATGTATACCTATCGCCGGAAGTGAGAAACTTGCCATTGAGGCATGCAAGCTTCAAAGTACTGGGGGGGATGTTCCTAGATCAACTTCTTGGATAATGAGCTGAAGTCGACAAGAAGCGATCTGTCAAAGGAGGGCCTTAATGAATCCCACATCAGTGACACGGAACGAAGCTAATGATTTTAGTGGAGGTGAAAACAATCTGTGAAATATGATTCAGGGTGGCGATCATGTGTGGATGAAGGATAATGTATGGCAGTGGATGGGACACGGTTGACTCTTTCTGAACACATCTCTTGAACATATAACGACACTGATGTGATGGATCGGTAGCATTACCCCAAATGTGGATGGTTTGGCGAGGACCATGGTGATGAGACCGGTGAATGAAACAACCCAACCCGATGTGATACGGAAGAAAAGTGTCATGTTCAAGAGCGACTTGCTACCATTAAAGCTTTGAGGTTCTCCCAATTTTTCCCCAGTCATTTCTGACCAGTACCTCTTTATTTTTGTCAAGCTTGAGGAGGATAACATATGCTTGTTCTATAACCTGCCCTTCGGGCAAGCCCATCGTTATGTTTTAACGAGCCTAGCGATAGGGAAACTCATTCTCGTCTAAAGACAAGTTTGTCGCTATTTAATCATTTTAACGAGTCTAACGACAAAGAAAACTCGGTCCTTTTCATTTTTAGAGAGTCTGAAAAGGTACAGAAAGCTAACTCCAAAATTCATTTTTCGTCATCTAATCCCTTAAGTCCGAAAAAGTATAAAACAATACAGAAGGGATGAGTTTTCGATTACTTTAACGAGCCGAATAAAACAAGCGCTCGACCTTTTTGTGCAATAATCCCTCAGGTCCAAAAAGATTAAAATCTAGAGGAGGGATAGCTCTTCCGGTCCTTTTAACGAGCTGGAAGGCCAAAACTCGGCAAAATTTTCATATTTTACGAGTCAGATGAAAAGAGCTCAAAGAAGACTCTTCTTTTGAGGAACGAGTGATAAACAGGGATAGCAACTGATTCCAGGTACAGGTTGGAATTTTCCAATCACGGCAGTGTCACAAGGATGGCTAGGTGAAATCACTCTTCGCAGCTGTTCCTCAAAATGGGTAAACAATCATATGGAGGTGAACGATCGGCCAAATGACGGTGGAGGTGGCAGGTGCAAAACACGACCAAGGCTTTTTATGGCTAATAAATTTACGATCACAGAGATTATTTACCGGGGTATGTTCATTTTTTAATGAGCTTGAATGCTCAATCTTATGTTTATTTTTTAACGAGCATGAACTATGTGCTAAAACTGCTCGGAGATAAGTTTGCATGCCCCCAGCATAATAATCCAAATCGAGGTGCACGCCCCCCAAGCTTCATTGCATTCAACTCGGTGGCTGGAATGAAGGTTTTCCTCGGGGATTTGTTTCATTTTTTAATGAGGTTGACACAAGATTAGAACTGTCCTCAGACTCCTTGTTTCATTTTTTAATGAGGTTGACATGAGATAAGAACCGTCCTCGGAGTCCAAATCCATCAGACATAGAAGGTTTCATATTCCACTGTGGCCACTTCCGCCAGATTACTTGGAGGCGGTAGGGCAAAAGTACCCATTAAGGCAGGGTCTTTTAGGAGACCTACTCCGATATTTTGGAGCGAATGATTCCTTCCATGGATCATTGGAATGCTTCCCGTAACTTGTGGACTGTTGGGGAGAAAAGTTTGTTGGTCGACGATTGTAATTCCTCCTTGGAAGGGAAATGCAATCTTCCTGAAGTAGGTCGACACAACTGCGGCCATGGCATAGATCCATGGTCTTCCGAGTAGGATGTTGTAATCGAGGTTTCCATCAATTACTTCAACATCAATTCCTACCGTTTTGCCCCCCAGTTCAACTTGCAAGTTACTTAAAATCCTGTATGGAGTGTATGATCATCCATCAAATGCTTTTAACGTCGTTGACGATTTCGACAAGGGTGGTGAGCCTAAATCTTTCCAGCAACTCATCGACATAAGACATGTAGATGCCCCCTCATCAATAATTGTTCGATGAACAGTTTTGTTGAGGGCTTTCACTTGAATAAGGAAAGCTAGTTGAGCTGGTAACTGAGGGTCATATCCTTTATGATCAAAGGCGACAAGATTGGAATCCATTGGGTCAATTCCACCTATTGCTGATAATAAAGCTTGTTCTTGGGAGAAGCAATTTTGCGGTACCTCAAGTGTCGACATAACGGACGGCGATTGGGCCAGGTCCTCTATCTGTGCTATTTTCGCACAAGGATTAAATGTCGATTTGTGTACTGCTCCCCTTTGCGACTTTATTATTGGCTCAGGGACGATGGGTGGCACAACTTCGGTCAAAGTTGTTGTCGAACTACTAGGTTGTTCGTTAGCCTTGTTGTTCGACAGCTTTGGATTCCTGTAATCCTTATTCCTCGTCAAAGCATTATTTTGCTGCTTTGAGGTAGACAACATAAGCACTTGGGATCGGGAAGCATTTTGATTAGCAACCAGATTTTGACCTGGGTTGGGAAACGGATCAGTCAATACTGCTGGGGTTTTTGAACTCTTAAAGAGTTTCTTAACTTCAGCTATATGTGGACAATCTTTCGTCCAATGATCCTCATCGCATATATGACATCCTGCCGGGGGTTTCCTTTTTCTCCCTTTCTTTTTCTTCTTGCCCCCTGGTTGCTTCAGTTGTTTGCCCTTGTCGGTCGACATGGCATTTACTTCTGAGGCAAGAAGTTCTTCATTTGCATTTTGACTAGAAATTTTGTGCTTGCCAATCACGCCATCGCCGGCGTGAGAGTCATTGTTTGATTTAGGAGGAGGAGGAATTGAAAATTCCGGTCTAGGAGCGTCGGGTATTTTGTCGTAGAGCGTGCCGGACTGAGTATAAACTAAGTCCAAATACTGTGCACGAGCGATAACTTGCTCCTCTGTTACGACTCCCCCCTTGGCCACATCTTCCGTTATAGCAAGAAGTAACGACTTTATAAACCATTCAGCTAACAGCTGATCGGGAACATATGTTTTCACCATCCTACGACGACGACGCCACTCATGTATATGATCAGATATGTGGGTGGCAGTCGTCTTTTTGAAGTTGGTAAGGAGTTCTGTTCCCGTTTCATACCTTATCGGTAATTGAAAATGGGTTAAAAAGGTTGTGGCTAAGGTACTGAAGTTGTCGAACGAAGCTCTAGGCAATTCAATGTACCATTTTGCCGCTGGACCCATTAACGTCCTCTGAAAGAGGCGAAGTCTTATCGAATCATCATTCAGGGTGTTCGATGAACACCATAGATGGAATGTCATCACATGATTCGACGGATCTTCACCCGGATTTCCATTAAATTTAGGAATATCTGATGGAAGTTTATGCGGAATCGCTGGCCACCAAGGAGCATAAGCAATTGGATCATTCGTCAGCCGGTTTAGATCTGGTAATTCTAGAGTTGCTACAAAGGGCAATTGTTGGTTCAGGTTGGGCGAAGCATATCCAGGATAAGATGGTATCGCCTGAGCAATGGGTCTTTGCAGACCAGCATAATGCTGGCAACTTTGACAAGGTTGATGGGCATAACCATTATAGTATGGTTGCCCATTACTTACAAAGACTTGTTGCTCAGGTCCTTGATATGATTGCTGGAATGGCGGTTGTTGAGATTGAACCAGTTCTGGTTGTTGGACCATTTGCTGTTGACCAATACTGGATGATTGACCGGGATGAGGAGTCACAGTACGTGTTTGAGCCTGAGTCACTCCAGATAAGGAGGCACTACCCTGAGATTGTGATTGAGTCGTTGAGACAAGAGGTTGTTGTATTGCAACCTGAGAAACTTGGGGTTGACATACAACAGGTGGAGCTTGTACTTGCGACACATTCACTATAGCAGGTATGGTGGGAATATTCGACACAGGGTGTACTGGTTGCATTGAATATACAACCCCTGGTTGTTGAGGCAGTATTGGTACCCAACCGCTGGATGTAATTCCAGTTTGACCTGAACTTTGTTGTAAACTCCCATATGGTTGTTCTCTGGGAGGGAACAATGAAAGAGCATACTGCCCTCCATATGGTGGAAATCCAGTACTTAAAGGGTAAATTGGCCTTTGAAGACACATTGGATCAATTTGTTGAGTTTCAACATAAGAAATACCAGATGATAATCCGGATGAAGAAATAGAAACTAACCATGTCGTTGTCCCTGATTGGACTCCGGCTTGTTGTTGACAATTTGCTGGGACAGGTGGTATACCAGCGAACATCGTTGGAGTAGCAGCAGGAGGCTCTGCTGCTGCTGTGTCGGACGACACAGTCCTAGATGTCGACGGTTGTTCAGACATATCTAGTCTATCCAAAAGATTTCTTAGCGATTCTACAGGAACTTCCACTTGTGGTGGACTAACTTCGAAGATCAACGAGGGAAAGGTGATGATTATTCCGCTTAAAATAAATTTTATAACGACGCTTTAGACACAACTTGCTTTTTCAGTTTTAAAGAGTCGAGAAAAAGCTAAAGATGACTCTAGTCTCCTTCGATGTTTTAACGAGCCCGAAGTGACAAATGCTCGGATGGACTTTTTCAGTTATAGAGTTTGAAAAAGGCCAAAAGAAACTGCTCTGGAGATCTAGGCAGAGGGTGTGCCAAACCTTTCGCAAAACCACAGAATACGTTTTACGGTACGGGTGGTCGATCTTCGTGAATGCTGTGTTCACTGCATTGCGATCAGTAGGGCGGCCAACACGGCTTCCTATGGATAAAAGATATATGCCTATAGGGGTCTCCCAATATATACGTGACGGTACGTGGGAGCACAAGTCCGTATTAGTGCCACCGACTCTCAGGAGGAATCACCCACCTTCGTCGAGATCGACAGTCACTACGTTTAACGACGCCGGAACACGTCTCTAACTTAGACCTCTATGTGTTTGCGTTATGTTTCAAAGCGTTGTTAGGTTCATTCAATATATTTCAAGTTGATCTTTTTAAAGTTTGCCTTTCAAGGTTCACCACGAGATGTTTGATACAAATTCCTAAATGCAGTCTAAGATGAGAAGCAAGCTTTTTCAATCTTTTCGACTTATGAAAATCTTAACTACTGAGGGAAAAGAAAGACAACATCTTTTCACACAGATGAAAGAGCATACACTAATGCACTTTTTCCCTAAATCAACATACAAACTTATATGCAAAATGTAAAATGCAGGTATTTCTTTTCTCTTTCTTAATGTTGGTGCGATACAAAAAGAAAGCTGTTGTATAATTTCGAATTCAATTTCAAGTGAAAGCAAACAAGCTTGTCCAAAATCAAAAGACACCTTAAGATTTACTTGTTTCGACACTAGAAATATATAAATTCAAACCATATGACGAAAGCAAAAGCTCAATCAGCTATGAACAGCAAATAAACTAACTCTTAAGATCAAAACGACACTTAATCACAGGTCTAGACCTAAGAGGCCACAGCAAGACTAGTTCACTTTCGTTATGGGAAACTGCAAATGATACAAGAAATACACAAAGAACAAACACAGTTTCTTTATACAACCGAGGTAGAATAGTGGCAAGGAAAGTTGGTTTCAGATAGGTACATTGACTGGTAACAGGCTGCAAAAACAAGGGTGAAAACAGGGCAATGAACAGCAGGGAACCCCAGTAGCACTAGGCAAAACTGGTTCAGCGCAGGTGGTACACTGTCAGTTTGACATTCAGCGCAGGTAGCCCCTTCGGGAACTGCGCTGAAATGCAGACTGCCTTCACAGCACCTGCACTGAAGATTCAAACTTTCGTTTTTCTCAGTTTCCGGGTCACAGATTGCTCAAAAATTCACAGTTTTTGGCCAAATTAGAAGCTATCAGTCAAGTACACACTAAGGGATGAAAAGGAGGATGAAAAGCTATCACTAAGAGCTATTTAGAGTCCTTGTGGATCAGCTCTTCAAATCATAAACTTGCCCAGAAACTGAGCTAGAGTAGCTGCCCTCTACTTTGCATTTGAAAGATCCAAATGCAGTTCGATTCGGTACTCCCTGTGTTTATGAAATGAATAGCAAAAACACAAACAACCAACAAGATACGTTCCCCAGTGGTGTCGCCAATTTGTTGTTGGGAAAAGTATCCAATACGGAATGACCCTATCCCACTCTAAGGGTGATAGTACCTCAGCAACAACTGAATACAAAGCTATTCAAGATTACTTCTTTATGAGATGTAAGAGAGAGGAGAAAGGGATCCACTAACCGTTATCTTCCGCTAATGGTTGATCCAATCTTCCCTCTTTGCTGCTTGCTCCCAGCTCCTTGCTCTTTCACTGGCCCAGCTACACAAAGATCCTGCAAAAGCACAAGAAAAGGAAACTACAAGAAGCATACATCCATAACTGATTCAAGGATTAGAATAAATCAAATATACAAGCATCAATTCACCATAGAGACACATGCATATAGAAGAACCTCAAATGCTTTATTAATGGAAGAAGTAAAGTTCTGAGAATGTTACAACCATAAGAGGCCCAATCCAGCAACACCTCCCAGTAGAAAGAAATCTCCTCTTCACCTCCTTCAAAGCAATCACCCAATAGTTCTATACACAAACCAACAGCACTTCCTTACTTGCACAAAATTCCCTCCTCTCTAGACCTCATGAGAGAGCTCTATATATAGGAGATTTGGAGAAAGGATGAGTCAGCTTGAGGCTGGCATGAAGCTGACTAGTGTCCTCTCCCACTTCAGTTATACTTCAGTTCTTGAGTCCACTTGGAGTTTTAGATCCTCTTACTCATCACAAGGCGAATTCCCTGATCCAAGTGTCATTTTGGAAGCTTCCTGGGCATTTGACACCTTGCAGAATGACTGTGCCACTTGGCCAATCTCGCCCAGCGCAGGTAGCCTTCATTTCTTTTGACATTCAGCGCAGGTACAGAGTGGAGCAGTTGACATTCAGCGCAGATGCTCAGTGGAGCAGCTGACATGATCCAGAAATAGCTTGTTTTTGAGTGTTTTCAGGTGGAGAACTGATTTTCAGTGCTGTGGTTTGCTGACCTTGTTCCTCTAGGGGTAGGAACAACATGTTTAGGGACTTTGGATCCCTTAGATTATCGACATTTAATGCTTCATGCTGCAAGGCACAAAAATGTCTATAACACTTGCCAGTCAAGAAATTGAGCTATCGTTTCTTCAGCTTGATCTAATTCTGTTCTAGCCTTTTCTGTTTTTTCACTTATTGATGCCGTCAATTCGCATAGTGGTTCCGCCTGGGCGATTTGTTGACATAAAAGCTTAATTTGTGCTATTAATGCCTTATTTATCTGTAATGCCTCTACTCTGAATTTAGTTATCTGTGGAATGCCCTTTGTCTTCTCAAGCTGTGCTGATAGTTGAGCAATCTCCTCATCTTTTGTTTTCAGCATTTGTTCATTTGCTGCCCTCAGTTGTGCCAAGGCTTCAGACAACTCTTTCTGCTTCTGGATTGCACTGTGATCAATCCTTTGTTTCTCTGCCTGCAATTGTTGAGTTAATTGATTATTTATTTGTTGTTGTGTTAACAATTGCTGTTCTGCTTGCTCCGCTTTCTGTTGTGCTTCTGTTAGCTGTGCCTGCAATAAAAAGATTTCCTGGTCTTTTGTTTTTAATAAAAGACTCACCTCTGATGCTTTGTCTATTGTTGCTGCCGAATAGGCTCCAGCATATTGTGATAGTTTTGTTAGGTCATCAGAGGGGTCAAATTCCTCCTTCCAAACCACATTGCCCATGACCGTCTGTTCTGGGAAAAGGGAAGGTTGATCAGTCCTTCTTCTCTTCCTCTGTCGTTTTACTACAGCATTATGCCTTGGGCTATAGAAGACATCCAAGGGAGGAATCTCTTCTATCTGCAAAATGATTTGATCGGAGGGGTCCTTTGGTATTATTTCTACTTCCTTTGAACTGGGTAGGCCGCTGGTTCCACTTGGAACCTGTTGTGAAGTGGTTTCCTATGTGTCTGCTGCTTTCGAAGTTTCGGTGTCCTTTGAACATTCCAGACTACTGATAATAGAATCAAATTGTTGCCATTCCTGGAGCAGTTTTGGATCAATATGAGTATCCACATTTACTTCTATGTTGCTCTGTTTCTGCTCTTTAGTCTGGGTCTCCTCCCGCACTTTCTCCTGCTCTTTAGTCTGGGTTTCCTCCTGTGCTTTCTCTGGTTCTTTTGTTGTAACTGGAGGTTCCTTTGAATGTTGCTGTTCAGGCTCGCTTGGTTTTGTTGTTGGGGTTGTTGCTAACAGATCTAGAGGCAGAGTTTGCAACCTCTGTTCTCTAAGTCTGTTGAATTCAGTTAACCCTTCATCTTTGTATTGCATTATGGCCAGCGATCTAACCTGATACATTGATTCAGCTGAAGAGAACAGGTCGTCAAACTGGTCTTCTACATGATCAAACTTTGTTAATTTGGCCTGTTCAAGTGCATTATAGGCGACTTTGTTGGGATCAAATCGCCTACTTGGGAGAGTTGCCAGAGTTAATGATTTGATTTTTGCAGCTTCTTTTTCTGCATGTTTGAAATCATGCAAAGTGTATATACCACATCTCAGAGGAAAGGAGGGCCAGACCTGCTTCTTATTTTTCTTGAGAGTCTGTGTAACTCCCTCGGCAATGATCTGATAGGCTATCTCCCTTGCCAGTAGTTTATCAGGTATGTACAAAGGAATGACATGAGGTTCGGCTTGGCTGCCGAAAATTCTTACATAAGTAAATTTCTCCTCTCCGAACCATCTTCCTATTGATGTTAAATCAATCCCTGCTTGGTAAGAAATTTTGGGAGCAGGTTTATTAAAAATAGAATAATGAATGGGTAACATGAAGCCATTACAGACTTGGTACAAATGGTGCTTGTAGGAAGTTTTCCACAATTTCTGGTGGTATATGTGAATAGGCATGGGGTCTTGTGGGGTCCACCTCCAGCCGAGTATAGGAAACTCAGAATTAAAACACAGGGTATCTAGAATATAGGCACTGTAGTAGAATGGGGGAATAATCCTTTCTGAGACGGAAGTTTTAGTTCTAAAACTAAGAACTGATTTCGCTAGCTTATCTGACAGTATGGTTGCCCAATCCATTATCTCTTTATTACATGCTGCTTCCATCAAGGGAACCATTTCTATAGTGAAATGAGCAGAATCATGCAACCCCCACAATCTACACATCATTATCCCAGCATAACAATACAGAGAACAAAGAGAATCCACAGAGTACTTACCGGAAGTTTCATGCTTGTGTTTCGCCGGATTTTGCCTCCATTCCTGAATGGGTTCGGATTCAGTTTCGTTCTCATTTCGGAATTTCTCGAGAAATGCCTTGTTGTATTTCTTCTCTGGCTCAGGCAAATGATACATTTGCCTTAAATCATCAGCGTTGAATGAACCAAAGATTCTCCCATCTTTGGTGCAGAAAGTTCTATCTGTAATTGGTATTTCCTCAATTGCCCACTTTACTACATCCGTATATGGGAGAATTTGCTCCCGAGCTGCTATCCGATGAAGGAAAGAATTGGCCAAGTCTTTCAAAGTGCCATCAGATTTTCTACTGGAACCCGCTGTAGCTTGTACTCCCGTTACCTTTGGTTCTTCGGCTTCGATCAAATTATAGGTACTTTGCCAAGTGGTCTTGGCGAGTCCTAAGCATGTAGTATCAGATATTAATCCTTTCTTTTTATTTGCTGGATCAGCGACGACTTGTCCTGTGGCTGGTGCAGTGGAAGCGACTATGGTTTTCTTAGACTTCTTCCCCATTCTGCTTGAATCTATTACTTCGGAAGAATTCTGCACAGGAGTGAAAATAAGCGTAACACAGAGAATTGGTAGCGAAAACCAAATACGAGTGAGATATATTGATCAAAGCGTGATGAGGGATTAACTTTAAAGTGGCTGCAGATACAATCTATGAGAAGATTTTAAGACTTATTATTTCATTAAATGGCCGTTTAAAACCTGCCAATCCTTTAAATGCCCATCATATCATTAATCGGCCGAATGATTTGTTTAAGCGTGCCTTGGATGTTTTTGGCGGTTGAGAGCAGGTAAATCACTGTTCGAAAGATAAGGCCTTTAATATGAATAAATCGTAATATCCCTCTGCTTTAATGGTTTTTGAGGTTTGCGCTTTTGGCTTTATCACAATCGGGCGTCGGGGAAAAACTTAAATCATTATATTGACACCTTTTGAAATCCCCAATCGCCGATAGCGATCTCACATCGCATTGGGAGTATGGGCTCTTTAAAAAGCATGCATGGTATATTACCGATCACCGATAGCGATATCGCATCGCATCGGATGGAAAGACACTTTAAAAAGCATGCATAGTGTATCGCCGATCGCCGATAGCGATATTGCATCACATCGGATCGAAAGGTACTTTAATTATGGGGACTTATGATTGCCGATATCCAATATGCTTTTGCATGTTATTGCGTCGGAGCAAACCGATGGTTTTTTAAGTTATGCCTCCTCTGTCATTGCGATATGCGATCTTGTGATCACTTTATCGTAATGATAAAAGATTGATTATTTATATTATAAGACCAAAATTGGTTTGTCAAAAAGGTTTTTTATAATGTTTTCATTTTGTTTTCGAACCTTATTGAATAATACAAAGTTGATACCAATCAAAACTAAAAGGGACCCATTTCATATGATAGTTTTGTGAATAAAAATGATATGAAATGGGGGGTTGTTGTGGAGCACAACAGGACCATGAGCTGAGACCAAGGCAGACTTTCTGCCATAAAATCACCGTTCTTGCTTCTTCATGCAATTTCTAGTGTTAGATTCTTAGTTGCAAAAGTTAGTACCAGTTGTGATTACATGCTTAGATCCATTCTTGCTTGGTTTCCATAGTTGTTTTACATGATTTGCTGCCAATAAACTTTTGTTCGTCATGCTTATGGTTTCTAGGTAAAATTAGGTTAAAGTAGCTAGATCTTTGGTTTTCTTGGTCTTTGTTTGATTAGTTTTGAAAAATAACGTGTAGAGCACCTGTGAAACCTCCTCTCCTACCCTTACCCCATCAATGCAACCTGCTTCGTCCTCTAACTCAGATTCTTGCCTCTCGTTTGCCACGTTTTCTCACTTTTCCCTAGCTCCTACATTCTCGCACAACATTGCTTCTCTTATCTTCGAACAAACCCAATCACCTTAATCACTCCTCACCGTCATGCATCAGGTCCTAGACCTCTTCACAGCCTCATCCAACCTCCATTTCCACTGCTTTCATCTCTTTTCTTGCACCAGTAGGGTTAGTCGATAAAACTAGGGTTTGTTAGGGTTTGCATTTCCTTCCAGCTTTCATTTTCTTTCTGCAAGTAGAATAGCTCTTTTGAGATTACCTTTCTTCCATCATGATTAAAAGATTCTTCTGAGAACTCATAGAAGCTGGCTTGAGCTCCTAGCGAACTTGTGCCAACTGATCAAGTGACAGTTGCGGCAAGAGTTAGTACCTGTGCATATAGCATTGTCGCTTCCAAGTTTGTTACGAACTACTGGGTTGATAAAAGTAAAGAAGGGAGTCCTAGGAGTTGCAGCATTATTGCTGCAATACTGGGGCCCACCAGCACTCGAGAAGCTGCAGGAATCTCCAATTTGTATGCCATAGTACTAATATTTTGCAACACCTTGTATAGACCGTAATACTTTGGTGATAATTTATTATCCTTCTTATCTTGCTTGAGGGGCATTTGTTTATATGTTTGTAGCCGTAGGAATACCCAATCACCTACATCAAAACTTCTTTCGCTGCGATGTTTATCTGTCTGTTGTTTCATTCTATTCTGTGCCAACACGAGGTTATCCTTTAAGAGTTGGAGGACATGTTGTTGATGCTCGATGTGATGTTCCACTGCTTGAACCTTAGAATTTTCTCTTAAATATGATGTGATGGATGGTCGCTGATATCCATAAAGTGCCATAAATGGGGTCATTTTTGTTGTTGTATGGAAGGAAGTATTATACCACCATTCAGCCAGAGGCAACCATTTGACCCATTGTGTCTGTTTATCAGATACAAAGCAACGAATATATCCTTCCAAACATTTGTTTACTATCTCAGTTTGCTCATCAGATTGAGGATGATAAGATGAGCTATGAGCTAACTGAGTACCGAGACAAGAAAATAATTTTGTCTAAAAATTTCCGGTGAAAATGGGATCTCTATCACTTACAATAATCTTTGGGTTTCCATGTAGCTTTTGAATCGTTTCCATAAATGCAGTAGAAACTGTATTGGCTTTAAATGGATGTGATAATGCACAAAAGTGTGCATACTTGGTAAGTCTATCAACTACCACCATGATGACACTCTTTCCCTCAGACTTGGGTAAAGCCGTGATAAAATCCATTGAAACCTCCTCCCAGCATTGGCTTGGAATGGATAAAGGTTGTAATAGACCCGGGGTCTTAATTGTTTCAACTTTATTTTGTTGGAAAACCAAACATTCTGCCACAAACTTTTGAATACCTGATTTACGGCCATCGCAAAAAAATTCCTTCTTAACCCTGTGGTAAGTTTATAAAAATCTTGAGTGCCCTCCTAAGGGAGAAGTGTGCAATTCCATAAGAATTGTTTGAGTTTGGAATTTTTACAGAGGTATAAGTGATCTTTGTACCATAATGAGTCATTTTTCCAGCTAAGTGTATCAGATGTACTGGAACCTTGTTGTAACTTTTGAATAAGTGCCCACGCTTCTTCATCATTCTTCCATTCCTCCCTTGCTTCGTTTGTCCAATCTAGTTGGATAATAGAAATGGCGCACAACAATGCTTCCACATCCTCATCCTTTCTTGAGAGTGCATCTGCCACCACATTTTGCTTCCCTTTTTTGTAGATGATTTCAAAGTCATAACCCAACATCTTTGTGACCCACTTTTGTTTCTCTTCAGAGGATAATATTGGTTCTAAAAATTATTTAAGGCTATCATGATCCGTTTTTACCTTGAAGTGTCTTCCCATTAGGTAGGGTCGCCATTTCTTAAGTGCATGTAGTATTGCCAACATTTCCTTCTCATAAATGGCTTTGTGTAAAAACTTTCCCTTGATTGGACGATTTTCAAAAGCAATGGGTCTTTCGTCTTGCATTAAAACAACACCAATTCCATTTCCTAAAGCATCACATTCCACAATAAAGGTTTTTGTGAAGTTCAATGTAGCTAAGACCGATGCTTGGCACATTGCCTCTTTAAGATGTTCGAAGGCCTTTGTTGCTTATGGAGTCCATGAAAATGCATCTTTCTTCAATAATGTTGTTAGAGGTGCTACTATTCTCCCATAATTTTTAACAAACTTGCGATAATACCCTGTCAACCTGAGAAATCTTCGCAGATGCTTTATGGATGTGGGGATTTTCCATTCCTTAATGGCTTTAATTTTTCTAGGGTCTACCTTAACTCCTTCATGAGATACAATATGACCCATATATTCCACCTCTTGTACTCCAAAGAAACATTTGGATCTTTTTGCATATAATTGTTTCTCCTCCAATAGTTGTAGCACCCTGTCAACATGTTAAACATGATCCTTCCAAGACTTGTTGTAGATTAGTATATCATCAAAAAATTACTAACACAAATTTTCTAAGGGAGGGTTTGAAAATGGAATTCATCAAACCTTGAAATGTAGAAGGTGCATTGGTAAGGCCAAAAGGCATGACCAAAAATTCATAATGACCCTCATGAGTTCTAAATGTTGTTTTTGGAATATCTTCAGTCTTCATTCTGATTTGATGATATCCTGAATGAAGATCCAACTTGGTGAAGTAAATTGATCCATGCAATTCATCCAGTAATTCATCAATGACAGGAATGGCAAACTTATCTTTAATAGTGAGCTTGTTGAGCTCCCTATAATCCGGACACATGCGCCATGATCCATCCTTCTTGTGCACCAATACTACTGGAGCAGAGAAAGAACTTTGACTAGGTTGAATTATACCAGCCTCTAGCATTTCTGCAACCATACGTTCAATTTCACTCTTTTAGGCATAGGGATATTTGTACGGCCTGATGTTTGGAGGAACACTTCCTGGAATTAGATGAATAGCATGATCATGATCACAAATAGGTGGGAGATCTTTGGGAGTCTCAAATACCTTGGAATGATTGTCCAAGACTTTTTGGAGATCTGGAGAAATAGATGATTTCGATGTGGAAACATCTAGCGAACATAATTGTGCAATTACACCTCTTTGTTCCTTTTTTAGAAGCTTTGTCATACCATTAGAGCTGATTATTTTTCCCAGTTTCCCTGCAATACCCCTTAATTCAACTTCCTTTCCTTCCATAGAAAATTTCATGAAAAGTTCTTGAAAATTAAAAGCTATTGTACCCAAGGATTGTAGCCATTGGACTCCTAGTACAACATCAACACCTCCCATTGGAATGGAAAGCATTGAGCTAGTCAATACATATTCTCCCATGGATAGCTTGATATTATGGCACTTTCCAGAGCAATTTATTGTTCCTCCATTTGCAACCATCACTTGACACTCTGGTGCTGGATATAGGAAGCAATTCAATTCTTTTGATACCTTACAATGAATAAAATTGTGGGTACTTCCTGAATCAATCAACACTATTACCTTTTTCTTCTTGATTTGTCCTTCTATCTTGATGGTTTGAGGAGTGGTAATTCTTGCTAATGAATTACAAGATATGGTCAGATTCATTTCTTCTTTATCTAAGCTTTGTTCTTGGAGTATATCCTCTTCTTTTGACCTTTCTTGCTCCTTTTCTTCTTCCTCTTCCCTATCTGTGTAGAATAATTTCTTCTAAGCACACTTATGACCTTGAGTGTATTTTCTATCACAACTGTAACAAAGCCCTTTAGCTTTTTTTCTTTCAATTATTGTGGTGTCAACCTTATAGGTTGTGGAAGACTAGGGGCAACAACACTTCCATCTTTATAGTTATGAGTGGTATGCTTCCTAGTTGCCATAATTTTGCTTTCCATTTTTCTTGCTAACCTGAATGCCTTCTCTAATGAATGAGGTTCCCAAAGGCGAACATCATGTTGGATATTATCCTTTAAAGTCCCTATGAACACATCAATCCAATGCTCCTCTGGAATATTTTTTACCCTTATGTTCAATTTTTGGAAATCTTCAATGTGCTCCATTATTGAACCCTTTTGTTTGAGACTTATCAATTGGCTAAAAAAAGTGTTGCTTTTTGTATCCTCATAATGTGCTATCAATTCTTCCGTAAAAATTGCCCAAGTGATAATTTGTTTACAAGAGCAAGGCCATTGATACCATACAAACTAATTTGGTCCCAAATATAAAGTTGCAATACGTACCTTTTGTGTGTTTTGCACATTATTGAGATCGAAAAATTGCTCCATATGTAATATCCATGTTGCAGGATCCTTGCCATCAAACTTGCTCATATCGATTTTTGGAATATGGTGAGTCTTCGATCCAACATCAGAGTCTATGAAATCATTATTAACATTTCTTTTGTTTGCATCATGAGTTTCCTTTACTACCCTTTCACCATTTGTAAGTATTTCTTGTAGAAAATTTGTCAAATCTGTCTTCAAATCTGCCATGTCTGTCTTCAAATCTGTCTTCAAATATGCCATGTCTCTCTTCAAATCTGTCTTCAAATCGTCCATATTAGCTTCCAGGCCATTCATCTTAGCTTCCACGCCCTTTATCTTAGATTCCACGCCATATATCTTAGCTTCTGTTAGCTTTTGTGAGAGTGACATTTGTTGCACTTGGTCTTGTAATTTTGATATATCATGTAGCATTTCTTCCTCTTCTTCATGAGTCATGCTAGAGATTTCAAGTCGCTTACTAGGTGTTTGCATTTTTTTTCCTCGGGGCATCAGTTACCGATAATAACGCTCTACTATGCCCTTTGATTTCCTTCAAAATAATTTTTCAAACCAAGCTTAAGCAAAAACTTAAAAAAATCTACACACCCTTTTTCACTTTGTAGGAGCTCGATATTGCCTCTGATGTATCTCTGTAATTTCAGATCATCCAGTGCTGAAATTGCGACCTGCAGTAGCCATCTGCGTCCTCTTTCAAATGCCACCAGTCTGATCCAAATTGGATTCTCCAAGGAAGAGTTATGCCAAATCTCCCACAGTGACCTGATTATAGACTAGTTCAGTAGAGCGAACTTGTACGACATGCCACGTGTCCCTATTTCGACCTTTGGTTCTGAAAAATATTTACAAGAAACTACAGTCCGTCTTCTTTTTGTACCTTCTTACGAAACTTCAATCCGATGCTCAGAGAGAAAGTTATGACGATTTTCCCCATGTCACCTGTTTGGAATGTAATTCAGGAGTCTGCAAAAAGACCAACTTCCTCAGATCATATCTCCACAAATATAGTGCAAAAAGCTCTGAAATTTAGACTCAAGGTTCAGTGCGATTTCATCTCAAGTGGGTTTTTTTTTTTCGCTTCTAAAATTTCGCAGAAAAAAAGTTATAGCAAAAATTCCACGATGACCTATTTGGAGCAGCGAAACCCTGGAATCCAAAGCTCTGATACCAAATGTTATGAAACCAGCTCACAAAAAGATAGAAAAGATAGATCAACGCCTTAGAATTTAGTCTCTTTGAGGGGGCAACCTCCTTTACATTACACAAATGAATGATTCTTTGATGATTCAAATGACAAAACCTCCTTTCTATATATAGGAGTCTAAGGAGTCACAATATAACCTAGCCGAACTAACAATAATAATATAAAGGCACAAAAATATCAATAGAGGGATTCTATGGGGCACAATAATAACAATATGGGGACAATAGGGGCACAACAATATTAATAAGGGATATAACTACAATAGTAATGGGATAATCACTAGTATTATAGGGACCTAACAAAATTTCTACAAATCCAGCTCTGATACCATGTAGAAAATCTGATGGTAGGTTAACCCGATAATGCAATATAAATCAAAGCAGAATACTATAACCTAATTCTACTATCAATTTGTGGAAGTTAAATATCGAGCTGAACAATATCACCAGAAGAAGAAGAATCAATGGCACAATACACATGAAAATACTTTGGGGAAAGCCTCAGCCAAGAAACCCCACACTATTGTACTATCATACATGGTGGAAATACATTGGAATTATACAAAGCCTTAGCTCTCACAGCTAGCCAGCTCTCAATACAATCCTCACAGATGCTCACAGGCAATCTTGGCTTCTCTCCAACCTTCCTCTCTGCCCTCCAAGCTCCTATTTCCTTTCGTTTTTCCTTGTGGATGATTCACCTTCAACCAAGTAGAAAACCTCACTCAAAACTGCACAATCCTCAAGGATAAATCCTTGACTGCATGTATGAGTTTTCTCCATGAGAAAACACATGCAACTAATAGTACATTGTCCTTGAACTTTAATCTCAAATAGGTATTTCTCATAATAGACATGCATGAGTTTCTAATGAGGGAATCTTCAGTTAATTGGAGTAGCACTAGTTGAGTGCATTAATGCATCAACTGACTGTTAACTCACTATTAGTTCTTCAAACAGTTTGGAACTAATTTAACTGGACTTAACTCAGTAAACTGAGTTAACTAATTACAACTCAAATATAATTCAATCTTATCTCCTTAATTTAAGGGATAACTCTTGCATGACTTCAGAAAGACTTCTAACTTGAATATCTCCAACTAATTAATTTAAAATAAATTAATTAATTATTTCCAAGTAGTTAGGAAGACTAAATTCGATTTTAATTCACAATTTAATTCAAGGACAAATTATATTGGAATATTCTTGTTGCCATATTGAAACATATGTTGTATCACTAAGTGTCCAAGTGTGTGGTCACGGTCAAGTTCTGTCACTGTTCACATTAGTTCCACTGATCCCACACTTAGCCAAATTCCAAAGGATTCCTAGCAACCTGGACTCATCCATCCTTCCTAAACTGTGCACTTCACATCTGCAACCCTTAATATTTTTCCTTACCTGTTGGAATTGCGCAATGCATAGAAAGCCCAACCTCCATTGGCATCCAAAACTGCGTAGATGATTCCTCTAATGTCCTTCCCTCAACCAGAACTCACTGCCTCTAGAAACTGCGTAGTTCTATCCCTCAAGCCTCTCAACTGTCCGGTCCCCCTTGCCTCCTAAAACTACGTAGTGTTTGCTCCGAGTGCCCCAACCCACAACAACCACTACTTGCTTGAACTGCGCAGTTTTTTCCCTCAATGAGGATTGTGCAGAAATTTCCCTCAGACTGGCCTAAACTGTGCACTGTGCAGTCTTAGTGATCAAGCTTGACCTTTGGTTGCTTGAACATGATAATCGCGCAGTAACTGGGCCTTCTCCCCTGACCTGTCACTTAGTCTCAACCCAGTTCATGAATCCAAGTGCTTTATCTTAGGCTAGGGGTTTCATACTGATGTTGTCTCGTCATGAGTGAGTTGCAGATGTAGGTACTCTCTTACACCATGGCAAGATGATAATGAAATATATGAATAAGCAGGACATACTAGATGACACTCAAGGCGCTGAGGAGAAAATATAATCATTAAATAAGAAGACCAAGGAACCCGGGGGTATGATAGAAGATCGGGATTGCATGAAGACTCCATTTAATTTACAGCCCTTTGGAGGGTAGGTACGGAAAAAAAACACATCTTTCATGAAATACACCTCTTAGTGTAGTATTAAGGACAACTTACCGTTGTCATATCATTATTTCTTCAATGACATGTATTGTCACAAACAATGAAATTCATTCCATGTGATTTCATTAAGTGTTTTGTTCCCTTTTGTATGTTGGTCTAACTATCATCTTTTGGCATGTTTGACTGATATGTAATGTTGTGATCCTTTTCTAGTGGTTTCGAAGGTTGGTATTTGTGTATATGAGTTGTCCTAGCCATCTAAACACTTGTCGTACTCATACACAAAGTCTTGAGCATTATCGCACAAGTGTCATCACGGTCGTCCTACAGCCTATCTCAAGTGTCGCACTTGTCGCTTCTTGTAATGAGACAACCATATAGAGGGTAATGCTTTGTGTGTTTCTCCGGTGGTCTATGTTGCGTGTCATCAAAGTATGCTAAATGTGTGATCACAAGTTCAAGTTCATCACATTATAACTTCTTCCCGCACTTGGCCATCTTCGAAAAATCTTCTCGACTGGGGAACTCACCTTCATTAGGTCCTGACTAAACTGCACACTGTGTAGTCAAAGCCCTCATTGATGTGACATTTCTTCCTAGAACTACTCTGTGCACAGTCACTATCCTCTAGGGCAGTTTTACTGCGCAATTCCAGAGCCCATCATCCTTCCTTCACCCCCAGAATTGTGCAGTTGTTCCTCCCAATCTGACTTAAAATATGCACTTCGCACTTTCAGTCCTCAATCTTTTCCCTTGCCTACTAGAACCCTGCAATGTGCAGAGAGCCCAACCTATCTTGGCCTCCAGAACTGCACAGATGTGTCCTCTAATATCCTTCCCTCAACTGGAGCTCATTGACCTAAAGAACTGCGCAGATTTGTCCCCCAGGCCTCTCTGCTTCCCAATCCACCTTGCCTCTGAAAACTGCACAGAACTGACCTCTCAGGGCCTCATCTCGCATCAGCCATTGCTGGCTTGAACTATGAAATTTTGAATCCCAATGGCCACTACTCAATTCCTCTCCCCAGTGGGGAATTTGTTGAAAATTTCCTTGGTCAAGCCTGAGCTGCACTATGCGCAGTCTTAGTGGTCAAGCTCTCTCCTTGCCACCTATAACTGCGCCATGCGTAGTTATCGAGTCCTCTCTCCCAACCTATCACTTGTATCGGGCTCAGTTCATGGATAATAATGCATCATCTTAGACTCG
Source organism: Pinus tabuliformis (assembly GCA_031772625.1). NCBI lineage: Eukaryota > Viridiplantae > Streptophyta > Pinopsida > Pinales > Pinaceae > Pinus > Pinus tabuliformis. The sequence continues at coordinate 1,267,530,178 of CM062820.1, read as the reverse complement.
GAAGTTTTCGGATTGATGTCATCTCATCATAAGTGAATTGCAAGAACAGGTACACTATCAAGTCATGGCGAGATGATGAAGAAGGAGAAGAAGGAGGGAAGCATGCTTAAAGACTCACTTGTAGCTGAACGGACAAGGGGATCTACCAAGAGTAATTGAAGGAACACAAGTGTTCAACCACCTACCAAAATTGAAGATCATTGAAGACCCCACATTACCAAGTTATGCAGAGGAGAAAAGAAAGTATATCCAAGAACGCATCTAGCACCCAACAACAACAACGACTTGACGTTACCACATCATCAAGCCAGTCCATGTCAAAAGTGTCATGTCAAGCCATATCATGAGTTGTCATACACCACATCAGTATTGTGGGCCATGCATATTGTAAATCAAATGTATTGTAAAGTGGAAGTCCAATGGACACACATGAATATGGAGAGGCATGTAGGTTGAAAAGTCATAGGAAGTTGAATAGTCATGAGGGTAGTCAAAGAGTCACAAGGGGTAAGCATCACCCACTGGTTATATATACCCGCTCATTATATGAGAAAAGGAATTTCACCTTGACTCCTCCCATGAGGCATTATAGAGACCAGCTAGTCCTTTGAGGAGCAAGGAGTGGTTCCAATGTCCCACTACCGGGGCTAGTGATGTAAAATGTAAATATGTGTCTTGGAAATTTTTCTTAATATTAGAAGCCTGTGAAGGTCAGCGTGTTCTTCATGCATGAATTATGAATGTTTGTAATACTATTCTGTGGACGTTTGTATTTCATGTTTGCTTTCACATGTACTGAGATAGTTGAACTATTTTGGCTATTTTAGTGCTTATCTTGTTGAGAATGTGTTGTAATGGTTGTTATTGTTGTCCCATCCTTGTGGACTATTCCACGGGATACCAGACAAATATTTCTTTACTTATTGGTTATAACGACCATCACATCTACCGTGGACTACTCTGTTGGTTGTTAGATAGACCTTCCCTTGTTTTTTGGTTGTAACGATTGTTGTGTCCACTGTGGACTATTCCACTAAATGCTAGACAACTCCTTCTAGTTCATGTGTGTCTCTTCCTGGGTGGTACTATTACCTCTCACATAGAGGCTCACTTTTCTCCCCCATTTTGTAGTAAGAGAACCTAGACACAATTGCGATGCACACTCACCAGGCACACTGACTTTACTTTTCAAAGTTACCATTGCATCACTCTCTTGTGCTGACAGCTAGAACTAAGGCAAATCTTTAAGGATTCGACAATCAGACCTTTATACCTGATGGGACTCTTACACCAACTGTTGTGAGGTCTGATTGGGACTTCATATTGGAGAGATACCCTTGGTTGATGGATTTCCAGCACCGTCAACAAAATGGCGCTAGAAGGAGGGCTAGGCGATAGGCTGTGCCCAATGAGTCTAGTTTAAATCTCTTATTTAAAATGGCTCTTCCCCAGATCATAATCTTGGAATGTTTTTCTAAAGAGATGAATTGTACCATCCCTGCAGAATTTATTCATAACTTGTCTGAATTTAAGTTCAATGGTGAAGGTGAATCAACTTTTCGTGAACATCTGTTTCAGGATGTCTGTCTTTGTCTTTCTCACAGAATATGTTCCAAATATGTCATGGCTAGATTACTCACCCTCACATTTGAAGGTCTTGTTAATCATTGGTGTCACACATTACCCATTGCTTCTATCCATTCATTCGACTAGCTTGCCAAGAAGCTCCATAAAGCCTTTGATAAGTATAACTACCGAGATGTTTGTGGAAGAATCAATCTTTTAAGAATGAAGCTTAATGAACCAGTGGAGGATTTTTCTGATCAATTCCTTCACCTTTGTTATGGAATTCCTTAAAAACATTTGAACTAAGATTTCTTGAAACAAGAGTTTGAGCGCTTGGTTCTTATCTCTTCCCACGATGAGCCCGAACCTCCTGATTTTTTGCCTCCCCAACTCTTGTGAATCACCATGACCTGCTTGATCGATCTGCTCCATCAGCTGGTTCTTCACACTCTCTTGATTCTCAAGTTGCTGGCTCAAATTGCAATTAGGTACAAAGCAGTCACATTACACATGTAGAGGGGCACAAAGGTGAAGACGCTTTCAATCTTTTCTCTCCTTTTTAGAATGTTCCATGTCAAGACATTGCGTTTCCATTCTTGATTGTTTCTCAATATGCTAATCTCGATAAAGAATCCAATGCAATCAATTTTTTCAATCAACCCCGAGCCTTGGGAAGTGATCATTCCAATGATGATAACTCTACTTCTGTATGTCGCAAGGAATGCCCAAGCACATCATATGATCTTTCGGTTTCTCATGAAGATTTTAATTTAAATCTATAATAACTAGACCACCGTGCAAAATCAAACTTTTATTCTATTGTGATAACTAGATCACCGTGCAAAATCAAACTTAGCCACCAAAAACATTGATCCCAATACAAATGAACGCGACAAACACAATTTTCTAGGAAAACAATCTACATTAACTGGATTCAAATTCTTTGCAAAATCAATTGTTAGCCCATTAAACAAAGGTTGTAGTCTAACTCTTACACATTTAGGCTCTTTTTGGGCATTTTTTCTAATTTATTTTTCCTTCCGATAAATATTTGTTAGAATACAAAATTTGAATTGCTTAATTAAAATAATCCAAATTTTTTTCAAAACATTAAATCCATTTATACATTAAAAACTCATTTCAAACAACAAAAACACATAAATTTATCCCCAAAAAAAAAAAAATCTAAATTTTAACTTAACCAAAATCTTCAACAGATTTTCTAAAGCTCTTGATGTGACACCAAAGGATTGAACCAAATCTTCTTCTTTAACTCCCCTGTCCTACAGGACACCGTAATCAATATCGTTGAGGCCAGATCTCCTTTAAAACCCCAGCTAGATTTAGATGACCTCACTTTGCATGATGCCAAATCAACCATAATGTGACACGCAATACAGTTGATTGGTGTCCCAGTGGTCAGAGGCTATGGGAAAATCTAATCCTTCTAAAGATCATCTTGTCCATAATCTACACGTGCCTCGTACAAGTCCACGGCGGCGCCCGTTACTTCTGGGAAGTTACATACATAGTCCACTATATATCGCTGTCATGGTGTCAACCAAGTAAATATTCTCAGAAATGGCAATGACGATTTTCATAAAAGGGCGGCTGGTTCTCGTTGAATTCGCCACCTAATAATTCGGTTTAAAAGCATATAAACTCAACAGATAAATACAATAATGAATTAAAAATACATTTTCATAATTTGAGGTTGAATTTTAAAATTAAAAATTAAAAATCAAAGTTAATTAACTGTTATAAATTACAATAAAGCTGGCTAAAGATCAGTATTGGGAAAGAGTCAACATTAATTCATGTTTATAAAAATCATGAACTAAATAGCTCATTGAAGTCACATTTTTTATAATTATAACTGTAATTTTGTTTTTATTAGTTTGAAAATGATTAATATGTATTAAATTTTATATAATTTATTTGATTTTAATAAAGTAAGATATTAATTTGTTTTTTTAATATTTAATATTTTTATTAAAAAAATTTAGTAAGAGAACTATTTCAATCATTATAGTTTTGTTAATATAAAAGGCCAAAAAGATTTATAATGTGACAAATATGTTTTTGTAAGTTAATATTTTATTCATTTACAAAAAAAAGATATACACCTGATACTTCAAAAAACGTGTGGTCTCACCTCGATCGGGTTTGTTGACCAAAGTCTGCAAAAGATGACAAAAATACAAAAAAGATGTTAATAACAGTATCCACAAACGAGAGGACCATAGGCTCCAATAGACAAATAAAACATAAAGAAAACCCGAGGACATACTAATCGTCTGAGGTGACAGAAGCTGGGTTATCTGGAGCATCTCCTAGAGGAGGTGGAGGATGGAAGTTGCACTGAACGTGCCCTTCAAAGTGTGTCATCCAAGTCTCTAGCTTTTCCACTTTCTTCGCTAGATGGTTTTGTCCTTGCCAGCCTACCACCACTCGCTCCCTGACCTAGCACTAGAAGTAATGCATGTGATCCAGTGTTGCCATCAGCTCCTCATACTTTTCTCAATTAATTCGCTCTGCCACATCTACCCGGTCCATCAAGAATTGAATTAGGACACGAAAGTTTTCCAAGCAGCAATGTTGCAATCCTTGTGGGTCAGGGGCGTCATCGTGGTCATCGCTTTAAGTTGTTGGAACTCTCCTACTTCTACCACCCTTCCGAGAGCCAAGCGTTTGAGAGTTGCTGTTAGTGTGGGATGTCTTCGTACCGCCACTATTGCCACACTGATTCCCATGCCCCGACCCCTACCTCCTCCTTGAGCAGTTGGACACCGGCCTCCGCGAATCCTACTGCCTCGCCCTCCACGCGCTCCAGAACCTCCACCTCGAGCCCTGCCCACTGGGTTACTCCCGCTTCCATCCACCATAGTTGCCAATGCAAGGACCTCCTCCCTCCCCATCCCTGGCTTCGCCGAGAGGATAGCTCACCCACGTCGAGGAATGGGGCGCATCTGCCACCATCCAAGTGCTCCCACAACGAACGAGAGTACTACCTAGTCGGTTGACCTGAGTTGTTGCCCTTCCGTCTACCAAATCGGCCTCCCAGTGCTCCACCTGCTCCAAGGATCGATGGAAGCATCTTCACTTTGCTCTTCAGTTCACTCGTGAGATAGGGTCGCACGCTTGAAGCCCAGGGAGTCAACTCGACCATCATCACTAGCACCACCTTCGCTATCCCCACCACACCAGTCACTCCATTGTACAAAGTCGGCTACCAGGAGGACGACAGTTCTCCAGAATCTTGGCGCCTCCTAATCACCGCCCTCACCATGGCATTGCGAATTTTTGCAGGGACGCTCCTTGCCCCAAATAAACTAGAAATAGTATTTGCTTGCCCTTGGTGAGTGCCAGCCCAGTCCCACCCTACAAAGCCTGAGAAAAACAAGGAGTTGGACTCCGTTGTACACAACAAACCACAATTCCCCGAAGAAAATCAATAAATCACCAATTATGTCATGCCTTTGACGCCTCTTTCATCATCAAGCAAGAAACGAGGTGTAGCTCCACCACCAAACCTGAGCACTAAAACGAATTTCAGGTCCTACCTCATCTCGCCTATCAACTCATTAACACTTCCCCTTCTCGAGGCACCATGAATACTCACATGCCCAAGATCTAATGTCCTTGTATGCCATTCCCTCTATCATATATCGAGAGGTTACCGGGAGGTATGACACTCCCCAATGGCCCATTTGTCACACCTCGTGAGGCCCGATGGCCATGTCAGTCTCGGTACTCACCCCCATCGAGGAAGTGGCCTCCTCTTCCACTATTTTCTGCAACTCTTCTAGATGGTTTTCTCTGTAGGAGGGAGGCCAATCTTGCTGCATTTCCTGTCAGTGTACCTCACAACCCCAGTTTGCTAGGAGGTATGATGCCTTGTTACCTTTCTGATCTACATGCTCCGTGATCACATAATCAAAAAATGAGAGGTGGGATTGGATGCGTTCCCTTATCAATTCTAGGCGCTAGCTTTTAATTACCTTGTACAAGGGCGAGCCGTTGATAAGGCGCCGAAGCATGGAGATCACTATCTGAGTGTCCCCAGTGACCTGTAACTTTGTGATTCCAAGATCCTTGGCCATCTGTAATCCTCTGTCCAAGTCCAGATACTTTGCCACGTTAAGTGTCCACACAAAGTTTCATATAATCTAATTTCCTGCCCTTTGTCATTTTGAATGATTCCCCCCAGGCCCGCTTTCCCAGGGTTGCCCTTAGATGCTCCATCAAAGCTAAGTTTGTGGAATCCATGTGGGGGGCATTTGAACATGTTGGAGGACACCTGCTTCGAATGCAAGCATCATGGAGGAGGCGGGATAGAGGACTTTTGAGAAATATCTAGCACCAAGAGAATGGCTCGCTCTTGGCCCTACAATTTTCAATCTTCGTCCTTCCACTGGCCAATGGTAAGGTTCTCTTGGATGCCTTGCTTTATAGTTGTCTAAAAAGTGAGGGGATGAAAGGGTTCCGAATGGAAGATTATTCTGTTCTTCGCTTTCTAGATGTTCCATAATACTAAACCTTGTGAGAGGCACCAGGCCCTGTTGACTATAGGGTTGTTGAGAAAGGACTATCTCCATGTTTCTATAGCTTCCCCAAGACATTAGTCGATCTATCTGAGGCTTGGAAGAGCTCCAAGTGATGCCCCCAAAATCCCAGTGCCTCTAGGCACGAGTTTAAGAGATGGTATGTTGTTTCCTCCTCCTTTTGAAATAGAGGGCAACATGATGGCTCATTGAAGCCTTTCTTTCATATTTTGTCCCATGTTAGTAGTTTACCCAATCTTGCTAACCATAGGAAGAATGTTACTTTAGGCCATAGGCGAGAATACCAGATTCTTTTCCATATGGAATCCAGGTCTAGATTTCCTTCCGTTAACAGAAGGGAGTAGGCTTCCTTCAAGGTAAACATTTTGTGGGGTTGGTGTCCCCAGCACAACTTATCTAGTTCCCCATTGTTGAGGATGGATCTTTGACGAAGAGTTTCAAGGAGGGCCTCCCATGCCCTATGGGGAACCTAAGGGGGCCAGTCCTTAGAGGTCTTCCATTCCCTCCATTTTGATTCTGGAAGGGAGTCCTTCTAAGTCATTGACAAATTCCATTCCTAGCTAAGATGTGGAGTTCTTGGCCACTGAGAAGGCCTGTTCTTGATCTAGTCTCGGATGTTGCATCTAGCTTCCACTCAAAAATATGGCCCTGCCACCATTCCTGATTTCCCAAAATCCGTGAGTTCGGATCAAGTCTTGCTGGAGTTTAGCCCAATTCTAGACCGAGGATCCATTAGTGAGGTGCGGATGATCTTGCAGTGGTTGCAGTCCACCCTCGATCCCATATTTGGCCTTCCACACTTGTTTCCATATCTCATGTCCCCCTTGTATCCAACACTACCATACCTTGGTATTGAGAGCTTGGGATAGGATCTCTGGATATTTTAGGCCTAGGCCACCATTCCCGATTTCCCAAAATCTATGAGCTCGGATCAAGTCTTGCTGGATTTTAGCCCAATTCCAGACTGAGGATCCATTCATGAGTTATGGATGATCTTGCAGTGGTTGCAGTCCACCCTCGATCCCATATTTGGCCTTCCACACTTGTTTCCATATCTCATGTCCCCCTTGTATCCAACACTACCATACCTTGGCACTGAGAGCTTGGGATAGGATCTCTAGATATTTTAGGCCTAGGCCACCCTGGGATTTTGGTTTACATAGCTTGTTCCATGCCACCAATGCCCATTTTTTCCCAATCTGAGTCCCAGACTAGAGAAATTTCCGGAATTTTGTTTTCATTTCTCTATAGATACTTTTAAGTGTCGGCAATGCCGAGAGATGGTATATTGAGATTGTTTGTAGTACCAATTTCAACAAAACTAACTGCCTTGTTGAGTTAAGGATCCTGAATGTCCAGCTAGATAATTTCTTGTCAATACTGGACAACACCTCTTTCTAGATTATAAGCTTGAGGGAGTTAGAGACCAGAGGAACCCCTAGATAAGTGTTGGGAAGCTCTCCCACTTTGAATCCCAGGGTTTGAGCCAAGTGATTTTGGACGCTTGGGTGAGTATTGAAGAAGAATACATCCAACTTTTCTCCATTTATCTAAGCACCTGAAGCTTGTTGGAATGTCTCGAGAATCACACTGATTTTCTTCGCCTCTCTTAGTGATGGCTTCCCAAACAACATGTTGTCATCTACAAATTGTTGATGAGTTATCAGTGGGGTTCCATGGGATATCTTGATGCCCATAAGGTTCCCAGAGACTATGACAACTTTGATTAGGTGGCTCAGGCCTTTAGCAACAATGATGAAAAGGAAAGGGGATAAAGGGTCCCCTTTCCGAAGCCCTCGCGATCCTCGAAAGGGTCTGGAGGGTGCCCCATTCACCAATACTGAGAAGAACATCATTGTTATTAATTCTTTGACCCATCTAATCTATGGCGGGGAGAAGCCGAAAACATCAAAGATTGATAACAAAAATTCCCAATTTAATCTATCATATGCTTTAGAGAGATCTATCTTTATGATCATACGTGGAGCATGTGTTGATGAAAAGGTATGCACTACCTCATGAGCCGCCAGAATTCCATCTAATATCTGCTTGCCTTCAACAAAGTTGGTTTTCTCTGGTCCTATGAGAGTCTTCAACAGGGGTTTGAATCTTCTAACTAGGATCCTCGAAAGAATCTTATAGATGATGTTGTAGAGGGAAATCGGGCGAAACCTGCTGAAATCCATGGCTTCACATTTCTTTGGGATGAGGGCAAGAAATGTTGTATTCAAGCCCAACCATAACCATTGGTATCGACAGGAGTATTCCACAATCTCTAGAATTTATTTCCCTAAGAATTTCCATGTCACTTTGAAGAACTGAGATGTGAATCCATCTAGGCATGGAGCCTTGTTTGTCGGGAGGGCCTTGACCACTTCCTTGACTTATTCAAGGGATATTTCTCGCATGAGGGATTCATTTTGATCTTCTGAGATGAGGGAAGGAATGTGTTGTTGAACTTGCTGAATTGCTTCCTTCCTATCTACTTCTGGTTCTGTGAAAAGGGTCTGGAAGTGTCTAATCAGTTATTTAGTGATCTCCTCATGGTGGACCATGTGATGCCCCTCTTGGTTCTTAAGGGAGAATATACGATTAAAGTGCCTTTGCTTGATCATAGTTCAGTGGAAGAATTTCGTATTACGTTCCCCCTATTGTAGCCATGCCACTCTCAATTTTTTTTCCATAGAATCTCCTCCCGCTTCCTCCTCTGTTCTAAGGCATTGATGATTTCGCCCTCTTGAGCTATTTTATCCTCTAATTGGCCTTCCAATATTATCTATTGTTGAAGGGATCACATGGCTTCCTCCAGAAGACACTTCTCCCGATGGATGTTCCCAAAGTTCGTCTTGTTCCAACTTTTAATTTTTCCTTTGAGCTCTTTGAGTTTAAGATGAAATGTTTCCATCAGATTTCACCCTATAAACCTTGAGGTGCCCCACCACTCTTCCATTTTGGGTAAGAGGTCTGATCTTTCCAGCCAAAAGGATTCAAGGCGAAATGGCCTGTTCTGAGGTGCCATTCGTAAGTCGGTCTCAAGGCATATAAGCCAGTGATCGGATCCTATACACGAGAGGATATCAACCTGAAATAATAGATGCTATAATAGAATGTTGTCAAAAAGGAGATAACAATCCAATTTTGAGGCTATTTGGAATTTACCTCCTCACCAATTTTTCTAATTAAAACATTTCAAAATTCCACATCTTCTGTTCCTAGCTCTTGAATTATTTCCTGGAATGCCCTTGAGTTCTGATCTAGGCGGCGAATACCCCCCTTCTTCTCACTGAGATCCTTGATGAGGTTGAAGTCTACACTAGAATCCAGTTTTCCATGCCCATGATTTCCTTCAACTGTCACAATCCTAATAGAAAGCATGGTTTCAACCCCAACATAGTAGGACTATATACCCTTGTTAGCCAAACCTTTTCTGGGATGCCTATGCATTCGAATTTCCCTGTAAGGGAGTAGGGGTTGGCCATCCATTTATCAAAGGAAATGGATCTGGGATCCCATAGGGTTCCCAGGCCTCATGCACTATTGCGGGCATCCAAAGCCATGCATTCTGCGAATGGCCAATTTTTGCTTGCTATTTCTTTGAACTGATCCTGTGTCACCTTTGTTTCCTGAATAATGAGGATATCAAGCTTCTCTTTTTGAATTCTTTCCTCCATGTACCTCATCTTCCCTTTGGCGTTGAGGCCATGAATATTCCATGAGACTAATTTCATTGATGGGAAGATGCGGCGAGTGATGATAATACTCCATCAATACATTTTTCTGTCCTGAATTAACCAAGATTTCCGCTGCTTCCCAAATCACCTCCCTAGTTGGTCATCTTCCCCTTTTCCTTGGGCCTTGTCTTTGATCTGAACATGGGGATGGGAAATCTGAACATGGGTATGGGAAGATTTCCTCCCGTGGTACTAGAGCCAAGGGTTGTTGTGGTCCATCGATGCTTGTCATTGCTCCCATTCCTTGAAAATCTAATGGAACTAGTCCAGCTGATCTCAAGGAATCTCAGTTGAACCATCTTTCGCCCAACTGTAAAGGTAAGCGACCATGACAAGCTCATCAAATTTTAATTGATATAATTTCACTTCATGATCAAGTGCTTGACGCACTTGAGCCAAGGCTTTCAAGATCTCTTTTCTATTGGTTTGACCCTCCAGGGTCTTGTGCTTACTCTGCTGCTTTCCTTTTTGGGTCTCCAACTCCCGCTCAACCTCCATTGATGCACGGGTTGAGGGCTTTGGAGATGGGGTTTTATTCATCTCTGGATCTGAGGCTTCCACGAGAAGGAAAATAAATTTTTATGAGGGATTTGAGGGGATGGACGGGGACTGATCGACGTTCGACCGGAGGTAGCGATAGTGGAGTCCCCTGCCTGACTAGATGACACATTTGAGGCCTTAGTCTGGCTTGTGGGTGGAGGGTGGTTTTTTTGGAGGGGGGCGTCGATGTTGCACTTCTTGGTATCCATCTGAGGCTGGAGGCATGTACAGAGGTTGGGCCTACTTAGAGCAATCATTGAAGAAGTTTCCATACTCATGGCATAGTCGACATTTGAACGACACATTCTCGTAGTCTAGTGGTTGTGACCAACATTCATCCTGGTACTCTATATCCACCAATTCCGGGAGAGGTTGAGATATATTCATGTACACACATATGCGAGCATATGATGAAAACCTTCTTCGATGGGTGCAGGGAAACTTTTAAGGATGGAAATTTATTTTAAAGTTTAAAACCATGGCGAATCTTATTAATCCCTAATATGAAAATTGTAAAATGCTTGGCGATAGTTTTATAAAAACATTCAAATTTATAATGATTTTATATAGCCTTTATAAAGTTTTAGTGATAGTATCTATAAAATTTTGGCGATTTTTAATGTAAAATAATTTTATCCTATAAAATTTGGGTGAATTGATTTTAGGAAGATGGAAATTGGCGAATCTTTTTTTTTTTAAACTTGCAAATTAGCCCATCTGCGAATATTAGCCCTAAAATTTTCCATGGATGGGTGACCTCTGAGATCTGGACAAACTCGCCAATAGAGTTTCCTATTAGTTCCAAGATATATGTTTCCCAAAAATATTCTTAGAGAGAATATAGACGAACCCAGATCGGGGCTGCTAGGAATTTCTTCTTGTCTAGGTTGTAGTAGGGTTCCCAGTGTCTCATGAATGGCCCTGCATTATTCATGAATAAATTCCATTGTCTAGGATTCGCTTATGATCCTCTAAATCTTCAAATATTACCGTGAAAAACCTTTGGCCCTTAAGCGAAGTTCAAAGGGGGCTTTTGGCTACCATTTTTCTGGGATCCATCTTAAGATATCTGCTTCCCTAGGTCAGATTCCCATGAATTTATAGATGACAACATGGTCTTTCATAAAATGGCAGGATTTCTCTAGCCGGTTGCTAGGGATGGTCACTTTCGGATTTTTAGCTGCCTTCAGGAGGCAACACCCCTTCATTCGTGCCTGCCATTGAGCTTTGAGCACCAGGGCCTTTGTTGTTTTCTCACAGTGTGTCCCTGATGAAGACGATGGTGAGAAGGATGCCTTGTTCGCTCCAGTGAGGATAGATTTGAAGGAGGGTGATTCTCTCACCCCCCCTCTCCAAGAGGTCCCATCTGTGGTGTGGTTAGTCTGGCAGTGCGAAGATAGTGATGTTGGCGACGTCATCAGAGGGAAAGGTTGCAAGTGATGCAGAGCAAAGATAATGATTTGAGCTAAACCCTAGCCGCAAGCTTGCATAGCGCTTTGAAAATTTTAATGTGACAAATATTTTAAAAATTAGATTGAAATATTTGAAATATTAGATTAAATATGAGTATAAGATGGGCAATCTGACATAAAGTGATTCTAATTTTCCACCCTTCTAATGTTGCAAAGGTGAATAACTCTTTAATCCCATTGTGTTTTTAGAATTGACCAATACCTAATTTCACTACAAAGCTCATAAGAATTAGTTCTTATCACAAACATTTTTTTTTTGTTTTTGAGATTAGGGTTGGTCACCTCCTCGTAATATCTTAGTTAGAGTTGAAAGTAATTTTAGGAAGCCTTTCTGTTGTTATGTTGTAAATTTTTTTATACATAAGCTACATAATCATATCCATGTTCTCAAGAGGGAAAATTTTTGCTTCAACAAGTTATAGTAGAGAGTATTTCCATTAATCTTGAGATTGTAAATTATAAATTGAAAAAAAAAAAGTGTTGGTACTTGGTTAATTGCACCAAGAGGTGCTCTACAACCTTGTATTGCAGTTGTGTTGTAAAATGTTATGCAAGTGTTATGTAATGTAATGTAATGTTACGTTGACTCGTTTAAATATTATAAATAATATTAAAATTAAAAAATAATAATTATTAAGGTAAGTTTGTGTTAGTCATTTGATGGGCTTACCGATGTTTGTTTACAAGCTCATGATATTTGTCCATGGTATTTGTTATGACAAAGCCTATTTAAAGGCTTGAGGAAATCCATTATGGAACGCAGGAGTACTATATACATCTTAACTTGGAACTTGATCCCTCTCAGGCTTGGTAGATCTAGATTTAAGATGAATCTAGGCTAGTCCATACTATATATTCACATAAAAATGCAATATAGCTAATTTAATTTGAAATTTAAATATGTTCTAAAACTTAAATCTAGGAAAAACAAATACTATTATTCTTCACAATCAATTATAAATAAATAAATAAATCCAAGACATATACATTTGGTACCAAGGTTAGTTGACACCGAAATTAGTGAGATAATTTAGTTAAAACGATTTATTTTTTTATTTTTGGTGAAAATTTCTCAATGTTGTTACTCTATATTTTTCTATATTTTTATTTTGAATAACAAAGTAAAAATTGCATGGGATACTATAATGGAAATTTGATGGTGGTTGTTCCAATCATGATGTGGAAGTTAGTTGGTTTTTTATTTATTTTCCCACCATATAAGTTTAATAAATTATTAATTCATGATGTTCTAGAAATTATGGTGTAGATTTGCAACTGCTCATGAAGTTTTAATCAAAATCACAAGATACAAACCTACTCTACTGCTCTACAGAAGTTAATTCACAATTTATAACAAAAATTCAAACATGCAATAAGAAATAACACACATATACAATGCATTTTTCTTGGGGAAAGCAATCTTCTGAAAACCCTAACGCGTGCTTGCATTAATCTGATGAATAGAGATGTATTTTAATGCTTCGCTCAAATAAACACAACTTGTAAGTGCATAACCTATCTCACTGCTCACTGAGAAGCGTTAACCTAGACTTAGTCAATTTTTGCCTCTGCTTGAGCCGCTATTTCCTTGTGAAATTCCTTGAGAAATTAGACCCCTATTATTTAGGAATTTATCCAAAATGGATTGTGCAATTCCTCAGGTTGATCATTAGGTTGCATGCAACATCTGTACACTCCAAAATAGTCTAAAACTGATGATACATTGCTTTGGAATCTCCACCTCAACTGGGTAACTCGAATTCTCTACATGCACTAACTATTTTGGGCTGATTGATCAGTTAATTAGATGATCAATGAGTTTGATTAAAGTCCTACTGCACAACTAACCTTCCACTAGTTCCTCCAAAAATTGGAACTAGTTTAAGTAAAAACAACTTGAGATATCTGACTTTGATTGCTATAAATTAGCAATCACACATGCTTAACTGAACTCTAACTCTTCCAACTCGAATTTATTGAATAAATTGGGTGACACAAGTCATGACACACAATTTAACTGCATCCAAGTTGTCTGTTGATATGGAAATTCGAATTTTCTCAATTTAGTCAAGGAAAAATCAAATTGAGAATTTCTTGATGCATTTTTCAACAAATGTGATTAAATATATGGGTAGTTGTAATAGACATGTTCTTCATTGAGTTAAATTTTGCAATTAATTTTTATTTTTATAATTAGTTTATACTAGCCTAGATCTATCTTAAATCTGGTTTTATCAATGTTAAGAGAGATTAAGTATGGAGTTAAGTTGGATTTAAGTTGGTACGCTTGGATTCTATAATGGATTTCCTCAAGCCTTTAAATACGCTTCATCATAACGAATACTACAGACAAATACCATGGACAATGCAATACCATGTGCTTGTAAAACACCATCGTAAACCCATGAAATGACTAACTCAAACTTATCTTAACTAGTCTATAACCTAAAAATTTAAATTTAATTTTAATAATTTCATCGAGTCAATATAACTTTACATTATATTACATAACACATCACATATTGTTTTATAACATAGATACCATATTGGGTTGTACAATGCCTCTCCATGTAATGAAATTTTGTTTTTTGTTTTTCTTTGTTTTTTAGATTGTATTATATAGGAATTTTAATTTAATGTAATTTCCTTTAATTCTTTTCATTTTTTAAATTTATTATATATATTAATGACATGTGTGTTGTACAAGTGTAGAAGTTTTTTCTAAACTTTGTGTTGGGTTGTGTTATATTCTTTCCACGATTAGCCCACCTAACTAAACAGGGGGTTAGAGGGGGGGACGAAGCCCCCCCTTTGTTGCACCGATGCGAAGCGGGGGGAAGTCACAGGGGGGGGTGGAAGCCCCCCCTATATGGGGGGTTTGAGGGGGGCAGCTAGGCTCCAACTATGGGGTCCGGGGCAACGCCCAGGGATTTTTTTTTGGGCCCATGGTTTTGTGCATGGTTTTCGTACATGGTTTGGTAGCGATGGTTTTCAGTCCATGGTATTGGATGCTTCGGCATGCATATATATGTATTGTAACATTGAAAGGAACATAATGAAAAATCAATCTCGTAGTCCCGGTTTTGGGTTCCAATGGAAAATCTCTGTGTATATTTGTTTTATGTGTTATGCTCTCACCTTTGTTATTTTCTGTTTTTAAAATTTGTATGCAGGTAAGTTCTGAACAAGGTTAAAACCTACATTTGGTATCAGAGCTATTTTGGCTTCAAGGGGACACCTTTATTGTTGAAGGGTTTCGCTCGAGCCTGTGGTAGACCCTGTTCAGTGGGAGATCTGCAGGATCGATTCTGGGGGTGAAAGAAGATGGAAAGCAGTGGAAAGATAGAGATCCAGAAATTTAATGGTCAGAGTTTTGAGTTGTGGAAACTTAAGATGGAGGATCTCCTAGTAGACAAAGATCAGTGGATCACGGTAGATCTGGGTACTAAACCAACGAGAGTGTCCGATGAAGAATGGAAGAAGTTGGATCGGAAGGCAAAAAGAACAATACGATTGTGTGTCTCAGATTCAAAATCGCTGAATGTATCAGGGGAAGCTACGATGAAGGCTTTGTGGGACAAGTTAGGGACTTTGTACCAATCTAAGTCTCTGGTGAATAAATTGTTCCTACGGAAAAAGTTGTATAACCTAAGGATGAAATATGGAGACTCGATGACAAAGCATCTGAATGCATTTAATACTATGGTAAGTCAGTTATTATCTATTGATATTAAAATTTCAAATGAAGATAAGTGCATCAGTTTGTTGTGTTCTCTACCAGATTCGTGGGATAGTCGGGTTATTGCAATAGGTAGCAATGCAACTGCCTTGCAGTTTGATGAAATAGTCTCATCCTTACTGACGGAGGAGATGAGACTGAAAAATATGGAGAGAAAGAATGGTGATTCCTTGTTTGTACGAGGATGGTCCCATAACATAAACAAAAATAAGTCATCGAGTGGGAGATATAAATATAGAGGAGGTCTAAATCTTTAGGAAAACTTGTAAAGGTGTGTTGGAAATGCGGAAAGGAAGGGAACTACAAAAGGGACTGTAAATCTAAAGCTCCTGACAAAGGAAATGGATCTGATGATGCTCCTTCTGTAGAGGCAAAACCCACCTCAGATGAAGGTGGGGATGTGTACTTGGCTTCTTCAAGTACACATGTATATCACGAGGCATGGTTTATTGACTCAGGTGCATCCTTTCACTTCACTCCTCATAGAGAGTGGTTCTGCAAGTATGAGAAATATGATGGTGGTGATGTCGTCTTGGGGGAGGACAGGAAGGCTAGAATCATTGGTTGTGGAAAAGTAAAGTTGAAGTTGCAAGGTAAAAGGATTAGAACACTTCCAGGTGTTTTGCATATTCCTGCATTAGCCAGAAATCTGATTTCTGTAAGCAAGCTGGATGATGCAGGTGTAAAAACAGTGTTTGAGAAAGATAATTGCAAGATGGTTTGTGGGGCATTGATATTGACATGGGATGTTCAGATTAGAACTCTGTACAAGCTGCAAGGTAGCACTATTATTGATAGATGCAACAATTCTGTGGTCCCTGAAACTGGAGCAGAAAATCTAGTGGTATCTGGAGAAAAGACCATGCTATGGCATCAAAGGCTTGGATATATTGGAGAGAAGGGCCTTTGAATACTTCATGGTAAAGGTATGGTAGAAGGTATGACTAATAGCTCTCTAGATTTTAATTTCTATGAAAATTGTGTATATGGGAATGATCTGAATTTGAAACTACTTGAAATTTGTTTGCAAGGTATTCAATTCAGAATTAAACGTGTTTAAAAGA
The DNA here is from genome assembly GCA_031772625.1 of Pinus tabuliformis. Classification (NCBI taxonomy): domain Eukaryota; kingdom Viridiplantae; phylum Streptophyta; class Pinopsida; order Pinales; family Pinaceae; genus Pinus; species Pinus tabuliformis. Next base: position 1,267,513,501 of record CM062820.1, on the reverse strand, counting down.
TTTCCATATCTTGCAGAAAGAAAACACATGAAATTTTCAGCTGTTCATGACCCATTTAAGCATAGCAGAGTTATTTCCTTTTACTGTTTAACACATTAAAATGAATTTGATCTGCAAAATAAATCAACCACAAATGCAAAAGAAGTTGATAAAGCAGTTCACCCTCTCCAGGGCTACGTCTGCTGGGTCCAAAGCTCCCAATCGGGCTTGTCCTTGCTTTTATTAAATGCTCAAATTGAAAATACAGCTGAATAGAAGCATCCACAGGAGAAATAGATGGTAAAAATGGATTCAGAACACTTGAATCCTTCAGGATTGACTATTGGATCACCTCCAATGGATACCTGCAACCCTATACAGTCTTCACAAAACTGGGCCCTAGTGGCTTCTAGAACTTTCACGGTTCCAAAACCTCTGCAAATGACCTCAAATGGCTGTAAGACCTACACCAATGGCTTCAGAAGGTCTAAAATACCCAAAATAAAAAATAAAAAATCGTCCAAAACCGACTTTCCTAGCCAAAGTTATGGCCATTTAAAGTTTCTCCAGTTTGCCCCTAGAAAAACTCCAGCTAACTTTAGTTAACTCCAGTTAGCTCCCCCAATTATGGCGGGTCCGCCAAATTTGGCGCTCCTGCCAAAATTCCGCCAACTTAACTGCAGTTACATTTAATGTTTGGTGGTTGCCTCGGATTTTGTGCCCGGCGGAATATTCCTTTTTAAATTTTTTTTTTGAAAAATTAAAATTTCTAATGTTATGGACAAATTCTTCTTTTTGCCATAACTTCCTCATACGACGACCGTTTTTCGAACTGTTTGCGGCACCGGAATTGGGAAGATGAGCACTTTCCAGTCATTCAACTTTGAACCAGTTCTAAGCACTTTAAATTTTGAGCATTTTACGACACTTAGGACATGAGCACCTGATCACGCCTCCCCATTGGGAAGCTTTTGGACCCTAAAAGCCTTCAACTACCTGTTAAAGAGGTGAGGGTACAGCTCCCTCATTCTGTCCAGCTCCATCCACTTTGCCTTGTTCGGTTTGCTGCCTTTGAAACCAACCCGAACATAATCTACACTGCCCCTCCTTGAAGTGTGTGTCCTTCTGTCAAGGATTGTATCTTCTTTCAGCTCATTTAAGAATTCTGGCGAGAAATCTTCTATAGATGGCATCTGAACAACATTTTCATGATCAGCAATCAAAGGAGGTTCATACAAACGTAAGTTCTCCACATTGACAACAGAATACATTTGCATGTAGGAAGGCAAATCTAATTGAAAAGCATTATTTCCAACCTTCTTGAGGATTTTGAATGGACCATAACGAATAGGCTTCAGCTTTTTACCTTCTCCTTGCATCCTTTCCTTACTAATGTACAGCCATACCTCATCTCCTTCTTGAAACTTGTGATCGACTCTATGCTTGTCGTGTCTTTCCTTGTACTTGCCTTGACTCTTCTCAAGCTGTTCTTGAATTTGCTGATGTATTTGCTGAATCCTTTCAATGAATGAACAAGCTTTGTCAATGTCACTATGTCCCTCAATGGCAACATCTTTCTCAAGAATGAAATCAAGAGGTGATTTTGGCAAAAAACCAAAACAAGCTTCAAACGGTGAGGTGTTTGTGGAAGAGTGCTTGGCACGATTGTAAGCATGCTGTATGTAGTGCAAATGTTCATCCCAAAGCTTGGGATGCTTGCTGCAATAACCTCTCAAGAGGTGCACAATGGTTCTGTTCACAACTTCGGTTTGTCCATCTATTTGCGGATGGAAAGCAATACTTTTCTTCAACTTTGTGTCCATCATCTCCAATAGGTTGGACCAAAAATTCCCCACAAATCTAGAATCCCTGTCACTAATAATGGAAGTAGGCAAACCAAAGTGAATCCATACATGATGAAAAAATAATTCAGCAGTTTGTTCAGCAGTTATAGTTTTCTTACAAGGCATAAGTATACACATTTTGCTGAAACGATCAACTACTACATATAAATAATCATGCTGCTTTCTAGATTTTGGCAAACCTCCTACAAAATCCATAGAGATGCTCTCCCATGGTCTAGAAGGTACCGGCAAAGGAGTATACAAACCAAGCTTCCTATTGCTAGGCTTGCTTGTAGCACATAATGAACAACCTCTTATGAACCTTGAAACAGAATCTACCATGCGAGGCCAATAGCAATACCTCTGTTGATGTGCAACTGTTTTGCTCACACCAAAATGGCTAGCAATAAGAGAAGAATAAGCTTCTCTTATGACATTTATCCTCTCCCCCTGTGGTATACACAACTTGCCCAAATGAAACAAAAAATTGTTATGCATGTGATAGTCATTTTCCTCTACATGATTTCCTTTACTCAAGTTAGCATACACATCTTTAAAGTCATCATCAAATGCATATTGTTTTATGTAACTATCATGTACAATGGAATCATTCTTAAGTAAAGTAACAGCACCAATAATAGGCCTTGAAAGCATATCAACAACCTTATTCAAAGTACCTTTCTTATACCTTATTACCAAATGGAAATGTTGCAAGAAGCCCATCCATCTGAAGTGTCGTGACTGTTGTAACTTGCTTTGTGATTGCAAGTACTGTAAGGGATGATGATCGGTATGTATAACAGTTTCTTTGCCCATCAAGTAGTGTTTCCACTTTTTGACGCTTTGTACCAACGCATACAAATCCTTATCATATGTAGGATAATTTACAACAGCACCATTAAAAGTTTTAGAATGAAAAGCAATAGGCTTACCATGCTGTAGAAGAACTGCACCCATAACATAATCACTAGCATCAGTTTGTATCTCAAATGGCTGTCTCAAATCCGGTAATGCAAGGACTGGAGCTGAACTAATCTTCTCTTTCAAATATTTGAAAGCTTTTTGCTGCTTGCCTCCCCATTGGAAAGCATGCTTCACACTTTTCACTGCATGCATAGGAGCTGCTATAGAAGAGAAGTTAGAGATAAACTTCCTCCAATATTGAGTTGCACCCAAAAAACTTCTTACCTCTGTTATGGATTGGGAGTAGGCCACTTCACAATAGCCTCAATCTTAGCAGGATCAATTCTCAAAGCACCTCCTCCTACTATGTGTCCCAAATAAACCAAAGAAGTCTTTCCAAATTCACACTTTGACATTTTAAGAAATAACTGATTCTTCTTCAAAACATCAAGTACTTTTCTAACATGCATGACATGATCTTCTCTAGACTTGCTGAAAATTAAGATGTCATCTAAGTAGACAATAACGAAATCATCAAGAAAAGGACGCAAGACATCATCCATTACCCGCATGAAAGTTGCAGGTGCATTGCACAAACCAAACGGCATCACAAGCCACGCAAAGAGTCCTTGTTTGGTTTTAAAGGCTGTCTTCCAAATGTCACTTTCTTCAATTCTTACTTGATGATATCCACTGCGCAAGTCTAGCATAGTGAAATATTGAGCATCTTTCAGCTGGTCTAGCAAATCATCTATCCTTGGGAGTGGGTAACGATTCTTTACCGTTATCTTGTTCAAGGCCCTGAAATCAATACACATACGCCAAGTGCCATCTTTCTTTGGAATCAATACAATCGGTGACCCACATGGCGAAGTACTTGGCCTTATGAAACCCTTGTCCAACAAGTCCTTGATTTGCTTCTTTATTTCAGCATTCTCCATAATAGACATGCGGTACATGCCTATGTTTGGAAGAGGACAATCTGGATGCAAATGGATTTCATGCTGAATCTCCCTCTTAGGAGGAAAACCTGTAGGCTCCTGAAACATCTCATGATATGCATCAACTACATCATACAGATCTGATTTAAGTTTTGGATCACAATTGTCAAATGACTCATGATTCACATCAACCTTGGGCTTAATCATAAGAAGAACAAAATTCTTACTTGAATTGACCAGCCTTTTTACCTGTCCTGCATTCACCATCGCTATATTTGTCTTCTTGCGATGAGCTCTAACAATGAACTCCTTGCCATCTTTGAACATATGATATTTGTTTTCATGGCGATGAAAGATAGCTTTCCTGTCAAACAAGTAAGGACTTCCCAAAACAATTCCTACTATATCAAAAGGTACCACATCAAGTTCAACCGTGTCAATAAAATGTGCAGTAATTGCAAAGCGCAATGTGCACTTTCTTGAAACTTGTAAATTTGCATCCTTGCAAATCCATCCAAGTGGATATGGCTTCGGATGTGGAATGGTCTCAAGTTTAAACTGCTTGACCAAGTCCTCTGATATAAGGTTTGCTTGTGACCCACTATCAAAAAGTGTGTCAATTTTAGTATGTTTTGAAATCACCCTCACATGAAACAGTTCAATTCTTTCTTCCTCATTAGGAGCTTGTAACTGGCAGTTTGAGGTACTAGTGCTGGCTTGAGTTTCAATTTCTTTTCCCTTCAAGTTTTTCAAACCCATGGCTACAATTTTGGTTTCATCACCTGAATCTTCCCCTAAATCTTGTGGTGTAGATGTAGTAGCAGCAGTTTTCTGTTTCCCTTTGGATTTGTTAAATTGAGGTCTTTTTTAAGGATATAATTTCCAACAGTTTTTCTCCTCATGGCCTGGTTTAGAACAGTGTTTACAGATCAATTTCTCACTTTCCTGTTTGACAGATGCATTCTTTTTGCCCTTTCCCTTGGAGGTTTTCTCTTTGTTTTTCCCCTTGGGGGGCTTGTTTCTACCCTCTTCAAATGTGTTTTTTCCCCTTGCCTCTAAATGGGTAGCTTGGACACAAACCTCGTCCAGGCTAGTAGGGTTAAACATCAAGATGGTGTGTCTAAGGTAGCTATGCAAGCCACCGATGTATTTCAACAAGGTTTCTTGGGTCTGTAAATCTACCCCTAACAAGAGAGCTCTTCTCCTGAATTCTTGGGTGTAGTCTTGGACACTCTGACCCTTAAGTTGTCTGAAATTTTGCCAATTCATAATGGCCTTCTGCATGTGAGCAAGAGGATAAAACTGTTTTTTAATGGCTAACAGAAATTCAGGCCATGTTAAGGTGACCTTACCAAATTTCTTGATCTCCTCTTTAGTCTTGGCCTCCCACCAGACCAATGCTGCTCCATCCATTCTCAAAGAAGCCAACTGAATCTTTGTGGCATCATCATGCATATTTTGGATCCTCAAGTAAACTTCCAACTGCCTAATCCAGTTGTCAAGCTTTTCTGCATTCACTTCACCATTAAACATAGGTAATTCGAATTTTACATCAAGCTTCAAAAAAGGACTTTTTCCAGAGGATCTATGCTTATGAATGGAAGAAGACGAGGATGAAGAGGAAGAAGGTGAAGATGGGGGTGGTGGATCACCATTTCCTCCATGTCCTTTCTTGGAATGATCATCATCCTTCTTACCTCCTGAAGAGCCCTTTCCTTCATGTGGATGTTTGGAACCTTCTCCAGCCAATTTCTCATTTCTTTCTTGGTACAATATCCTCACCATTTCAGTGAGGTCCAAGAAAGACTTTTTGAAGACTCTTTCTTCTTCTCTTGGATCTATCTCTGTAGGAATTTATCCTTCATGTGCAGACATTCTTGAAGCTTCTGCTGAGACTCTTGAGGGTGAAATTGAAGGTGGAGGTGATGGCTCTCTGGCCTTCCTTGACTGAGGATTCTCTCGTTCTCTAGTCAACTGTCCTTCCCCTCTTTTGAGTTTCAACCTGGTAAGCATCAATACTTTGCAAGATAGTTAGAAGATCTTAGCACAAAACCCTGAGCTCTGATACCAACTTGATCTGAATTTGAAACTACTTGAAATTTGTTTGCAAGGTATTCAATTCAGAATTAAACATGTTTAAAATATTTCCATGTCTTGCAGAAAGAAAACACATGAAATTTTCAGTTGTTCATGACCCATTTAAGCATAGCAGAGTTATTTCCTTTTACTATTTAACACATTAAAATGAATTTGATCTGCAAAATAAATCAACCACAAATGCAAAAGAAGTTGATAAAGCAGTTCACCCCCTCCAGGGCTACGTCTGCTGGGTCCAAAGCTCCCAACCAGGCTTGTCCTTGTTTTTATTAAATGCTCAAATTGAAAATACAGCTGAATAGAAGCATCTACAGGAGAAATATATGGTAAAAATGGATTCATAACACTTGAATCCTTCAGGATTGACTATTGGATCACCTCCAATGGATACCTGCAACCCTATACAGTCTTCACAAAACTGGGCCCTGGTGGCTCCTAGAACTTTCACGGCTCCAAAACCTCTGCAAATGACCTCAGATGGCTGTAAGACCTACACCAATGGTTTTAGAAGGTTGAAAATACCAAAAATCAAAAAAAAAATCGTCCAAAACCGACTTTCCTAGCCAAAGTTATGGCCATTTAAAGTTTCTCCAGTTTGCCCCTAGAAAAACTCCAGCTAACTTTAGTTAACTCCAGTTAGCTCCGGCAATTATGGCGGGTCCGCCAAATTTGGTGCTCCTGCCAAAATTCTGCCAAATTAACTGCAGTTACATTTAATGTTTGGTTGGTTGCCTCGGATTTCATGCCCAGCAGAATATTCCTTTTTTTATATTTTTTTTTGAAAAATTAAAATTTCTAATGTTATGGACAAATTCTTCTTTTTGCCATAACTTCCTCATACGGCAACCGTTTTTCGAACCTTTTGCGGCACCGGAATCGGGAAGATGAGCACTTTCCAGTCATTCAACTTTGAACTAGTTCTAAGCACTTTAAATTTTGAGCATTTTACGACACTTAGGACATGAGCACCTGATCAGGGAAGCAAGATTGGGTGAGTTTCCCTCTGGTGGTAAGAGGGAAAAACAAATATTAGAGCTTGTACACAGTGACGTGTTTGGACTTGTGAAGGTTCCATCAATGGGTATTTCTGTGTACTATGTATCATTTATAGATGAATTCTCAAGGAATACATGGATATATTTCCTCAAGAAGAAATTTGAAGACTTTGACAGGTTTAAAGAATTTAAGGCTCTGGTGGAAAACCAAACAGAGAAAAAGATAAAGGTGCTGAGGACAGATAATGGTGGAGAGTTTTGCAAGAAGGAATTTTAAGAATTCTGTAAGAAGTGTGGTATAGCATGCCAGGAGACTACTCGATACACACCTAAGAAAAATGGAGTTGCAGAAAGAATGAACAAGACATTGATGGAAAGGGTAAGAAGCATGCTTAGTGGTGTCGGGTTAGGACATGAATTCTGGGTAGAGGTGGTGGAGACTGCATGTTACCTGGTCAATAGATCACCTTCATCATCGTTGGAGGATGAGACTCCACAAGAGGTATGGATTGGTAAGAAACCCTCTCTTTCACACTTGAGGGTATTTGGATGTGATGCATACGTACATGTTCCAAAGGAGAAAAGAACAAAGTTGGATAGTAAATCTGAAAAGTGCATTTTTATTGGGTATAAGGATGGTTTAAAAGGCTATAAGCTTTGGAACCTAGTAACAAGGAAGGTTGCGTACAACCAAGATGTGGTGTTTAGAGAGATGAAATATGTTATTAAACATGAATTCCCATCAAAGGAACTTGAGAAGATAGAGTTTGAGCTAAATGATGAAGAATCAGACTCTACAACAAAAGAGGAATCAAAAGATGAAGAGCCACAAACTCCGGTTGTGAGAAGATTAGTTCGAGAAAGAAGGCAGCCAGAAAGGTATAATCCATCTGCTTTCTATTCAAATTTTACTTTATCTATTACTGATGATGATCCCAGAACTATGAAGGAAGCAGTAGATTCAGAGGATGGAAAACTCTGGAAAGAGGCCATGGTTGATGAAATGGCATCTTTGCACAAAAATGAGGCTTTGGATCTGGTGGAGTTTCCGGCTGGAAGGAAACCCATTGGCAGCAAATGGGTGTTCAAGAAGAAGACAAATGTAGAAGGAAAGGTGGAGAAATACAAAGCTCGATTGGTAGCAAAAGGTTATTCCCAAGTGTCGGGAATTGTTTTTGGTGATATTTTTTCTCATGTTGCCAAGGTATCTTCTATTAGATTACTTTTATCTGTTGTTGCTGCTTTTGATTTTGAGGTAGAACAGATGGATGTGAAGACAACATTTCTTCATGGGGATCTGGAAGAAGAGATCTACATGAAGCTACCTGAAGGCTTTGTAGTGAAGGGTAATAAAGAACTGGTATGCAAGTTAAAAAAGTTTCTATACGGGTTAAAACGATCACTAAGGATGTGGTATCAAAAATTTGATACATTTATATGGGGACTTGGCTTCACCAGAAGAAAAGCAGATCAATCTGTGTATTTTAAATTAATTGGTGACCATGTTATTTATTTGGCCTTGTATGTGGACATGATATGTTGCTAGTTGGAAATGACAAAGAAAATATCTAGGATTTGAAGACCCAATTGTCCTCCAAATTCGACATGAAATATCTTGGTTCTGCAAACTATATATTGGGCATGGAAATTAAAAGAGATTGGGCAAAGAGGAAGCTTTCCTATTCCTGTAGGTGTAAAGTTATCTGCTGAATAATGTCCCAAGACACAAGAAGAGGAAGAGGACATGTCCTGTGTTCCATATGCAAGTGCAGTTGGTAGCCTAATGTATGCGATGATCTATACTAGACCAGACATTGCACATGCAGTGGTAGTATTGAGCAGGATTATGTCAAAACCAGGGAAGGAGAATTGGACAACAGTGAAGCGGGTTTTCAGGTATTTGCATGGCACTAGTGATTATGGTTTGTGGTACCAAGGAAGACAAGGATTGGACATAGTTTTGGATATTCATGGCTTTGTTTATGCAGTCTGGGATGGAGATATATATTAGAGAAGATATACAAGTGGGTATGTGTTTAACCTATTTGGAGGTGCAGTTAGTTGGATGAGTAAGAAACAATCTGTAGTGGCACTATGAACTACAGAGGCAGATTACATGGCAGTCACTCATGCAAGAAATAAATAAGTTTGGTTCTAGAGATTTTTTTCAAGTATGGGGTTAGTATAGGGAGCTATAAGGATAGACTGTGACAACCAAAGTGCAATTTTCTTGGCAAAGAACCTTGCTTACCATTCAAAGACAAAGCACATTGATGTTCAGTATCACTTTGTGAGGGATATGATAGAAGACAAAAAGGTGTTGCTGGTAAAGGTGGACACAATGGGCATGCATTGAAAAAATATGTGAGATCTAAGAAGTTCTCTTGGTGTAGAGAAACAATGGGTATTGCATGGTTGGATAAATAACTAAGCTCTCCTGTGCCCCCCCGTGGAAAGAAAACAACAAGTGGGAGAATGTTGGGTTGTGTTATATTCTTTCCACAGCTAGCCCCCCTAGCTGAACCGGGGGGTTAGAGGGGGGCGGAGCCTGCCCTTCATTGCGTTGATGCACAACAGGGGGGTCACAGGGGGTTTGAAAGGGGCGGTTAGCCCCTCTCTACAGGGTTCGGGGTAGCGCCCCAGGGATTTTTTTTTTTTGGACCCATGGTTTTGTGCATGGTTTTCACACATGGTTTTGGGCGCGATGGTTTTCGGTCCATGGTATTGGATGATTCGGCATGTATATATATGTATTATAACATTGAAAGGAACATAATGAAAAATCAATCTGGCAGTCCCGGTTTTGGGATCCAGTGGAAAATCTATGTGTATATTTGTTTTATGTGTTATGCTATCACCTTTGTTTATTTTCTGGTTTTAGAATTCGTATGCAGGTCAGTTATGAACGGGGTTAAAACCTACACTTTGTGATTTCCTTATTGTCATCCATTGGTAATATTGTCCAAATCCCTTTATATTTAATCAAACAAAGGGTAAGTTTTTTTCTATAAAAACATATCTAGAGGTTTTATGTTTTCCCATTAAAGCCTCCTTTTAGCATTATGTTTTACTTTAAAAAAATATTTCTATATCCCAAAGTTGGTGCTAATATTACTCTTTATTGTTCAGTCTTTGTTTCGTATAAAATTCTACATTTGGCGGAGTGAAATAGCTTACTTCCAAAAAGGTACTAGTGGATCTAATTTCCTTGTAGAAAGTTGAATTTCTCTTCCAAAACATAGATTAAGAAAACTAGTTTAATATTAGACTAATGATTTTGGAGGTTATCTTATGCACAATTACATAAAATGGTCAACTATAAATCTACAAAGGAATCAAGGTGATCTACCTTTTGGATCAAAGCCAAGAACATTGCATTCATATACAGGCATTTTACATATTTCACAAACATCCTCTACAACACGAAGTAAATCCTTCTTCAACAAGACAAAAAAGTATATGAAGAATCTACAATTCGCCCGTTAAGCCCTGGACTCTTATCCTTGCCAAAAGATTCCATTTCCTAAACCAATTCTTCCCAAGTCACCATCCTATATAAATAATCACCATGGGCCTGATCTAATACATAGGGGAAGTAAGATGCAATCCTTAATATTTCTACAATGTTAACTTCCTTATATTTTTGCAACAAAGTGCCAAAATAGTCCACTACCAAACATCGTAAGCCTTTGAAGTTAGAAACATTAGCACCTTCTATAGAAGGCATTGCCATATCAGATTTTATCTCCTTTGATGAGCCACAAAACTATGGAAAATTTTGGCGTTTTTATCCCCTAAGAGATAACCAAGTAGCTTGACTCTTGAGTCTATTGAATTATATTAGCTATGGTCGGTCTTCATATGAAATAAATGATAAATACAAATGTATACTTCAAGCTAACTTCAAAAAACGAAATTTTGAAATATGAATTTTGAATTTTTCCTCTAACATAAGGTTGGCTCTAACTACTTAAGTCAGCCCAACCCAAGGGACGTGCCCATTGGGGCTCTCTAATCTACTATATATACTCCATTTTTCCTCCTCCATTTGCACCAATTTAGATCACCATATGAGGAAAAATAAGAACTAATATGAGGTGGAACAGAAGGACGAATCTGAGGGAAAATTTGAAGGACGATTTCTGAGGCAACAGACTGAAATTTTTGAGGAAAGCGCAAGAGGCCGAAATTTCAAGAGGTCGAATTTGTCTCTATTTGACCCGGTTTTACCTGGGTATGTTTGTGGTCAGTTTGACTATGTTTTCTGACTAGAAGATTACATTGTATCTCTTTTTGAATTTGACCATTTCTCTAAGAATATATTGTTGGGTTTTTCCCTAGTTATTGTTTTCATAGGATAAATTTTGTGTCTCTTGTTTGGTTGTCTCTTTATGATCCTACTGGATTTATTGCTTATATTGTTGAGATTTTCTATATGTAATTGCTTAATGATGAATGTGACACAAGACAAATTAATGAAGTAATCATTGGAAGTAATTATTGGTATAGGAAATCATGAAAAATCAATAGATTCAATGATCATATTAATTTTACTAAATTAACTTATTCTTAATAGTCTCTAATTCTTTAATTTTGATCAAAATATCCTCATTTGGAACATTCCTAGCATCACACATAATTATCAACAAATGTTCTTCAACATATTTTATTTGAAGATCCTAACATCTAAATATTTCCAAAGACTAGTCCACCACCTTATATTTCACTCTCTTCAAATATTAGATGAATTGTTCACAAGGTGTAAATATGATAATGGATTAAAAGGAACCAACTATCTTTTAACTAAATCTATAAGTCCACTTTTTGACTCTAACCAAGGTTGAATTGTTAAAAATTCCCTAGCATATGCGTCAAAGTATCTAATTTAAAGAGAATCAAAAAATGGTTTGAGAACCGGACTCATGAACCCAAGATCAAAAATTTGAGATATGAAGGAGGAGATTTCCATTCACAAGAAAATGATCCGACCTCTTTGATTTCCCTTCAGCACCATGTCTATTATTTGACCAAGTTATTTTATATCAAAAAGTTCTACATCCACTAAATTATTCACCTCTTGTTGATTAAGAATGCATCTTCATAGGATATCCAGTCTTGCACTGTCACCCCACATCTTTGAATTTTACAAGTTAAAATTCAAGTCTCTTCCATATATTAAATTTTTTGCATTATTCACCTGTAAATTAAAGAAACAATCCAAAAAGCCCTATCTGTTAATGTAGGGACCATATTGATTAACCACATTGACTGTGAACCAAATCCATGAGAAAATAATTCAATACATAAACCTAAAGAGACAAGGAGTAGGAATTAGTTAAAAATAAACTAGAATTCCCACCCTAATTTTCCTACTTGACAAACCATAAGAGTCAATATACAAGAAATTCCAACCAAAAAAAATTAAGTGTTCCCCAACACCTATTATTTCCTAAAGTAAAATTACATTTGGTTTCTCAACCCCAATCAACCACCTTAGGGCCAATTTTGTGGCCTGGTCCCCCATCCCATAACATTGACATAAAGGAGCTTCATTGAGAACACCCCATAAGGGCATGGATAACTCTAAATTCCCCCAAGATATATTTTTATTTTCCTTCATTTATTTTGTTGACAACATGTTCATGTGCATGTGTGACAGTAGACTTTCAACCAACCAAGGGTTCTCCTTGTTACACAACATTTTTTCACTGTCCCTGTACTCCCCATCCATGATCCTGGAGGACCTCTACAATGTACCCGACATGCTTTCCTATCATGAAGAAACTCCCATTGTGTCCCTCTCCATGAGCAGAACAATTTCCTTTTGCATCATTTCCCACAAATCTTCTATTTATCCTAGTTTACAAGAACGACGCTAATGACCTGTGTCCTCCTCATGCCGATATGTAGGGATTACAACTGTCCCTAGTGCTGATTGGATCGATTGAACCTTTTCTTAGTCGTGTTGATCCTCTTTTGGAAAGTTTTTTAAATATGGAGGCGAAGCTTCCATCTCTAGAAGCTTCGTAACAGAAGTCTGGTAAATGGTTTAGGCTGGATGGAGTCGAGGAGGTTAGTTTGGGCTCCTTTCCCCTATTAATATGGAACTAATCCAAGAGACAAGGCCTTCTCCCATGAGAATAGGAACCATCTCCCCTCCATACAATCTATATAAACCTCTCTTTTTCCCAAGCAGAAGTTAGTTTTTAGTCTAACTAAGTTCAAGCTGAAGTTTTGATTTTGAAGTAGTTAGCAAGCTACCCATAGTTTGTAGATTTCTAGTTTGTGTTTAAGGGAGAATTGTGAATTTGGTTTGGTGTGAAGACTAAAGGGAAGAGCCTTGAGAATACCTTTGTTGGGGCTATCCATGAGATGCTAGCAGAAGTGTGTGGGAACCCGAATATGTCGGAGGAGAACAACAACGTCAAGACATCAGTTGTAATCTCTTCTTGAACTAATATAGATGTAACTATCGATTGATTTCCTACATGAAATGTCATCTCACATATTTATGGCTTAATGTTTCTTGACCTGTTAAGTAGGCTTAATGCAATTTGTATGTTATCATGTTTGTTTTTTTTTTGTTTACTTGTTTTAGGTGTTCGAAGGAAGGGAATGGAAGATAGCTGGAGTGAGGAAGCAAGATTGTCACCAAGTGGAATAGCGTACTAAGAGGTAGGCCCCTTATTTGATTCTAGCCTAAGGATATCTTCCATAGATTGTTTGTTTGTGGCTAGATCCGCTCTCTCTGGCTAGAGGAATTATTTTTTTCTGCACTTAGAATTTACCTGCACCACAAATTAGCAACTTCGTTGGGGATCCAATCCTTCTGTTTGTTTGTTTGTAATTTGATGGTTTTGTGTGAACTTTTCTAGTATCCCCATTTCCCTTTAGTCCTGTCTGCGTTGCCTAGTTTACTCCTCTGGGTTTGAAATTTACAGTAGCAAGTCTGGTCTCAACCTTAGAATTTTTTTTGTTTTTTCCTTGCATCCTCGGTCAGTGCGTTTATTTTCTTAACAGTCGCGCTGATCAGCACAAATTTCTCAGAAATAGTCGTGTTGGCCCCGTTTTGGCCCTTGCTGTCCGTTTGGCAGTCGCACCGATGCCTGTAGGCAAAGATTAGGGTTTTCCCTAGATCTCGACCATCATGTCTTGCTCTCTTAATTTCCCCCTCTAATCTTGTTTAGGCTGTGTTCTCCCTGACTGGAAAGCTTCATTTGGTTTGGTTTATGTGCTTGTTGATTTGCCTTCTTCTTACTTGATTTCTTAAGTCCTTCGATGGTTGGTGGCCCTAGGGCATCTAGGTTGTCATCCATTCAGCTAATTTTGTGAACTTAGTGAGTCAAGTGATTGGTGAATTTACTCCTTTCTTTTCATTTGTAGTCCTCTTGTTTCTTTGATCTCCATCACACAAGTTTGAAAGGTTTCATTTTCTTAAGCATCTCTTTTCCAGCATAGATCACATTGCTTGTCTTGTTTTTGATAGAGTCATTGTGTTATTGGTTTAAAAGAAAGTCTCTTTTGGGTCTTTTCATTTGATCAAGGACTGATTGTTTCGAAAAAAATTTCATTGAAGTGTTTTATGAAAGATTCATTTTGTCATTTCATGAAAAGTACATAATTCTAGTTTGTTGCATCAATGTGTTACGTTAGTTAGCATCATTGACGACTAGAGTTTCATTTGCATTTGAAAATAAAAAAGAATTTTCTTTACTTGTGAAGGGACTGCTTGAAGTGCACTTATTAGGAAAATAGGAATTGGAAAGAATTTTTCATTAGTTTATTTTCAAAAAGTAAAGTAGTGAAAAAATCAGTTTGCTTTCAGTTGATTGATTGTTTGCATTTGACTGTGTTTTCTACTCTCTCTAGTGTAAACATTTCATCGAATTGAAAGAGTCTTGTTTCATTTAGCTGCATATAGGATCTTTTGAGTCACATCTCTAAGGCCTGGAAAACTGAGACATAATTCAAGATAAACCTTAAAATTAACTCAATTAACCTAAGGCGCATTTGAAACCTAACGATCACATCTAGAAGGTCTAGGATAGTGACATGTTCCAGCATCTGTAAACCTAGCAGCTGTTGTTAGCTTCGGCACTAGACAATGCTAGTATAGACTTGTGCTCCCCATACCATTGCGTATATAAAGGGAGACCCCACTAGGTTTGCAATCCTTTATCCATAGGAAGCAGAGTCTTCCACCTTGTAAACGTGATACACCAAACACAACATTCAGAGAGATTGCCTGCCTGTACTTCTTGGTTCGTCGGGAGGTATTTTGCAGTTCGCAATCACCTAGTAATCCTTTTTACCTAGATCATCCTCAGCAGTCACTTGATCTTTTTGACTCATTATACTTAAAAGATCATTCGAGAGCTTGTCCTTTCGAGATTGTTTCAAATCGAAAGTGATAGAAACATCTTTGCTTCTTTCTCAACTCTTAAAACATGAAAGAGCACCAGTTTGTTTATGCATCTTAAAACATTATTGCCCACGATCTCATAACATCCTTGTTAGTCTTTTCTAGACCAAATCGTGAGTATTCATTAAAGTATAATTTAAAGCCTTGAAATTTATCTCTCTTTTCCTATTATTTGAGACAAATTCATCGTGGCTGAACCATCTGGTTCACCTAGTTCGTCTTCCTCTCCTCTGTCTGAAAGATTATCTGAGGAGCCATTTCCTAAATTACCGCAGTCGCTTGAGGACCAAGGTGTTGAAATCGGAATTGTTCTGAGCATTCAACCTTTGACATCTCATCCTCCACCTCCCTGAGATACTAGGTCACTTTCTGATATTGGCTCGGAATCTCCAAACAATCCTGTCCAGACTCCTGAGAGTTCACCGAATCCTGAAGGTCAACTTGGACTGGTTGTTTATCCTCTGAATCCTTTGTTCAATCCTGTTGTGATATCATCGCAGTGTCCATATAGTCTATACCATCAACCAGGTATTCCTTTGGAATTATCCCCTCAAACATCTTTAGTCATTCATCGTCGCTTGTTTCCACCTATGGAATTCGAAGGTGAATTCCAGTCTCCTCTCCAAGTCACTCGGAGGTCTCCACTCCATACATTGTCGAAGAGGAAGAATATCCTTTTCCACATGAAGGTTTCCTCTACACGGGAAGAATTCCCATCAATGTTTATCGATATTTTCCACCTAATTATGTGACTTTAGCATAATTGGTCTCAGGTACACCTAGTGCCTCATCGCTTTATCATAACCCTGTTTGGGCGTCTGGTGCTATGCCTACCACAAGTCCGTTCATTTAGAACCAGAGCTCCCAACAGAGGGTGATTTATGTAGTCACTTCAATCTCGGTGCAAATCACCGAAGCCTCTTGTCTCGTCAGTTCAAGTAACTCGTCCAGTTCAACCGACGATCTCGAGTCATGTCTCTCTTAGTTCGTCGATCCCTCCAGTAAGTGGAGAAGTTGTGTTGCCTGGGAGGTAGAACCCGAATGTTTCTATGGTGTTAGGCACAACCAATGTGAGTGGCTCACAAGCTCACATGGTTGGGATGAACCAACCTTCCTTTGGTGTTATTCAACACCTTGCTAGTCCTGCTAGATCAAACAATGTCTAGTACCAATAGGTCTAAAATCCCATTGGTCCGTCTGGGTCAAGAAATTTCTAGTATCAGCAGCCTTATGAGGCTCAAGTTCAATATCGAACTCCTTATGTTCCATATGGTTCTCAAGGAATGGTCAATTCGCCTTACGTCCTTCACCCTGGACAATATGTTCAGCTTGGTCTGTCCACCATTCCCGGTGGCTATGTCTAGATACAGTTCAGAAATTTTCAAGGTATCAATCCGGGAACTGTTCAAGTACCCTTGCAGTAGTAGGGGCTGCCATAGCAAGGACAACTGCAACCGTTGCAGGGTCAACCCTTGAAACAGTTGTAGAAAACCATGCAGCCGCAGATGTAGTATGTTCAGCAAACCTCCCAGCCTATGGCTTCGCCAGGCCAACCTCTGTAGCCGTAGGGACAACCTTTGCAGCCACAAGGTCAACCCCTGCAGCAACAGGGCCAACCCAGGCAGCTGCAACCCTTGTATTCATATCAACAGGGGCAACCCTTGCAAGGACAAGGTTAGGGTCAAGTCATGCAACATCGGGCCCAAAATCCTAATGTCCAAGGGCAGCAAGTGAAGAACCCTTATGTCCAAGGGTAGCAAGTCTTAAATCCTTATGTCTAGGGGAAACAAGTTCAAAACCCGTATGTCCAAGGACAGCAGGTGCAACATCCATATGTCCAAGGTCAACAAGCTCAACAACCTTTTAACCCGTATGTTGCTTATCAACAACCTATGGCTGGACAGTTTCAAGGCTTTCAAGGTCAAAATCCACCCTACGGGCAAGGTAACCCACAATGGAGGCAAAATCAAATGCCTTATGGACAAAATCCTCCACTATGGGGACAAAATCCTTACCAGCAGGGATGGGCTCCTCCAGTTGGACCTGCTTTTCGACCTCTAATGCATTTTAACACCCAATTGTCGTTCTTGACTACACTAGAGTTGCAAAATGTGTCTCAACTCATGAATGATCCAATTCTTCATTCGCCATACTGGCCTCTGGTCCCTTCCAAGATTCCAAGTGATTGTCTGAAGTTTGAAGGAAAAGAAAAAGAGGATCCACAAGCCCATGTGATGACATATCACCTCTGGTGCTCCTTGAATTCTTATGTTGATGATTCCATTCGTCTTCATATTTTCCAACGAACTCTTATAGGTGTTGTAGCTAAGTGGTATATCGAGCTACCTCGAAATACCTATCATGACTTTAACACTCTCGCCATGGCCTTTCTCACACATTTCCAATTGCCAGTTCGCTATGAAACTGGCACCCATTTGCTAACATCACTCAAGCAAGATATTGCGACCCACATATTTGATCATATCCATGAATGGAGGTGTCGGCGTTACCTAATTAAGTTCGAGATTGCTGATCAGTTGTTGACTGAATGGTTCACCAAATCCTTCGTCAACAAAATTATTGAGGACATAGCTATGGGAGGATGTGTCACCAAGGAACAAGCTATCGCGCGTGCCCAGTATCTAGACCTTGTCTATTCACAGTCTGGCACGTTATATGATGTGTTACCTGATGCACCTAGACTATCATCTGATTTGACGTCATCTAAGTCTCCTGCTACACCTCCTATCGATGGAGTAATTGGTTCAATGACACAGACCCTTGAAAAATCTTCTTCCAAACAGAAGTCGGTCTCCAACATTGCTTCCAATGAGTCTTCTCATAAACTGCCTGGCCTTGGTAAAACCTCAGAGGTCCACAATGTTTAGACTACCACAACAAATGAATCCTCGAAAGGTAAGAAGAAAGGCAAAGACAAGGGTAAAACCGATGTCCCAAAACGAGGTTGTAGAGCTATAAAAAGGGTCTCTTTCACCTCTAATTACCTCACATTAATATGTCAATCCCGGAGCGTTTTGTTATTTCAAAGAGTGTCTTAGTCTGAGGCTATCATTTGCCAGAGTAATGATAGTAGTACAGTGTTCAGAAATACAAGAGTAAATGGATGCTTGTCTACAGCTTAACTTCTTCAAAAGAGTAAATCATGCATTCAAAAGACTAAGCAACTTATCAGTCAAGGGTTCTGTAGCAATAACCCATCCCTTTGGAAACTGATGGAAAAGGAAATCAAAGAAAAGATCGTGGATCTGGGAGCCAGACCGTAAATGCCAATGCTCATTACAGCCTTAGATCGTTCCTCACACCAAAATAACAAATGACAGGAAATGGAACGGCAGATAAGAAATGGAACAACAAATAAGAAATCGAACAGTAAGTCTGTAATGGAACAACAATTCCGAAATAAGACAGCAGCTAAGAAATAGAACAACAACTAAGTCTCACAAGCAGTAATAATCTTAATCTATCAGATCAAATGCATTAATCGTAATCAAACGGCAATCTTTCACTCTTAAGGGCGAATCGAACAGCACACACCAATGGAATAGCACTGATTACTGATAAACTATGGAATAGCGCTTGAAAGCCATATACACACACATCACACTTAAATAGTAATCTGATCCAAGTATCAATCTCAGTTAGAAGGAATATGATTGCGTTTCAAAATAGAACAACGTTGTTCATAAATCCAACAATCGTAAAGAACATAACTCCCAAGATGAATTCCGTAACGTGAATGAACAGGTGCATAGCACAAAAGCTCTGTAATGGAATAGTAACAATATTCTGTTAAGACTAGCAATATTAGATCAACTCTTAAAAGAATAGTAATATGATGCAGATTCAATACAATATTTCTGTCTGTGGAAACCTTAATGAATTAAACATAACAGAGCATGTGATGTAAACTTATAAAACACATCAGATTACCAAATAACGACGATAGGAAAACCACGCATAAACCAACGTAATAATACAGGAGCAAGTGTCCTCCAGGGCTGGGCCCTTAGCCTCCAGGGTTACACCGCTTGAAGTTAATCCAGACTCAGAGATGAAGTAATAACCAAGTTTGTATTAATGCATAAAGCGGAATTACAATAAACCAGTTTTTAGCGAGACTCGATGATCAAAGTTTTGATCTTAAAAGAAATTACATAAAAGCATAACCATGTCTAACTCTCTCCTGAGCTAACAGTGTTGTCCCTTTTATAAGGGTGACGGCGGAGATGTCTAAGTGCAAAAATAGATAAAACAGCGATGGGATTCGCGAACCGTTAGTCCTAAGTCATTTCTTTTCTCTCCTGCACCGAGCTGATATCCCCACCTCCTTTTCCGGGTTGATTCGCTTTGATTTGCTTTGCCTTGTTTGCATTCGGTCTCCCGTCAAAGGGACAGCGGTTAACCCGTCCTTGTCCTTTCCTTTGGAACGACAAATTCTCGTTTTCACTCCTCCTTGAATAAGGAAATGACAATTGTCAGTGTTTTAGTCTTTCATATTAATCTCACATGTTTTATTATAATTCTTTATCATTTTCCAAGTTCATGATGCAAAAAGGTTTGCAAGTTCTAATGAAAAGATACTGAAATAATCATCAAAAACATACCTTCTTTAGTACTCCACAGGGGTCCTCCCAAGTTGTCTGCTGGTGATGCATCTCAATGGAAACCTAAGTATCCGTGACTCATTTTTTAGGAGGATCACTATACTAAGGATTGTACCAGACGATCCGAATTTAGTCATTTTCTCAAAGGGACCCCAGCTGTCCTAAAAGAGTCGTTTCCATCCCAACAAACCCAAATGGTAGACCAACCTCAATCGTCTTCTTCCTCAGGTTCACAATGATGAGTACACTCGTTAATGTGGCTACTAGATCAAAATATTATCAAACTCCTACCCTGGTAGCAGGAAAAGAAAAAGAAGTTACCCTTCTTCTTCTACCCCGTCAAGTTCTGGTCCTCTTCATATAGAGCGATCTAACCCTGATTCCGCCATTTGACCACCTTCTCGAGGTGTGCTACGCAAGTCCTTGTACAATCCCAATGCTCATGCCGCTCAGCACTATAATATTGTTGAGGATTTGGCTCAGGCACCATCAGCTATGTCTACTCTCGAGGTACTTCAAAGTTGTTTGTCTCAATGGAAATCATTATTGTTGGCTATTGGGGGTATTGATCCTGCTTACCTCATCAGATTGCCTTTCTCATTCAGGTAATCATTAATGATAAAACCATTCATAGGACTATCATCGATGAAGGTGCTTCTACCTGCATCATGTCAGTCACTTGTTGGAAGGAAATTGGTTCTCCTACTCTGAACCAGTCCCCTAACACTTTGGAGGCTTTCGATAGGCACGATTCGCGACCATTCAGTGTCTTACCTAACCTTTCCATTACTTTGGAGGGAAAGACAGTACACGTTGAAGTAGAAATCGTTGATGCTAATCTCAATTATAATCTTCTACTCTGACGGAGTTGGACCCATGCAATGCATGTTGTAGCCTCCTCCCTGTTCCGCGTGATTTGTTTTCCCCATCAAGGGAAGATAGTCACAATCGACCAACTTTCCTTCTTTTCCTCTTCCTCCTAAGATGGAAATTTTCCGTATATCAAGCACACCGGTGCTCCTTATGAGAGTGTGGGGGCAGGGTTTTTAGAGATCCTACTTTGATGGGAATTTTTCCACTCCCACCTCCCCATGTTGCCTCTTTCAACATGATTTCGGTCAAGTCTGATCCTTGGGTCATACCTTCACCAGATCTTTTTTATACAATGGGTGAGGTTATGCCGGTAATTCTGACCGAAATCAATTATGTGGAAATTGTTTTGGCCTCACCTTTGGTATCCTCTGATCCCTCTATGTCGAGGACCCCTCTCAATGCATATTCTCAATCCTCGTGGCTTGGTGCTTCGGCATCTCCTGATCCCTTTGCGAAGTTTTTTCTTTCTGACGAGAGTATCATGGAAGTAATGTCTCTGGAGGAAACACCTTGGAATGACACTCATCATCGTTCCTCATTCTTGCTTAGCCCAACGATCATGTATATGTGTCTTGAGAAGTTCTCTTCTCCGCTGCCTATTGACATGTCAATTTATCCTGCCATTGTCAAGATCTTTCAACTAAGGGCACCTTTATCTCTTCATGGATTCAGGTTTTTTCTCCCTCCTTGAGTTTTTACCGATTGCCCATTATTGCAATGGGGTTTTCATCTGACTCGTAACCCTCCCTTGCCCAGGGGGAATGGGGGAAAAGCCTTATATGAGTTCTACTCTATTATTTGGCTGAGTCAATGCTTACTCGTCATGTCAATGGTAAAACTCTGGTTTTCATCTGTGTTGATTGATTACCCGAGTCCGAGCATGGACTCTCTCACAAAGTACTATGCTTAGGTCATCTTGCATGGTTACTTTTGTACAATAGTGTGTCATTCATTTTTGTACAGTGTGGTTTGGTGTGTTATTTTTCAAGTAGTTTCTCTGCTTATTATGTTTTTTCCTACTTTGTAGATGTCGATGTCCCCTCACGTCAGTTTCGCTGATGGTGCTTGTTGTAGTACCCGGAATCTATCATCCGTGGCATGGGCCATATATGACCCCCATGGTGAGTTGATTGATCTTCAAGGTATATGTCTAGGTCAAATAACTAATAACATCATTGAGTATAGCGCGATTATCGAATTATTGTTAGAAGCTATTGCTCTTGGCATCCAGGAATTGGTTTTCAAACTTGATTCACAGCTTGTTGTTCTTCAACTCAACGGGAAATATTCTGTTAGAAACCCTCAGATATTGAGAATGTATATACTTATTCATCTGCTAGAGATAAATTTTGATTACATTACACATCATCATATTCCTCGACACATGAATACATTAACAGATGCATTAGCTAAATATTGGAGAAATTTCACCGTAAATTAAACTGATTATGCAATGTACTAAAGAAAAATACTTAATCTAATTCTACCATCAAACTTGCAAAAGCTTAATCAATTTTGAGCAAGATCAAACAAAACACATATAACAAAGAAGAATATTCAATCACACATGAACACAAAAGAATACTCTGGGGAAAGCCTCAGCTAAAAACCCCACTATTTGTATTATCATAGAAGTGGAAATATCTCGATATTACACAAAGCTTTAGCTCACAAGCTATCCAGCTCTCAGTACAATCCCTCACTACTGCTCATAGACAAAACAAACAACACATATGCCTTCGTTCAGTCCTCCAAGCCTCCTATTTCCTTGTGCAATTTCTCCTGGGTCCTCCAGCTGCAACCTGTGTGATTCTCACCTCACACACAACACTCACCTCTGAAATAACTGCGCAATCCTGAAGGAGTGAATTCCTTCTGCATGGATGAGTTTCCTTTATAGGAAAATTCCTCCAATTGATATTACACTGTCCCTTCCTTTAATCTCAACTTGGTCTTTCTCTAAACTAACATGCATGAGTTATTTATGAGAGAATATTCAATTATCTGGAGAACACTAGTTGCATGCATGCATGCATTAACTGACTGAACTCACAATTAGTTCCTCCAACTGTTTTGAACTAATTTAACTAACTTAACTAACTTAACTGAGCTAACTAATTACAACTCAAATGCAACTCATCCTTATCTCCTTAATTAAGGGATAACTTCCTCAATCAAAGGGATAAATGTTGCATGTCTTCACATAGACTTCATGTTTGATTTTCTCCAACTAATTAACTCAAGATGAATTAATTAATTGTTTTTCAAACATTTAGTGAAACTAAATTCGAATTTTAATTCTCAATTTTAATTCAGGGACTAATTAAAATTGGAATCTATCCTAAAATGCTATTTATAGAAATGCTATTTTTAGCATTTCTATTTTATCATTCCTTGTTTCTATTTTCAACACTCCCTCTCAACAACAAAGGCATTCAACTCGAACCTGATCCTGAACCTTTGGAATGTTCTACATGCAACACTTCTCCCTAGTGTTGTTGCTCCAGCAACTCTAGAAACAAAAAATATCCAAACTGAATCAAAGTGATGCCTCTGTCATCAAAGTCTTTGACTGTTATTGCCTCTATTGACTGAAAAATTTTCACCTTTGTGCCCTTCAGTATCTGACTTCTCTAACCTCTGTCACTTTGATCTCTGACTACATTAATCACACTGATCCCTCATGCTGCATCCGTGTTGCAGCTAGTCCTATCTCCTAGGACTGCATCTGCACTGCACCTCCTCTCAGCATGTTGCATCGTGCTACCCACTGCTGCACTGCAACTCAATTACTGAGAAGTAAGTAACTGATCTCCCAACTGACCTCCTTGTGGGGCTAGAAACACCCTTTGATGCTAAAGCTTCCTTTGGAGCTCCATCTGCATTTGTCTCTACCCACTTAGCTAGTCCTGTTACTACTCGTCGGGGCTCCCATAGCAAGGCCTAATCAAAGAAGCTAGGTACCTCAAGGATCCTACCCCTATTTCAACCTTCTTGGGACTATCATTTCACATCGCCCCACCTCCCACCTGGAGGAATGGCTGCATGTGATCCCTCTACCCACTTGGCTCGAAATTTCCCCCACTGGGGGTCTCTGCATGAGTGGATGCCTCCACTTAGTCTCCTCTCGGCATCTGCAGTTGTGGCTTCTCCACAACCTCCTGAAGCTGCTTCACCAATTATGGCTCCTCCACAATTGTCTGAGACTTCTTCTGGTGCTGCATGTTGAGAGGTAATGTACTCTCCCTCTCAACCACCAATTCTCCAACATTTGCCTTGCTCCTCAAGGCTTTGCATGCATCTTGAACCTCAAGAGCATACAGGTTCTTGACTCGTGAACCAATCTGCTTCACTTGTCTTGTGGTGATGTGTCTAACGAAAACATTTCCCTTATTGAAGACTACATCGTAGCCTTTGTCCTCCAACATCATGATCGATACCAAGTTCTTATTCAATCCTGGAACATACTTCACATCTGTCAAGGTGATGTGAGCTCCATGCTCCCTCTGAAAAGCAATCGTGCCTACACCTAAAACACTATACTTTTCATCATTACCCATCTGTATGCGCATTTGGAGGTCTTTCTCCTCCAAGGTACTAAACAAAATCTTATCACCAGTCATGTGGAATGAGGCTCCACTGTTAAGAAACCAACCACAACCCATCATCGATGAAACCATGCATGTGAAAAGGGTAAAATCCAATTTGAACTAAGAGGCCAATGCCTCACCTTTAGATCCTTCCGAGGATCCCTTCTTGGATTTCTTCAATGGACAATTAGTTGCATAATGGCCCACCTCATGACAATTAAAGCATCTCACTTTAGATTTGTCAATCTTCTTCCCTCCATGAGAAGAAATCGATTTGGGATGAGAATCCTTCTCCTTCCCTTTCCTTTGCTTACTCGTTAAGGCAAAATTTTATTCATCCTCCTTGGATGAAGAGCCATCTCTGGTGCTCCTCCCGATCTCCTCCTGCATCATACCCGACCACACTTGTTCCCAATCTGGCAGTTTCTCTCTTCCGTTCACTCAGTCCTGGTAGCTATGCCAGCTCTTAGGAAGACAGAGGAGAGCAAGACTCACCATATCATCATCGACTGTCGTGATTCCTACACTTCCAAGCTCATCTCTGCAGGTGGTGAGCTTGTTCAGATATGTAGATATTATGTCGCCCTTTTCACACTTGATTTTCCGAAGCTTGTCCTTTAGCGCCAGCTTCCTATGGTCGTTGTTGTTATGATATAGATCCTTCAATGTCTTCCACACTGAAAATGGAGTCTCCTTGCCATGGAGACTCGAGACAATATGGTCTCGAACTCCCTCCAGAAGAATCCTCCTCGTTCTCGCCACACATTTCTTCCATTCCGCCAATTCTTGGGCATTAGCTGCTGCTATCTTGGGGACTTCTTGATCAATGAAGTCCTTCAAACGATTGTCCTCTAATACCACCTCCATGCGATCCTTCCATGCTATATATTTCAAGTTGCCATCCAGGGCATACTCAAGTCTCAAGCCATTGAATTCCATTGGTGAACTTTGAGATGTGATAAGAAATCGATTTTGTACCTACAATCAAGAACTTCAAACTTCAAACTTCTCCCTTCTTTGTATATTGTTCTCCGCTTTGATCACCTTTGCTCTGATACCATGTAGAAATTTCACCGTAGATTAAACTTATTATGCAATGTACTAAAGAAAAATACTTAATCTACTTCTACCATCAAACTTGCAGAAGCTTAATCGATTTTGAGCAAGATCAAATAGAACACATATAACAGAGAAGAATATTCAATCACACATGAAACACAGAAGAATACTCTGGGGAAAGCCTCAGCTAAAAACCTATCTATCTGTATTATCATACAAGTGGAAATATCTCACGATTACACAAAGCTTTAGCTCACAAGCTATCCAGCGCTTAGTACAATCCCTCACTGTTTCTCATAGACAGAATAGAAAACACATATGCCTTCCTTAAGTCCTCCAAGCCTCCTATTTCCTTGCATAGTTTCTCCTGGGTCCTCCAACTACAACCTGTGTGATTCTCACCTCACACACAACACTCACCTCTGAAATAACTGCGCAATCCTGAAGGAGTGAATTCCTTTTGCATGGATGAGTTTCCTTTATAGAAAAATTCCTCCAACTGATAGTACACTGTCCCTTCCTTTAATCTCAACTGGGTCTTTCTCTGAACTGACATGCATGAGTTGTTTATGAGAGAATATTCAGTTATATGGAGAACACTAGTTGCATGCATGCATGCATTAAATAACTCAACTCACAATTAGTTCCTCCAACTGTTTTGAACTAATTTAACTGGACTTAACTCAGTTAACTGAGCTAACTAATTACAACTCAAATATAGCTCATCCTTATCTCCTTAATTAAGGGATAACTTACTCAATCAAAGGGATAATTGTTGCATGTCTTCACATAGACTTCATGTTTGATTTTCTCCAACTAATTAACTCAAGATGAATTAATTAATTATTTTTCAAATAGCAAGTGAGACTAAATTCGAATTTTAATTCTTAATTTTAATTCAGGGACTAATTAAAATTGGAATCTATCATGAAATGTTATTTATAGCAATGCTATTTTTAGCATTTCTATTTTATCATTCCTTGTTTCTATTTTCAACACTCCCTCTCAACAAGAAAGGCATTCAACTCAAACCCGATCCTGAACCTTTGGAATGTTCTCCATGCAACACTTCTCCCTAGTGTTGTTGCTCTAGCAACTCTAGAAACAAAAAATGGCCAACTTGAATCAAAACTATGCCTCTGTCATCAAATTCTCTGACTGTTATTGGCTCTGTCAATTGAAAACTTTGCACCTCTGTGCCCTTCAATATCTACTGCTCTAGCCTTTGTCACTTTGATCTTTGACTGCATCAATCACACTGATCCCTCTTGCTGCATTTGTGTTGCTGCTAGTCCTATCTCCTAGCACTACATCTGCACTGCACCTCCTCTCATCATGTTGCATCGTGCTGCCCACTGCTACACTGTAACTCAGTTATTGAGAAGTAAGTAACTAATCTCCCAACTGACCTCCCTGTTGGGCTAGAAACACCCTCTGATGCTGAATCTTCCTCTATTGCTCCATCTGCATCTGTCTCTACCCACTTAGCTAGTCCTGCTACTACTTGTCAGGGCTCCCGTAGCAAGGTCTAATCAAAGATGCTGGCTACCTCAAGGATCCTACCCCTATTTCATCCTTCTTAGGACTATCACTTCACATCACCCCACCTCCCACCTAGAGGTATGGCTGCATGTGATCCCTCTACCCACTTGGCTTGAAATTTCCCCCTATTGGAGGTCTCTGCATAAGTGGATGCCTCCACTCGGTCTCCTCTCAGCGTCTCTAATTGTCACTGCTCCACAACCTCCTGAAGCGACTTCACCAATTGTAGCTTCTCCACAATTGTTTGAGACTTCTTCTGGCACTACATGTTGAGAGGTAATGTACTCTCCCTCTCAATCACCAAGTCTCCAACATTTGCCTTGCTCTTCAAGGCTTTGCATATATCTCGAACCTCAAGAGCACACAGGTTCTTGACTCGTGAACTGATCTGCTTCACCTGTCTCGTGGTGATGTGTCTAAGGAAAATCTTTCCTTATTAAAGACTACATCATAGCCTTTGTCCTCCAACATCTAGATCGATACCAAGTTCTTCTTCACTCCTGGCACATACTTCACATCTGTCAAGGTGATGCGAGCTCCATGCTCCCTCTGAAAAGCAACTGTGCCCACTCTTGAAAGACTATACTTTTCATCATTACCCATCTGTATGCGCATTGGAGGTCTTTCCCCTCCAAGGTACTAAACAAACTCTTATTGCCAGTCATGTGGAATGAGGCTCCACTGTTAAGAAACCAACCACAACTCATCATTGATAAAACCATGCATGCAAAGAGGGTAAAATCCAATTCAAACTGAGAGGCCAATGCCTCACCTTCAGATCCTTCCGAGGATCCCTTCTTGGATTTCTTCAATGGAAAATTAGTTTCATAATGGCCTACCTCATGACAATTAAAGCATATCACTTTAGATTTGTCAATCTTCTTCCCTCCATGAGAAGAACTTGATTTGGGATGAGAATCCTTCTCCTTACATTTCCTTGCCTTACTCGCTAAGGCGAAATTTTCTTCATCCTCCTTGGATGAAGAACCTCTGGTGCTCCTTCTGATCTCTTCCTACATAAGATCTGACCACAATCGTTCCCAATCTGGTAGTTTCTCTCTTCTATTCACTGAGTCCTAGTAGCTATGCTAGCTCTTAGGAATACCAAGGAGAGCAAGACTTGCCATATCATCATCGGTTGTTATGGTTCCTACACTTCCAAGCTCATCTCTACAGGTGGTGAGCTTGTTCAGATATGTCGAGATCATGTCGCTCTCTTCACACTTGATTTTCCGAATCTTGTCCTTCAGCGCCAGCTTCCTATATTTGCTGTTGTTCTGATATAGATCCTTCAATGTATTCCACATTGAAAAAGGAGTCTCCTTCCCATGGAGACTCAAGACAATATGGTCACGAACTCCCTCCAGAAGAATCCTCCTTGCTCTCACCCACATTTCTTCCATTCCTCCAATTCTTGGGCATTAGCTGCTGTTGGCTTGGGGACTTCTTGATCAATGAAGTCCTTCAAACCATTGTCCTCTAATACCGCCTCCATGCGATCCTTCTATGCTATATAATTTGAGTTGCCATCTATCGCATACTCGAGTCTCAAGCCATTGAATGCCATTGGTGAACTTTCAGATGTGATAAGAAATCGATTTTGTACCTAGAATCAAGAACTTCAAACTTCGAACTTCTCCCTTCTTTGTATACTATTCTGCGCTTTGATCACCTTTGCTCTGATACCATGTAAAACTTTTTCTACAAAGCCTCTCTCTGATACCATGTAGAAATTTCACCATAGATTAAACTTATTATGCAATGTACTAAAGAAAAATACTTAATCTACTTCTACCATCAAACTTGCGGAAGTTTAATTGATTTTGAGCAAGATCAAACAGAACATATATAACAGAGAAGAATATTCAATCACACATGAAACACAGAAGAATACTCTGGGGAAAGCCTCAGCTAAAAACCCCGCTATCTATATTATCATACAAGTGGAGATATCTCAAGATTACACAAAGCTTTACCTCACAAGCTATCCAGCTCTCAGTACAATCCCTCACTACTGTTCATATACAGAATAGACAACACATATGCCTTCTTTTAGTCCTCCAAGCCTCCTATTTCCTTGCACAGTTTCTCCTGGGTCCTCCAACTGCAACCTGTGTGATTCTCACCTCACACACAACACTGACCTCTAAAATAACTGCACAATCTTGAAGGAGTGAATTCCTTTTGCATGGATGAGTTTCCTTTATAGGAAAATTCCTCCATCTGATAGTACACTGTCCCTTCCTTTAATCTCAACTGGGTCTTTCTCTAAACTGACATGCATGAGTTATTTATGAGAGAATATTCAGTTATCTGGAGAACACTAGTTGCATGCATACATGCATTAACTGACTGAACTCACAATTAGTTCCTCCAACTGTTTGGAACTAATTTAACTGGACTTAACTCAGTTAACTGAGCTAACTAATTAAAACTCATCCTTATCTCCTTAATTAAGGGATAACTTCCTCAATCAAAGGGATAATTGTTGCATGTCTTCACATAGAATTCATGTTTGATTTTATCTAACTAATTAACTCAAGATGAATTAATTAATTATTTTTCAAACAGCTAGTGAGACTAAATTCGAATTTTAATTCTCAATTTTAATTCAGGGACTAATTAAAATTGGAATCTATCCTAAAATGCTATTTATAGCAATGCTATTTTTAGCATTTCTATTTTATCATTCCTTGTTGCTATTTTCAACAATTATGTGTTGGGTAGACAATTGCGAAACATGTAACAACACAAAAACAAAAACATTTGTACCATAGTAAGCAAAGAAGTACGACATATATATGTGTGTCGGTAATGTTTGTCATACATCAAAACCTTAAAAAATAATGTGTGTTCGAAATACATCAGTGGCTCACAAGCCTTATACATCCATGCCTTGCAGGCCTAAAAATAATGGAATGCTAGACCTATGCACTAAACAACATGATGCTCATGGTAGCATGTAACTGCTTGGACTACGTGAGTCAGCAATCGGCAGATCCGATCTGACACCCCCACCGTATGCCTCTGGTACTAGCGTGGGACATCACCCATCTGAGCATACTTTGGGATCCCATTGGTCAAACCCTCAAGATTCCACGCAATCTCCTCCTCGTTGTTTCTTCCCTCCCGATAAGGAGCGACCTCAAACTACCGAGAAAAACACCTGGTAATCGGGGACATTTTGGCAGGTCCTTCTAGTCCAACATCTGCATTCATAAAATCAAATTTTTATGAACACATATATTTCAAAAAACAGTAAAAAACATCAAAAAACATCAAAAAACTAAAATTGTTTGTTTTTAGCTCTGTCATCAAAATCCTACCATTTTGGGAGCGGCATATCTGGATCTTCACAGAAGTCAATACCACTGTAAGGCCAATCCTCCACTACAATCAGTTGTCGTCGTAGCCACGAGAAAAAGGTGGGATTTTAGGACATCTGATGCCCCCCTGTGACCCTGGGCATCAACTCGCTCCAACGAACCATCTGTGGGTCTTGAGGCATCGATGGATCTACCTCAGTTAGGTGGTATTGGAATAGCGGAACCCGCTCCAAGAAAAAGGTCACTAGCACAGATCCAAAGCAAAACTGCTTTAGGTGTCCTGCCTTAGCTTTTGAAAGTTGACGCTTCATGTTGATTTTCATTGCTTCCACCCAGTTAAAGATGGTGGGCGTCGTGTAGTCGATAGCATACTGGAACTTTGACTTGTTGGTCTCATGCGACACTTGGGACCCAACCACTCTGTTGATGGTCAACAGTAACACTCTCAACACAAGATCCCGAACGGTCATGATCTCGATCTTGCCACTTTTGGATTTGAGAGCTTCTGGGCAATGTTTGGAAAGTAGCATAGTCACGCTTTCCCTAATCGGCCTCGACCCATATAGGTTGACTGGTTCCCCTCTCCAGGATAGTCCTATGATGAAATAGATGTCTGAAGTCTCCAACTCCAGCTCTTGGTCACCAATGATGAAAATTTCCCAATTTATGTCCCAGAGACTAATCAGGTACTGTAACAACTCAGGTTGGAACCGTATCCCTAGTGTAAGAAATAATTTGAGGAGACCATAGTTCCTCAAAGCCTCCAAGCAATTTGGATCAGCTATTGCTTGAGTATCGATATCCTCATGCTCATGTTCTTTCCAATTTACCATTTTTTCACGATTTCCTCCTGCAAAAGCCATGTAATCAAGTCAATGATCATCCTTAGCCGGAAAAATTTGGGTTCAAATGGCTGAATTGAACAAGAAACATGCAAAAAAATTTCTCACGGTGCTGGCACGACTGTTTTAAAAACAGTGGCGTCGACGACGCGGTTGGCAGTGTTAACCACCCCCGATCGACGCGATTTTGTGCCCAAAAATCGCGCCGACCGAGGGAATTTTTTTGGCCAAAAGCTGCCCATGAAACCCAAAAAATGGATAAAAATAGGAAAAAATAGTATGGAAATGTAGCATAAAGTCTTGGCTCTTACCTGCCACTGATGGCTTGACGAATGACCTCCTAGATCTCCTGCAATATGCTCCTAAAGAATTATGGCACAAGTGGGTAAAAAGCTCTTCACACAAAGGTAAAATGGTAAATGCTAGAAAATAATTACTTTTGCCCTATTTTATTCAATTTTTCATGAAATATTAGGGTTTTTGAGTATTTTTGACCTATTTTTCCTCAAAACTAGATAATGCTTATTGGGCATGGAATCACCCCACAGCAGGTTTTGGGGCTCAAAGCCCAAGTTTTGGTCAAAGGTTTTGTAAGACTCTGCAAATTGTGAGCGTGGAGCACGAAGTAGAGGTTAAATTCATAGGGTTGTCTACCCTAAAGTAATGTAATGTAATGTAAAGTCATGTCGTCATACCCATGGTTCGTGGACCATGGGATTGTATAAATAGAGCGAGGCTCTAAGTTGTAAATATAGTTGATGATAGACTAAGTAGTGAAGGAATGGTTTGAGCTTAGAGTAGGATTCTAAGTGTATTGGGTCATAGCAGTAGGAAGAGGCTCGACAGCTGAGTGCACAGAGGCCTAGTAGAGTCCGTAGCTGAGTGCGCAGGGAGGTGTCAAGTTTTAAGCAAGATTGAAAATTAATAAAAGAGAAGTTGATTCCTATTTCTGTGTATTTGATGTTCATTATCTTCTTTATGTTTGTATTGGGTTATGTATCACACACACTGATATGATTGTTGAATATGCTATAATAACCATAACTCTTACACACACAAGTTAAGTAATCGGTTAAGTAGCAAGAGACTTGGGTATTATATGGGTCGTGCCTCGAGTAGGGATGTGCGGAAGTTGCACCGTAGGTTGGGAAGGGATCATAAGTGCATGTAGCGACAGGTCAGACTGCGGACCTCCAGAATCCCATAAGACATCCCAAGGGTGCGGAAACTTAGTTCTAGCACCCTCCCATACTACTTCGAGTGAGACCTCAGTCCACGCTCCATGGACCGTTGCCGAAAGGGCCAGTAGTACTGGGATTTGCTTGGCTAAATCACCTCTGAACCTGGGTCAGGCACATACAAGCCAACAAATGGTTCCGTTGTTGGGACCGGGATCTGCATAAAAGATGTCTGATGTCGTGCCACTGGAATCCTACAAAGAAAGAAATTGAAGAGTGGTTGGACAAGAAGATTCATGAGTTTGTGGAGCAGGAAAACAGAAATCCGTGAGTATCTAAGGAATAGTGTTTGGATCGCTACTTGTACACTGAAATCCATGAAATTTTCTTTGCATATTTTTCGTCTGAGTTGTATGAATGGATTGCAAAGTTAGCAAACAACCAGGGAAGGTGTAGGCTCAACAAACCAATAGTGTGGACTCCGAAACTAGTGCGCAGACTAGAAGCCTCAAAAGATAAGATAGCACGAGCTATGGACCACTGGCTCGACCGAATAATAGGAGGATTTATCACTGAGTTCACAGTAGACACGACCATCAACTACAGTGAGGCAGAGTGATGTTTTCTCAAGGGACCGTGAGGTAAGTATATTAAATCTTTGAACACTTGGATTAAGATGCTATTGTGTTAAAAGCGGGTTATGCGAACAAATTAATGTTTGGTACTACGAGAAGCGGAAAGATCCACAGAAGCGGAAGTAGTGAGGAGTTGTAAAACAATCCCTTAATTTCACCCTCGCAGGAAAGCGAGGAGGAGCTCGCGAAAGTCTCTCCGAGAAGTGCGGTCAGTTTGATAAGACAGAGAATTCCACGTTTACCACCCCCACCCACACTACCACCCGTTTCACCCTCCTCACCTCCATCTCCACCCACTCCACCTCTGCCACCACCGCAGCTCAATATGGCAAGTGCGATCAAACTGTCGGTGTTTAGAGGAGTAGGAAATGAAGATCCAGACCAATTTTGGTTCGTGGTAAGAGTAGTATGGGAAGCACAGGGCATCATGGATGATAATATTAAAAAGGCTACGCTGGTGAGTGCACTGCAGGATTGCACATTAACATGGTATATCAAGCATTCTAATGACCACCCGAACGCAGGAATTGCAGAGATCCATACCGCGTTGAACAGGGAATTTAGCAGGCCAAAATCAGAGACACAATCAATCATCAGGTTTAAGGAGATTGTGATGCTCCCAGGTGAGACACCCTGGGATCTAGACCAAAGGCTGAAGAGTACGATCCACGAAGCCAATATGACTTTAATAGATGCACAGCATCACACATGGTTTGTGGCCTCACTTACACCACACTTAAGGATGGCGCTGTCACAGCAAAAACTTTCCACCCACGCCGAAGCGTTGGAGATGGAAATAAGATTGCATGAGACCCCTATACAAGACCTTGGGTTGGGAGTCCAACAAATCCACGTGTAACTGCAGAATTTGTGTCTGGAGATGCAAAGTTTGAAACAAGATATGACAACTTGGCCAGAGATGCACGAGGAAGTATGGTGCGTAAAATGCAAAGGCCAAGGGCACGACAAGGACCACTGTCCAGTGTTGGTGAACTACTTGGCAGGGGGAGGGCCAATGCCATTAATACCAGAGGCATATGCGGGGCCGAGCTCGATGTCTGCATTATGGTGCACGATTTGTCAGATAGGAGGAAAACATACCATGGATAATTGTCATCTGTTGCAGAAGTATACGTAGACGCCCAACAATTGTTTTGTAATTTCTACAGGTCCTTAGGCCATGACGAACGCACCTGCCGAAGCTATGAACTAATGATGGATCAGACTTATGCCTATAGGTTGTAGACCGAAACATGAGCCCTCGGACCAAATGCAGGGATGGCATGCATTGGGTTTCAGGTGCGCGATCGGGGTCGAGGTGGAATGGGACCAGGAAGGGGTCATAGACAGGTAATTTGTTACAATTGCGGAGGGCCAGGGCATTATGCCTGTGATTGTATGAACCCGACTAGGATATCATGTTGGTACTGTAATAAATTTGATCATGAGGCAAAAGATTGCCCTTTGCTGATAGTGAAGATGCGTGAAAAGGGGGTACTCTAGCCCCCTCCAACCCAGAATTTACAAATGATGAGGTATGAACTGTGTGAAGAAGACCCAAATGTAAACATGATGCTGAGGAGTGGTATGGCCACAGGAGATGATAAAGGGAAGCATCCAGAAGACAGCGCGTGGGTTCGCAAGGCTCCTACAAAGGAACTCGAGTTTGACTTAGAACGTGTGAAGGAGACATTCATGGAAGCTAAGAAGAGCTTCACGGAGGCCTCCACTTCAGGTAGTAAGGATCAACTAGAACCAGGGATGGATCCTTCAATGCTCACTACCTTTCTGGAGACATGCATGAAACTACTGCGTGACAACAAGGTAGTCAAAGGGCTACAAGAACTTATCACTAGGTGCACGGGGTCAGGAGAACTGCGCATGATCTGAAAACTTGGAAAGCATGCATTGCGCACAGGAAGGGAGATGAGGTTGACTGTGCAAATAGGTGAGTACAAAATGGATTAGGTAATCCTGGATCTGGGTTCAGACACAAATGTACTACCAAAGCAAACATGGGAACGCATGGGCAGACCCACGTTACAATGGTCCCCTATTCAATTACGAATGGCGAACCAACAGAAGATTTTGTCCATGGGAAGATTGCAAGGGGTGACATTCGATATTGAAGGCGCGAGCACGCAAGCGGATTTTGAAGTGATATAGATTGTCGATGACAACAATCCCTATCCTGTGCTACTAGGAATAGACTAGGCTACTGATATGAACAGGGTCATAAATTTGAAGAAGCACAAAACGATCTTTGAAAAAAAGTCACTACGTGTAGTAGTACTGCTAGATCCAGCCGAAGGAGTGCGATACACCGAATTGGTGCATAACGATGATAGTGATGATGATCTCAACTGTATCTACAAGATAACTGCACAAGGAGAGGATTGGGTGAATCCGAATATAGATGGAAGGATTTCGTGGGAGCGCGAAAGCTCCTGCACTTCAAATTCAGACGAAGAGATAGAGCGATGGCAGAATCGGCTGCAC
Source organism: Pinus tabuliformis (assembly GCA_031772625.1). Taxonomy (NCBI): domain Eukaryota; kingdom Viridiplantae; phylum Streptophyta; class Pinopsida; order Pinales; family Pinaceae; genus Pinus; species Pinus tabuliformis. The sequence goes on along the minus strand of CM062820.1, from coordinate 1,267,478,151 downwards.
GAAGTAACAACACTGAACTATAACATGATGATCAGGTCATTGTGTTGCGTAACAATAGAGGCAAGAGAGTTGTCGACATATGATGGATTGTCAGCGGTGGATGAATTTCTGAGCAAATTCGAAAGTGCAGTACCAGAACAGCAACGGTTCGATGTGCTGAAGTGGGCACTGTGCGCAACACTCACACGATGGTGGGGTACACATTAAGGAACCTTTGAAGACTGGTTCGGATGCAGAAGGATGATGCACCCACATTTTGGAAAACCCCAGCTTCGAACGAAAGCCAATCAGAAGGGGCGGAACAGCTTGTGCGCCCACCTTTCCCGATGGGTATAGATATATGTTGTATAGTCTAGACAAGCACACACCAACCCTACCCTAGAAAATCAGAACAAACCACAGCAGCAGTAAAGGCGACGTGGGTTACCGATTCTCCAAGATGAGGCATTCCATAGGGTGCGCGGAGTACTGAAAAAGGTTCACTAGGCGAGACGAACTTATTGGGACCTGCACGTGCCAGCGGTTCAATGGGCCTATAGGACCATGTGAAAAAACCTGAGCGCGGAGATGATTCCAAAGGTGTGAAACAGAGTAGAAATTGAAATTTCTAAAGGGAATACCAAAAGGAATCCACACGTAATAGCTCCCGCAGTTATGACAGCGTGCGAAGATCAGGACGAAGGAATCACATAACTACGCAAGGACAACCATATAAGGATTTGGGAAGCCATTTGATGAGGGAACCTTAGACTTCACAGACTCGAAGAAGATCGGGTATGATTGAGGAAGAAAATCATGTTGAAGGATGCTGAGATCAAAAGACTAGAAAACGAGGTCACGCAAGCATGTCTCATCAATAAACCAAGGATGACAGGACAAGATATGGATGGTCATACCACTGCATTAGAAGATTGTTGTCGAGAATTTATGACTTTGCTACCATGGCTGAGACTGCACCTTACCAAATGCAGTAACAAGGGGAGCGCACCACATAAGGTAGAACACACAGCGCCGACTGTTGCGAGGGCAATTGAGGAGTGTCCACGGACTATACTAGAAGGTGAATTGAAGTCTCGCACAGATGGTGTGACCACCTGACTAGCCGTAGGGAGCACAGTCTCAGTGCTCCAGATAGTTGAAAGAGAGCGCGGGACTCTAAAAGAGTCTATTTGGGAACTGCCCGATGAAGGAGGTGTGCACAAAATCAGCATGGTACAAGTTTCGCACCTGCACATGGGTGGCTGCATTGCCACGCAGGTAAACTAGGAAGTAATCTTTGGTGTCACTGTTCATGACAAGATGTCCAATTTAAGGCAAAAGGGAGTGGGTGATGGGCAATTAAGACATGAATTAAGAGCTAGATTTGGGACAATCTGCCGCCAAGAATGCATTAACGACTCAGAAGTGGGGGGAGCAGTCAAATTCAAATTCAAAAGATGCTATAAAACTCCCAAGGCTAGCCACGAGACAACACTTGTTTGTTTGAGATTTGAGCTATTACGAAGAGCACAGAGTGTTGAGTGCCCAACGTTATTTGAGCCCCCAAGTTCACGAACAACCACAGATAGTTCAAACAAGATGAAAACTACCAGGAGAGGTGTGGGTTTTGTAGAGACTACCGTCAAGGAAGCCATGTAGAGCCCTACAGTGTAGGTGGGGGATGCGCCAGAAATTCCGAAATCACCTCAGATGCCAAGGCCTAAGAAGGATAAACAGGCAGCGGGACTAGTCTGCATGTCCTTGCGAAATCCGCGGTCTAGTAAACTTTCCATGAAAGAAAAGGACAAGGCTATCAACATTGAGATAGATGATGAGGAGGAGGACCTCCAGCCTCTCGTAGATGAGATAGGGCGAATGAAGAAATGGAAGAATACATCTAGCCGGTGCGCACTATAGCAAAACTGCCTGAGTACATTCCTCCACGGAAAGGAAAAGCTAAGGTACCCAAGGATTTGGATGCTGCTAAGAGGACACTCCAAACCCCGCTCCTCCCAGATGGAATTTGTTTGAGGGCTCGGCCCTGGGCTACGTGCCCATAGTGAAATTTGAAGACTGGGACCTCGCAGATAGCGAGAAGTTCCCACATTTAGAGTCTGAGAACCTCATGAAACAGAGCAAGGAGGGGTCAGTTACAATGCTAGAGCCACAGAAATGGCTGTGCGGTGTGGAGAAGGCCGGACTGCTCCACCTACTATGGATTTCACACATTCACCGTGCACCTATCACGATCTTTGTCATTAGGCAGCTGCTTTGCCTGGTGCATAATGGGTACTTATGGCTGGAGGAGCCTATTCCCATCATAGCGAAGGTTATCAACATGATTTGTCGGCTTCCCTATAACGGAAAGGACCTTGTGGAGATAGCTGGCAAAAGCGAAGATTTGGCGCTCGCAGAGGCCATGAAGAAGAAGTACAAATTGGAAAATAAGAAGAGAGGCTCTGCAAGTCAGTAGCATTAAAGATAAAGGGGTGCATGTAGCCACCCAACTTCTGGCCAGGAAGGTGATGAGAAAATGTCGTGGAGCTGAGGTACCAACGCCGATTGTTGCGCTGACAGAGTAATGCACAGAGGGGGTCCAATTCAACTCTGCCGAATTCCTCTGCGAAGAATTCCTAACCAATTGCAAGGAAGCTTAGGAGCAGGGCAAGACCTTCCACTATGCATGGTTGCTCTTGTCTATTTTATTGGTGACAGGGGAACTTCCTGAGGATAGTCAGTTCCCTCATATTGAACAGGACTTGTCAGAGGCTGAAAAATATGCGTCGCTCTGGGCTACGAAGGACACCACGTGGATCCGCGAAACTAAGATCTTCTGGGTGCTCATGGAGGTGAGCGTCCGGATGTGGATTAATAGGAGGCTGTGCCTATCCCCCACAGTGTACAACAGTCTATGGAGCTTTGCAGACTTCAAGGCGGATATGCACAATGTGTATATCAAGGCACGCAAGGATTCGGCGTGGAACTAGACCAAACTTCCTTTCATCGCAATTGATGATGCCATCTTCTCCGTGCTTGAATCATGGCCTCTCGAGTGGCATGCCCAAAATCTAGCGGAGCAAGATAGAACAATGACACAAAAGCAGAAGGATGCCACCAAGCTGTGTATCAACCAGTTGGCCCAACAGAAGCGCAACGAATAGTTGGTCACAGAGGTAAGAGTTGCTTGCGAGGCAGCCAAGGTAGATGCAGAGCTGGCCAAGGCCACCGACAAAGCAATAGTAGCACAAGCAACTGGGGCCACCACGACATAGGGGGAAGAGGGCCCAAACTTATCCACAGGACAAGGAGCAGAGGACACAGTAGAAAGCGTGGACCCGAACACAACATCTACACAGCTGAAATGGCTGTGCGTTATGGAAATATCAGGCCCACGAAAGAAGGCCAATGCTTCCAGACTGGACATCAAGCCAATTACATTGACAGAGGGTGACCTCTATGACATCGGCGACACAATTCGCGAAGTCACTCGAGAAGCGCTCCAGGAAGCTATGACGGAGCAAAAAAATGTGTTGGGGGCCCTAAGGGCGTAGCTACAGGAACTTCAAGTGCAGGCTCCACAGGAAGGAACAGTGGCCACCTAGGGAGCCACAGGTACATCAGCAACACAGCAGTTGTTGCGTGCAAAAATGGCCAACACCATAGTGCTGCCGGAAGGAGTGTTAACAGCAGAGAGCAAGGAGGACAGAGCCGCGGTGGGCTGGATCAAGGGACTTGGCCTAAATTTGGCTGCCCTTCTGCGGGACACATTGTACCAGTTGCAGGACAACATAACAACAAAGCTACGCGCACGAGAAGGCCGTGCGATCTAGGTATTGAGTGAGAAAAAGATCAACATCAAATAGCTCAACCTGCAACGTGACAAGCTAGTGTTAGAGAATCAAAAAATTGCGTAAATAGTAGATGAAGTGTGCTGACCCATTCTAGAGTTATCCATTGCTGCAGACCTACCAACCGAGATGCAGATCCACTATCTGGCAAGTGAATTCCGAAGTGCGCATGAGGAAACAACATGAGTGCAGATGGAGCTAAACCTCCAGATTGCTAAGCTGCGGATGAAGGCATAGCCTTCCACTCCTCTGGAAGTCAAAGAACAATGTGTTAGTGCGATTCAGATAGGATTGGCAGAAATTGGAAGGGCGGTGTAGGACTGCACTGGTATGTTGGACCAAGTGTTCGATGTCCTCACATCTTTGTAGGAGGACCCCAACATACAGCACCTAGAAACAGAGGTGCGCAAATTGCAGCAACAGTATGACAGTGTTAGGGGAATGACATAGAAAATCATCCTCACCCAATGGCTGGCTAAGATGCAACAGGCGAGGGTGTTGAAGGAGCAGGTGGATGCTGTAAGATAGAAAGAGGCCCTTCTCAAAGAACACATCCAACCTTGGATTGATGAGGCCTTCACCATTACGGTTGAGATTGAGGGCAAGCTCGCGTAGATGCAGGGACTATATGCACTAAGACAGACAACGGAGCCTCACAAGGAAGCAACAGAAGAGCACATGCAGCAGGTCCAACAAACAGCATAACAATGTGCCTTGAACCTCTGGATAGTACGGGAATAGTTGGAGGGGCTTCGTGCCAAGATTGCCACACTAGTAGAGTGACTCGAGACGAGTCACGATGATTGTGTTGGGGGCCTATTGGGCATGGAATCCCCCCACAACAAGTTTTGGGGCTCAAAGCCCAAGTTTTGGTCAAAGGTTTTGTAAGACTCCACGAATTGCAGGTGTGGAGCGCGAAGTAGAGGTTAAAGTCATAGAGTTTTCCACCCTAAAGTAATGTAATGTAATGTAAAGTCATGTCGGCCTACCCATGGTCTGCAGACCATGGGATTGTATAAATAGAGCGAGGCTCTAAGTTGTAAAGATAGTTGATGATAGAGTAAGTAGTGAAGGAATGGTTCCAGCTTAGAGTAGGATTCTAAGTGTATTAGGTCGTAGTAGTAGGAAGAGGCGTTGCAGATGAGTGTGTAGAGGCCTAGTAGAGTTCGTAGCTAAGTGCGTGGACCCGTACAGCTGAGTGCACAGGGTGGTGTCAAGTTTGTAAGCAAGATTGAAGATTAATAAAAGAGAAGTTGATTCCTATTTCTGTGTATTTGATGTGCATTATCTTCTTTATGTTTGTATTGGGTAATGTATCGTGCGCACTAATATGATTATTGAATATGCTGCAATAACCATAACTCTTAAACACACAAGTTAAATAATTAGTTAAGTAACAAGAGACTTGGGTATTATATGGGTCACGCCCCGAGTAGGGTTGCGCAGAAGCTACACCGCAGGTTGCGAAGGGACCGCAAGTGCGTGTAGTGACAGGTCAGACTGCAGACCTCCAGAATCCCATCAGACATACCAAGGGTGCAGAAACCTAGTTCTAACACCCTTCCATACTACTTCGGGTGAGACTTGAGTCTGCGCTCTGCGAACTGTTACCGAAATGGCCAGTAGTACTGGGATTTTCTTGGCTAAATCACCGACGGGTGATGGATTGTCGATGATGGTACTGGAGTTGTGTTTTAGCTCTTTTCTCGACTCGTAAATCTCGAATGAAAAGATCGCCAAGTATTTTTCCCTTTTTGACTTGTAAAAGAGAATAAAACTGCGGGGGGGGTATGCTTTCAAGCTCTTTTCCGACTCTTTAAACACGAAAAGATTTCCGAGCTCTTGTCGGTTTGAACTCGTTAAAGGCTGCGAAACATTGTGCACCCAATATACATTTACCCCTTTTTTGGGCTAAGATGCACTATTTATGAAAAAGGTACTCCTTGACTGAAATGGTTAAGCGGTTCTCTCAAGTATCGTTTTCTACCTTTTCGGGCTCGAGAGACACAAATGTACGAAAAGGGACCATGTGGAGTTTTCTTTTCCATGTCTTTTTCAAACTATCTAAACATGAAAAATATACTGAGTTTCCCCTTTGTCGGACTTGTTAAAACATTAAACGACATCAAATTCGTCGCCATGATGAACATGAGATTCTCCTTCCTAGGGCTCGTTAAACTTACTAGGTCGTATTCGTTTGAAGGATGAACTTATAGTGTGAGCATATACTATCCCCTTCAAGCTTGCGATAAAAAATAATTGGGGTACCTGCTAGAAATGGTGGGAGAAAATTGGAAATTTTATCAGTTGTGTTGGAAACTCACTCTTGAACATGACACTTTCTACTTTGTGTCAGGTTGGGATATCCTCCTTCCATCATTGACCTTCCTGGGTTGGGCTATTCATTTTTTCCTTCCATTTGATCTTTGCAACGTCATCCTGACCACCGATCCTATGGATCCAAAATTTGCCAAAATCTGGAATCGTGTTGCCGATATGTTCAAGAGTCAGTCCCTCGCAGTTACACTTACTCCTGATTCTTTGTATCATCTGACATCATTTGCATCCCTCTGTCTCGTGTCGATGATGTGGGACACATCATGCCCTCCTTCGACACGGTCACTTCCTATCGACTTCAACTCATTATCCAGGAAGCTAGTTGAGAGACTCCCTCTAGTACCTTAGAGCTTGCATGCCCTAATGGAAAGTTCTTTGCACTCGACGACAAGTTCAATCATTGGATTTCGATCGGGTGATTTCATGGGTGTTCGACATCAGTTCATTTATTCACATTCCGTGAACTATGTTGTCAGTACCTTAAGAGCCATTGTCATTATTGGTGGTTTCTATCAGGCCAGGATATAACTCCTTAAAACAAAACTCTGTTGTATTCATTAAGGCTAAACATTATTATATACAAGAGGGAGTGACTATTCAGTTCATATCCCGATTCTCTATCTTCTCTATTATTTATTTACATTAATTACAACTGTTCACCCAATCCTTCTAATTAGGTGTCAACATTCCCCCCCCGCTTAATCTGAAGGGTTGTTGGTGAGTCCAAGCATCGTTCTGAATCTTTCAAGCTTTTTTCTTCCAAGTGCTTTGGTGAAGATGTCTGCAATTTTCTCATTAGTGGAACAATGGTGGAGATGGATTGTTTTGGCCTCAACATGATGTCGAATCATATGAGATTTAGTATTGATGTGATTTATTCGATCATGGAACTTTGGGTTCTTGGCCAACTTTATTGCAGATGTATTTTCAATCATGAGTGGAGTTGATTGCACTTGTTTTACCTGCAGATCTTCAAGAATTTTCCTGAGTCACACAATTTCTTTTGTTGCCTCAGCTGCTGCCACATTTTTTCCTCTGTTGTAGACTCTGCAGGAACTGATTGTTTGTGTGATCTCCAGGAGACAGCTCCTGATCTGAGACTCATAGCATAACTTGAAGTAGATACCCCTGTTTCTTTATCTCCATCGAAGTCTGAATTAGAGTATCCATTCAAGCTGAAGTCGTCCACCTGTGTATACTTGATTCCAAAGTCTTGAGTTCCCTTCAAGTATTTTAGAACTCTTTTTGCAGCAAACCAATGTCCCTCACAAGGCTTTTGCATAAATCTGGATAGGATTCCAACCTGGAAAAGAAATGTCTGGTCTGGTAGTTGTCAGGTAGTTGAGACTTCCTACAAGTTGTCTATACTTTGTTGCATCCTCAAATTCTTTTCCTTCATTTGATTTGAGCTTTAAGTTTTGTTCCATTGGACTAGTCAGAGGATTACATTTAGTCATACCAAATCTGTTCAATAGATCTCCAATGTATTTCTTTTGAGAAAGGAATATGGACTTTGGATGTTGAGTTACTTCAATACCAAGATAGTAATGAACATAGCCCAAATCAGTCATTTCAAAACCTTTCTTCAATTCCTTCTTTATGGATGCAATGTAGCTTTCATTGTTCCCTGCTATTGAAAGATCATCTACATATACTACAAGATATACAACTGTTTTGCAAACTTTCTTGACAAACAGAGTTGCATCATCAAGATCATAATGTTTGAAATTGAGTTTCAGAAGATGCTCCGTCAATTTTTCATACTAGGCTTGTGGTGCTTGTTTGAGGTCGTACAAGGATTTCACAAGTTTGCATACTTTATATTCATGTCCCTTCACAACAAGACCTTCAGGCTAGGACATCAAAACATTTTCTTTTAGATTTCCATTCAAGAAAGTGGTTTTTACATTCATTTGATGGACTTTCCAACCATTCTGAGCTGCTAGGGCAAAGAGTGTTCGGATGGTAGCCCATTTTGTTGTGGGGGCAAAAGTCTCCTCATAATCGACCCCTTCCTTCTGTGCATAACCTTTTGCCACAAGTCTGGCTTTGTGCTTGTCAAGTGAGCCATCAGCTTTATACTTGTTCTTGTAGACCCACTTGCAGCCAATTGGTTTGGTTCCCAATGGAGGATCAACCAGCTTCCAAGTGCCATTCTTTATCAGGGCATCATACTCCTTTTGCATTGATTCTTTCCATTCATCATGAGAAGTAGCTTCTTTGAAGGAAGTTGGTTCAAAATCTGTAGACAAATTTAATTCACAATCATAAGAAACATCCATATCAACAGGTGAATCAGAGTCATCTACATTACCTCCATTTTTCTGATTTGAATTTCTAGTTCCTATTTTTCCAACCTCATCAGGATGAACACTTTCAAGTGTCTTTGTCAGCCACTTTGGGGGACCTTTCTCAGATGGTCCAGGTTGCTCTGTTGACTGAGTTGGGGCTGAATCAAGATTGAGTCTCCCAATTCTGTCAATCACATCACTCAAATTATCATCTGTTGTTGGAGATTCATGCAGGGGAGAGAGTGTTTCTGAAGAAGATTCCACATGTTGATCTAGTATAGGAATTCCCCCTTCAAGATGTGGAATTTGATTATCAAATTCTTGAAATGATTTTGCAGCTGTGAATCTATCTAAGCAATCAAGTTGCCTTTCAACAACATTGTCAGTTTTGGATGATTCAAGAAAGTTTACATCTCTAGAGACAACAAACTTTTTGTTGACTTCATCATAGAGACAGTATGCTTTGGAGGTGTTTGAATAGCCCAGGAAGATACACTTACGACTTCTTGCACCAAGTTTGTTTCTATGTACTTTTGGTATTAAGGCATAGTAGGTGGAACCAAAGACCCTGAGATGCTTTACCGAAGGAATGTGTCCATACCACATTTCATAAGGAGTCTTGTTTCTAATAGCATTAGATGGACATCTATTCTTTATATATACAACACATAGAACAACATCAACCCAAAACATTACTTTTACATTTTGAGGAAAAGCACGGAGCATACCATATTTAAGATTTTCCTATTCATTCTTTTAGCCACTCCATTCTGTTGGGGATTATAAGGCACAGTTGTTTGATGTTTGATCCCATGTTGGCGAAGATAGTTTTCAAATTCAATTGAAGTGTATTCTTTTCCATTATCAGTGCGAATAGAGCCAATATGAGATTGTGCATCATTTTCAATCCATGCATGAAAGTTCTTGAATGTTTGAAAAGCATCAAATTTGTTCTTCAATAAATATACCCAACACATTCTGGTGTAATCATTAATAAATGTCATCATATATTTATTTCCATTTGCAGAAGAGACAGGGATTGGACCACATAAATCTGAATGAATGAGTTCAAGTTTTCTATGTGCTCTGGAATGTGAATCATGAAAGGGTTGTTTGCTATGCTTTCCTAGAATACAAGCATCACATTGCTTAAGCTTCCTAGGAATTGTAGGCAATCCAACAACACCATTTTTCTTTAATAAGCAAAGGTTGTCATAGTTCAAATGTCCAAATCTAGCATGCCATAATAGACTTTATGGGAGTGTAGCTTCTTCATAATTACAATTGTATGACAAATGTTGTGCATGAAGAGGTACCTTGCAGCTTGAGAAGCCTTTCTTCTTCAATCCCTGTCGTGACAAGTGAGTGGTCAGATGCTTGTCTTACCTCAAGCTTGCCATCAAACATATGAATGGAGTGGCCTTGCTGTTTGATATGGACTAAGGACAACAAATTTCTCCTCAACTGAGGGAGATATAGAACATGATGCAGAAGAAAGTCTGGAAGACCAGGCAATTTAATCCTGATTGTACCAAGCCCTAATGGCTTGAGTTTTGATTGGCATGCAAAGTAAACTACTCCATCAACATTGTTAGTGAAATATTCAAAAAAATATTTTCTATGAGTCATGTGCCAAGTTGCTCCTGAGTCAAGCAACCAATCATTTTTCCAAGAAGCAATTGAAGCATTAAATAAGTCTTCATTTACTCTAATATTACATTGTGCCACAACATAATGAGCTGATTCAGGTGCTTTACCTTTTGTTGTGTCAATAGTTTTACCTTTGGGTTGGTTTCTTTGCTGCTCAATTTTATCCCAAGGTATCTTGCATGTGGAGGCATCATGTGATCCAATTGTTTTACAGCGTATGCAGTGCAAATTTGACTTTTCTCCTTGAGAGTGTCTGCCCCCCCTGCCTCTGAAATATCTTCCTCTGCCTCTTCGACCACCTCTTCCTCTGGAAGAGTCTTGGGCAAGACTCTTTTCTTTATGAGCAAGGCACATAGCCTCTTCAAAAGATTCAGTGACTGTTTTCTTTCCAAAAGCTTTCTATCTTTCAGTAAATTTCTTTATAAGAGAGTCAAAGGTGATATCTTTGAGATTTCCATTTGCTTGCAATGACTCAAGATAATTAGAGTAAGTAGGATAAAGTGCCTTGAGAAAAGAAATCAAAGGGATATCCATTTCAACATTAGTGACTTTGATATCATGCATTATTGATTTTACTTCGGATGCCAGAGCAAGAGGATCATTATTTTGTAATTCAAGGGTGAAGAGTTTAATCATGAGTTGAACAATTTCAAGTGCAGAGTGTGAGTCATAGAGTTCCTTCAGCTTTTGTAATGCTTCAAATGCAGTTGAAAATGGTTTGATGTGTCGACTCACCTCTTCACTTACAGATGCAGCAATCAATGCATATGCTTTGCTATTTTTATTCTCCCAAATGGCAAGCTCTTTGTCAGAGGTAGGCTGAACTGGGTCTTTGTCTCCTTCTCCAACACACACTCCTTTCCACAGCTCATTAAAAATAAGAGTGTGTTGGAGTTTCCTCAACCATTCAGGATAATTCTCTTTTCCGGTGAGAGTTATTCCCACAATAGATATGATTGAATGCATATCGAACAACGTAATACTTTCAGCGTTCAACGTTCACCCGAATACCAGAGTCAGAGTCTGACTGTAACTGTCTATGGCAGAAATGAACAGTGGATGATGAGCAGCGAATGAGCGAAGGATGAGCGGTGGATGAGCAGAGAAATAATGTGGAGGAGGATCGTTGATGGTAGAAGATCAACAGTTATTGGAGGCGAAGAAGTCCAACCGTTAATGGTTATCGAAGGGTGGTTTTAAAGCGATGAGTGGAGTATCAGATGGATGCAAGGCGGTAAGTGGTTTAGAGAAGGGGGCGCCTGATTCCATAGAGTGATGGACACGTGGCTCTAAGGAGAGAGAATAAACCGCTTCTATCAGACAGGAAAAGGTCGAGCATGTTGGCCGCGCGATATTGATGTAGGCCGTTAGATCTGAGGTCAAGAGATCTACAGTCGAGGTTGATCGGGAGGAGAGAGAAAAAGGTGCGCATATAGGGCGGGTAACCACTGTGCAACTTATACGCCAAATATCATCGTCAGTCGTTGGATCTGAGGGTGGAGATCAACGGTTGAGAATGAGCCTGTAAAACCTCGGGAACTATGTCCCAGTGGGGTCCGGTAAGTGCGTCAAGCGATAGAAAAAACGATGAATCGGTGAATATATCAAACGATGGTGAAATACAGTGAATATGGTAAATATATATAAACAATTACATGTTGTTCTTCAAACGAAAGGGCAGCAACAGAGAAAAATCAAGCTATTACAACACTATTCAACACAACAGCAACGTATTAGAATTCAAACAATGAGCATTCGCAGAGATCTAACAAAGATGTCAGCCTGCAAGAGATGCAAAACAGAGACTGAAGGAGTTAAAAATTTAAAAGGAAGGCCAAAAATGGCGCCTGCTATAATACCATTTCAGACCAATATATAACTCCTTAAAACAAAACTCTGTTGTATTCGTTAAGGCTAAACATTATTATATACAAGAGGGAGCGACTTCTTGGTTCATCTCCCGAATCTCTATCTTCTCTATTATTTATTAACATTAATTACAGTTGTTCACCCAATCCTTCTGATTAGGTGTCAATAGTTTCTCTCGCACTTGTTAACAATTCACATCATTGACTGGTAATCAAGCATCTTCCTAGCATGTTTTCCTTAAACACATTCATTCGCATGTTAGGATTTGTACTTTGATCGGGTCGTTTGAAGCACAAGACCCTGGGCTAAGATTACACAACTCTAGGTTGTGAGGCGATGTGACATGATCATGTCAAAATACATGTCTCTTTCAGATGGATGGAAGCTACCATACCCCGAGTTTTTATATGTGATCCTTCTCATTATTGGATGGCTACGACCATACCTTGGTTTCATTATGATCCTTTCTGCAGGATGGTTGTGTCCATACCTTGGATCCATTTACATGATCATTCTCTATATGGTTGCGTCCATACCACGATTCATGTATCATTATTCAGAGTTTTAAGTGATGTATATGTATCTATGCTTTCTTGTAGGTTTTCCGATGATGGACTCTAGTTCCCCACTTCCACTTGTAAAGCATTTCACCCCTTACTCTAACTTGGCCTTCACGCTTTAGGGAGCATTTGTTACACAAAATTTTGTCACTGTCCCTGTACTCCCATCCACGATCCTAGAGGAACTCTATAGTGTACCTAACATGCTTCCCTATCATGAAGAAACTCCCATTGTGTCCCTCTTCATGAGCAGAACAATTCCCTTTTGCATCATTTCCCACAAATCTTCTGTTTATCCCAGTTTACAAGATCAACGCTAATGACTCGTGTCCTCCTCGCGCTGATATGCAGGGATTACAACTGTCCCTAGCACCGATCAGATCGATTAAGCCCTTTCTTAGTCGCATCGATCCTCTTTTGGAAATTTTTTAAAACATGGGTATGAAGCTTCCAGCTCTAGAAGCTTTGTAACAGAAGTCTGGTAAATGGTTAGGCCGGATGGAGTCGAGGAGGTCAGTTTGGGCTCCTTTCCCCTATTAGGATGGAACTAATCCAAGAGATAAGGCCTTCTCCCATGAGAAGAGGAACCATCTCCTCTCCATCCAAGCTATATAAACCTCTCTTTTTCCAAAGCACAAGTTAGTTTTTAGTCCTAATTAAGTTCTGGCTGAAGTTTTGATTTTGCAGTAGTCAGCAAGCTACCCATAGTTTATAGCTTTCTAGTTTGTGTTTAAGGGAGAATTGTGAATTTGGTTTGGTGTGACAACTAAAGGGAAGAGCCTTGAGACTACCTTTGTTGGGGCTATCCATGAGATGATATCAGAAGTGTGTGGGAACCCAGATATGTCGGAGGAGAATAGCAACGTCAAGACATCGGTTGTAATCTCTTCTTGAACTAATATAGATGCAACTATCGATTGATTTCCTACATGAAATGTCATCTCACATATTTATGGCTTAATGTTTCTTGACCTGTTAAGTAGGTTGAATGCAATTTGTATGTTATCACGTTTTTTGTTTGTTGTTGTTTACTTGTTTTAGGTGTTCGAAGGAAGGAAACAAAAGATAGCTGGAGAGAGGAAGCAAGATCGTCACCAAGTGGAATAGTGTACTAAGAGGTAGGCCCTCTTATTTGATTCTATCCTAAGGAGATCTTCCATAGATTGTTTGTTTGTGGCTAGACCCGCTCTCTCGGGCTAGAGGAATTGTTTGTGTCCGCACTTAGAATTTACCTGCACCACACTACTAGATTAGGGACAAAATCCACTCCTAAACCTTCAGAGGTCCTGATGACATCAATGGACTTTTTCTTGGTCTAAAATTATACCATTCCCCTCAACCCCACTTTCTCCCCTCTTATAATAACTCCCTTAAAGGGTAGTAGAGTGCACTAAGGAGTCCATGATGTGAATTTCTTGGGAAGGTTCAACAAAATATTCAAGATCACCACAAACAAAGGCATTTTCCTCTTTACCACCCACACGAGAAACTCCCATTTCCCTGACCTCATTTTTCTTATCATGATCAAGATAAAGTGAGAGTTACTCCCTAGTTATTTTCAACTTTTTTGAGACAACAAGAGAAGTGGGCACCTGAGACTTACCAAAACTATCACATATGTAGTCCACTAAAAGGGGTGTCGACAGTCCCTATCGGGGGGGGAATTATGTTGTGGATGAGTATGTAAACCACATTCAACACGACATAAGCCTAATGATCATAATAAATCCATGTAATGGAAACATCGCCCACGATAAATTCTTTACATTCTTCAAGTATCTCCATAGAACCCTCCTTATTAATATCTTCTCTCAAGGTCATATTAGGAGGCAAAAGTTTCAATGTGGATTCTTAGGTGCACAATGGGTGGGACTTCCTTTAGACTTTTTATGCCAAATATTCTTGTGAAAGCCTTGCAATAATTGGTAATGATATTGTAGATATGGAATCTTGCACAATAAAAAGAAATGTGGACATAATATCGTATCTAGGTATAATAACACTCTCACAAGGATATGATTTGTAAACTACTATGGATATTTCATTCAAAAGTTCATCGCAACAAATATACTAAAGTAATTTGAAAATCCAAAATTTACACTAAGAGGGTTAATTTTTCCTAAGATTTTTGGATTCCTTAATTACTTTATTATACTTATTGTAACACCCTACCCCACATTTACCCACTTTTACAAGCTCACCGGGGTACATGAGCTGAGAGTTACTACGCATGACCCAAAAGCCAAGATGCACTTATGGAAATGGGATATGACTTACCAACTTGTACCAAACTTACGCACAACACCCAAAGACACCAGATCACCCATATGTCAAGTACTTTCCACAGGTGACCTTTCCACTGAGTTGGAACCACTTTCAACCAATTTTTACAGCCCATTCACATGCATGTGGTATTTTCCATGCGGCCAGAAGTATCCAACCACACACAACTCTTCCTATGTGTGGCTACAACCGAGATTTCTCAGTTATGTGCCTGCGACCATAGACTCAATTCAAGATTTTTAGATCTAGCCTATAGGGAAACTACCTAGATTTTCCCATAACTTTCCAGTGACTCTATCAATGATAATCACAAGTCTACACAATCTATTTTTAGGCTCATATCTTGTCCAAACTTTCTAATTACACATCATTCATTTAGACAAACACATTGTAAACATAGAACCTATGGATCATGAAAGCATAACTACTCACTATCTCAATAATTTCATCAGAGAATCATCAAGAAGGCTCACTCCCTCTCAAGCTAGCTACAGCAAAAACTTGTTATCTCATGCATTCAGATATCCATTCAATAACTTATCAAACCGTGAACAAGATCCATAACAAGAGCACATTATATAATAAGAATGTTCCATGCCCATAACCATCATTTAACCAAAATGAACCAATGAAAAACCAGTCATAAAATCAACACAATAACCAATACTTATACTCATTGACCTTAATAAGAAACAACACATAATAACATATGCATAAAGACAACCAAGTCAGAGACTTCCATGTACCACCGAAGCATAGATTAGGCTGAACCAAATATTTCTTTTAACCAATCACCCTCATGCCATATTCCAAGCATGAATGTGGAATCACATGGGATAAACCAAAACAAAACCAACTAGGTAATCCAGAGATTAAACCACCTCTAGCCTCAAGCCAGAGTGATTTCAACTTAATTGGTTCAAAAATAACCAAAACCAATACAAGCTTGGATGCCTCAATATTTCTTCACCATTGCCAGAGGAATTTTCCTGTCTCCACCCACCTGTCAAGAGCTTCCCGGAGAAAACCATCTCCACCCTCAACCCTTGGGATTTTCCTGAGACTAACTCAATCGTATTTGAATCCACTGACAATCCAAAGCCTAACCAAAATGAAAATCCACTATACCACGGTTATCTAAGAAATGGCAAAGGCAAGGTTGTACATCATTATCAATCTGTTAGAAAATTATATATTACAGAGCAATGGAACACATAAAATATTGCAGAAATATAAACACAGAAAACGCACAAAACAAGAGAGACACAGATATACGTGGTTCACCCAGTTTGGGCTACGTCCACCCTGAACAGCCATTCCTTCCTTTCTATTATCCAGCAAAATGAAGAGACACAACCTACAACAAATCTGTTGTAATATCCTCTATTTTCTCTCACAGTCTCACCTCTCTGTTTCTCACTCACAGAATACACATCTATTTCACAGCCTCAAATACAATACCCTCATACAAAGAGAGGGGTTGCCTTCTAGGGCAAAAAACCCTAAACTAAACATAAGTTCTACTGTCAGATCATCCGCTTAATGAACGGCCCAGATTGACTAGAAATTACTATACTTTTACAAGGCAATTTTACAGCTGTTTTTAGCTTCATGGGCGCTGCCCCCGAAACCCCCCGCCAGGGGGGGGCTCCCAAAGGTCGCAGCCGCCCCCCCTAGACCCCCCTTGCAGCGAATATTTTATGGGCGGCGTTGCCGCCCCCATTTCGAACTGGGGTCCTATGTGGTGATACCTTTGAATATAGAAGATAATCAGGCTCCACACCCAACAATCTCCCACTTGGAGACTGATTGTAGCAACTCCACTGCTGCTTCATTTGCTGGACAATGAATCCTCTTTGGACCTGGCTGTTTTTCATCTTCATCGTCATCCTTGAAGACCAATTGAAACTGAGCATGTTCTCATTTTCTCCCTGGTTACAACTTTTGTTAGCATATCTGCAGGATTCTTGCTAGTGTGTATCTTTTCCAGCTTCAACTCTCCATCTTCCAACACTGATCGTATGAAATGGTACTTGAGCTGTATGTGTTTAGTCCTGGAATGAAAAGCTGAGTTCTTTGCAAGATGAATGGCACTTTGACTATCACTGTATAACGTGCCCATATCATGCTCCTTACCCAATTCACCCATAAACCTTTGTAACCAAATCATTTCTTTACTAGCCTCTGTAGCAGCAACATACTCTGCTTCTGTTGTTGAAAGTACAACAACACTTTGGATTTTTGAAACCCAACTGACAGCTGTTCCTCCAACAGTAAATACATATCCTGTAGTGCTCCTCCTGTTATCTCTGTCACCTGCCATATCTGCATCAACATATCCTTGTATGGAGATGTTTGAACCACCAAAGCATAATGCTTTATTTGTGGTACCTTTTAAATATCTGAGAATCCATTTCACTGCCATCCAATGTTCCTTTCCTGGATTGTTCATGTACCTGCTTACAACTCCCACTGCATGTGCAATATCAGGCCTTGTGTAGACCATTGCATACATTAAGCTTCCAACTGCTAATGCATATGGAACTTTAGACATATAATCCATGTCTTCTTGGGTCTTTGGGCACATTTCCTTGCTAAGTTTGAAATGGCTAGCAAAAGGTGTACTAACTGGTTTTGCATTGTGCATGTTAAATCTTTTCAACACCTTTTGTATGTACTCATTTTGAGACAATGTTAATTTACGATTTTTCCTGTCTCTAGTTATTCTCATACCAAGGATTTGTTTTGCAGCTCCCAAATCCTTCATTGCAAATGAATTTTCCAATTTTCTTTTGAGCACATTTATTTCCTGCATGTTAGATCCTGCAACAAGCATGTCATCTACATACAATAACAATATAATATAGCTGCCATCATTTTGCTTTTTCAAATAAACACAATGATCAGAGTGACATCTAGTATAACCTTGTTCAGACATAAACTTGTCAAATTTTAGATACCACTGCCTTGGAGCCTGTTTTAAGCCATACAAGCTCTTCTTCAACCTGCACACTAGTTTCTCCTTCCCTTTCACCTCATATCCTTGTGGCTGCTGCATATATATCTCTTCCTCCAAATCCCCATGGAGAAAGGTTGTCTTTACATCTAACTGCTCAAGATGCAAATCTTCAGCTGCTACAAGACTTAAAATGGTTCTGATTGAAGTCATTTTAACAACAGGAGAAAATATTTCATCAAAATCAATACCTTTCTTCTGTGCAAACCCCTTCACCACAAGTCTAGCTTTATACCTATGTTTTCCTCCATCTTCTTCCTTCAGCCTGTAAACCCATTTATTCTTCAATGTAGTTTTTCCTACAGGCAACCTGACTAAATCCCAAGTCTGGTTATGCATTAAGGAGTCCATCTCTTCTTCCATGGCTACCTCCCACTTCTTCCTGCTTTCAACCTGCATTGCTTCTTCATAACATTCGGGTTCACCGGAATCAATCAACAATAAATAATATAATGAAGGAGAGTATCGTTCAGGGGGTCTACTTATCCTGGTAGATCTTCTAACACCACTTTCAGGTGTTTGGGGTGCTTGTTGTTGTTGTGGTGGTTGCTGTTGTTGTGGTTGTTGATTATTATTATTTTCAGGCACCTTTCCTTTTTCAGTGATTTCATCAAGAACTGCGTATTCCTTGTTTTCCTTTTCCTGTTTCTTTTCCTGCAACTGATTCTTATACAAGACCTTTTCATTGAATATTACATCTCTGCTCCTAATGATTTTGTGATTTTCGTAATCATATAAGCGATAACCAAAATCATTAACACCATATCCAATAAAGGTACATTTCTTTGACTTTGCCTCAAGCTTTGTTCTATTTTCTTTATCAATATGGACAAAGGCCTCACAACCAAAAGGCTTTAAAATAGAGTAGTTTACCTTTTTACATGTCCATGCTTCCTCTGGAACACCACTATCCAAGGAACTTGAAGGCCCTCTGTTTATTAGATAAACAGCAGTATCTACAGCATCTGCCCAAAACTGTAAAGGCAATCCTGCATGCAATCTCATGCACCTTGCACGCTCCATGATTGTTCTGTTCATCCTTTCTGACACACCATTTTCTTGTGGTGTTCTTGGAACTGTCTTCTCTCTGCGAATTCCATGCTCTGAACAGTACCTATCAAACTCTTTGCTGCAATATTCACCTCCATTGTCTGATCTAAGACACTTCAATTTCTTTCCTGTCTCAATCTCAACCAAAGCTTTCCATTTCTTGAAAGTATCAAATACATCAGATTTATTCTTAATACAATAAATCCAAGTTTTTCTAGTTGCATCATCAATAAAAGTAACATAATAACGAGAGCCACCGAGAGATGATACCTGAGCAGGTCCCCATACATCTGTATGCACAAGCTCTAATTTTTCATTCTTCTTTTCTTTCCCAACTCTGAGAAATCTGACTCTCTTCTGTTTTCCATAAATGCAATTCTCACAGAAGTCCAAATCAACATTCTTCAAACTCGGCAACAAATTCCTTGAGTGAAGAATCTTCATCCCCTTTTCACTCATGTGTCCAAGCCTATGATGCCATAATGCTGCATCTGCTCCTTTGGAAGTTAAAGCATTAACAGAGTTAGAAATACCATTGCATAAATACAATGTACCAACCTTTTCGCCTTTTGCTATTACCAGGGCTCCTTTGGTGACCTTCCAAGCTTTATCTGTGAAAGTTGTCACACAACCTTCACCGCCTAACTGCCCTGTTGAAATCAGATTTTTCTTTAGATCTGGAACATGCCTTACCTCCTTTAATAGCCATTGGTTTCCATTCTGCTGTTTTACAAGAACCTTACCCATTCCAACGATTTTATAGGGTTTATCATCACCCAGACGAACTTGTCCAAAATCTCCTTGAACATAGTCATGAAAGTATTTCTTATCAGGTGTGGCATGGAATGAAGCCCCTGAATCTACCACCCAGGAATCAGTAATATTTTCGAAAGAAAGAATCAAAGCATCTTGTAACATCTCACCTGTCACATTTGCTTCATGATTGTTTTCTTGCTGTGCATCTCCTTCTTTTCCCTTCCGAGATCTACAGTCTTTCTTTAGGTGTCCTTTCTTTCCACATTTCCAGCACACTATCCCCGATCTGGACTTGGATCTGCCTTTCCTTGATTTACTGCGATATCCTGAGCTCTTTCCTCTTTCCATTTTTCTTCCTCTAGACTCTGCACTCAAAGCATTTCCCGATGTCTCACCGGAGCTTTTCCGTCGCATTTCCTCGCTAAGGATAGCACCGACAACATCATCAAACTTTAAAGTACTAGATCCAGAAACGGAGTTACTAATGGCCATTACCAAACCATTCCAACTTTCTGGTAATGAGCACAAGAATAACAGAGCTCTAACTTCATCATCAAAGTTTACCCCTACAGAACTTAACTGACTTGTAACTGTATTAAAATCATTTAAATGGTTTGCAACAGATCCACCTTCCGACATATTCATATTAAATAACCGTTTCATAAGAAATACCTTGTTTGAGGCCGAGGGTTTTTCATATAGTTTCGACAACATCTGCATCAAAGCCTCTGTCGTGGTTTCCTTCGAAATGTTGAAGGCGACTGACGCAGCAAGGCACAACCGTATTGTTCCGAGTGCCTTTCTATCGAGAAGGTTCCATTCTTCGTCTTTCATACCCGTCGGCATCTTTGTTTTTCCGCCCAATGGTAGGTATAGATCTTTCTGATACAGATAATCTTCCATCTGCATCTTCCACAGCGAGAAGTTTTGGCCGTTAAATTTCTCGACCCTAAACTTACCATCTTCCGCCATTGCTCCCACTCGAACCAGGAACCCTTCTTTCCTGCGAGTTTATCAGCCAAATAGACCTTCGGCTCTGATACCAGTTGTTAGAAAATTATATATTACAGAGCAATGGAACACATAAAATATTGCAGAAATATAAACACAGAAAACGCACAAAACAAGAGAGACACAGATATACGTGTTTCACCCAGTTTGGGCTACGTCCACCCCGAACAGCCATTTCTATTATCCAGCAAAATGAAGAGACACAACCTACAGCAAATCCGCTGTAATATCCTCTGTTTTCTCTCACAGTCTCACCTCTCTATTTCTCGCTCACAGAATACACATCTATTTCACAGCCTCAAATACAATACCCTCATACAAAGAGAGGGGTTGCCTTCTAGGGCAAAAAACCCTAAACTAAACATAAGTTCTACCGTCAGATCATCCGCCTAATGAACGGCCCAGATTGACTAGAAATTACTATACTTTTACAAGGCAATTTTACAGTTGTTTTTAGCTTCGGGGGCGCTGCCCCCGAAACCCCCCGCCAGGGGGGGCTCCCAAAGGTCGCAGCCGCCCCCCCTAGACCCCCCTTGCAGCGAATATTTTATGGGCGGCGTTGCCGCCCCCATTTTGAACTGGGGTCCTATGTGGCGATACCTTTGAATATAGAAGATAATCAGGCTCCACACCCAACACAATCTAGGCAAATCCCATGCCAATGAAAACAAACATGACCAATAAACCAATGCATAAACCATGCATTCACATCCCAGCAAGATAAACATACATGCAACATGTTACCTGCAAAATCCTCTTGTTGATTGCTCTTTCTCTGCTTGATTTTTTCCCTTTCTTATTATTGTCCAATGTTCTTCTTACACTCCCTTTCTTGTCCCATGCTTGATTTCTTTTGTCTTCCTTGTGTCCAAGTGTTATCTCTCTCTCTTATTTCTCTTCTTCAAAATTGAATGAATGAATGAATGCTCTCTTCCCTTTTTCCCTTATTTTTCTTTTCCTTTTTCTTCATTTTCCTTGCATGCATATTCTTGCCTCTTCATCTTCCTTTTCTCCTATTTTCCTTTATTTCTTGTATTAATTGACATTTATTTCCCTTTTCATTTTCCAATTACCAATGCCAATTTCCATAGCCAATAATAAACCAAAATAGGATCCCAATATAATGTTTTTCCCCACCATTCAGCGTGGAATATGCTTCTCATGACCTTGGTTTTATTTTTACCTTTTATAATGCCCATTTATTATATGGAACTTTAACTTAGGGTTGTAACAAACCCCTCCCCCTTGGGGGAACACCATCCTCGGTGTTCTATGACACTTATGAAAAGCCAAAACTACTGAACTTGACAAACATACTTCTTATGGAGATTTATAACCCAGCTCAATCTTGTATTTACAATGAAAAACTATTGAAAATATGATTAATATATTGCTTATTGGAGCTTTTATAAACAATATTTACAATGATATATATATATATATATATATATATATATATATATATAGATATATATGAGGTTGATTGGTATGTATTGTAGGTGGAACCAGAAGGAGAGTTCCAACCTGAGCCTCAATGCATCCTACAATGGAAGAATCTAATGCTCCAGAACCGAGCAATATAACAACGTAAAGTGCAGGGGAAGTACTTTGGACCCGATGAAGCTACATGGGAGATGACTGATTAGATGCGAGCATTATATATATATATATATATATATATATATATATATATATATATATATATATATATATATATATATATATATATATATATATAGTTCCAACCTGAGCCTCAATGCATCCTACAATGGAAGAATCTAATGCTCCAGAACCGAGCAATATAACAACGTAAAGTGCAGGGGAAGTACTTTGGACCCGATGAAGCTACATGGGAGATGACTGATTAGATGCGAGCATTATATATATATATATATATATATATGTATATATATATATGACTGATTAGATGCGAGCATTATATATATATATATATATATATATATATATATATATATATATATATATATATATATATACATATATATATATATATATATATATATAATGCTCGCATCTAATCAGTCATCTCCCATGTAGCTTCATCGGGTCCAAAGTACTTCCCCTGCACTTTACGTTGTTATATTGCTCGGTTCTGGAGCATTAGATTCTTCCATTGTAGGATGCATTGAGGCTCAGGTTGGAACTCTCCTTCTGGTTCCACCTACAATACATACCAATAAACCTCATTATTAGCATCCTTTATATATCTTTTAAGCAATGAAACATAGAAAACATCATGGAATTTCATTGATGGTGGAAAAGTAAGTATGTAGGCCACTGGTTCAATCCTCTCAAAGATCTCAAAAGGCCCACAATACTGAGGTTCCAACTTGGCACACGATCCAATCTTCAATGAGCTCTTCTTGGGCTTGATATGCAAGTACACATGCTCCCCATCCTAAAACTCATGGAATACCCTACACTGATTCACATGGCTCTTTTTTCTGTCTTGTGTTAGCATCAAATTATTTTTGATAACCTACATCTCCTGCTCCATATCCTTCAACATATCCAGTCCAATCAACACCTTATTCACTTGATCACTCCAACTGATAGGAGTATTACAACTCCTCCCATAGAGAGCCTCAAATGGGCTCATCTTCAAGGATTCTTGATATCCATTACTATAAGAAAACTCCACTAGTGGAAGATACTCCTCCCACTTCCTCTGTTGATGCATGATGTACATCCTCAACATATCCTCAAGAATCTTGTTGGGCCTCTCTATTTTTTCATATTTTGTTGATGATAAGTTGTATCGAAGGCTAACTCTATCCCCAAGCCTACAAACAACTCCTTCCAAAACCTAGAAGTGAACTTGGCATCTCTATCTGATATAATCTTGTTGTGAACCACATGCAATCTCACTATCTCCTTAATGAATACCTAAGCCACGTCACTAGCTAAATTAGTAGAATTTACCACAATGAAGTGAGCTACCTTTTTCAACTTGTCAACCAAAACCATGATGGAGTAATGCTTCACTGATGTCTTTGGAAATCCCGTAATGAAATCCATGGAAATAACCTCCCATTTCAATTTAAAAATCGGATTAAGATGCAACAAACCAGTTGGATGATTGCATTCAACTTTCACCTATTGGCAGTCTAGGCACTTAGCAACAAACTTAGCCACCTCTTTCTTCAAATTATGCCAATAGTATAACTTCTTGATAGCTTTCAAAGTCTTCTGGTATCCTAGGTGGCCTGAATATGGCTTGACATGAAACTCCCTCAAGATAAGCTTGCTCAATTCACCATTGTCCACATAGATCCTGCTCCTGAATCTAACCAAGCCATTTGTTGTGAGGTGATAATCCTCATCCATATCACCTTGTTGATGCAATATCTGCTTTAGTTGTTGGTACTTCTCATCATGTTGCCCTGAATGTAAGATCCGCTCTCGTAAATTTGTCCCATAAGAGGTTACAAATGAAATATGATTCACTTTCACTCTCCTACTGAGAGCATCCACAACCCGTTTCTCTTTTCCTTTGATGTACCTGATCTCATAATCAAACTCACTGAGAGTATACAACCATCTAGCATTCCTTGCATTTAATTTATCTTGGTCAAACAAGTACCTCAATCCACTATGACCACTCATTAAAATGAACCTCCTACCAAGGAGATAATGTATCCATATATTCAATTCATGAATGATAGCTGCCAACTCAAGATCATGAGTCACATAATTCTATTCGTGCTCATTTAGCTTTTGTGATTCATAGCAAGCCACCCACCCTTCCTTCATCAAGAATCCACCAAATCCTTCCTTGCAAGCATCTGTACAAACCACAAATTCTTTATCAGGATCTACAATCCTCAAAACCAGAGCACTGGTAAACAATTGCTTCAACTGATCAAAACTAGCTACACACTCAGTAGTCTATTCAAACTTATTTCCTTTTCTCTGCAAACATGTGATAGGATAGCCAATCTTGGAGAAATTCCTGATGAACCTCCTGTAATATCCTACTAGTCCCATTAATGATCCGACCTCATCCACATTCTTTAGAGTTGGCCACTTCATGATAACCTTAATCTTTTTCTGATACACTTTTATCCCCTCCTTGGAAACAACATGTCCCAAGTAATGAATGTGAGACTAAAAGAAGCTACACTTTCTGAGCTTGACATACATATTATGCTCTCCCAACAATCTCAATATCGATGTCATGTGCTCTGCATGCTCCTCCTTATTCTTTGAATATACTAATATATCATCAACAAATACTATCAAAAACATATCCAGGTTAGGGTGCAACACGTTGTTCATTAAACACATGATGGTGGTTAGAACATTGGTAAGACAAAATGAACCACCACAAACTCATAATGCCCATACCTTGTATGAAATGTAGTATTGTATAGGTCTTCTCCTTTGATGCACACCTAATGATATCTTGATCTCAGATCAATATTCTAAAACATTATATCTCCCTTTAGTTGATCAAACAAATCACCAATCTAAGGCAATAGATACCTATTATTGATAGTCACCTTGTTTTCATGTAATTAATGCACAATTTAAGAGTATCATCCTTCTTCCTTAAAAATAACACTAGTGCATCCCAAGGACATACATTTTTCCTTATGTATCCCTTATAAAGTGTTGGATTTGGAGCCTAATTATCTTCTTTATTAAGAGGTATCGCTGAATTGGACCCAAGTTCGTAATGGGGCGACAACACCGCCCATTTTTTCACTGCCAGGGAGGGCGACCCCGAAGCTAAAAATAGATGTAAAATTTCCTTGTAAAAGATTGTAATTTCGTAGTCAATATGAATCATTCATTAGGCAGATGATGTGGCAGAAGAAATTATGTTTAATTTAGGTTTTTTCCCTAGAAGGCAACCCCTCGCTATATACGAGGGAATTGTATTGTGGCTATGTATATGTGTATTCTAAGTGACAAAAGAGTGAGGAGACTGTGTGAGAGAAAAGAAGAAATTACAGCGGATTGGCTGTAGGTTGTATCTCTTCATTTTTCTGTATAATATAAAAGGAAAGACTGGCAGTTTCTTCGTGGACATAACCAAAATTGAGTGAACCACTTATATCTATGTCTCTCTTGTTTTATGCATTTTTTGTGTTTGTGTTTCTGCAATATTTTATGTGTTCCATTGCTCTGTATTATATAATTTTCTAACATAAATCATCTCTTTAAGTTGGAACATCATCTCCACCCACTCAAGCATGCTCATCATGAAAGGTTCCTTAGAATTTGGTGTTTCTCCCAACATCAACTCAATAGAGAAATCCACCTCTCTATGAGGAGGAAACTCTAGGATCTCTGTAGGAACACATCTTGAAACTACTGTAAAATAGGATGCCTCCTCAAGACTTCATCATCCTCATCCTCCTTCCCTTTGTTAGTGGAAACATGTACTACAAACAATAAACATCCTTTCAGGTGGCCATGCTTATCTTGCATGGTTGTAACCATCCTCACTAATGTAGGTTTTTTCTCTCCCTACAAGACTCTCTTTTCTCTAGTCTTATCCAGGAAATAAATGTTCTTCTCATAGCAATCTACCTTGGTCCTATGAATAAACAACAAATCTATGCCTAGTAGCATGCTATATGAACACAAAGGAAGCAAATTCAAATTTTTTGTTGTAGGCATGCCATTAAGCTCAAATGCACAAGACTTCACCCATTGATGAACTTTTCTCTTGGTCCATGTAGCCAATTGCACCAACTAAGATTTTTCATGCACTTCCTTACTCGAACAACACTAATCCACAAGGTCATCACTAATATATCTATAATTTGATCCAAGCTCAATCAAAATAGAAATAACTTGATCACAAATCTTACCTTTCCATCTCAATAATGGATGTTTGGTGGTCTGCCTACTTGTTATCAATTGTTACATAGATATGGGGAATGATCTGACCCACATTCCCAACTATCTGCGCTTCCTGAGCACTATAGATTTTAGGACTACCACCTTGAAAGAAAGGACAATCCTTCTTGTGATTATCTCTACCACAAATCCAACATTTCAATGGTTCTCTGTCATTGCCTTTATTCTACTGCTTCACCGACTGAGACCCATGTTATTTCTCAGCTGCATTAAACTTCTTATGAGGTGCCACACTTTCCTTGTCACTTGCATCTTGAGATCTTCCTTGCTTCCTAGGCCATCTTCATTTAGTCTTCTCACTACCCTTCTAGTTAGGCTTGAACTCAGGCTTGTGCTTGGACTACTCATAAAAATGCTTCAACTTCTTGATATATTCCTCCAATGACTGAGGCTCATCAAAATCAACCTGGTATTTGAATGACAATGGAAATCCACTGATGAACCTTTGGATCTTTGCTTTCTCATCCTTGAGATAGGGCACATATCTTAACATCTCTAGAAATCTGGTTGTATATTATTTGATTATCATGGAACCCATCCTGAACTCATAGAATTCCTTGGCCTTTCAATTATAATATCTCTCAAACAAGTACTTCTTCCTTAATATCCTTTCAAATTCTGCCCACATCATCTCCTCTTCCCTGATGCCTCTGACATGCTTGACATCTTCCCACCAGATATATGTTTTTCCTTTGAGACTAAAGGTGGCTATCTTTGCTTTCATATTCTCTAAGTAATCATGAAGTCTGAATAATTTCCTCATTCCAAGTAGTTATTCTTTTGCATCTTCCAACTTAGTCATCTCACCATCGAAGGTAGGATGCTTAGCTTTCTTGAAATCTTCTACAAAGTACCCCTTCTCACTCCTATAATGATGCTAATAGTTACAACGATGATGTGTCCCGGAATCAGAGCTAGAATAAAATCCATGAGTACTATCCCTCCTCTCATGTGTATCCAAGAGTCAAACACTCTTCACTGTATCATCCCTGTCCATCATGTACATTTTTCTGAGACCTACTTCCATCTACACCATTAGTCTTTTCTTCCTTCCTATCTCCATGATAGATCCCTAGTTGTCCCTACTTCTACAAATTTGAAATGGTTTGGAGGATGACTGCATTAACCTCATCTTTCTTTTCTTGAGATTTTGCAAGAATTTCCTATGCTTCAATCAACCTCTAATTATTTTCCTTGCAACTTACAATTTATGCCTTCAAACTTCTTAATATATTTGCTATATTAGGAGAGTCACCCTCTCGCTATTATTCAATTGACTTCTCCCATCCTACTAATGTCTCTTCTAGCCCGTACGGGGAGTCATATGAATTGTAATAAACTATTCTTCTCTTCATCTCTTGGCCTTCTATTTCCTACAACATATCACTATTAGATAAAATAAAAGGCACAATAAAAAACATCACCTCAACTTACTACTGGTGAGGCTATTGCATCTGCATAAATCCATCTAGATTAGCATGATACAACATCACAAGCATATCAACTGAAATATTGATATCATAACAATAACAATAAATAACTAAAATGCATGCATGGTAAACATGTAGATATGTGACATGCATGCATAACAATCTGCATTTACCCCAAGGTCTAGTGTTGTGAACATGCTCTAATACCACTTTATAACACCGTACCCCACATTTACCCACTTTTACAAGCTCACCGGGGTAAACATGAGCTGAGAGTTACTATGCATGACCCAAAATCCAAGATACACTTATGGAAATGGGGTATAACTTACCAACTTGTACCAAACTTACTGCAACACCTAGAGACACCAGATCACCCAGATGTCAAACATTTTCCATTACTGACCTTTCCACTAAGTTGGAACCACTTTCAACCAACCTTTACAGCCCATCCGCATGCATGCAGTCTTTTCCATGCAATCAGAAGGCTCTAGACGCATGCACAACTCTTCCTTCGTGCAAGTGTAGCTGAGATTTCTCAGTTCTGTGCCTACAGCCTCAAACTCATTTCTAGATTTTCAGGGCTATCCTATAGGCCAACTACCCAGGTCTACCCAAAACTTTCCAGGACTCTATCAACGATAATCTCAAGTCTACATAATCTAGTTTTAAGCTTATATCTTGTCCAACCTTTCCAAATACACATAATTCATTTAGACAAACTAATTATAAACATAGAACTTGTGGATCATGAAAGCATAACTACTCATTATCTCAATAATTTCATCAAAGAATCATCAAGAAGGCTTATTGCTCTCTCAATCTAGCTACATCAAACACTTGTTATCTCATGCATTCATATAGCCATTCAATAACTTATCAAACCATAAATAAGACCCATAATAAGAACACATCATATAATAAGAATGTACCATGCACATAACCAACATTTAACCAACGTGAATCCATGATAAACCAATTACAAAATAAACACAATAACCAATACTAATGATCATTGATCTCAATAAGAAATAACACATAATAACATATGCATAAAGCCAACCAAGTTAGGGACTTCCATGTACCACCCGACCATAGATTGGGCTAAACCAAATCTTTCTTTTGGCTAATCACCCACGTGCCATATTCGAAGCATGAATGTGGAATCACATGGGATAAACCAAAACAAAACAAACCAAGGAATCTAGAGCTTAAACCACATCCATGCTCAAGCCAAAACGATTTCACCTAAACCGGTTTAGAAATCACCAAAACCAATACAAGCTCAGATGGCTTAGGATTTCTTCACCATACCTAGATGAAATTTTTTGTCTCCACCCACTTGTTAAGAGATTCCTGGAGAAAACCATCTCCACCCTCAACCCTTGGTATTTTCCTGAGACCACCTCAAATAGATCCGAATCCACCGGAAATCCAAAGTCCAACCAAAATGAAAACCCACTATGGAAAAGGAAAGGTTGTACCTCACTATCAATCTAGGAAAACCCCATGTCAATGACAACAAACATTACCAATAAACCAATTAATAAACCATGCATTCACATCCTAACAAGATAAACATACATGCAACCTGTTACCTACAAAATCCTCTTGTTGTTTTCTCTTTCTTTGCTTGATTTCTGCCCTTGCTTACTGCTATCCAATCTTCCTCTTGCACTCCCTTTCTTGTCTCTTGCTTGCTTGTTTTTGTCTTCCTTGTGTCCATGTCCTCTCTCTCCCTTCTTTCTCTTCTTCAAAGTGAATGCATGTACTCTCCCTTTTTTCCCTTCTTTTTATTTTCCTTTTTCTTCATTTTCCTTGCATGCATATTCTTTTCTCTTCATCTTCCTTTTCTCCTATTTTCCTTTATTTATTGTATTAATTTCCATTTATATCCCTTTGCCTTTTCCAATGCCAATGCCAATTTCCATAACCAATAATAAACCACAAGAAGATCTCAATATAATGTTCCCCCCCTCCATTCATCTTGGAATATGTGTCCCATGACCTATGTTTATTTTTTCCTTTTATAATGCTCATTTATTACATGGAACTTTAACTCGGGGCTATTGCACTTATGCATGCAATAGATAAAATATGGAAAATATATAATAGTTAAACAAAGATCACAAACCACAATTAACATAAGATATGATTTGGGAAACCCTTACAGGAGAAAAGCTAGTTGGAAGGTGAGGCTACTACACTCTCTCTTTCTTTGAATGGAAATGGATGCAAGTATAAATGAGTGAGACCTATGGCCCATGAGCTGCTATGGTACATGAATATTCTATGTTCTCTCTCTCTATCCACTCTCCACTACTCTATTCATCTATGAAATAAAATGCAACCCAATATAATGAAACTCCTTTTCCTACTAGTGGCCTGATTATAACACAACCAGATATCCAATTAGTGGTTAAGTTGGACTCATTGAACTCATAATTAGTGTCATAGTATTGAATTTTATAGATTTTTCTTCATCGTGATCACATGGGTAGAAAATTTTCCATAAATAATAGGGGGTAACATGTCATACTCTCGAATCATGGTAGTAAAAACAGGAAGGTCAACTTCTGGGTGTCATAACTTTTGCATACGAACTCCATTTGAGTTATTTCTAGTGTCATTGGAAAGGTATATGAGTGTAGAATAGTGCTAGAGGTTGCCACACTAAAGAGGAAAATTCCCTTCCCCTGATTCCCACACCCCCCGCAGCCCCCCCCCCCCCCAAAAAAAATATTTTTTAATGCCTCTTTTTTAGCATAATCTAATTATTAGACATTTTGTTCCTTTTTTGACATATTTTTTGTTACTTTTGTTTGAAATTTGGTAGAGATTTGTTGGAATCATAAGTTTAAGTTTTGTAATTTGCACCATTAGAATGACCAAGGGCTTTCAAGGGTTCCAAATCCATTTATGTATTATAAATTGTATATTAAATTACAAAAACTCACAATCTCACCCAAAACAGTGTTGTCAAATTTTGGCATAAAAAACCAAAGTATCTAATAGTTAGACTATGCCTTTTTTGTTTTACCTTTTGTTCAACAGTGATAACTAGATCACCACCCAACAAATATGCAAAATCAAAATTAGCCCCCAAAAATATTGATCCCAACACTAATGAATGTGACATACATGGTTTTCTAGCAAAACAACCCACGTTAATTAGATATGGATCCTTTGCAACATAGTGTTAAAGCATTAACTAAAGGTTGTAGTATATCTCTTATATGTTTTAGTCCTTTAGGGCATATTTTCCAGCCAAATTTTCTTGAAATCTTATAGGTATTTGTTAGAATCACAAGTTTGAGTTGTGAAATTTGTATTATCCAAATGCGCCGAAAATTTTTCAAAACCATTAAATCCATTTATGTATTCAAAAACTCTTCCCTCTCCTACCGATAATGTAACCAATATCCTTCAAGTGAAATATCCTTTAAAATATTTATTAGATGACCTGACTTCGCTTGGTACCGAATCATCCATAATGTGGCAGGCAATACAGTTGATCGGCGTTGCAATTCTTAGAGGTGATGAGAAAATCTTCTCCTTCAAAAGATCATCCTCTCAATAATCCACTCATGGCTCGTAGAAGTCCATATCGGAGACACAAACAATTACATAATAATTTCAAACCCTAACCTTTCACCCATGACCACATCGCAAGATACTTGAAGTGCAATGTGATTAGATAGAAGGCAGCCTAGCGAAGAAAGTTTTTTAAATATTATTGCATTTTAATTTCACAAAATATAGTTTTTAAAATACTCAAGGAAGGAATGTTGATTGATTTCACAAAATATACTTGCAGGCCAAGTTAGGTAAAGTGACACTGCCATACCAATGTGTCCACACACGCCAAAATTTTCGGAAAATTCCTATGCCAGAGATATTTGTCGGCCTGTTTAATGCAACAATGGAAATTCATGGAAGAAACCAATGTGGGGGGTCGTCCACTTCATGTCCAAATTTTGTGATCTTTGCGGCCAGCTCACTCGCCCCATGTGACTGAAACCTTGAGATAATTGTTTTATCGAGATAATGTAATGACAAGCGTTTTTATGGTTAACTGTAGTGCCCATTGCTTCTTGGAACTTACATACATTGTGTACTAACCTAACTATTATATAGGAGTCGTCTACCGAGGTGGAGGAAATTGTTTGGATGGCTAAAAGTGATCGGAATTTGGGCAAAAAAAAATTCAAAAAATCTTGTAGATGCAGTGTTTGAATCATGTTTTTGATGGTGGAAATGGATTAAACACCATCAAAAGCGTCTAGGACACCTAAAATTTTGAAGTTTAACAACTATAACTTGGATTTACAAAAATCCTGCCGATTTTCTTTAAATATCACCGGAATTTCCACAACTTTCCTGGCAATTCCTCCAGCTAGTTAGACTACAGCCATAGTTGTCATGGTGTCAACCCGAGTAAATATGTTCAAAAATAGAAATAGAGATTTCCATAAACATTAGGAACATAATTAATAAGAAGGTAGTGGGTGGTTGTTGAATTTTTTTTCCTAATAATTCAGTTTAAAAGCATATAAACTTCAAATAAATATAATAACAAATCAAAGGCACACAAAGATCAACCATGTTTTAGGAATATTTTCCAATGTATTGTATAAACAATACCTTATAATACACATATTGTTATACAACACATAGAAACCTTTTACCCCTTATTATATGCTCAATATATTATTTCATTTTTTCCTCATTTTTAATGCCCTAATATGAATGCATGAGGTATGGTATTGCTTTGTTAGTGAAGCCCCTGTGATAAGCCCATGATATTTGTCCATGTTACTATTGTTTGGAGACTTCTGTGGTTAGGGTTTGAAGATTTTAGATTCGGAAAATCCATAGGTGCCATTTTTACTCAATGTTTCGAGTTGCAAACAAGACTCATCATCAAGATATCAAAGTCAAGAGAAGGAAGCGAGAGATAATTGAATAAATAGGGAACAGGCCTGGACTTTGACGTCTTGTAAGACGTATTTTGGGTTTCAAGACGTATTTGATGGGAAGCTAAAAATTTAACCCGTTAGACATGGCGTCTCTTTTATATCTGCAACCCGTCAAAATGATGTCTGATTTCAAATTTAAACCGTCAAAAATGATAATACCAATACCATTTAAGGGATTTTCCACTTAGCATAAGTTTAAATATAAGTAGTTGCTTGCTTTCTCAATCTCTTCGCCCCGTATTAAATCCACAACTCCGCCATAAAGCATAATTGCATTAAATATTTATAATTGGGAATTCAAGTTTCCAACAACTATTCTGCACTCTCAAGCTCTATAACTGGGAATACTCATATTTATTTTTGGAAACCGAATGCAATTGATCTTTTATCTATACAATTCACATCAATTTGTTGTATAATGCAATGTCGTATAACACCCATAAGTATTTCTAATTAGAATTTGTGTGTTTATAACTAAATTGGTTAAGGGCTCAAACTTTGTACAATCCTAATAACCAAATTGTTGTCTCAACTAAAAACTTTCTGGAATAATCTTTTAAGAAGACACCATATGATTATAAGTTTTTAAAATAATTATTATATAATAATATGAGTGATTGCATATATGAAATTCCAAATTTGATATGTTATTTATTTGTATGCACTTGTCATATGCATTTTGAAACTTCACATATTCAAATTTAAATGGATTGAGATAGCATTTATACTAATAGTACTGAATGCACCCAGAATGTTAAATTTATTGACCTAAGCGTATCTATGCACTTCACACTTCCTCAAGAGTTGAGAGGCCATCCTAATCCCACTCGCATGCCCGACCAGGGTTTAAAATGTCTATAGTTTACATCATTGCTATCAGTGCAGTAAAAAAATAAAAAAAATAAAAATTACTATTGTGTATTTTTTAAAATAATTTAATTGTATTTTTTAGTGGACTTTTAAAAATAATTTAATTGTTTTTTTAGGTTTAATATTGATTTAATTAATTATAATATATTTTGGGTAGTTTTATAAATTAATTGTTTTAATGATTAAATGAAATTGAAGTTCAATTTAATATAATTATAACACATAACTCTTAAATAAGTAGTAAGGATTATTTGTTTTGCTTATATTTTCAAAAGTCTGAAGAATTTATAATGCTTTGTATGAGTAAGAATAAAAATAAATTATGGATATCTCATTATTATAAATCTTTTAGCCAAAAGCATTAAGTATGAGCCTTAGTAGTTTTTTCCTTGATCAATTCTCTCTCTCTCACACACACATATATACTCAATTAAAATCATATAAAATTTAAAGATATAAAAATTAATGGAATTAAGGTCTAATTATTTTTCATTATATAAATAGAAAGTTATCATATGAATAACAAAATCTATATCCTTAAATCCACTTTGCAAATTGAAATAGTTTTTAATGTCAAATATTTTATAACATAAAATAAAATTGAGAATGAAATAACTTATCCCTTTAATTTGAAAATAAGAGACTATATGATTAAAAAGAGAGAGAATTAAACAAAATATATTACTATGGAATAAAATTGCAACAATTAACATGTTTATGCTAACTTAGGGAAAAGAAGGCACTTTTAGAGAAATATTAATGAAAATTGAGATGCAAAAGTAGTTGAAACTTGAAAGAGAATTTCGAGAGAGGTTGGCATTCACAAATTTGCGTAGAACGTAAAATGAAGGGCATGAAAAATACAAAAACGTCAAAAAATTTCCATTTGAGAGACAGGAAGGATTTGAAATTCCAGGCCTAATAGGGAAGTTGAAGCAAAATACAAATATAAAAGGCAAAAGATACCATAAAAGGAATAACATGTTGGCAGACAAAAAGAAGGTGAAAAATAAAAAATTGAAAGAACCATAAAGTACCTAAAAATAGGGGACAAAATTAAATAAAGAACAAAAGTAAGAAAGAATAGAATAAAGAGAAGAATATTAATAATCATAAAACAAAATAGAAAAATAATAATAATAATAAGAAAACTTAAATGAAAAATAATATTATGAATAAAAAAAATTTATAACAAATAGTAAAAACAAGGTAATAATAAAAAAAAAAGAAGAATACAAGAAATAAAATCATTACAATAATAAGACAAAAAGAAATAGAAAAAGAAACAAAACAAAGATAAATACAATTACAAAAAGTGGGATAGAATAGAAAATGGAAATGAAAAAAATAAGAAAGGTAAAATAGAATAAAAAACATATAATATAATAGAATAACAAAGGTTAAGGAATAGAGAAAAAAATTGAATAAAATAAATAAATAAATTTAAGACTCTATCTCTTTTGGGGCTTAGTAGATTTAGATTTAAGATAAATCTAAATTGGTCTATAATATATATTCAATTAAAAATGCAACATAGTTAATTTAGTCTAAAATTTAAATATGTTATAAAAACTTAAATCTAGATAAATAAAAAACTATGACAATTCCTCACAATATAAATAAATAAACAAGAGCCATGTGGTGGACAATGTCACTTCCCTTATATATGTGTTTTCTACATGTAGTTTTAGATTGTTTAATTAAATTTATATGGTATTCATGTCCTTGTGCACGTGGCCTAAGAGATTTGTATTTCAAAACTAATTCTAAAATCTAAAAACATAATTAAACCAAATTTATATCTCACAATCAATTATATTTCAATATTTAAAATAACTTTAAATGTCAAACATCAAAATACAATTATAAAATTTAATTCCAATTTTAGAGAAATTTGATTATAAATCTAGACTCTAAATGGAAAAGAAAGTGGAATTTATGATCTCCTCAATTTCAAGAAAGAGATTTTAGGTAATCCCCATTAAATAAATAAATGATATTTAAAACTAATTTTTTTTAAACATCTAGTTCAACCCTCAAGTCAAATAAATAAAATATATTTACTTAAAACTACCAACTTAATCTCTTGTTGATTCATATCTCCCAAGAATGTTGTTTGCTTCAACTAAGTGAGCCAAGAATGGCAAGGAAGCTTATTAGCACAATTAACCTAGATCAACACATCTCTCACATCTTCTCAGTTCGTAATATCTCTATGATGAAGGTATTTTTCAGAAGCCAAATCAACCTGATATTTGTTCTCTAATCTTTTCATTTTTACATTTAATTTCAGTTTAAATAAGATGGGCTTGAATTGCTATTGTAACCAAAGTAATAGAAAATGATAATGATTATGTCAGGTATTTTGTTTGATTATCTATTATTACTTTGGTTCCCATGTTTAAGCTACTTCTGCCTAGATATCATTCTTGAAATTATTTGTCGTACATCCAAAAACTGTACAGTGATTCATGAAGAATGGATTTGGTTTCATGCCACCAAAAAAATGCATTATTTGGTAGGATAGAGGCAAGAATATCTTTTATTCAAATTAATATAGAAGGGAAAAGGAGGTGATCTTAACCCAAAACATAAAGCTTCAACGCAATTTTTGGAAATCTGTGTAGAAATTATGGTGTAGATTTGCAACTACTCATGAAGTTTTAATCAAAATCACAAAACAAAAATCTACTTTACTACTCTGTGGAAGTTAATTCACACTTTATAACAAAAATATCAAACATGCAATAAAAAATAAGACATATGCACACTATAGTTTTCCTTAGGAAAGCAATCTACTAAAAACCCCAATTTATGCTTGCATTAATCTGATGAATAGAGATGTATTACAATTGTTTTTCTCAACTGAGCACAACCTGCAAGTGAATAACCTATCTCTTTGCTCATTGAGAAGCTCTAACCCACACTTAGTCAATTTTTTCCTCTGCTTAAGCCCTTTCCTTGTACGATTCCTGAGAAATTAGGCCCCTATTATTTAGGAATTTCTCCAAAATGGATTGCGCAATTCCTAAGGTTGATCATCTGACTGCATGCAAAACTTGTACACCCAAGACTAGTCTACAACTGATGTTACACTACCTT
This sequence comes from Pinus tabuliformis, assembly GCA_031772625.1. NCBI lineage: Eukaryota > Viridiplantae > Streptophyta > Pinopsida > Pinales > Pinaceae > Pinus > Pinus tabuliformis. The sequence continues at coordinate 1,267,441,228 of CM062820.1, read as the reverse complement.
GGAATCTCCACCACAACTTGGGAACTAGAATTCTCTACATGCAATAGTTATTTTGGGTTGATTGATTAGTTAACTAGATGATTACTGAGTTTGATTGAGGTCCCACCACACAACTGACCTTCCACTAGTTCCTCCAACAATTGGAACTAGTTTAACTGAAAACAACTTGAGATAAATGAATTTTATTGCTACAAATTTTCAATCACACATGCTTAAATGAACTATAATCCTCCAACTCAAATTTACTGAGTAAACTGAGTGACACAAGCCATGTCACACAAGTTAACTACATCCAAGTTGTCTGTTGTTGGGTAGCGGAGGTCCCGCGTAACAGTTTTGGGTCTAATAGCCTAGAAGTTAGGATAAAAATATTGTAAACCTCTGAAATATGTGGAGCGCGAAATGTAAAAAATCGAGTTAAAGGGTTGTCCGCCCAATAAATAACATAGAAAAATAGGAAGTAAGTCGTTCGCACACCATAGGAAGGTATAAATAGAGCATGGCTCTATGGGGAGAAGGCAATGCTTTTCTTAGGTATGGTCTTGGATCTGAATTGTAATGGGTTTTTGAGGAGAAAAGTCTGAAAGCGTCTGTAAGTCCGAGTCGAGGGTATTGGGGAAGGGATAGAGGCTCTATAGCTGTGTGCGCAGAGGCCTAGAAGAGTCCATAGCTGTGTGCGTGGACCCCTGCAACTGAGTGCGCAGGTGGATCTGGATGTACTAGTGATTAAGTGGAAATAAAGATAAGTTGCTTATGTAATTATGTGTTAAATCTGAATTATTGTGGATCTGGATTTTTATATGGTTAAAATAATTGTTTGATCTATGCGCATATGCTTATGTTATGAATGTATGTGAATCTGAGTCCATTCTAAATGCGCGAACAGGTAAATTTGATAAATGTTTGCTTAAAGACCACAATAAATAGATTGAATACATAAACAACGCAATAATAAGTAGTAAGGATTATTCTAAGTTCGGATTGGCGTGAAGCAGAGCAACGTGAAACTGCAGAACGACATGCGAACCCTCCAGACCACATCTAGACATCCCAAGGGTGCGGAAACTTGGTTCCAGCACCCTCCCCTACTACCTCGGGTGAGACCTCAGCCTGCACACCACAGGCTGTTGCTGAAAGGACTGGTAGCTACGGGATTTGTTTGGCTAAATAATTTTTCCAAACCTGGGTTAGGCCCATATAAGCCAACAAATGGTTTCGTTGCCGGGACCGGGATCTGCCTAAGGGGTGTCTGATGTGGAATGCGGGGACTCTGTAGAAAAAGAATTGAAGGATCGAAGGGACCAAGAGCAGTAGTAGTTCGGAGTACGGTGGCAGAATTGGCAATGACGAGCGCGATCCAGCTACCGATATTCAAAGGAGCAAGAAGCGAAGACCCAGAACAATTTTGGTTCGTGCTGACCTTAGTATGGAACGCACATAGGATTGCAGATGATAATATTAGAAAGGCTACCTTGGTTAGCGCGTTGCAGGACCAGGCGCTGACATGGTACATAAAGTACTCTAGCGATCACCCAACTGTGGGGACAGCAGAAATCCAGACAAAACTAAAAAAAGAGTTTAGCCAATGAAGCAGGAGCCAGACGAAGCATTGGAGGAGACAACGAAGAAACAGTAGGACGACGAGTGTCACTCAGAGGGAGGTGAACCGCAATGCCAAGGCAATGCGTCGTGCCACACCAATGAGTGACTCGAGACAAGTCACGATGATTGTGTTGGGGGGATGTTGGGTAGCGGAGGTCCCGCGTAACAGTTTTGGGTCTAATAGCCTAGAAGTTAGGATAAAATATTGTAAACCTCCGAAATATGCAGAGCACGAAATGTAAAAAGTCGAGTCAAAGGGTTGTCCGCCCAAGAAATAATATAGAAAAATAGGAAGTAAGTCGGTCCACAAACCATAGGAAGGTATAAATAGAGCGTGGCTCTATGGAGAAAAGGCAATTATTTTCTTAGGTATGGTCTTGGATCTGAATTGTAATGGGTTTTTGAGGAGAAAAGTCTGAAAGCGTCTGTAAGTCCGAGTCGAGGGTATTGGGGAAGGGATAGAGGCTCTGCAGCTGTGTGCGCAGAGGCCTAGAAGAGTCTGCAGTTGTGTGCGCGAACCCCTGCAGTTGAGTGCACAGGGCAGATCTGGATGTACTGGTGATTAAGTGGAAATAAAGATAAGTTTCTTATGTAATTCTGTGTTAAATTTGAATTATCGTGGATCTAGCTTTTTGTATGGTTAAAATAACTGTTTGATCTATGCACATATGCTTATGTTACGAATGTATGTGAATCTGAGTCCATTCTAAATGCGCGAACGGGTAAATTTGATAAATGTTTGCTTAAAGACCACAATAAATAGATTGAATACATAAACAACGCAATAATAAGTAGTAAGGATTATTCTGAGTTTGGATTGGCACGAAGTAGAGCAGCGTGAAGCTATAGAACAGCACGCGAACCCTCCAAACCACATATAGACATCCCAAGGGTACAAAAACATGGTTCCAACACCCTCCCCTACTACCTCGGGTGAGACCTCAACCCGCGCTCCATGGGCTGTTGCCGAAAGGGCCGGTAGCTGCGTGATTTGTTTGGCTAAATAATTTTTCCGAACCTGGGTCAGGCATATATAAGCCAACATCTGCTGATGTGGAAATTTGAATTTTCTCAATTTAATCAGGGCAAAATCAAATTGAGAATTTCTTACCACATTTTTCACCACTCCCTCTCAGCAAGAAAATGATTATCAACCACCCCTATCCTGCACCTATGGAACTCGAACTTCCCTCTTGACAAGGCCTTTGTCAAAATGCCAACATCTTGTTCCTCTATCGGAATATAGTGTAGCAACATTATCTACCTTTGCACACAGTCCCGTAAATGGTGATATCGGATATCTATATTGATATGTAATGCAAACTTGAAGGAGATGGAAAAATTGCAAGTAAAAATTGTATGTGTTGTAGGCAATGGATCACTTTGAAAAACACATAAAATAATGGATTTTAAACTTAGTTAACAACATTAAATAGATAAAATATACCATATCAGAAACACATGGATTTACAATACTCAAAACGTAAATATTATATCTACAATGGCTTCAGAACAGTAAAAAACCCTTCCTTGGGCTTTTGTTGGGCTCAATTTGGCCAAAAACTGAAGAAGTTATGCTCTCTCTCAGTTTTCCCTGCTAACTGATCTACAAAATGCATTCGAATGCTATCCATCCTACGAATTTGCCTTTTTTGACTGTGTCGAGCAACAATTTCGCCTAGTAGCAGTGAGAGTCACGTCAGATTGGGTGTGAAATGTCATGTACTTCAATTTCCCAGTAAGGCATGTAGGCAAAAAACCAATGCCACATTGGGCCATGCAACCAGGGGTTGGGACTAACTGCCTGCCCCTGTCGACATAGCCCCTTGGCTCTTTGCATATGGTTCCATGTGCCATAAGAGCCAGGGTTTATCCCCATTTTTCCACATCCCTCGTTATAATTTTCTGATGAGCCCTCCGCTATGATGGCACTAGTCATATGGTGACCTTGAACCATGGGTTGGTCCCTATTCCTCCATTCACGACTCCCAGCGCTCCGTGCCAAATGTGTTATGGTTACATGGCTCCATATGATCCGAGGCTAGTCCCCAAGACTCCGCCCCTAATGGTTTAACACTATGTGTTATGGAATGTGACTACATGGTGGTAAGGTGACTAGGGTTGGTCCCTAAACTCTGTCCTCACAACTATTGGTTATGGGGAATATATGTTGTGTTCCTATGAAAGATTATCGTGGGTGCTAGTACCTTGGGCCGAGGCTAAGCTCGAGCCCTCAAATCCCCTTCCTACAGTCTTGTGGGCGTGGGGTGATGGGGGCCCAGGCTTAGCCTCAGCCTCATCCCCCAAACACAAATGACATAAACTTTAATACCAATTCAGAAATATAGTAGTTAAGAACCACCACGTGCCCTAGTGGTAAGGCTTTGCAATGCTGCTCAACCGGTCTCGTGTTTGACTCACCCAAAGGCCTGTTCGACCATACAAAAATTTTAATGCATCGTTGGGAGGGCACATGATTACCCTCCATTAGCCCATGTGGTTGCCCTCCATTGGCCCACATGGCCTCCATTCATTGGACCACATAAACACCACTTCAACCAATCAGAATGCAGTAGAACCGAACGAATATGGAGTGGTCAAGTGGAAACCTACCATTGGCCCAAATTGTATAGTCAACCTTCCCAGTCACCCTACCCAGTCAGCAATCCTGCATCCAACCTGCAACTTTTTTACCTATTTGGGAAAACAATCTGAACGTGATATCGGGAGCATACAATATCGATTTTGAGTGATTCAAGTTACATTGGATTTGGATTTAGGTCATCAATATCTACGCTCTAGTACAAGTTTTGAGAACTTTTGAACACTTTGAATTTTGAGCACTTTACTAATCCCCTGGATCACTCCTCCCAACTAGAAGCTTTTGGACCTCCAAAAGACTATTTTCAGTCAACAAACAGATGAGGGTATAGTTCCCTCACCCTTCAAATTTCAATCCATTTGGCTTTTCTTGGTTTTGTACTTTTGAGCCCCCTATGAAGGTGCTTCCCGTTCCTTCTTCTTGAAGTTCTTGTTTCTCTATCAAGGATAGGATCTTGCTGCAATTCTTCAAGATATTTAGAAGAGAAAACTTATGTTAAAGAAATATGAACATTCTCTCCTACATCTTCAATCAAAGGAGGCTTACCCAATTTCAAGTTCTTTTCACCTCGAAGTTTTTCTTTGTTGATGCAAAGCCTTACTTCATCTCCAACCTAAAAATTGTGGTCAACACGACGTTTATCATGTCTAGCATTGTATTTGGCTTGACTCTTCGCCGCATGTGATCGACATCACCATGCACCATTCTTCCTTAAAGCCAAAACACTAGGAGACCCACAAGAAGATGTATTAGAACTATTGTTATGTTTTTCAAGTAGCTTTTGCATTTGCTTCTTGATTCTTGCATTCTCTAACACTGGCATCTTGTTCAAACCAATGGTCAAAAATGATGCATCCTTCTGCAAATGAACTTCATGATGTTTTCCTCTTTTGGGAGGAAATACATTAGATTCCTAAAACATCTTATCACATGTGTTAATAACTTAAACTAAATCTAATTTTAATCTTGCATCACATTCTTGGAAGGCTTTCGATAATCATCAATAATGCAAAATTCTAACTAGCATTAACAAACCTCTTCATTTGTCCAACATTCACAAGTGATAAATTCAACTTCTTGCTATGTGCTATAATACTGTAATCAATACCATCTTTAAAAAAATTATAATTGTTCTCATGGCGATGAAAGATGCATTTCCTGTCATATAAGTATGGGCTTCCCAAAACAATCCCACAAATGTCAAGTGGTACTACATCAAGTTCTACCTCATCAATAAAATTTGCAGTGATGGAAAATGTAAGTATGAATTTTCTTGTCACTTGCGATTTGGAATTGTCACATACCTAACCCAAAGGATAAGGTTTAGGATGAGGAATCGTTTCCAAATTTAGCTTATTGACAATGTCTTCTGAAATGAGGTTTTCTTGTGATCCACTATCAAACAAAGTATCCGCTGTGTTATGTTTTGTGATGACTCTAATATGGAAAATCTCTATTCTTTCTCTTTCATTTTGAGTTTCAATGGGTTTACCTAAAGAGATAGTACTTGCAATAGAATCCTTACCTTTCAATCCCATGGCTATGATTTTTGTTTCATCTCCAGAATCAAATCCTATGGTGTGGTTGCAACAATATTTTATTTCTCCTTGTTATTAAATTTTTTGGCTTGCATCTCAGGATGAATTTTCCAGCAGTGGTCTTCATCATTCCCTTCTTTGGAAAAGTGCTTACATGTGAGTTTTTCTCCCTCCTTCTTGACTCAAGCATTATTTTTATCCTTTCCTTTGAACTTCCCTTTTCCTTTGTCTCTAGATTTAAATGACTTCTCACTAGTTTCTTCATAAACATTCTTCCCTCTTGTTTCTAAATGAGTTTCCTGTACACAAACTTCATCTAGTTTCGTAGGGTTAAACATGAGAATTGTGTGTCTTAAATAACCATGCAATCCTCCAATGTATTTTAGTAGAGTATCTTGGGAGGACAAATCTATACCCAAAATCAAATCTCTTTTCCTAAATTCTTGAGTATAGCTTTTCACATTTTGTATTATGCTTCTGCCGAGCTGAGCACCACATATATTTGCTTCTTGTTGTACTAGGAACAACTACAGATCCAACACTGGAAATTCCACCTGATGTACTCTTTCAGTCTGATGGACTCCCCACCCAATCTACATCTTTGAATCCACACAGCTTCACTCCCTCTATCCATTTGTACCATAGTCCAAACTAGGTAGTGCCTTTGAGGTACCATAATTTAACATGCTTAGCTGCTTTCCAAAATAATTTGGTTTTCCTAACCATAGCTTGGCTTAGATGGTTGATTGCATAGCACATATTTTGTCATGTGTTCACAAGATACATGATTGAACCCACTAGCTTCCGATAAATGGTAGCATCTACTTCTTCACCTGAAGTGGCATCCTCCTTCCTCCAGTTGGACGCTAGAGGTGTCTCCATGGGTTTACAACTCTCCATGTGGAATATTTGTAGTATCCCGTTTGAATACTTGCCTTGAGATACAAATAGTTCCCCATCACCATGTCATATTTCCAACCCGAGGAAGTAGTGCATGAGACCCATGTCCTTCATTTCAAATTCCCTTGCAAGTTCCTCCTTGCAAGATCTCATCAACTGCTCATCACCAATTAAAATCAAATCATCAACATCTACGGAAATTATAATCAATTTACCTTCTACCAAGATATGATAGGGGCTTCCATCTACTTCAATTTTGGTGAAGCCAAGACAGATGAAATAGTTATCCATCCTGATGTACTAAGCACGAGGTGCTTGTTTGAGACCATACAATGCTCACTTGAGTCTGCACACATGATACTCCCGATCAAATGTTTCAAAGCCTTCTGGTTGTTTGATGTACACCTCCTCCTCAATAGCTCCATTTGTTTTTACATACATCTGGTGGATCTTCCACCCCAACTATGCAACCAGTGTAAAAATTGATACAATGGATGAGTACCTTACTACAAGAGCAAAGGTCTCCTCATAGTCAATTCCATTAACTTGAGAGTACCCCTTAGAAACAAATATGGCCTTATACTTCTCTTTGATTTCATCTGCTGCCTGCTTCACCTTGAAGATCCATCTCGAACCCACCACTGATTTGTCTATTGGTCTTGGGAACACTTCCCAAACACTATTTTTTACAATGGATTCATATTCCTCCACTATTACATCAACCTATACAGGTTTCTCTACTACTTACTTTAAAGAGGATGGCTCAGTGTCTACAAGCTCATTCATTGGAACCATGCAGCTAGTGTACCGATCAAGTGACCTTCTCTACCTGCACAAATTTGAAGGAGCACCCACATTCTCCCTCGTATCTTGTACAAGTCCGTTAGCTTCCCTGGTTCTTTTTCTACCTTCTCTAGATGATTTTTCTTGAGTGGTTGTCTCCACTCTATGCTCCTTAATTTTTGGTTTCTCCACAACTTCCCGAGGCTCCTCCTTTGGAGCTAAAAACTCATCTTCTGGTGGGATCTAAAGCTCCCTCTCAAGAGAGAATTGCATCACTTGCTCCTAATCAAACTTTACATCCCTTCGCACAACTCTCATTCTGAGGGATGGAAAGTATATGCAGTAGTTGTGTGGATTTTAGTTGAGACAACAATTTGGTTACTAGGATTGTACAAAGTTTGAGTCCTTAACCAATTTTGTTATAAACACACAAATTCTAACTAGAAATACTTATGGGTGTTATACTAAATTGCATTATACAACAAATTGACATGAATCGTATAGATAAAAGATCAATTGTATTCGGTTTCCAAAAATAAATATGAGTATTCCCAGTTATAGAGCTTGAGAGTGCAGAACAGTTGTTGGAAACTTGAATTCCCAGTTATAAATATTCAATGCAATTATGCTTTATGGCGGAGTTGTGGATTTAATACGGGCATGCCGGAGAGATTGAGAATGCAGGCAACTACTTGTATTTAAACTTATGCTAAGTGGAAAATCCCTTAAATGGTATTGGTATTATCATTTTTGACGGTTTAAATTTGAAATCAGACATCATTCTGACGGGTTGCAGATATAAAAGAGACGCCATGTCTAAGGGGTTAAATTTTTAGCTTGCCGTCAAATACGTCTTGAAACCTGAAATACGTCTTACAAGACATCAAATTCCAGGCCTGGACTAAATTATTAGGGGGGTGTTCAATGAGAACCAGCTGCCCTTTTTTTAATTTCGTTGTTAATGTTTATGAAAAGTGTCATTGCTATTTCTGAAAATATTTACTGGGTTGACACCATGATAGCAATATATAGTGGACTATGTACGTAACTTCCAAGAAGCAACGGGCGCCACCATGGACTTGTATGAGCCACGTGTACATTATGGACAGGATGATCTTCCAAAGGAGTAGATTTTCCCATAGCCTCTCACCATTGGGATAGCAATCAACTGTATTGCATGTCACATTAGGGATGATTTGGCATCAATCAAAGTGAGGTCACCTAATAGAGATTTTATTGGAGATTTCACCTCAAGGATATTGGCTACGGTGTTGGTAGGACAGGGGAGGTAACTAAAGAAGAAAATTTGGTTCAATCCTTTGGTGCCACATCAAGAGCCTTAAATGATTTTCTATTGGCCCCACATTTTGGTTAAGGTCAAATTTAGTGATTTTTTTGTTTTTTGGTAAAATTATGTTTTTTGTTGTTTTTGCTTGAAATGAGTGTTTGAATGTCTAAATAGATTTAATGTTTTGAAAAAAAATTGGATCATCTTATTAAGTAGATTTCACAATTCAAATTTGTGATTCTCTTTTTTTAACCATGTGGTGAATTGGTATCTTCTTGGACTAATTTAAGGGAGACCCAGGATCAACCATCATTGTTGCCACTATAACACCAAGAGTATATCCAACAACCTGCAACCTAGATATATCAAATTCTTATGATTTAGCAAGAGTCGAGACTCAAGGATAAGGGGAGTCTATTCCTTGAGCCGATATCGTAGCAGGACACCATACTCAATGAGATTTGAACCGTGGCCTCGTGGACTTCACCCAACGAAACTTACCATTCAAATACTTATGGGCAAAAAAAATTGACTAGAAAAAATGTCCAAAAAGAGCCTAAACGTATAAGAGTTAGACTACGACCTTTGGTTAATGGGCTAACAATTGACTTTGCAAAGGATCTAAATCCAATTAATGTGTATTGTTTTCCTACAAAATCGTGTTTGTCGCCTTAATTTGTGTTGGGATCAATGTTTTTGGGGGCTAAGTTTGATTTTGCATAGTGATCTAGTTATCACTATTGAACAAAAGGTAAAATAAAAAAGTTGTGGTCTAACATTTAGACGTTTTGTTTTTTTTTTGCCAAATTTTGACAAAACAATTTTGGGTGAGATTGTGAATTTTGTTATTTAAAATGCATAAATGGATTCGACACCCTTGAAAACCCTTGGGTACTCAAATTGTGCAAATTACACGAACTTAGTAGAATGCTTTCCCTAGGAAAACTAGTGTGCATGTGTGTTATTTTTTATTGCATGTCTGAGATTTTTGTTTTAAAGTGTGAATTACTTCTGTATAGTAGAGTAGGTTTGTGTCTTGTGATTTTCATTAAATCTTCATGAGAAGTTGCAAATTTACATCATAAGTACATGAGATTTATGTTTTAAAGTGTGAATTAACTTCTATAGAGTAGTAGAGTAGGTTTGTGTCTTGTGATTTTGATTAAATCTTCATGAGAAGTTGCAAATCTACATCATAATTTCTACATGGTATAAAAGTAGGATTCAAAGTAGAAAAAAATTCAAAGCTGTTTATCAGGAGGATCGAATTTGCAGTTCAGTGTAGTAGGATCTCTTCAAAGATGAGAAGATGATTGTCAAGAGTTTGAGGCTAGAGTATGCCTTGGAAGGCACCTCTAATTTCATCACATGGAAGGATCACATGGAGGCAATATTGGATGACAATGGATTGCTAGAATACATCAAGAAAGATGTTGCAAAATCACAAGCATATGATGCCCAAACCCTAGCTTAGTGGAAGAAAGATGTAGCCAAGGTGAGGAGAATAATCTTGGAGGGAGTATGGGACCACATTTTCTAAAATCTACCTGAGAAAGAAACTCCATTCGCAATGTGGAAAGCACTAACATAATTATTCAAGAATAGTAGTGACCACAGGAAGTTGGCGCTCAAGGATAAACTTCGAAATATCAAGATTAAGAACAATGAAACTGTTCCACACTGTCTGAGTAGGTTCACACAATGTCATGATGAACTTGGTGGGGTTGGTGTTAATGTTGCAAAAGATAACTTGGTAATCCTAGCCCTTCTAGGCCTTCCCAAGTGCTCGCATAGCTACCAAGATTCAGTGAACGGGAGGGAGAAACCACAGAATTGGGAATGCTTATGGTCTGATTTGGTACAAGAGGAAATAAAGGGGAATACCAGCGATGGGACTTCATCCAAGGGCGAGAATGAAGAAACATTTACATTAGTTGGAAAGGCAAGGAAGGCAAAAGGGAAGAAATCTCAATCCAAACCAGAGTCCAGCTAAGGGCACAAGAAGAAATATTTGCCCAAAATTAAATGCTTCCATTGTCATGATTTTAGGCAATATGCCACGAAATGTCCACACAAAAAGGAAAGCAAGAAGACCTCAGGAGGAGCAGCAGGTAAAGCCTTGGATCCACAGTTTGAAATTAACTTTACCCTTACCCCATGCATGGCGAACACAGTGATGGGGAGCATGTGGTACTTGGACTTAGGTGCATCCTTCCACATGACAGAGTGTAGACAGTTTTTCAGTGACTTGGAAGAGAAATATTTGCAGATGAACATTGAGTTGGGGGACAACATAAGGTACTACATGACCAAGATTGGTATAGTCACCTTTCAAAGGGAGTCGGGCTCCCCTCTCAGGTTGAAGGATGTCATGTTCATTCTGGGCCTAAATAAAAATCTCATCTTTGTTATAGTTTTGGAAAATCATAGTTATGATGTGATATTCAACCAAGGAAAATAATTCTTGAGACAGATAGCCATAAGATAGGTGAAGCATATTGGGGTTCATGTGAAGAACCTAAATAAGGTAGATGTGGAAGATTGTGGTGCATTAAACACTAAGGCAGAGAAAGTGCAGGGTCGCAATGTATCTGAACTTTAGCACAAAATACTTTGCCATTTGCATCATGATGCATTGAAGATTATGCAACAAATAACCACTGGCATCCCTAAAGGAGCAATTGAGCAACATGATGTATGCAAAGGATGTACTTTGGGGAAGTACACAAAATCCACATTCCATGATCGAGACAAGAAAGCACATGCAATCGTGGAAAGGATCCACTCTGATGTTTATGGACCTTTCTTGACAGCCTCCAATGCCAGCCACAAATATTTTGCTATTTTTATTGATGACTTCTTAAGGAAGTGTTGGATCTTTTACATGGGGAAGAAAGATGATACATTCTCCAAGTTTGTAGAATTAAAGGCACTAGTTGAGAAAGAAACTGACAAGATGGTGAAGGATCTCAAGAGCACTATTGGAGGTGAGTACATGTTGAATGAATTCAAGAACTTTTGTGCAAAAGAAGGCATTCGACGAGAGTTGACAACACCCCCACAACCCACAACCCACAACAAAATGGGGTGGCTGAGAGAAAGAACCATCGAATTGTGGGAGCAACGAGGGTGATGTTGCATGACCAAGGCCTACCTCTTCATTTTCGGGTTGAGGCATGCAACACAATTGTTTATTTGCAAAACCGGATTCCTCATCAGATTCTGGGTATGATTACACCAGAGGAATCTTTCTCAGGGAGAAATTCGGATGTGTCACACTTCAGAATTTTTGCAGCCTTTGTTTACTGCCATGTATCCAAAAAATCAAGGAAGAAGTTTGAGCCAACAACAAAATTGGGGGTATTTGTGGGTTACATAGAAAACTTTCTGGAATAATCTTTTAAGAAGACACCACATGATTATAAGTTTTTAAAATTATTATTATATAATAATATGATTGATTGTATATATGAAATTCCAAATTTGATATGTTATTTATTTGTGTGAACTTGCCATATGCATTTTGAAACTTCACATATTCAAATTTAAATGGATTGAGATAGCATTCATACTAATAGTACTGAATGCACCCAAAACTTTAAATTTATTGACATAAGCGTATCTATGCACTTCACACTTCCTCAAGAGTTGAGAGGCCATCCTAATCCCACTCGCATGCCCAACCAGGGTTTAAAATGTCTATAGTTTACATCGTTGCTATCAGTGTAGTAAAGCACTGAAGTATTTTGAGGTGTTTTTGACTTGTTAAAGAAATGCTAGGACTTACTCCCAATGTGATTGTGGAGGTTGTACGTTTGGTTGAGGCGGCTAGTTTTATGAGTTTTATGAGTGTACAAGTTTGAGGTTAATAAAAATTTAGTTGTTTCAGCAAGTGGTATGCACTTGAGGTTGGAGGCTTTTCTTATTTAAAAATAAAAATAAAAAAAAATCAAAATGCTATTGTGTATTTTTTAAAATAATTTAATTGTATTTTTGGGTGGACTTTTAAAAATAATTTAATTGTTTTTTTAGGTTTAATATTGATTTAATTAGTTATAATATATTTTGGGTAGTTTCATAAATTAATTGTTTTAATGATTAAATGAAATTGAAGTTCAATTTAATATAATTATAACACATAACTCTTAAATAAGTAGTAAGGATTATTTGTTTTGCTTATATTTTCAAAAGTCTGAAGAATTTATAATGCTTGTATGAGTAAGAATAAAAATAAATTATGGATATCTCATTATTATAAATCTTTTAGCCAAAAGCATTAAGTATGAGTCTTAGTAGTTTTTTTCTTTATCAATTCTCTCTCTCTCACACACACACACACATATACTAAATTAAAATCATATAAAATTTAAAGATATAAAAATTAATGGAATTAAGGCCTAATTATTTTTCAGTATATAAATAGAAAGTTATCATGCGAATAACAAAATCTATATCCTTAAATCCACTTTGCAAATTGAAATAGTTTTTAATGTCAAATATTTTATAACATAAAATAAAATTGAGAATGAAATAACTTATCCCCTTAATTTGAAAATAAGAGACTATATGATTAAAAAGAGAGAGAATTAAACAAAAGATATTACTATGGAATAAAATTGCAACAATTAACATGTTTATGCTAACTTAGGGAAAAGAAGGCACTTTTAAAGGAAGATTAATGAAAATTGAGATGCAAAAGTAGTTGAAACTTGAAAGAGAGTTTCGAGAGAGGTTGACATTCACAAATTTGTGTAGAATGTAAAATGAAGGACATGAAAAATACAAAAATGTCAACAAATTTCCATTTGACAGGCAGAAAAGGATTTGAAATTCCAGGCCTGATTCGGTCTAAAAGCATATAAACTTAACAAATAGATATCATAATGAATTAAAAAACATTTTTATGATTTAAGGTTGAATTTTAAAATTAAAAGTTAAAAATCAAAGTTAATTATCTGTTATAAATTACAATATAGTTGGCTAAAGATCAGTATTGGGAAAGCGTCGGCATTAATTCATGTTTATAAAAATCATGAACTAAATAGGTATCGAACTTACATTTTTTATAATTAAAAATGTTTTTTTATTATGTTGATAATGATAAATATCTATTAACTTTTATATAATTTATTTGATGGTAAGAAAGTAAGATATTAATTTGAATTTTTTAACATTTTATTTTTCTATTAGAAAAATAGTGAGAAATATTCTTACATTATTACAATCTTGCTAATTTGAAAAGTCAAAAAAATTTATAATTTAACAAATATTTGAAAAATTAGATTAAATGTGAGTATAAGATGGACAATCTTACATAAATTGATGCTAAGTTTCCACCCTCCTAATGTTGCAAAGGTGAATAACTCTTTAATCCCATTGTGTTTTGAGAATTGACCAATACCCAATTTCACTACAAAGTTCGTAAAGATTAGTTCTTATCACAAATAAATATTTTTTTGTTTCTGAGATTAGGGTTGATCACCTCCTCGTGATATCTTAGAGTTAAAAGTAATTTTAGGAAGCCTTCTGGCTTCCATGTAAAATTTTTTATACATAAGCTACCTAATCATAGTTATGTTTTCAACAGGGAAAATGTTTGCTTAGAAAAATAAAGAGTATTTCCTTTAACTTGAGATTGTAAATTCTAAATTGAGAAAAAAAAAATTGTTGGTACTTGGCTAATTGCACCAAGAGGTGCTCTACAACTCTGTATTGCATTTGTGTTGTAAAATGTTATGCAAGTGTTATGTAATGTAATGTAATGTTAATTTGACTCGTTTAAATATTTTAAATAAAAATTAAATTAAAAAATAATAATAATTAAGATTAGTTCGTGTTAGTCATTTGATGGGTTTACGTATAGTGGTTTGCAAGCTTATGATATTTGTCCATAGTATTTGTTATGATGAAGCCTATTTAAAGACTTGAGGAAATCCATTATGAAATGCAAAAATACTAAATCTTAACTTGGAACTTGATCCCTCTTGGGCTTGAGAGATCCATATTTAAAATGAATCTAGGCATATCCATAATATATATTCACTTAAAAATGCAATATAATAGCTAATTTAATCTAAAATTTAAATATGTTCTAAAACTTAAATCTAAGAAAAAAATACTGTTATTCTTCACAATCAACCGTAAAGAAATAAATCCAAGACATTTTGTATGGAGGTTAGTTAACACCGAAACTAGTGAGATAATTTTATTGAAACAATTTTTTATTTTTTTTGGTGCAAATTTCTCAATGTTGTTACTCTTATGTTTTTATATATTTTTATTTTGAATAACAAAGTAAAAATAGCATGGGAAATTATAATGGAAATTTGATGATGGTTGTTACAATCATGATGTGAAAGTTATTTGATTTTTGTTGATTTTCTTACCATTTAAGTTTAATAAATGATTAATTCATACATTTTTTTAATATTGTAGAAATTATAGTGTATATTTGCAACTGCTTATGAAGTTTTAATCAAAATCATAAGACACAAACTTATTCTGGTGCTCTGTGGAAGTTAATTCATAATTTAGAACAAAAGTTTCAGTAATGCAATAAGAAATAACACATGCACAAAATATTTTTCCTAGGTAAAGCAACCTACTAAAAACCCCGATTCCTACTTGCATTAATCTGATTAATAGTGATGTATTACAATTGCTTTTCTCAACTGAGTACAACCTACAAGTGCATAACCTATCTCACTGCTCACTGGGAAGCTCTGACCCGGACTTGGTCCATTTCTACCTCTACGTCAATCCGATTTCCTTGTGAAATTCCTTGAGAAATTAGGTCCATATTATTTAGGAATTTATCCAAAATAGATTGCGCAATTCCTCAGGTTAATCATTAGGTTGCATGCAACACCTATAAACTCTGGAATTGTAACACCCTCCTCCCACATCTAGCCAAGTAACTGGCCAACCGAGGTAAACATGTAATGAGAAGTTACTATGATATTATTCAACCTCCTAGGTGACCTTAAGGGTGGAATTGATGAAAACACATCAAACATACCTTCCACATCAACAACAACACTCCCAAGAGCCATCCCAACCACTTCGGTATCATGCCCCTAGGTCCCATTGTGTTTGTAAGCTATTAAACCTATGGACGCTCCCATGCTATGGGCATGTTAGCATCCATAGAGCTCTGGACACTCCCACAAGCCTGCATGCCTACGTCCAGGGACTATTTCTAGTAGACCTGTGCTAGAGTCTACAGGATTTAAGGCACTTTTCAAGCCCATAAATCCAACCACTGCCAAGAACTTGTTGTAACTTCCAGAATCCATTAAACAAATGATGACAATACTAATAAACCAAAAATTAACACTAGGACTAGGCTTGACCATCCCCAACCAGGATTGACATTCTGTCAAACACTTGGCATCAATGTAATCTACAGGTCTAGGATACAAGACAGAACATGAATGATTGAAGAATCTTATGAGACATTACAAGAAAGGTCACCACCTTCTCCCTTGAACTGTTATGACATCAATTAGGTCTTGCATCCATCATTTTAACAATTACAAGTAAATACATCAAAATAACCATGATGTTAACAAGTCAATTAATCATGATTATAACCAGCGTAAAACCATGAAAATAGCAGTGAGATAACAACCATTAAATCCACATATAAATAAGTACAAAAACAAGAGAACTTAGCTTTTATTTAACATAGAAAAATCTGACCTAGTTCAAGACTTCCACGTACCACCTGACCGTAGACATGGCTGAATCAAATCTTTCTTTTAGCCAGTCACCCTCGTGCCATATTCCAAGCATGAATGTGGGATCTCGTGACCACATCAACCGAAACCATCAAGGGCTTCCATAGTCTGACCACCTCAACCCATCAAACAATGATTCCACCTCACGGTCAGACATCACAAGAACCATCATCAAATTGGTCTCTACCCAAGCCTTCCAGGGCTCCAGCGTGTTTGTTCCAACCAAGGCTTCCAGGACCAATAACGTAACCCACATCATATACAGGGCTTCCAGATCGTTTTTCCAACTAGGGCTTCCAGAGCGTTTGTCCAACCAAGGCTTCCAGGACTTGTAACTCAACCCAAGCAGTTACAGGGCTTCCAAGGAATTTGTCTAGCCAGGGCTTCCAGGAACTAGTAACTCAACCCAAGCTAAGGAAACATGAGAACCAACCAGAAAAATAAGGAAATAAACCCACAATATCCATGGTTATCCAAGAAATGGCAAGGATATGAAACTTCACTATAAATCCAGGCAATCCTCCATGCTAATGACAAATCATGACCAAGAAACCACATGCATGTTTCATGCATGCCAAAACTAGCGAGGAAAACATACATGCAACTTGATACCTGCAAACCAAATCCATTGTAGTTGTTGATCTCGATGTCCTCTTGCACTTCCCTGCTCTTCCTTTTCCTTCTTGCTCCAAAACTCCAAGTATGCCACACTCCTCCAAGAGCGCTCCAAGAAAAACTCTAAGTGTCCAAGAGTATGAGAGAGAGAATAGAAAATAGCTCCACCAAAACTGAACTGACCAAGCCTGACCACTGATCCTCATAAGCATTTTTATCAATGAGGCCTTTATTTCCTTCAATTTCAATTGTTTCCCTTCAATTTCCTCCTCACATGCAACCTGTGACCTTTCACCTTCCTTTTCTCCTATTTCCATTATTTTCATAAATAAAAAGCTCATAAATGTCTCATGCCTTTCGAAAGCCTTTTCCATTGCCTTCGCCAATTTCCTTAGCCATAATAAACCGAATGAGCACCCACTAGGATGTTTTTCCCACCATTCAGCTTGGAATACGTGTCTCATGACTGTGGTATTATATATTTTTACATGTTTTTTTAACAACGGTTGTTACAAAACCATCCCCCTTAGGGGAACACTGTCCTCGGTGTTCAATGACAACTATAACCAGCAAGACCACTGAAAAGAAAACATATTTCTCATGGAGCTTTATAACACAACTCCTTGCAGTATTTATAATGACCACTATTGAAACATGACAAACATACTGTTTACTGGAGCTTTATAACACAACTCATTATGGTATTTACAATAATAACCACATATACACACATACACATTTGCTTCAACTAATAAATAATCATACTGTCTATGGAGCTTTATAAATCCAATTCGATATAATATTTACATTGATACACACATACACACATTTGCACATTTTCTTAACCTGCAAATAAAGGATACGATGTTTGCATCCGCAACAAGGGAATCCAGAGGCTCACACCTCCACCCTCAAAGTAATACCAGGATTCACCTCCTTCCAAGGAAGTCGAGAATCCACTGCAAAGTCAAATATACATCCAATGTCTAGTCCTACAAATCCCGTGCTACATGTCCCCTCAGTGAACAGTTACCGACTCATTTTTCTAGGGCACACTCCCAATGTGCATCTGATTCCATCTAGAAATGCTAATGACCAAAACAAATATATCCCCGAACTTCCCTTCTCTTCTACACAGTCCCTTAGGCAATATGTTCATCCCATTTTGTGCAGTCACACACCTTCCAAGTTTTGTTCGCACCCCTATCTCCGGATATCCATCCCTTGGCAAGGCTTCCTCGCATAGGAAGATACAAAAACCAAGGCATATCCTTGCCTAAAAACCAGCATAGTGGTCATAGGATGCTCATGGAAATCAATGGACACTATTGGGTACTAGTGTCCCATAATGGCCTTGCTCCTCAAGTGCTTTACCAACATACTGCTACATTTTCCAATTCATTTCAATGATGTTTCTAATTCTTGTAGTCGATTTCAACCACCCAACCAGGCATTTCCGTGCTTCCTGCACCAAACACATAATTTCCATTAGATTCAACATAAATTGAAATAACTTCAAATCATACCTCATTGGTGGCCCGTCAATAAGGTATACTTGCAATCATGTTCGCTTCTTGTCACAACAAGTCAAACTAGCATATTTGACCAAATCATCATGTATAAACATATCACATCAGGTTAGCTCATAACACAACCAACATGGATCAAAATCATAAATCCCATGTAACCATCGTAAACCAGAATCATAGATCACATGTAATCATCATCTACCAAAATCATAAATTACATAAATAATAAAATTGAAATAAAATAATGATACTCATCCTTTAATCAATCCTTAGCTTTTACCTTTGTCCTTATTCCATATGCACATAAGATTGGCTGCCACACCCAACAAACAGCCAGTGCCTTCTCCTCAACCATGTTCACATACACATAGTGTGCATCACACACATACAACCACACGCGACATACAACACCATGAAATACATGCATCTACACCTGACACACAACGTATACACCTACACCCAGTGTACAACTCAACACAATACATGTGCCTACACCCAATGTACACCACCACACAATACATTCACTTACACCCGATGTACAACATAATACATATACATACACAATGTACCACATAATGAATACACATGCCACGATGCCACGACTACATAATGCACATACGTAGTACCACATGTATACAAAAAAACATGTAAAACATGCACAAAATACCACATTTACACTAGTACCATATGTACAACATGTACACAGTACCACATGTGCAAAGCACCACCTACAGAATGTTTACACAATGCCACATGTACACAGTGCCACATGCATGACATGTACACAACACCACCTGCACACAACGCCACTTGTACAACATATACACAACACCACATGCAAAAAACACGACTTGTATAATCATGCACAAAACACCATATGTACATAACACTGCATATCCAACATGTACATAGCACCATATGCACAAAACACCACATATCCAACATGTGCATAGTACAATATGTACACAACACCAAATATCCAACATGTACATAAAACCATCTATACCCAGCACTACATATGCAATATTCACACAAAACTATCTATACCAACTTGTACATAATATAGCATGAACAACATGTACACACACTACAAATACACAACACCTCATGTGCACAACATCACAGATGCAATATGTACAACATATACAACATATGCACAACAATAGTACCACACATACAAAACTACACTGTGTTTACCAAGCAACCTTGCTTTCAATGTCTCTCTACCATCCATGCTTATCCTAGCATGTCGAAAAGCACATTGTTTTCATTCCACTGATGTATCTTTCATCGTTACCTATCATAACATGAACATAGGCATAATACAAGCATACAATATCAATTCATATCCACATGATGCCGACCTCATATATTTGTCATGACTACTCTTCCCACTTGATTCCTATAATACCAGGAACCTTGTCATGTCATTCACCTACATAAGCATTCATTCCTCCACAAGAATGATCCCTGAAAACCCTGTCAGATAGTGACATAGATACATAGATACATATATTAGCATAAAAAAATCATGATCATGTCAGACAATGACATACATACACACATATATAATATAAACATTAGCCTTAAAAAACCATGATCCTATCATACACGACATACATACATACATGAATATATACATATATAAAAATCAACATAATCATGATCATAACATAATTACCAAATAGCATAAGGTCACGATTAAGAGGACTTCCTTTATCTGTGCACACCATGCACAACATTGAGAAAAATTGTTCCTAAATATAGGCAAGGCATCTGACGCCTCAGTCCATTTAATTCACCTTTCCTATTACCTTTCTCATGATTGTCCTTCCATCATCCATTTACACCAATGGACCCAACCAATCCAACTGGTTTTCATACTATTGCCTTCAACTACCCTTACACATGCATCAAGCTTCATCCAGGTCTTACCTTCCTGTTAGGTACCACACAACTCTCCCCAAGCTCCATTAACTTTCCTCTTTCACCAATCATTTCCCAAGGCTCTCAAAACAATAAAAGGCGATACCAAGAAGAAAGCAAGAAGAAACCCATGGAAAATCAACAACAATATGACACGACAAACAAAGTGGCATGGCCATGCACAAGATGCAAACAAAACCACAATCAAGCACAACAAATCACTAAAAGACCAAAAGCACAATACTAAAAACAGACACCATGAATCAATCCCCACGGTTCCTAGTGCTTCCAAATAAAATCTCAACCTGAGCCTTCTTCAAAATTCATGGAAACCTATCTTGCCATGCAACTCACTACATCACCCTACCATAAATACATAACTATCAGTGCTTAAATAAACATAACAATACACCAGTTACCTTGTCTTGTTGTGCCAAGCATGCTTCCTTGCAACTAAACACATCCACACCATCTATCAAGGGACTCCAATTCCCTTGATAGATCCACCTGTAACTAGAGACTAGATAATATACCCATCAAATACATGTTCATGAATATAACATATATCCCCATAATGTTAGACGAAATCAAGGTTAAGAAGACTTCCTGTATGAAAAAAACTCATACGTTTTGGTTAGGGTTTCCAAACATAGCCAAAGGAAATATTTCCCAATTCCTTTCTTTTACCTTTTTACTTTGTTGCAATTGAGTCTTACTATGTACTTTCACATCACCTCGGTGTTAGTTATATAAACACGTCAACTATTACCTTTTCATGCTAATACCAAGCATGTTTCCCGCCACTGTTCACACATGTCGATCACATGCTCCAAAGATCAAGGAAACATATATATTACATGGAAATCAACCTTTACCAAGACTAACAATCATGTCATAATCCATAGTCAATTCATAGTCATTAGACATAATGCTACAATTGTCACCTACTACACTCAAGTACATGTCGATTGTCTCAACACGTATGTGTTAGTATGACCATCTTAAAACAAGATAATTTCTTCATGCAATCTTACAGACACATGCTCATATCATGCAATTAATCAAACATTCAAACAAACTATAAACGTACCATGTTAGATAGATCAACTAAATGACATAATAGACACCAAATGCTCAAACACCAAATAAACAGCATAGCCAAACATTCAAACACCAAATAGGCACCATAAGAAAACTCATACCTTAATGTATCTTAAGGGAGGCTATCTTTTCTGCAAAAGCAAGCTAGATTAGCATGATATAACTTCACAAACTATCAACTTAGGCATAAATAAGGTCATGATATCTGTTGGCACTCTATAATATTCCTGTCAATTCATGAGCGTATTATGCTCATTTCGTGGCGTTCCCAAATTTAAGGATTTCATAGCACTCTTA
This sequence comes from Pinus tabuliformis, assembly GCA_031772625.1. Taxonomy (NCBI): domain Eukaryota; kingdom Viridiplantae; phylum Streptophyta; class Pinopsida; order Pinales; family Pinaceae; genus Pinus; species Pinus tabuliformis. Next base: position 1,267,419,308 of record CM062820.1, on the reverse strand, counting down.
ATTCTGATGTTTTTTGTGATGCCAGGCAACCAATATCAATGACAGTTTCATCAATGACAAAAAATGCAAATGATGGGAAAAAAGTTATAGTTTTGGGCAAATAAAAAATTAGTTTTTTAAGGTTGGTTTTGCCTCTCAGGTCTAATGATAGTTTTGTAATTTTTCATAAAATTATTGTTGGCCTTGAGGCCAATCTCCACATCGCATCTGAAGCTTACAAGACTAAGGGTTAACCTACAAGCCAACACACAAGACCAAGTCAAGGAGGGGCCCAACACGCATGCGACAAGCCATAAGCCAAAGTTTGCAAGGGAGGAGCACATAGTGCTCAAGTCATCGAGATATATCATATATAATGGTATACATAAACACCAAACAATTGTTTTCCTATGCATGTGGGATGAATCCCACAACAAAACAATAAAAAAAACACAAATGTCACAAGCATAATGAAAAATGTGCTTAGGTGTTAAGGGAACTTGTAGGTGTCAATGAAGAGTATGCCCAGGTGATTGAAAAAACTAACATGATGCAAAGAGGAAGAAAGGCTTATCTTCGAAGGGAAAAATAGGTTTTGTCAATGGTCTAAACGTTGGTGATGTAGTTCCAAAAGATGATTCTCCTACAGCTTTAGGACTTGAAATCAAAATAAACCTATGTATTTTCAAGGAGGGGTGGTGCCCAAGAGTGTCGAGGCTACAACAACGAATAAAAAATCGAGGGAATAAATGAAAATCCCTGTTAGAGTGGTAGGAATCTGAAGTTTCGAATTAGTTTTCTTTTCGTACTAATAGATGCTTTTGTCAAGGAAAATGGTGGTGTTGGGCCCTACAGTTTATGCACTTGCTACTGTAATTAGACTCGCTATTCTTGACACCGGTTAATTGTTTTGAATATGAGATATACTTTCAACAAAATGCTTGCCCTCTAATGCGGATCATATCTATTTTTAGGCATAAATTTTGTATAAACTGATGCAGATAATCACCTAATTCATATTTATCATGGGAAGCCAAACTTAAAGGAAAATTTTGTGGAATATGGTTCCACACTTAAAGGAGAAGATTCAGGGATATTGATCCACTTGGAAAACCTTCACTAAATTTTGGTTTTCAACAACAATTTCCTATGATTCTCGAGATAGTTTTGCATTTTAGTTGCAAAATATTTTGTAATATTGTTTTAGGATAGGATTGTTTTATATTTTTAAGTTGATTTTTGATTCCTATGTTTGAGGAATCAAAATAGGGTTGTAATATTGTATTATTTTCATATGTATGAGAGAGGAAGGAGTGGGAGAAAAAGGTCTTGGTGTATTGTACTTTATTGTTTGTGTTTCAACAGAAGATGTTTAATACAAAAGTACAGATTTTTCAGTGCCAAAGATTCATGTGATAGTTTTCTCAAGTCTGTGTTTATCTTTTATGTGTATGTTTTCTTTCTCATCTCACCATTTTAAATGTTATTCTTTAGTATTTGATTGAAAAGTATGATTCATAATTCATTCTATATGCTCTGAATTGTGACAATTAAATACTTCATTTGTATTCTTCTAAAACCACATTAGAATTCATCTTGAAGTCGATGCTCTGATGTGACAATTGGTCTTCTTTAGTCTTCTACCATACTGCAACGAAAATTTGTGACTAAAAGAATGCTATTTACCTTGCCTTTGACACCTGATTCTTCATTCACCATCTATTGATCATCTTATCTATCTTCCAGACTGTATAGACTCCATGCCCAATGGAAACTTTCTCCTCAACTCTGCCACCATTTTCATAAACTGCCATTTACCAAAGATCTAGCCGTTGTTCTTAAATAGAAAATAAATCTTTTCAGAGATTAAGTATTCAAGAGAGAGACCTCCCTGATTTGGTAGGGCTAGCTACCAAGTCAAAAGTTGGTATGTGGTTACCTCTTTGGTTTCATTTCTCAGCCTTGGGAAAACTGAGTGCTAACAATATCCATGACAGTAACTAGCTAACATGTTTACATCATAAACTAATAAACACTTATCATTCATACATAATAATCACATCTGCATAGTCAGTCTAGATTAGTATGACATAATATCACATCATATTAACTCATACCTGAATGTCATAACCCTAACCATTTGCATAGACCCATCCAACTTAGTATGATACATATAACATCAAGATCTTAATGTAATAACCCTAATCATCAAGTTACTATCATATAACAACAACAAGTTATATATCATGCTCATCAACAACGTATAACCTAATCATCAAGTTATCTAACCTAAAACAATAATAGCAATGCATACAACCATAGGTTATTATCTTTCATGACTATCTAACACATGTGCATATGATTACACTAATAAACTAGCATCTATCATGTATGTAACCATAACAATAATAAAATGAAAGGCATACATATAACCATAATGCATATAACAATCCTTAACCTACATACCTGCATGCCCAACATACAAACCTATATGATGACATGCTCTTGCCTCGAGGTCCAATGTTGAAACTTCACCTTAATGATTTGCATTTCCTGCTCTATCTTAGCCAACACATTAGCATCATAACATACCAATAGCATCATGATGACCTACTTGCATACAATGACCTCATGCACAACAACATTCACCATGAAAATTAATGTATAACAACATATAGACATCGACATGCATAAAAAATGCATATAAAACCATACACTCATGACAACACATTCTACAACAACACCATCAACCTTCACATGGTGACATCACTACAACCATGATCAACATCATGCAAATGAAACAAGCACATGGTATTACAACACAAGAAACACATATGTAACTAACATGAATGCATGACCAACACACTGCCCATCCAGTCTGAGGAGTGAACCATGCTCTGATACCACTCTGTAACACCCTCCTCCCACATCTACCCATGTAAATGGCCAACCAGAGTAAACATGTGATGCGAAGTTACTATGATATGATTCAACCTCCTATGTGACCTTAACGAAGTGGAATCGACGGAAACACTTCAAACATACCTTCCACATCAGCAATAACACTCACAGGAGCCATCCCAAACACTATGGTATCATGCCCTTAGGTCCCACAGTTTTTAAGCTATTAAACCTCTGGAAGCTCCCATGCTATGGGAATGCCAGCATCTAGAGAGATCTGGACACTCCCACAAGCCTGCATGTCTGCATCCAGGTAATATTTCTAGCAAACCTATGCCAAAGTCCACGAGATTTAAGGAACTTTTCAAACCCAGATTTCTGGCCACTACTTAGAACCTTTTGTAAATTCCGGAATCCATTAAAAACATGATCACAAGACTAATAAACCAAAAACTAACTCCAGGACTAGGCCTGGCCATCCCCAACCAGGACTGACATTCTATCAAACACTTGGCATCAATGCAATCTACAGGTCTAGGATACAAGACAGAACATGAATTATTGAAAAATATTATGAGACATGACAAGAATGGTCACCACCTTCTTCCTTGAACTATTATGACATCAATTAGGTCTTGCATCCATCATTTTAACAATTACAAGTAAATATATTAAATAACCATGACATGAACCAGTCAATTCACCATGCTTATAACCAACATAAAAGCATGAAAATAATATTGAGATAACAATCATTAAATCCACATATAAATTAGTACAAAAATAAGAGAAATTAGCTTTTATTAAACATAGGAAAATTTGACTAGGTTTAGGACTTCCACATACGACCCAAACGTAGACATGGCTGAACCAAATCTTTCTTTCATCGAGTCACCCTCATTCCATATTCCAAGCATGAATGTCGGATCTCATAAACACATCAACTAAAACCATCCAGGGCTTCCAGAGGCAAACCACCTCAACACATAAAATAGTGATTCCACCTCACAGTCAGATATCACAAGAACCATCATCATATTGATCTATACCTAAGCCTTCCAAGGCTCCAGAGTGTTTGTTCCAACCAAGGCTTCCAGGACTAGAACTCAATCCACAACTTATACAGGGTTTATAGATATTTTTTTCCAACCAAGGCCTCTAGGACTAGTAACTGAACCCACCTAGGGCTTCCAGAGCGGTTGTCCGACCAAGGCTTCCAAGACTAGTAACAACCCAAGCTATTATAGGGATTCAAGAGCATTTTTCCAACCAAGGCTTCCAAGAACTAGTAACTCAACCTAAGCTAAGGAAAGATGAGAACCAACCAGAAAAACAAGGAAATAAACCTACAATCTCCACGACTATCTAAGAAATGGAAAGGCTAGGAAAATTCACTGTCAATCTAGGAAATCTTCGATGCCAGTGACAGATCATGACCAAGAAACCACATGCATGTGCCATGCATGCGAAAACTAGTGAAGAAAACATACATGCAACTCAGTACCTGTAATCCAAATCCGTTGTAGTTTCTGATCCCATTGTCCTCTTGTGCTTTCCTGCTCTTCCTTTTCCTTCTTGATCCAAAACTCCAAGTATGCCACACTCCCCAAAGAGTGATCCAAGATAAACTCTAAGTGTCCAAGAGTATGAGAGAGAGAATAAAAGAGAGCTCCACCAAAGCTAAACTGACCAAGCTTACACTAACCAAGCCTTCCCATTGATCCTCATAAGCCTTTTTATCAATGAGGCCTCTATTTTCTTCAATTTCAATTATTATCCTTCAATTTCTTCCTCACATGAAACTTGTGACCTTTCACCTTCCTTTTCTCCCAATTTCCATTATTTTCATAAATAAGAAGCCAATAAATGCATCACGCCTTTCCAAATCCTTTGCCATTGCCTTTGCCAATTTCCTTAGCCGTAATAAATCGAATGAACACCCACTAGGATGTTTTTCCCTCCACTCATCTTGGAATATGTGTCCCATGATCGTGGCCTTATATAACTTTACATGAATTTTTAACTAGGGTTGTTACAGGAATAATTTACAACTGATGTTACACTGCCTTGGAATCCCCACCTCAATAGGGTAACTCTAATTCTCTACATGCACTAGCTATTTTGGGTTGATTGATTAGGTAACTGGATGATCATTGAGTTTGACTGAAGTCCCAGTGCACAACTAACCTTTCACTAATTCCTCCAACGATTGGAACTAGATCAATTGAAAACAACTTGAGATAACTGACTTTGGTTGCTACAAATTAGAAATAACAAATGCTTAACAGAACTCTAACTCCTCCAACTCAAATTTACTGAGTAAACTGGGTGACACAAGCCATGTCACACAAGTTAACTGCATCCAAGTTGTCTGCTGATGTGGAAATTTGAATTTTCTCAATTTATTCAAGGCAAAATCAAATTGAGAATTTATTGCTACATTTTTCAACAAATGTGATTAAAGATATGGGTAGTTGTAATAGACATGTCCTTCATTGAGTTAAATTTTGGAATTAATTTTTATTTTTATAATTGGTTTATACTAGCCTATATCTATCTTAAATATGGTTTTATCAATGTTAAGAGAGATTAAGTATGGAGTTAAGATGGATTTAAGTTGGTTCTCTTGGATTCTATAATGGATTTCCTCACGCCTTTAAATAGGCTTCATCATAACAAATACTACGGACAAATACCATGGACAATGCAATACCATGAGCTTGTAAACCACCATCATAAAGCCATCAAATGTCCAACTCAAACTTATCTTAACTAGTCTATAACCTAAAAATTTTAATTTAATTTTAATAATTTCACCAAGTCAATATAACATTACATTATATGACATAATGTCTTACAACATAACTTCCATATTGGATTGTACAACGCCTCTCCATGCAAAGAAAAAATATTTGTTCTATTTTTTTTCTTTATTTTTTAAATTATATTATATAGGAATTTCAATTTAATATAATTTCCTTTAATTTTTTTCGTTTTTTAAATTTATTATATATATTAATGACATGTGTGTTGTATAAGTGTACAACTTTTTGTTAAACTTTGCGAGTTCTTTATCATCATCCATTGGTAATCTTGTCCAAAACCCTTTATATTTAATAAAACAAAGAGTAAGTGTTTTCTATAAAATGTATCTAGAGGTTTTACTTTTCCCTATTAAAGCCCCCTTTTAGCATTATGTTCTACTTAAAAAAAAAAAAAATTATATCCCAAAGTTGGTGCTAATATGACTCTTAGTATTGTTTAGTCTTTGTTTCGTATACAATTCTACATTTGGGGGAGTGAAATAGCTTACTGCTAAAAAGGTACTAGTGGATCTAATTTCCTTGTAGAAAAGCAAATTTCTCTTCCAAAACATAGATTAAAAAAACTAGTTTAATCTTAGACTAATGACTTTGGAGGCTATCTTATACACAATTACATAAAGTGATCAACTAGAAATATACAAAGGAAGCAAGACGATCTGGCTTTGGGATCAAAGCCATGAATGTTTCATTCATACTATCAAGCACTTTACCTATTTCACAAACATTCTCTACCACACGAAGTAAATCCTTCCTCAATAAGACAAAGAAATCTATGAAGAATTTTGCAATCCACCCGTTAAGCCCTGGACTCTTATCCTTGCCAAAAGATTCCAATACCTAAACTAATTCTTCCCAAGTCACCATCCTATGTAAATAATCACCAAGGGCCTCATCTAATATATAAGGGAAGTAAGATGCAATCCTCAAGATTTCTACAATATTAACTTCCTTGTATTTTTGCAACAAAGTGCCAAAATATCCCACTAACACACATCCTAGGCCTTTGATGTTAGAAACATTAGCACCTACCATAGAAGGCATTTCCATATCAAATTTTGTCTCCTTTGATGAGCAACAAAACTATGGACAATTTTGGTGTTGTTATCACCTAAGAGTTAACCAAGTGGCTTGACTCTTGACTCTATTGAATTTTTAGCTATGGTCGGTCTTCATATGAAATAAATGATAAATACAAATGTATACTTCAAGTCAGCTTCAAAAGAAGGAAATTTTAACTGATGAATTTTGAATTTTGCCTCTAACGTAAGGTCGGCTCTAACTACTTAAGTCAACACAGCCCAAGGGACATGCCCATTGTGGATCTCTAATCTAATATATATAATCCATTCATCCTCCTCAATTTGCGCCAATTTGGATCACCATCTGAGGAACAATAAGAACTAATATGAGGCAGACCAGAAGGATGAATCTAAAGCATAATTAGAAGGACGATTTCTGAGGCAGCAAACCGAAATTTCTGAGGAAAGTGTGGGATTCTGAAATTTCAAGAGGCCAAATTTGTCTCTATTTGACCAGGTTTGACCTGGGTATGTTTATGGTTAGTTTGAATCTTTTTTCTAATTGGAAGATTAGATCGTATATCTTGTTGAATTTGATAATTTCTCTAAGAAAATGTTGTTGGGTTTTTCCTTGGTTGGGGTTTTCCTATGATAAATTGTGTGTCTCTTGTTTGGTTGTCTCTTTACGATCCTACTGGCTTTATTGTTTATATTGTTGATATTTCCTATGTGTAATTTCTTAATGATGAATGTGACAAAAGACAAATTAATGAAGTAATCATTGGAAGTAATTATTGGTATTGGAAATTCATGAAAAATCAATAGATTCAATGACCACATTCATTTTACTAAATTAACTTATTCTTAATAGTCTCTAATTCTTTAATTTTGAACAAAATATCCTCATTTGGAACATTCCTAGCATCCCACATAATTATCAGCAAATTCTCTTCAACATCTTTTATTTGAAGATCCCAACATCTAAATACTTCCAAAGACTAGTCCACCTCCTTTTATTTCACTCTCTTAAAATATTGGATGAATTGTTCACAAGGTGTAAAATATGATAGTGGATCAAAAGGAACCCACTATGTTTTAACCAAATCCACAAGTCGACTTTCTTACTCTAACCAAGGTTGAATTTTAAAAAAATCCCTAGCTTATGCATCGAAGTATCTAATTTAAAGAGCATAAAAAAATGGTTTGAGAACCTGGACTCATGAACCCAAGATTGAAAATTTGAGATAGGAAGGAGGATATTCCCATTCACAAGAAAATGATCCAACCTCTTTGAGTTCCCTTCAGCACCATGTCTATTATTTGACCAAGTTATTTTATATCTAAAGGTTATACATCCACTAAATTATTCACCTCTTGTTGGTTAAGAAAATATTTTCATGAGATATCTAGTCTTGCACTGTCACCCCACATCTTTGAATTTTACAAGCTAAAATTCAAGTCTCTTCCACATATTAAATTTGTTGCATTATTCACCTGTAAATTAAATAAACAATCCAAAAACCCCTATCTATTAATGTAGGGACCATATTGATTGTGAACCCAAATCCATGATCAAATAATTCAATACATAAACCTAAAGAGAGAAGGAGTAGGAATTAGTTAAAAATAAACTAGAATTCCAACCTGTAATTTGCCTACTCAACAAACCATAAGAGTCAATATATAATAAATTCCAACCAACAAAGATTAAGTGTTCCCCAACACCTATTATTTCATGAAGTAAAAATACATTTGGTTTCTCAACCCCATCAACCGCCTTAGGGCCAATTGTGTGGCTTGGTCCCCCATCCCATGAACATTGATAGAAAGGAGCTTCATTGAGAACACCCCATAAGGGCATGGCTAGCTCTAAATGTTCCCAAGATATATTTTTATAATCCTTCATTTATTTCATTGACAACATGTTCATGTGCATGTTTGAGAGTAAAATTTTGGCCAACCAAGGGTTCTCCTAGATTAGGGACCAAATCCAATCCTAAACCATTAAAGGGTCCTGACGAAATCAACAAAATTTTCCTCAGTCTAAATTTATACCATTCCCATTAACCCCACTTTCTCCCCTCTTAGAAAAAATCCCTTAAAGGTTAGTAGAGTGAACTAAGGAGTCCATGATGTGAATTGCTTGGGAAGGTCCATAAAAATATTTAAGATCACCACAAACAAAGGAGTTTTCCACTTTACCACCCACATGAGAAACACCCATTTCCCCACCCTCATTTATCTCAACATGAGCAAGATAAAGTGAGAGTTAATCCCCATCTATTTTCAACTTTTTGAGACAACAGGGGAAGTGGGCACCTGGGACTTACCAAAACTGTCACATACGCAGTTCACTAAAAAAGGTGTCAACAGTCCCTTTGTCGAGGGGGGGGAATTATGTTGTGGATGAGTATATAAACCACATTCAGCATGACATAAGCCTAATGATCATCACCGATCCATGCAATGGAAACATCACACACGATAAATTATTTACATTCTTCAAGTATCTCCACAAAACCCTCCTTATTAATATCTTCTCTCAAGGCCATATTAGGAGGCAAAAAATTTCATGTGGATACTTAGGTGCACAATGGGTGGGAATACCTTTGGAATTTTTATGCCAAATATTCTTGTGAAAGCCTTGGGATAATTAGAAATAACATTGTAGATATGGCATCTTGCGCAATGAAAAGAAATGTGGATATAATATGATATCTAGGTATAATGACGGATATGATCTGTAAACTACTATGGATATTTCATTCAACAGTTTGTCACAACAAATCTACTAAAGTATATTTTAAAATCCAAAATTTACACTAAGAGGGTTAATTTTTCCTAATATTTCCAGATTCCTTAATTACTTTGTTATGCTTATTGTAACACCCTACCCCACATTTATCCACTTTTACAAGATCACCAGGGTAAACATGAGCTAAGAGTTAATATGCATAACACAAAATCCAAGATGCACTTATGACAATGGGGTCTAACTTACCAACTTGTACCAAACTTACGCACAACATCTAGAGACACCATATCACCCAGATGTCAAACACTTTCCACTGGTGACCTTTCCACTCATTTGGAACCACTTTCAACCAAGACTTACATCCAATTAACATGCATGTATAGTTTTCCATGCGGCTAGAAGGCTCCATCTGCACGTGCAACTCTTCCTCCGTGCAGCCACAACTAACATTTCTCAGTTATGTTCCTGCGACCATAGAATCAATTCCAAATTTTTAAGGCTAGCCTACAGGCCAACTTCCCATATTTTTCCCATAACTTTCTAAGACTCTGTCAATGATAATCACAAGTCTACACAATCTAGTTTTAGGCTCAAATTTTGTCCAGTCTTTCCAAATACACATTATTCATTTAGAAAAACACATTGTAAACATAGAACCTGTGGATCATGAAAGCTTAACTACTCACTATCTCAATAATTTCATTGGAGAATCATTAAGAAGGCTTACTTCCCTCTAAATCTAGCTACAACAAACACTTTTTATCTCATGCATTCATATAGCCATTCAATAAATTATCAAAACATGAACAAGATCCGTAACAAGAGAACATCATATAATAAGAATGTACCATGCCCATAATAATCATTTAACCAAAATGAATCCATCACAAACTAGTCATAAAATCAACATAGTAACCAATAATTATGCTCATTGATCTTAATAAGAAATAACACATAATAACATATGCATAAAGCCAACCAAGTTAGGGACTTCCACGTACCACCCGACCATAGATTAGGATGAACCAATTTTTTCTTTCAATCAATCACCCCCGTTCCATATTCCAAGCATGAATGTCAGATCACATGGGATAAACCAAAACAAAACTAATCAGTAATACAAAGGTTAAACCACCTCCACCCTCAATCCATAATGATTTCACCTAAACTGGTCCAGAAATCACCAAAACCAATACAAGCTCAAATGCCTCAAGATTTCTTCACCATACCCAGAGGAATTTTCCTGTCTCCACCCACCTGTCAGGATATTCCAATAGAAAACCATCTCCACCCTCAACCCTTGGGATTTTCCTGAGACCACCTCAACTAGATTTGAATCTTCCGGCAATCCAAATCCCAACCAAAATGAAAATCCACTATACCATGGTTATCCAGGAAATGGAAAAGGCAAGGTTGTACATCACTATAAATATAGGAAAATCCCATGCTAATGAAAAAAAATGACCAATAAACCATGCATTCACATCCCATCAAGATAAACATACATGCAACCTATTACCTGCAAAATCCTCTTGTTGATTTCTCTTTCTCTGCTTGATTTTTTCCCTTGATTATTGTTGTCCAATCTTCCTCTTGCGCTCGCTTTCTTGTCTCTTGTTTTCTTTCTTGTGTCTTCGTTGTGTCTAAGTGTTCTCTCTCTTCTTTCTCTTCTTCAAAAATTGAATGAATGAGTGAATGTTCTCTCCCCTTTTTCCCTTTTTTCTTCATTTTCCCTGCATGCATATTCCCGTCTCTTCATCTTCCTTTTCTCCTATGTTCCTTTATTTCTTGTATTAATTATCATTTATCTCCCTTTTCCAATTCCAATGCCAATTTCCTTAGCCAATAATAAACCACTTTCAGATCCCAATATAATGTGTTTCCCTCCATTTAGCTTGGAATATGTGTCCCATGACCTTGGTTTTATTTTTTCCTTGTATAATGCCCATTTATCATATGGAACTTTAACTTAGGGTTATTACAAACCACTCCCCCTTAGGGGAACATTGTCCTTGGAGTTTTATGGCACTTATGACCAACCAAAACTACTAAACCTGACAAACATACTTCTTATGGAGCTTTATAACCTAGCTTGATGTTGTATTTACAATGACAAACTGCTGAAAACATGACTAGCATACTACTTATCAGAGATTTATAAACACAGCTCGCATCTGATCAATCATCTCCCATGTAGCTTCATCGAGCCCAAAGTGCTTCCACTGCATTTTAAGTTGTTATATTACTCGGTTTTGGAGCATGAGCTTCTTCCATTGAAGGATGCATTGAGGCTTGGGCTAGAACTCTCCTTCTCATCCACCTACAATACAGACCAATCAATCTCATGATTAACATCCTGTATATATATTTTTAAGCAATAAAACATGGATTTCATCGATGGCAGAAAATTAGTTATGTAGGCCACTAGCAAAATACTCTCAAGGATCTCAAAAGGCCTGAAATACTGAAGTGAAAACTTGGAACATGATTGTTGGGATGGGGTCCCCTGGGTTAGTTTTGGGGAAAAATCCCAAGTTTTGATGTAAAAATATGTAAAGTCTCTGCAAATTATGGACGCGGAGTGCAAAGTTAGTTAAGTGTCAAAAAGGGTTTTTACCATTATTCATGTAAACTTGAGTCGATTTTTGAAGATCTACCCATGGTCTGCAAACCATGGGATTGTATGAATAGGTGTGTCTTAGAGAGTCTAAGGTAGAAATAAAGAGATAGAAGTCTTTTGTCTATGGGTCTAATGGAAGGAGTCTAGAGAGTTAGCGCAGGAAAGTAAGAGGAAATGATTTGCAGCTGAGTGTGCAGAGGCCTAGAGTAGTGTATGTCGCTGAGTGTGCGGACCCCTGCAGCTGAGTGCACAGGGAATTATTGAGTCTGTAAACCTATACTGAAGATCAATAAAGAAGACTATTGCAAAAATTCTTGTGTTTTATCTCTTTACTTCTGTTATGTATGATTGTGATATATGCTGTGATGAAATGATGTCTTTATAAAATAATGATGTATTGATGCGCGAATTTACTTGATCTGTCTTATTATTTGAATGTAATTAATGTTAAGTGATTACGCGAAGATCATAACACTTTCTGTTAAATTTATGGAACGCCTCGATAGATATGAGTAAATGCTGATCTAAGGGTAATCTATGGTGCGCGTAAGTAGCTAATTTTCCTGTTCAGGGTCCATAAAATCCAATCGTATACCTTCGCGGAGGTCTAGAGGCTAATTGAGGGGAGTTATAGTGCTAAGCCTTAAGGGCTTAGAAATCTGTGCGAAGGCAGATCTAGGTCATAGAGAGACATCACATTGATCTCTAGATGCGGAAACTTGGTTCCAACATCCCCCCATACTACTTCAGGTGAGACTTTAGTTCGCGCTACGTGGATTGATTCTGAAAGGGCCAGTAGTGTAGGGTTTTATTTGGTGCAACTAACTCTGAACCTGGGTCAGGACCTACTAAGCCAACAAATGGTTCTGTTGCTAGGACCAGGATCTGCATAAAGAGATGTGTGATGTTGCATCACTGAAATCTGACCAAGAAGGAAATTGAGAAGTGGTTAGATAGAAAGATCCACGAATTTGCGGCATAGGAAAATAGGAATCCATGCCTGACAAAAGAACAGTGGTTGGACAAATATTTGTACATAGAAATACATGAAATTTTCTTCTGCACCTTCCCGATTGAACTATACGAGTGGATAGCTAAATTGGCAGATGACCAAGGAAGGTGGAGGCTTGACGGTCTAATAGTGTGGAATCCGGAGCTAGTGCAGAGGTTGGAAGCCTCTGAAGATAAGATCGCGCGCGTTGTTGACCATTGGCTTGACCGGGTTATAGGAGGATTTGTTATAGAGTTCACGATTGACACCTCAGTCAGTTATAGCGAAGCAGAGTGACGCTTCTTCAAGGGACCACGAGGTAAGTATTTGAGGTCTTTGAATACATGAATTAAGATGCACTTGTGTGAAAAAAGGGTTATGCCACTGCCTTGATGTTTGGATCTACACGAAGTGGACGGAGCTTTAGAAACCAAGAACTTGGTCCTGAATATATCCCGTCGATTGGACCTCTTTCAAGTGACGATGAAGGAGCAGTGCAGGTCTCGTTGCAAAGCACTGTCCAGATGATAAGGCAGGTTTTTCCATGGATACATCATCCATCCAGACCACCTCCACCTTCACTTACACAACCTACACCTTCACCCACTCCACCACCACCACCGTTCGACATGTTGAATACCATGAAGTTGCCAGTTTTCTAGGGCATAGGAAGTGAGGATCCGGATCAGTTTTGGTTTGTTGTGAAGGCTGTGTGGACAAAAAAATAGATTACAGATGATAATATAAAGAAGGTGCAGTTGGTTACCACTCTGCAGGATCGCACGCTGACATGGTACGTTAAGTACTGCACTGATAATCCGTTGGCGTCATTAGCAGATACTCATATCACTTTGAACAATTGGCAAGCCTAAGTCTGACTTGCAATCAGTAATTGGATTTAAAGAAATCATAATGAGGGACAATGAAATGCCCTAGGAGCTAGATCAAAGACTGAAGTGTGTGATCCACGAAGCTAATATGCATCTCACAGATAGTCAGCACCGCGAGTGGTTTATAGCCTCGCTCCTGCCCCACCTAAGGATTGCTTTATCACAGAAAAATATAGGAACTCATATGGAATCTCTAGAAATCGTGATGAGATTACATGAAACACCTATTCAAGATGCATCTTTGGGAGTCCAACAAATTCACTCGCAGTTGTAGAACCTCTGTTTGGAATTGCAAAGCTTGAAAAAAGAAAAGGAGGCCATGATAGAAGTGCGCAAAGAACTTTGGTGCCTCAAGTGTAAGAGCCAGGGGCATGATAAGGATCATTTCCCTATCTTCATGAATTATATCACAAGGGGGGATGATGCCCCTAAGGTAGGAAGCTCCAGAAGGACCAAGTATGGGGCACTCCCTATGGTGCACTATTTTTCAGGTGGCTGGAAAACATGTAACGGATAATTGTTATTTCCTGTAAAAATTTGTGCAGACACCACAAAAATTGTTCTGTGATTTTTGCAAATCAGTGAGCCACAATGAGCGCGACTCCCATAGCTATGAACTAATGATGGAGAGGACGCCTACGTATCGAATGCAAGTATAAACTCGGCCTTTGGATCAAGGCACTGGGGGAGTGCGCGGAGGATATCAGGGGCACAGACGAGGTTGAGGAGGAGGAGGACCTGGTAGAGGTTGGGGACAAGTCATTTGCTATAATTGCCAAATACTAGGGCACTACGCACAAGAGTGTACGAGTTAGACACGCCCGTCATGTCAATACTACACTCAGTTTGACCACACAATAGAATAATGCCCTATGTTAATAGCCAAGATGCAGGAGAAGAAGGCATAACCTCAGCATCCTACCCAGAACTTGCAGATGATGAGGGCTGAGCCCCGCGAGGAAGATCCAAATGTGAATATTGTGTTAAGAAGCAAAATAATGATTGGTGATGATAAAGGAAAACAACCTGAGGAAAGTTGGTGGATCCATAAGGCCCTGGAAAAGGAGACTAGTTTTGATCTGGAGCGCACAAAGGAAACATTTATGGAGGTGAAGAAAAGATTCACTGAGGCCTCTACCTTAGGAAGATAGGACAAACTACCAGAAACCAGTGTGCCTACAGAGGTTGACCCCTCTGTGCTTACTACCTTCTTGGAGACTTGTATGAAACTGTTGCGCAATAGAAAGGTTGTGAAAGGGCTACAAGAATTGATAAAAAAGTGTGTTGGTAAGGAAAATGCTCCTGAGGGACACCGCATAGTCCACAATATTGGTAAACATAAGGCACGAACAGGGCATGAGATGAGGCTCACCACACAAATAGGGGACTATGAGATGGACCAGGTTATTCTAGATCTAGGGTCTGATGTAAACATTTTGCCTAAACAAACATGGGAGAGAATGGGGAGACCTACGCTGCAGTGGTCTCCAATTCAGTTGAGGATGGTGAACCAGCAGAAGATTATCCCTATGGGACGTCTGCATGGAGTTACCATAGATATAGAAGGTGCGAGCGCGCTGGTTGATTTTGAAGTGATAGAAATTGTTGATGACAACAATCCTTACCCCATGCTCCTTGGAATTGATTGGGCTATTGATATTAATGGGGTAATCAATTTAAAGAAGCGGGAAATGTCGTTCGAAAAGTATTCACTCTGCGTTGTAGTACCATTGGACCCTATAGAAGGACTACGCTATAGCGAACTGGTCCACGACTATGAGGAAAGTGATGATGTTTTGGATAAAATCTAGAAAATTACGGTGCGAGACCAATATTGGGTTAATCTAGCAGCTGATGGACAGATTGCATGGGACCATGAAAGCTCTTGTACCTCAGACTTAGATGAAGAATTGGAGCATTGGAAAAATAGGCTGCATGAAGTATCTACGTTGCGTTGCAATATGATGACTAAATCAATGCGCTGTGTGTCATCAGAGGTAAGAAATTTACCTTATTACGAGAAAGAGAAGTCCTGGAGGATCATCACTTTCAGGTGCTGGATTTGGCACTGCGCGCTACACCCACTCGATGGTGGGGTACACACAAGGACAAATTTGATGAATGGCACTATTACAGCAGGATGAGGAGGATGCAACTTGGTCATCCTAAAGTGCGGTTAATCGAGAAATATGATGGGAGGAATGATTTGTGCGATCATTTAGAAAAGTGGACTAAAGTCTATGGAACAAAGCCGTAGCTAGAGTGGGTGCACTTATTCTGTCACACTCTAGATATAATCCCTATGAATTGGTACCTAGAAACAGAGCTCCACCACAACACTGCAGAGTGGGATATCTTAAGGGAAGGCTTTTTGATGACCTTCAGTTTTGAATATGGATTCGAAAGCATTGATGAGGCACTACAGGAGGTTAAGGCAATGATCTTCAGAATTCCGCAGGATCCTTTGGAATTGATTCAACCAGATTGGAGCACCTAGTTGCACCATGCGCTGGAATGCTATAATGTGACTGTTGAAGGGGAGGATGAGGATCTAAGGAATATCAATATCCCAGAAATGGAAGGCCACCACGAGGTCGAAGGTCCGCAGATAGAGAACCCAGATATCACCACACCATTGAAGACTAGGAAAGTAAACATTGGTACTGAAGCAGAGCCAAAATTTGTGAAGATTGGAGATTACTGGGATGATGCCACAGTGGATAAGGTTGTTGAATTGCTCTGCAAATATCAAGATTTGTTTCCTACAAAATTTTCAGACCTAAAAGGCATCATAGGTGACTTAGGCATGATGAAGATTACCCTGAAACCAGATGCAAAGCCTATTAAGCAAAGGCCGTATTGCCTTAACCCCAAATACAAGGAAAAGGTCTGCCTGGAATTGGAAAAGATGCTTGAGGCAGGAATTATTGAACCAGTGGAGGAGTCTGATTGGGTGAGACCAATGGTAGTTCAGGAAAAGAAGCAGAAGGGATAAATAAGGATTTGCATAGATCTAAGAAAGCTTAACAATGCCTGTGTCCATGATCCTTTCCCAACGTCATTTATTGATGAGGTACTAGATAGTGTTGGAGGACAGGAGGTCTACTCATTCACTGATGGGTTCTCTGGGTACCATCAGATTAAGATTGCACCAAAAGATAGGAGAAAAACAACCTTCATGACAGAATGGGGTTGTTTTTAGTATACTGTGATTCCATTAGGACTCAGGAATGCCCCAACGATATTGCCCTGCGTAGTCATCCTGACATTCAAGGAGTTCATTCACAAATTATTGGAGATACATTTTGATGACTAGAGATAGTGTTTGGGTTAGTAAAGTGCCATATAGCCAGTCTACGCTTAATGTTGGATACGTGCCAAAGATATCAGATCACACTGAACTTGAAGAAATGCTTGTTATGTGTCCCTTTTGGAATTTTGTTGTGTCATGTGGTGTGCAAGCAAGGACTAATGGTGGATCCTTCCAAGGTTGCTGTAATAGTAAATTTGGAGGCCCTAAGGAGTGTCAAAAAGTTGCGCGCAACGCTGGGCCATACTAGGTATTATCAGAAGTTCATTAAGGCTTATTCTTAGATTACCGTGCTTATGGAGAAGTTATTAAATAAGGATGCTACATTCTGTTGGGATGAAGAATGTCAGCATAGTCTAGATGTATTGAAAGAAAAGATGGTCACCACACTGATCTTGGTCTTCCTGAATTGGAAGAAGGAATTCCATGTGCATGTTGATGCCTCGTGTATTGCATTGGGAGCAATGCTGACATAGGCTAGAAAAGGAGAGATGGATCATCCTATAGCCTTTGCGAGCAGGAAATTATCAAAGGCTGAGAAGAACTACTCAATGACAGAGCGCGAGGGATTGGCTATGGTGTATACACTCCAAAAATTTAGACACTATCTATTGGGCGGACATTTCAAGATGTACACAGACCACTCCACATTGAAGTACCTAGTCAACACGCTTGTGTTTGGGGGGAAGACATGTAGATGGCTGTTGTTGTTTCAAGAATATGACTTTGAGGTAATTATGAAGCCACGAAGTTGAATGTAGGACCTGACCATTTGTCACGAATTGAAACGGGGGAGGAGCCTACTAATTTGGAGGAAGGGTTGTCCGATGCGCAGCTCTTCACGATGCGCATAACGGATAACCATTTTGCAGATATTAACCAATTTTTAACCACAGGGATGGCTCTAAAGCGATACACCAGTCAGCAGAAGAAAGAGTTAGTAGTACGCACAGCCAATTTCTCTTTAACTGCAATACATTTGTATAAGATGGGATTGAATGAGACACTCCGATGGTATGTGCCCGATTTTGAATGAAATAGCATCCTCGTTAAATCTCATGGAGGAGCTACAGGAGGACATTATGCAGGAAAAGCAATAGCACAAAATATTTTGCGTGCAGGTTTGTGGTGGCCTACATTACATAAGGATACCAAAGCATATTGTATGGCATGTGATGCATGTCAAAGAACGGGAAGGCCATCATGAATGGATGAGATTCCTCTGAACCTTCAGGCGTCATTACAACCATTTGAAAAATGGGCAATCGACTTTGTAAGACCGATTCAGCCCCTAGGCAAGAAAACAGGTGCACGCTATATCATCACCGCGACAGAGTATCTGACCAGATGGGCGGAGGCATAACTTGTGAAGGATTGTACAGGGGCTACAACAGCTAAATTCTTGTTTGAGTACGTGTTAACCAGGTTTGGTTGCCCGAAAGTGTTGATGAGTGATCGCGGTACACACTTCCTCAATGAAACAATCAACGCGCTGACCGAAGAGTTCCATGTTTATCATCAGAAGAGTACACCATATCATCCTCAGGCTAATGGAACAGTTGAGGCCTTCAATAAGATATTGGAGAATGCACTGACAAATATTTGCAACGCGTAGCGAAATGATTGGGACGTGCACGTACCGACAGTATTATGGGTGTATAGGACTACTTGCAAAAAACTAATAGGCCAGACACCTTTCTGGTTGGTCTATGTTGTAGAAGCTGTGATGCTTATGGAATATATCATGCCTAGTATATGGATAGAAACTTTCATAGGGATGGCGAAGCCCAGAACCTTGGAAGAACGAGTCGCGCAGTTGATGGAGCTCGAAGAGGATAGATTCTTGGTTGGATTTCATCAAAAAGTATAAAATGAACGTGAAAAAGCATGGCACGGTTGACACATCAAGCTGCACACATTCAAGGTAAATGATTTGGTATTATTATATGATATTAAGTTTTCTACGTTTCTAGGAAAGTTTCAGATGAACTGGTTAGGGCCATATGTCATCAAAGAAATCATAGATGGGGGTGTGGTTCAGCTCACAAAGCTGAACAAAGAACCTTTCCTGGGAAGGGTGAATGGGAGCCAGTTGAAGTTGTATGTAGGAGATCTGCTATGACTATATGGTGATTGAATAGTCTTAGTGCTCCAGGCAGTTGTAAGGGAGCGCAGGACTATAAACTACATTTCTCGGTTTTGGGGACTATGCGACAGGGGGGTTGCGCAAACTAGGGTGATGTCACAGCACCAGAAGCCACATGAAGAGAGTTGCGATATGGGGGAAGATACCACGCAGCATAGCCACAAAATGACTGTTAGAGTCATTGTTCATGATTTGACAGCCAAGAGACAGTTAAGAGGAGTGGGTGGGCGACATTTAAGGCTGAAATCTTTGGAGATTTGCTGCCAAATTAGCATTAATGGATGAGTTTTGGGGGGAACATTGGATTTGAATTCAAATTCCCCTATAAATAATGCGTTCCAGTCCAACAGAGAACACTTTACACACTTAGAATTTTTAAGCAACGATGTCCGTCACTTATGAATCATGAGTTCTTTGAAGCTTTGATCGCAAGCCCCACGTTTGATAAATTGCTCGAGTTAGACAGGAAATTAATTTGTGACATCATGTCAAGACCAGGTCCCGTTGAGACTGCAAGCACTGGAGGAACTATCGCCTCTGAAGGAGCTGCTCCAGAGGTTGTGAGCATGGATGCTCCGGCTCCTATTCCTATGGCACCGAGGTCGCCTAGGTCGAAGCCTACACCTATGAGAGAGACCTAAAAGCCAAAGAAAGAAAAGCAGAAGAGACCAGTGCTAGTGCACGTGTCGCCTCAGAAGCAATTCTACTGCCTAGGTGCAAAAGAAGGATAAGCAACTTGAGAAGGTTGTAGATTTGGAGGCCGAAGAGGGCGCTGAAGATATAGATGCAGAGGGTGAAGATCTCATCACCAAGTTTCCGAAATACATCCCTCCATGTAAAGGGAAGACGAAGGTCAATAAGGACCTAGACTCAGAGAAATTCATCATTCACATGCCCCTGTTGCCAGAGAAGATAACCTTCGAAGGTTCGCACTTGGCGCACGTTCCCCTTTTAAAGATGGAAGATTGGGACCTGGCTAACCATGAGAGGTTCCCCCACCTCATGATGGAGAATTATATGAGGTGGGTGTATTACAAAGACTCAAGTGTCACTGAGTTAGAATCAGTTGAATGGATCTGTGAAGTAGAGAAATCTAGATTGTTGAACCTGTTGTGGGTGCCCCACTACCACCACTCCAACATTAATACCACCTGTATATGGCAACTGCTTACTCTGGTGCACGATGGGTGCTTATGGATTGGCACGCCCATCCCCATCACGGATATGATCATACACAGGATCATGCACTTGTCACACGAAGGTCTGAATCCGGCCAAGGAGTTTGGCAGAAAGACAAGTGAGAGAGACTTGGCAGAGCGGATGAAGAAGAAATTCGAGCTTATCAAGAAGCCACGTGAGTACTCCATAACATCCATCAGTGATCCTGCCGTAAAAAATTCCACCCAGATACTAGTCGGAAAGGTTATGAGGAAGTGCTACGCGGATGAGGATTCGGCGCCTGTGATCTCGTTAGCTGCACAATGCACGGAGGGCATGCAGTTTAACTGGTCATGCTACTTATGTAGTGAGTTCCTTGCAAATTGTCGTAAGGCCCAAGATGAGAGCAAGACCTTCCACTACGCGTGGTTGTTTCTCTCCATTGTGCTGGTTGCTTGGGATCTGCCGGAGGACAGCCAGTTTCCTCCTGTGGAGGCCGGATTGTCGGAAGCTACACAGTTTGCCTCCCTATGGACCATGAAGGACCCCACACGGGTCACTGAAACAAAAATTTTCTGGGTATTGATGGAGTCGAGCTTTTGCATGGCCATCAACCAATGCCCACAGTTGTCCCCAACTGTGTATGAAGAGCTGTTTGAATATGCTCAGCTCAAGGAAGACTTCCACCGCGTTTACATCCGGGCGCGGAAGGACCCGTAGTAGAAGTGGTTTGATCTGCCATTCAGGAAGTAATCAAGCGATGGCCAATAGATTGGCATACTCCATCCGATTTGGCTGTAGGTACTAGCAAAGGCCTAGGAAGCTCAGCGGAGAAAAAACGTAAGGATGTAATGAACCAAGCGGTGCAAAAATTCACCGCACAGCGAAAAAAGGAGGCCGGAGAGAAGGCCTGAATGGAAAAGGAGCACACTACAAAGGAGTAGACTGAATAGGAATAGCGCATATCTGAACAAAGCGATAAATCCCCCTCACCCTAAATCAAGGAGGAAGAGTGGTCGACGCAGGGCAGTGGTGGCGATGAGGGGTAGAGCACCCCATTTCGGGTAAGGAAGCACATGGAACAATAGCAGGAGGGGTCTTGAAAGAAGACAAAGGCAATTAAATCACCGATGGATCCCATTACGCTGACAGAGGGTAATCTCGACGAGATCGGGGACAAAGTGTGAGACATTATCGCCGAACTATTGCAACAATTCGAGCAACAACACATACAATCATTAGGTAATATTTAGAAGGATCTGCGCAAAATATAGATTTAGACAAATAGAAACAGGTGGGCACAGGACAGGTCAGCGCCACATAGACAAGCCTGGCACCAGGGACAAGTCAGGTTGTCGAGCTGGTCAGGATAGTGGACCTTAGGACTGTTGCCCTGCCAAAAGGGTCCCTGAGTGCAGAATCAGCGAATGACAAGATCATCCTTAGCCCCCTGAAGAACATTGACCTCAACATTACAACGCTCCCCAACGAATATCTTCATGCGCTGCAGACTGGTCTGAAAACATAATTGAGAGCGCGGGAGCAGTGCACTCTCAATTTAATCAACGAGTACAAGGTGAAAAATGAAAAAATGTTCGCTGGGAAGATGGAGGCCATGAAGGAAAGGGATACAATCTAGGGGAAAAATGCAAAGTTTGTGGTAGCGATTATAGAGGCGTGCCGAATAGTGCTAGAGTTGCACATCCCTGAGGAAGCACAACTAGAGGCCAAGATCCAGAAACTCGCTGCAGGTGTCCGCGATGCAAAGGCAGAGGTGGCTAGAGTGCAATTTGAACTCAATATGAAAATCATGGAGTTGGAACTCAAGTCATAGCCTTCGACTCTGCCCGAGGTCAAGGAACAATGCAGCGCTGCCATCAAAGAAGGGATAGCTACTGTG
Source organism: Pinus tabuliformis (assembly GCA_031772625.1). Classification (NCBI taxonomy): domain Eukaryota; kingdom Viridiplantae; phylum Streptophyta; class Pinopsida; order Pinales; family Pinaceae; genus Pinus; species Pinus tabuliformis. Next base: position 1,267,396,814 of record CM062820.1, on the reverse strand, counting down.
GATGTCGCGGTTGTTGACTACAAAACTTTGTTTGAACAAGCCATGGAAGTGGTGACAACCCTGCAGGAAGATCCCACCCTGCAGATATTGAGTACAGAGATCCACGAGCTCCAGTAGCAGTACGACGAAGTGAGGGTGATGACGCGCTCCATTGCTATAGCGCGACACCTCGCCAAGTTGTAGGAGGAAAAGTAGCTCCTTGCACAAGTGGAAGCAGCACAGAAAAAAAGAGGCAGTGCTTAAGGCACGATTGGGTCCTTGGTTGGACGAAGCCTACCTAGTCTCAGCCAACATTCAGGAAAACCTGATGAACTTGCAGCTTACACAACAGAACATCAAGCGAGCTAGCGAAGACCAGCTACAGAGCAACTGGTCAAATAGGTGAAGCAGGTAGCCACGCAGAGCACAACTGAAGTAGCAGTTGTGCAGATGGAGCTGGGGGATCTTCGTAGCAAGATCACTGTGCCAGCCGAGTGACTCAAGGGCGAGTCATGACCTTTGTGTTGGGGGCCCGTGGGGATGGGGTCCCCTAGGTTAATTTTGGGGGAAAAGACCAAGTTTTGATGTAAACAGATGTAAAGACTTCGCAAAATATGGATGTAAAGCACGGAGTTAGTTAAGAGTCAAAAAGGGCTTTTACCCCCATTCATGTAAACTTGAGACGGTTTTTGAAGATCTACCCATGGTCCATGGACCATGGGATTGTATAAATAAGTGTGTCTAAGAGATTCTAAGGAAGAAAGAAAGAGATAAAAGTCTTTTGTCTATGGGTCTGACAGAAGGAGTCTAGAGAGTTAGCGTAGGAAAGTAAGAGGAAAGGCTCTGTAGCGGAGTCCACAGAGTCCTAGAGTAGTGTCCGTGGTTGAGTGTGAGGACCCTTGCAGCTGAGTGCATAGGGAAGTATTGAGTCTGTAAACCTATACTGAAGATCAATAAAGAAGACTGTTGCAGAAATTCATGTGTTTATCTCTTTACTTCTGTTATGTATGATTGCGATATATGCTGTGATGAAATGATGTCTTTATAAAATAATGATGTATTTATGTGCAAATTTACTTGATCTGTCTAATTATATGAATGCAATTAATGTTAAGTTATTACACGAAGACCATAACACCTTCTGTTAAATTTATCAAACACTTAGGTAGATTTGAGTAAATGTTGATCTAAGGGTAATCTATGGTGAACGTAAGTAGTTAATTTTCCTGTTCAAGCTCTGCAAAAGTTAGTTGTAGACCTTTGTGAAGGTCTAGAGGCCGGTTGAGGGGAGTTACAGTGCTAAGCCTTAAGAGCTTAGAAATTTGCATGAAGGCAAATCTAGGTCATAGAAAGACATCACACTGATCTCTAGATGTGGAAACTTGGTTCTAGCATTCCCCCATATTGCTTTGGGTGAGACTTAAGTTCGAGCTATGCGGATTGATGCCGAAAGGGCCAGTAGTGTAGGGTTTTGTTTGGAGCAACTACCTCTGAACCTGGGTTAGGACCCACTAAACCAACAATGATTCAATCTTCAAGGAGCTCTTCTTGATATTGATATGAAAATACACATGCTCCCCAACCTGAAACTCATGGAATATCCTATATTTATTCACACATCTCTTCTTTTTGTCCTATGTTGCCTTCAGATTCTTTTTGATGACCTACATCTCATGCTCCATCTCCCTCAACATGTCCAATCCAATCAACACCCTATTCACTGGATCACTCATCTTCAAGGCTCCTTGATACCCATTATCATAAGAAAGCTCCTCTAATGGAAGATACTCCTCCCACTTCCTTTGTTGATGCATGATGCACATCCTCAACATATCCTTAAGAATCCTATTAACCCTCTGTGTTTGTCCATATTTCTATGGATGATAAGTTGTACTAAAGGCTAACTCTATTTCCAAGCCTATAGACAACTCCTTCCAAAACATGGAAGTGAACTTGGCATCTCTATCTAATATAATCCTCTTGGGAACTCCATGCAACCTCACTATCTCCTTAATGAATACCTAATCCACTTCGTTAGTTGAATTAGTAGACTTTACCGTAATTAAATGAGCTACCATGCTGAACCTATCAACCACAACCATGATGGATTCATGTTGCCTTGATGTCCTTGGAAATCCCATAATGAAATCCATGGAAATGACCTACCATTTCCATTTCGGAATTGGAAAAGGATACAACAAACCAGCAGGATGCTTGCATTCATCTTTCACATGCTGATAGTCCAGGCACTTAGCAAACAAACTCAGACACCTCTTTCTTCAAATTAGGCCAATACTAGAACTTCTTGATAGCTTCCAAATTATTCTGGTATCCTAGTCGCCCTGAATATGGCTTGACATGAAACCCCCTCAAGATAAGCTTGCTCAATTCATGACTGCCAGGCACATCGATCTTACTCCTTAATCTAACCAAGCCATTTGTTGTGAGGCAATACTCCTCATCCATATCACCTTTTTTCTGCAATTTGTGCTTCAGTTGTTGGAAATTCTCATCATACTTTCATACATGTAATATTTTCTAATGTAAATTTGTCCCATAAGAGCTCATAGTTGGAATATGATTCACCTTCACTCTACTACTGAGAGCATCCACAACCCAGTTCTCTTTTCCTTTGATGTACCTTATCTCAAAATCAAACTCACTAAGAGTAGCCAACCATCTAGCTTGCCTTGCATTTAAGTTAGTTTGGTCAAACAAGTACCTCAGCCCACAATGATCACTCATCAAAACAAACCTCCTGCCAAGGAGATAATGTCTCCATATATTCAATGCATGAATGCTAGCTGCCAACTCAAGATCATGAGTCACATAATTCTACTCATGCTCATTTAAATTTCGTGATTCATGCCAACCACCTACCCTTCCTATATCAAGGCTCCACCAAGTCCTTCCTTGCAAACATTTGTACAAACCACAAAGTATTTATCAAGATCTGCAATCCTCAAAACCAAAGCATTGGTAAGTAATTGTTTCGATTGATCAAAACTAGCTACACACTCAATATTCCATTCAAACTTCTTTCCTTTCCTCTGCAAAGATGTGACAGGATAACCAATCTTGGAGAAGTTCCTAATGAACCTCCTATAATAACCTCCTAGTCCCATGAATGATATGAACTCATCCAAATTCTTCAGAGTTGGCCACTCCATGATAGACTTAATGTTTTCCAGATCCTTTTATCCCCTCCTTGGAAACAACATGTCCCATGTAATGAATCTAAGGCTGAAAGAAGCTACAATTACTGAGCTTGGCGTAGATCTTATCCTCTCTCAAAAATATCAATACCGATGCCAGGTGCTTTGCATGCTCCTCCTCATTCCTTGAATATACCAATATATCATCAACAAATACTATCACAAACTTATCTAGGTAAGGGCACAACACATTGTTCATTAAACACATGAAGGTGGTTGGGAACATTAGTAAGACAAAAAGAAACCACCACAAACTCATAGTTCCCATACCTTGTATGAAATGAAGTCTTGTAGATGTCTTCTTCTTTGATGCACACTTGATGATATCTTGATCTCAAATCAATCTTCAAAAACATTACAGCTCCCTTCAGTTGATCAAACAAATCATCAATCTAAGGCAATAGATACATGTTCTTGATATTCGCCTTATTCAACTTCTTATAATCAATGCACATCATGAGAGTACCATCCTTCTTCCTTACAAAGAACAATGGTGCACCCCAAGTAGATACACTTGGCCTTATGTATCCCTTATAAAGCATCTCTTTAAATTGCGATTTTAGCTCCACCAACTCTAACATGCTCATCCTGAAAGGTTCCTTAGATGTTGGTGTTTCTCCTATTATCAATTGAATAGAGAAATCCACCTCTCTATGAGGAGGAAGCTCTAGAATCTCTATAAGAAACACATCTTGAAACTGTTGTACAAAAGGATACTTCCTAAAGACTGCATCATCCTCATCCTCCTTCCCTTTTTCAGTGGAAACATGTACTGCAAACAATAAACATCCTTTCATGTGGTTGCACTTAGCTTGCATGGTTGTAACCATATTCACTAATGTAGGGTTCTTCTTTTCCTACAAGGCTCTCTTTTCTCTAGTCTCATCTAGGCACTCAATACCCTTCTCATAGCAATCTACCTTGGTCCAATGTATAAAAAACCAATCTATGCCCATTAGTATGCTATATGAACGCAAAGGAATAAAATTCAGACTTGTTGTTGTAGGCATACTATTAAGCTCAAATGCACAAGAATTCACCCATTGATGAAGTCTTCTCTTGGTCCCTATAGCCAACTGCACCAACCAAGATCCTGCATGCACTTCCTTATTCGAATGACATTGATCCACCAAGCCAGGACTAATATAACTATAATTTGATCCAGGATCAATAAAAATAAAAATAAATTGATCACAAAGCTTACCTTTCCATCTTGATAATGGATTCCTGGTGTTCTTCCTACTTGTTATCAACTTCTGCATAGATCCGGGGAATGCTCTAACCTACATCCCCAACTGTCTATGCCTGATTAGCACTATATATTTGAGGCATGCCACCCTAATACAAAGGAAAATCCTTCTTGTGATGATCTCTACCACAAATCCAACTCTTCAATGGTTCTTTAGCATTTCCTTTATTATGTTGCTCCATTGGTCGAGACCCATTTCATTTCTTAGGTGCATTGAACTTCTTATGAGGTGCCACACTTTCCTTGTCACCTACATCCTGATATCTTCCTTTCTTCCCATGCAATTTTCCTTTAGTCTTCTCACTACCCTTCAAATCACACTTGAATTCAAGCTTGCACTTGGGATGCTCATAACAATGCTTCAAATTCTTCAAGATTCTTTCAAATTCTTCCCACATCAACTCTTCTTACTTGATTCCTCTGACATGCCTGACATCTTCCCACCAAATATCTTATTCTCCTTTGAGACTAAAGGTGGATTTCTTGGCTTTCATATTCTCTGAGAAATCATGAAGTTTGAAAAATTTCCTCATTCCAAGTAGCCATGCTTCTACATATTATGACTTGGTCACCTCACCATCAGAGTTAGGAGGCTTAGATTTCTTGAACTTTTTTGGAAAGAACCCCTTCTCACTCATCCTATAATGATGCTAACAATGATGGCAATGGTGTCTCCCGGAAGCAAAGCTAGAATAAAATCCATGAGAATAGCCCTCCTCTCAGGTGTATCCAAGAGTCAGACACTCTTCATTGTATCATCCTTGTCCATCTTGTATCTTTTCTAGGACCTGCCTCCATTTGCACCATTATTCTTTTCTTCCTACATATCTCCATGACTGATCCCTAGTTGTTCTTGCTTCTACAAATATGAAAGGATTTGGAGGATGACTACATTAACCTCATCTTGCTTTTCTTGAGGTTTTGCAAGAATTTCCTATGCTTCAATCAACTTCTCATTATCTTCCTTGCAACTTATGATTTCTGCCTTCAAACTTCTCATTGTATCTGCTAGATTAGGAGAGCCTCCCTCTTCCTATTGTTCAACTAACTTATCCCATCCTATTAATGTCTCTTCTAGCTTATACAGAGAGTTATATGAACTATACTCAACTATTCTTCCCTTCATCTCTTTTCCTTCTATTTCCTATAGCATATCAATGTTAGATAAAATAAAAGGCATAATAAAAAACATTACCTCAACTTTCTACTAGTGAGGCTATTGCATCTGCATAAATCCATCTAGATCAGCACGATACAACATCACAAGCATATCAACTCAAACATGGATATCATAATAATAACAATAAATAGCTCACATGCATTCATGGTAAACATGTAGACAATTGATATGCATGCATAAAAATAAGCATTTACCCCGAGGTCCAGTGTTTTGAACCTACTCTAATACCACTCTATAAAACCCCAACCCACATTTACCCACTTTTAAGAGCTCACCAGGGTAAACATGAGCTAAGAGTTAGAGTTACTGTCATGAACCAAAATCCAAGATGTACTTATCAAAATGGGGTCTCACTTACCAACTTGTACCAAACTTAAACACAACACCCATAGACACCAAATCACCCATATGTCAAACACTTTCCACTGGTGACCTTTCCATTGAGTTGGAACTATTTTCAACCAAGCTTTACAACCCATTGGCACACATTCAGTATTTCCCATGCAGTTAGAAGGTTCCATCTGCATGTACAACTCTTCCTCCGTGTGAATATAGTCAATATTTCTCAGTTTTGTGCCTACAACCATAAACTCGGTTCTATATTTTAAGGGCTAGCCTATAGGACAATTGCCTAGGTCTACCCAGAACTTTCCAGGACTCTGTCAATGATAATATTGAGTCTACATAATCTAGTCTTATGCTTAGATATTGTCCAAGCTTTCCAAATACACATCATTCATTTAGACAAACACATTGTAAACATAGAACTTGTGGATCATGAAAGCATAACTACTCATTGTATCAATAATTTCATGAGGGAATCGTTAAGAAGGCTTACTACCCTCTCAAGCTAGCTGCAACAAACACTTGTTATTTCATGCATTCACATAACCATTCAATAACTTATCAAACCATGAATAAGATCCATAATAAGAGCACATCATATAATAAGAATGTACCATACCCATAACCAACATTTAACCAAAATGAATCCATGATAAGCCAGTCATAAAATCAACACAACAGCCAATACTAATGCTCATTGATCTCAATAAGAAATAACACATAATAACATATGCATAAATCTAACCAAGTCAGGGAATTCAACGTACCACCCGACCATAGATTGGGCTAAACCAAATCTTTATTTCAACCAATCACCCCAGTTCCATATTCCAAGCATGTATGTGGGATCACATGGGATAAACTAAACCAAAACCAACCAATGAATCTAGAGGTTAAACCACCTCCACCCTCAAGCCACAGTGATTTCACCTAAACCAGTCCAGAAATCACCAAAATCAATACAAGCTCGGATGCCTTAAGATTTCTTCACCATACCCAGAGGAATTTTCCCGTCTCCACCCACTTTTCAAGAGCTTCACGGAGAAAACCATCTCCACCCTTAACCCTTGGGATTTTCCTAAGACCACCTCAACCGGATTTGAATCCACCGACAATCCAAAGCCCAACAAAAAATAAAACCCATTATACCATGGCTATCCAGGAAATGGAAAAGGTAAGGTTGTACAACATTGTCAATCTAGGAAAATACCATGCCAATGAAAGAAAACATGACCAATAAACCAATGCAGAAACATTTCATTCACATCCCAACAAGATAAACATACATATAACCTATTACCTACAAAATCTTATTGTTGATTTCTCTTTCTTTACTTTATTTCTTCCCTTTTCTTATTGATATTATGTTAGGTCCCTATACTACTAGTGTAACCTCTTATTGTTATTAGTACAACCCCCTTATTATATTTTTGTGCCCATGTAGTCCCCATATTGTTATTAGTGTGCCCCATAGAAGCCCACTATTGTTATTATTATGCCCTTACATTATTATTGTTATGTCGGCTCTGATTATATTATGACCCCTTAGACTCCTATATATAGAAAGGAGGTCTTGTCATTTGTATCATCCAAGAATTGTTCATTTGTGTAATGTAAAGGAGGTTTCCCCCTCGAAGAGGCTGAATTCTAAGGCGTTGATCTATCTTTTCTATCTTTTTCTGAGCTGGTTTCCTAACATTTGGTATCAGAGCTTTGGATTCTAGGGTTTTGCTGCTCCAAACAGGTCATCGTGGCATTTTCGCTATAACTATTTTTCTGTGACGTTTCAGAAGCTAAAAACAAAACCATTTGAGGTGAAATCTCATTGAACCTTGGATTCGAATTTCAATTCTTGTCTCGCTATATGTTGGGAGATATGATCTGAGGAAGTTAGGGTTTTTGCAAGCTCCATAATTTCATCTAAAACAGATCATTGTGGAATTTTCACTATAACTTTGTTGATACGAAGTTTCAAAATCTAAAAAAAAAAACCATTTGAGAAGAAATCTATTTGAACCTTTGGTCCAAATTTCAGATATTGTATCACTATATTTACGGATATATGATCTGAGGAAATTAGGGTTTTGAAAGATGCCCAAATTACATCCTAAACAGGTGACCTAGGGAAAATTGTCATAACTATCTCTTTGAGAATCAGATTGACATTTTGTAAGAAGTTATGGAAAGAGAATGGATTTTATTTTTTGGTGTATATTTTTCAGATCCGAAGGTCAAAACAGTGAGACGTGGCACTTCATACAAGTTCGCTCTTCTGAAAAGGTATATAATCAGGTCATCTTGGGAGATTGTGCATAACTCTTTCTTGGAGAATCCAATTTCGATCAAACTAGTGGCATTGGAAGGAGGACATAGAGGGATACTATAGGTCATGATATCAGAACTGGAAGATTCGAAATTACAGAGTTACAGTCATTTCAATATTGAGCTCCTAAAATCAAGAAAAAGCGAGATGAGGAAGTTTGATGGCAAGGATCCGGTAAATTGGATACTCTAGATGGAGAAATATTTTGATCTACATGGTGTACCACTGTTACAAAAGGTACTCATTGCATCTAATTATTTAGAACCGAATCAATTTTTATGGTATAAAGAGCTTTGTTCTCGTAAACCACTTGTCACATGGTCAATTTTCATGAACGAAATGATAGCACATTATGAGAATACAAAGAGAAACACCTTCTTTACCCAATTGATAAATCTCAAACAAAAGGGTTTAATGGCATAGCACATTGAGGACTTCCAAAAATTGAATATAAGGGTAAATGATATTCTAGATAAGAAAATGGTGGATGTCTTCATAGGGACTTTAAAGGATAACATTCAACATGAGGTTCGTCTTTAGGAACCTTATTCATTGGAGAAGGCATTCAGGTTGGCAAGAGAAATTGGAAGTGAAATTATGGAAACAAGGAATCCCAACACTCACAACTATAATTATGGAAGTGTTTTTGGTCCTAGCCTTCCACAACCTACAAGGTTTACACCACAACAATTGGAAGAAAAAAGAGAAAAAGGTCTTTGCTACAATTGTGATAGCAAATACACTAAAGGTCATAAGTGTGCTGAGAAGAAATTATTTTACATAGATTTTGAAGAAGAGGAAGAAAAGGATCAAGAAACATCAAAAGAAGAGGATATACACCAGGAACCCACCCCAGAGAAAGAAGAAATGAATCCAACCATATCTTGTAAAGCATTGGAAATAATTTCCACTCCTCAATCTCTCAATATAGAAGGACTTATCAAGAGGAAAAAGGTTCAAGAAGGGAAAGATCACATCGAGAAAGAAGAAATGAATCTAACCATATCTTGTAATGCATTGGCTAGAATTACCACTCCTCAAACTATCAATATAGAAGGACATATCAAGAAGAAAAATGTTCAAGAAATGAAAGATCACATCGAGCATCAAGAAATGAATTCGACCATATCTTGTAATGCATTGGAAGAAATTACCACTCCTCAAACTATCAAGATAGAAGGACATATCAAGAAGAAAAAGGTAATAGTGTTGATTGATTCGGGCAGTACCCATAATTTTATTCATTGTAAGATATCCAAGGAATTGAATTGCTTCCTATATCCAACACCAGAGTGTCAAGTGATGGTTGCAAGTGGAGGAACCATAAATTTCTCTGGAAAGTGCCATAATATCAAGCTATCCATGGGATAATATGTATTGAATATCCCAATGATTTCCATTCCACTGGGTGGGGCTGATGTTTTACTTGGAGTCCAATGGCTACAATCTTTGGGTACGATAACTTTTAATTTTCAAGAACTTTTCTTGAAATTTTTTTGGGAAGGAAAGGAAGTTGAATTGAGGGGTATCGAAGGGAAACCAGGAAAGATAATCAACTCTAACAACATGACAAAGCTTCTAAATAAAGAACAATAGGGCATAATTGCACAATTATGTTCACTAGAGGATCCCACATCGAAATCATGTATTTCTCCAGATCTCCAAAACATTTTGGACAATCATTCCAAGGTATTTGAGACTCCCAAAGGCCTCCCACCTATTCGTGATCATGATCATGCTATTCATTTGATTCCAAGAATCGTTGCTCCAAACATTAGGCCTTATAGATATCCATATGCCCAAAGGAGAGGGAACTCATTCAAAAGTTGTAGAAGATCCTAGTTCAAATAGTATTGTGAGAACTTAACAAGGAAGGAAAAATCATATTAGAACTTGAAACAGTCACAGAACCAAGAAATCGACAACTATGAAATAGATCAATTTCAGAGTATCTCATCAAGTGGAAGAACTTACCCACTGAAGATTCCACATGGGATGACAAGAATTTATACGGAAGCATCAAGAACTACTCAAGCGTTGAGGACAACACTTTTTGAAGGAGAGGGGCATGTTAGGTCCCTATACTACTAGTGTAACCCCTTATTGTTATTAGTACAACCCCGTTATTATATTGTTGTGCCCATGTAGTCCCCATATTGTTATTATTATGCCCCATAGAAGCCCATTATTGTTATTATTATGCCCTTACATTATTATTGTTATGTCGGCTCCGATTATATTATGACCCCTTAAACTCCTATATATAGAAAGGAGGTCTTTTCATTTGTATCATCCAAGAATTGTTCATTTGTGTATTGTAAAGGAGGTTTCCCCCTCGAAGAGGTTGAATTCTAAGGCGTTGATCTATCTTTTCTATATTTTTGTGAGCTGGTTTCCTAACATATTCATTCTTCATCTTGCACTCCCTTTCTTGTCTCTTATTTTCTTGTTTGTATTCTTCTTCTTACTCTCCCTTTCTTGTCTCATGCTTGCTTGCTTATGTATTCCTTATGTCCAAGTGTTCTCTCTCTCTCTTCTTTCTCTTCTTCAAAAGTGAATGAAAGAATGAATGTTCTCTCCCCTTTTTCCCTTCTTTTTCTTTTCCTTTTTCTTTATTTTCCTTGCATGCATATTCATGTCTCTTCATCTTCCTTTTCTCCTATTTTCCTTTATTTATGTAGCAATTTCCATTTATTACCCTTTGCCTTTTCCAATGCAAATTCTAGTTTCCATATCAAATAATAAACCACAAGCGGATCCCAATATAATGTTTTTCCCCTCCATTCAGCTTGGAATACGTGACCCATGACCTTGGTTTATTTTTTCCTTTTATAATGCCCATTTATTACATGGAAATTTAACTCGGGGCTATTACACTATGCATGCAATCGATAAAATATGGAAAATAGAGAATAGTTAAATAAAAGTCACAAACCACAATAAACACAAGATATGATTTAGGAAACCCTTACTGGAGAAAACCTAGTTGGGAGGTGAGGCTACTATGCTCTCTCTTTCTTTGAATGGAAAGGGATGCAAGTAAAAATGAGTGAGACCTATGGGCAGTGTGTTGCTATAGAACACAAATATTCTATGTTATCTCTCTCTATCCACTCTCCACTACTCTATTCATCTATGAAAAAAATGCAGTGCAATATAATGAAACTCCTTTTCCTACTAGTGGCCCGATTATAACACAACCAGATATCCAACTAGTGGTTGAGTTTGACTCGTTGAACTCTTAATTAGAGTTACAATATTGAATCTTTTATAGTTTTCTTCATCATGCTCATGTGGCTAGAAACATTTCCATAAATAATAGGGGATGACATGTCATACTCTCGAATCATGGTGGTCAAAACAGGAAGGTCGAGTTTTGGGTGTCATAACTTTTGCATATGAACTCCATTTGAGTTCTTTCTAGCGTCGTTAGAAAGTTATCTGAGTGTAGAATAGTGTTGGGGGTTTCCACACTAAAGAGGAAAATTCCCCTCCCCTGCCTCCCCGCAAGACACCCCCCCCCCCCCCCCCCCCCACCATAAAAACATTTTTAATGCCTCTTTTTTACCATAATCTAAATATTAAACATTTTGTCCTTTTTTTGGACATATTTTTTGGTTAATTTTATTTGAAATATGGTAGAGATTTATTGGAATCATAAGTTTAAGTTTTATGATTTTCACCATTAGAATGAATAAGGGTTTTCAAGGGTTCCAAATCCATTTATGCATTATAAAATGTATATTAAATTACAAAACATCACAATCTCACCCAAAACTGTATCATCAAATTTTGGCCAAAAAAAACAAAACATCTAATAGTTAGACTATGCCTTTTTTGTTTTACATTTTGTTCAATAGTGATAACTACATCACCACCTAAAAACTATGCAAAATCAAACTTAGCCCCCCAAAAATTGATCCCAACACTAATGAATGTGACATACATGATTTTCTAGCCAAACAACCCACATTAATGGATATGGATCCTTTACAACATAGTGTTAAAGCACTAACTGAAGGTCACAGTCTAACTCTTATATGTTTTGGTCCTCTTGGGTATATTTTCTCGTCATTTTTTCCTGAAATCTTATAGATATTTGTTAGAATCACAAGTTTGAGTTGTGAAATTTGTGTTATTCAAATGCTCTGAAGATTTTCCAAAACTGTTAAATCCATTTATGTATTCAAAAACTCTTATGTAACCAATATCCTTGAAGCGAAATATCCTTAAATCTATGTTAGATGACCTCACTTTGCTTGGTGTCAAAACATCCATAATGTGGCAAACAATACAATTAATCAGTGTAGCAACACTCAAGAGGCGATGAGAAAATCTACTCCTTCAAAAGATCACCCTTTCAATAATATACACATGGCTCATAGAAGTGCATATCAGAGACACAAACAACTACATAATCATTTCAAACCCTAACCCTTCAACCATGACCACATCGTGAGATACTTGAAGTGTGATTACACAAAAGGCGGTCTAGCCAAGAAAGTTTTTTAAATATTATTGCAATTTTATTTCATAAAATATAGTTTTTAAATACTAAAGGGATGAATGTCTATTGATTTCACAAAATATACGTGCATACCAAGTTAGGTAAAGTTCCACTGCCGTCTCATTTTTCAGATACCAATAGTGTCCACACATGCCAATTTTTTCGGAAAAATTCTATGCCAGATATATTTGTCGACTTGTTTAATGCAACAATGAAAATTCATGGAATTAACGACCAGCTCACTTGCCCCACGTGAACAAGGCCTTGAGAGGATTATTTTCCGGAGATAATGTAATGGCAAGATTTTATATGGTTTACCGCGACGCTCGTTGCTTCTTGGAACTTACATACATCGTTGTCATGGTGTCAACCCGATTAAATATGTTCAGAAATAGCAACGACGAATGTCATAAACATTAGGAATATTTAAGACAAATATAACTGGTCTATAATATGTATTCAATTAAAAATGCAACACAATTAATTAGTCTAAAATTTAAATAGGTTATAAAACTTAAATCTAGATAAATAAAAAATTACGACAATTCCTCATAGCTATAAATAAATAAACAAGAGCCATGTGGTGGTAATGTCATCTCCCTTTTGTATAGATGTATTTTGTTCATGTAGTTTTAATTTTTTTAATTGAATTTAAATGGTATTCATGTCCCTACGCGTGTGGTCTAAGATATTTGTATTTCAAAACTAATTCTAAAATCTAAAAACATAATAAAACCCAATTTATATTTCACAATGAATTATATTTCAATATTTAAAATAACTCTAAATGTCAAACATCAAAATACAATTATAAAACTTAATTCCAATCTTAGAAGAAATTTGATTATAAAACTTAACTCTAAATGGATAATAAAGTCGAATTTATGATCTCCTCAATTTCAAGAAATAGATTTTACATAATCCTCGTTAAATAAATAAATTATATTTAAAACTAAAAAATATTTTACATATGGTTCAACCCTCAAGTCAAATACATAAAATATATTTACTTAAAACTACCAGCGTAATCTCTCATTGATTCATATCTCCCAAGAGTGTTGTTTGCTTCAACTAAGTGAGCCAAGAATGGCAAGGAAGCTTATTAGCAAAATGGGCCTAGATCAACACATCTCTCACATATTCTGAGCTCGTAATGTCTTAACGATGAAGGTATTTTTCACAAGCTAAATCAACTTGATATTTGTTCTCTAATTTTTTCATTTTATTTTAGAGTTTAAATGAGACGAGTTTGAATTGCTACTGCAACCAAAGTAATAGAAAATGATAATGATTATGTTAATTGTTTTGCTTGATCATTTGCTCTTACTTTCTTTCCCAGGTTTAAACTACTTTTTCCTAGATATCATTCTCGAAATTATTTATCATACATCCAAAAAATGTACATTGATTCATGAAAAATGGATTTGGTTTCATGCCACCAAAAAATGCATTATTTGGTAAGATAGAGGCAAGAAGATTTCTTATTCAAATTAATCTTGAAGAGGAAAAGGACGTGACCTTTACCAAAAACATAAAGCTTCAATGCAATGCTTGGAAACCTGTGTAGAAATTATGGTGTAGATTTGCAACTGCTCACGAAGTTTTAAACAAAATCACAATACACAAACCTACTTTACTACTTTGTGGAAGTTAATTCACACTTTAGAACAAAAATCTCAAACATGCAATAAGAAATAACACACATGCACACAATAGTTTTCCTAGGGAAAGAAATCTGTTGAAAACCCCAATGCCTGCTTGCATTAATAAGATGAATAGAGATGTATTACAATTGCTTTTCTCAACTGAGCACAAACTCCAAGTGAATAACGTCTCTTTCTGTTCACTTAGAATCTCTGACCTAGAATTAGTCAATTTATGCCTCTTATTGAGCCCCTATTTCATTGCACAATTCCTAAGAAATTAGGCCCCTATTATTTAGGAATTCTCCATAATGGATTGCGAAATTCCCAAGGTTGGTCATCTTATCGCATGCAACACTTGTACACTCAAGACTAGTCTACAACTGATGTAACACTACCTTGGAATCTCCACCACAGTTGGGGAACTTGAATTCTCTACATGCACTATCTATTTTGGGTTGATTGATTAGTTAACTAGAGGACCATTGAGTTTGAATGATGCACCACTGCGCCTTTGACCTTCTACTAGTTCCTCCAATAATTGGAACTAGTTTAATTGAAAACAACTTGAGATAACTAACTTCGATAGCTACAAATTTGCAATCGCACATGATTAACTGAACTCTAACTCCTCCAACTTGAATTTACCGAGTAAAAGGGTGACACGAGCCATGTCACATAAGTTAACTACATAAAAGTTGTCTGTTGATGTGGAAATTTGAATTTTCTCAATTTAATCAAGGCAAAATCAAATTGAGAATTTCTTGTTGAATTTTTCATCACTCCTTCTCAGGAAGAAAGAGACTATCAACCACCCCTATACTACACCTGTTGAACTCGAACTTCCCTCTTGACAAAGCCTTTGTCAAAATGTCAGCATCTTATTCCTCTGTCAAAATGCAGTGTAGAAACATTATCCACCTTTGCACACAGTCCCATAAATGGTGATACCAGATATCTATATGCTTGGACCGATCATGAAATACAAAATTCTCAAAGAGCTTGATGCAACTCTGATTATCATAGTAGATCATAGTTGGATCCATCATCTAAGCAAACAATCTAACAAGTATCTTTCTCATCCAAATCACCTCACATGTTCCACGTGATCTGAAAAATTCTTATGGAATATCCAGTAGATGCACCTACATTAACATCTGCGAATATGGTTTAGAGGGGACCAAATCGGGGTCTTTGGTGAGGTACTCACCTTTCCTTGACTTGAGCATGTGCCTGACTAGGGTAACGAGCACTACGATAAAAAATGTGTCTTCTTCATTCATTGAGAGATGCTCTATTTGTATGGGCATAGGCTCAATGCATTTGACCTAGAAGAGATCATAACAAGAAGTTCAACTTTGCGAACAATATGTAGGATAAGAAGAGTCTGAAGATTGTAGTACACTATTTTTTGATAGGGAAATTATCCTTATTACATATAGACACCAACCTAATATTTGTTCTTTACATGATGCATTTCATTGAAATTTCCACAAAATTAACATCCTTCACAACTTAAAAGACATATGTTCACATAATAACCTAAGTATTGTAAAGGGAAAAGAATGAGTACCTGATATTTCAATGAAATTAAGATATCTAAAACAAATGGCTAATACAACACCACCTGAACAAATTTTCAGTTCTCTCATTCAAAGTATATGTCGTGATGCTCTACAAAGATGGCTAAACTAGATCACCTACATAGGATTACTGAGTCAGATGTTTTTTAGAATATTTTTACCTCAATGATTTTTTATAGCTCCAATGCTTGAATCTCCAACCAAATCAAACCCAAAAACCATCCAATATATCAAAAAGCCAAAGCCAAAATATTCAGAGAGATCTGCTAATATTTATAGTGCATTTTGAAGACCTCAGAACTAAGCACAATATGCCTCAGTGGTTTTATCCACCCAAGCCTTCATCATCATCACCCTTCCCCCTTAAATATGTCTTCTGCATGAATGAGCTCGCAGTTTGGTGCACACAGAGATATTCAAAGAAAATTTTCTAGGCATTGAATTTGATAATTAAAAAAAAAAATAGAGGCTTTAATGAGGGAATCACCAACACGTTTATTCATTCAAAATGACCTATTTAATGAAGGAATCATTGGCATTAATTGGGACTTCAATTTCATTTTTTTTTTTTTATGTATTATAGATGCCGACTCTTGCCTTTGCGTCTACAACCCTAATGCGGCAACACCAAAATGTCCGCCTAGGGAACCCCAAACACCAAAGTAAACATTGCAAACAAGCTAAAAAATTTTGTACCATCAATTTTATTTTTATATACCAACAACCTAATATAATAATGAATTATATATCTGTCACTGTGGAGTAGCGACATAATAATAAATCGAAGGTATACATATTTTCTACAAAGGTGAGTTAATATCGGCATTAGTGACATAATTTAGTTGAGACAATTTGTTTTTTATTTTTGTTTAAATTTCTAGATGTTGTTAGTCTATATTTTTATTTTTAATAACAAAGTAAAATTGCATGGGATATCATAATGGAAATTTGATGGTGGTTATTCCAATTATAAAATTGCATGGGATATCATAATGGAAATTTGATGGTGGTTATTCCAATTATGATGTGGATGTCAGTTGGTCTTTGTTTATTATCCCACTATCTAAGTTTAATTAATGATTAATTCCTATCTCCTATTACCGTGATTAAAGATATGGGTAGTTCTAATGGACATGTCCTCAATTGAGTTAAATTTTGCAAATAATTTCTATTTTTATAATTGGTTTATACCAGCCTACATCCATCTTAAATCCATATTTACCAAGGTGCCAAGAAGGATTAAGCATGGACTTAATATTGATTTAACCTGGTACTCTTACATTCCATAATGGGGTCCTCAAGCCTTTAAATATGTTTCATCATAACAAATCCATGAGCTTGTAAACCACCATCGATAAACCCATCAAATGAATAACTCAAACTATCTTAACTAATCTATAACCTAAACATTTAATTTTAATTTTAATCATTTGATCGAGTCAACATAACATTACATTACATCACATAACATTTTACAACATCGCTTCCATATTGGGTTGCAGAGCACCTATCGAAGCAATGAATATCTATATATATATATATATATAATTGTATTGTATAAGAATTTTAATTTATTGTAATTTCCTTTAATTCTTTTTGTTTATTTTCTTAAATTTATTATATATAGTAATGTGTTGTGGCCATCAACAACCCCCCCTTTTTTCATTTAAGTGTTGTCCAAAATACTAAATGAATGGAGACCCCTAGTTAAAACTTTAGGAAAAGCTAGAGCTTCCTTTCTTCGAAATAAGGTTACCATCGTAAGCTTAGGAAGATCTTTTTGAATACTTTAAAACCTAAGTTTATGATAAGAAAAAACCTTTAAAAGTCACATCATAAAGTGACAAAAAAACTCCACCATTTGGGTATAATCCTGGTATGTGCAAGATTCTCGTGCTAAGCGATATATCGCATCGCAATAAGGTAATGCCAATGGGAAATCCTTCAAGATTTTCTGATCTGCGATAACCCCAATCGCAAGATCGCATATCACAGGAATGGGCTAACAAAAATATGGCAAGCATAAAACTTCCGCGATCTGCGATGTGTGCGATATTGCGATAATGCGATGGTGCGATATTGCGATAACGCGATGGTGCGATATTGCGATAACGCGATGGTGCGATATTGCGATAATGCGATGGTGCGATAATGCGATGTCGCGATCTGTGACGATTGCGAATCAAATCGCAAAATCACCCCATCACGAAACTTTCGGGCGCGTTATTCGAGAAAAGCCACTTACCATAATCTGACTTAAGATCATGCGCTTTTAATGATAATAAAGGAATTAGTTGTCATCTATTTAATGTAGACACGTGCTTTTGCAAAGAATTACTTCACATAAGGTGGCATATTTGATATATCTGCTGCATTTAAGACTCTCCCATCACCTTTCTTGATCAATCATTTCCATTTGTGAGCTGCAGAAACAAAGAACGAAAGGCAATACAAAGCCATATGCAGGAAGAGATGGGAAAGAAAAGTAAGGCTCAGGGCTCTGAGGTGAAGGAGATGGCACCTTTATATACAGACACAGCTTGTAACAAAGACGAGGGAAAAAGAGCAGGCGCACCCAAGATAAATGAAAATCATAAAGACTTGCTCCTCAGCAAATGGGACGATCAAATCAGGGAAGCAGAACAAGCAGCAGAAACAGCGGCTACGACAGCGAGCATTCTTGTCGACTGTGTAAATGAAAATTTGCACAGAGCAAACTTGATCGAAGAGACCACCCCAGGGTATTTGCCAAATAAACTGCGATTAGAAGCAGAATGGAAACAGAAAGCACAGGAAAAGGAAAAAGCGGTCCAAGCACTAGACAGGTTAAATTAGGAGTGTTACTGGGCATACTTAGTGAAGCCTCATAGTCAGCAGATGACTGTGAAATGTATCATAAATGCAGCCGAGAAAGTAGTGCCAGCTCTCATAGATTCTGTTTTCTCAGCCCAGCTCAAAGCAGAAGTTAGCCAGCCGACTCTCCTCAAACCCATGATGAATGCATGCAGCTTTAAGGATCAGATTCAGAAGTGATTTTATTTAGAATGTTGTTTTTTCTTTAAAATTAGATTAGAAAAATGACGGTCATTTGAAAACCGCATCCTAAATTTTGTAAATTAACTATTATTAGAATTAGGAAGTAGTATTTTAACCCTTCTCATGCATTTGGAGAAGGGTCCAGAAATTTGTCAAAAACTTGTCCTCAGAACATGCACTTCTGCACCCTCAGAGGAGGTTTTGATGAATGGATGGATCGAGGTTTATTAATGTTTGCATTTGATGTCTGCTACTGATGTTGCACTTTTGTACTCTTAGTAGATGTTAGAACAAGTAGAGATAAATCATTTTTGCTTGAAGCTTATGAGTAGGACTAGTCATAAATGGTACTTTTATCTCTTGGCCATTTCTGCTTATATTCTTGAAGTGATATACAGTTTTTAGTTGTTTATATGTTATTGCATGAATGTGTGAATTACCATTTGGCACTTTTGTACGGTGGAGTCATTTATTTATGTTTGATATATGAATAACTTATTATGCGATATGCTGTTCACAACTGTTTTGCCTAACTTTTTATGCAAAGTGGTTCATCTTAATTGATTTCTATTCTTATGATAGCTGAATGATCTTTATTACCAGTTATTGTTTGATAGAAGAAATACACCCCGGGTTAGCATAGATTAGATGTGTTGTTTTCATTAGATTACAATAGCATAGGATTAGATTAAAGTAGCTTAGATCAAAACTTTTAGATCAGCATAATCCAACTCTGCACACACACACCCTTAGATTGGGAAACTGGTCCCATTATCCCCAGTCGGACCCGCTATACCAAACGGATAAGGAGCTGCCAACCAAGGTCCGGACCGGGTGGGTATCCCCCTTGTTGTCGACCCGATTTTCGGGGCTTCAACATATTTGGCGCTAGAAGGAGGGCCTGAACATAGTGTCTGTTGGAATGGTTTGAAATCGTAATCATTTGAATTAGGATGGCTGCTCACAAACTTCCAATTTGGAGTTGCATCCATGTTCGTGCCTATTCCAACACTCCACCTGAAGTGGTAAGACTCTTATCTCAGGTAAAATTCAATGGTAAGAATAATTCTTCTGCTTTTAATCATGCTCTTCAATTTATTCAAAGAGTTTCAAGTTCGAACGTTCAAAGAATTGATGAAGGCGTTTTATGCAGAATTTTTACTCTTACATTCACGACGGAAGCTAGAAAATGGTGTAGAACCCTCCCAGTTGCCTCAATTCACAGCTGGGACCAATTTGTCAAAGCTTTCATCTGTAAATTTGATTGCTATGATTATGATCAGGTATATGATGAGATTGAATATCTACGAAAAGAAGATGAATCTGTTAGGGATTTTAATATGCGATTTCATCTTGATTGTCTGAAATATGATCTTGAAAATGAACTCATGAATGAAGAATCTTCGGATTATTTTGAACATTCCCTACCTCCTATTTCTGATCCATCAGAAATTAGTTCGTGTCTTGTTTTATTTTCTTCTAATAGGAATGAAAATTCCAATTTAAATGTGCGAATCACTCATGATGAAGAAAATTCCCAAAGCTTAGGAAACCTGCCTGCTCTAACGCAAGAAGATAAAAGCGAAGATGTTGAAAGAGAGCCTGCCTTGGAACCAGAAGACAACTTGGAGACAAGGTTCGATAATATCATCGCAAGTCAAACGCCCAGGTTAGAACAGCAAATTAATTCTCTTTTGGAAAATACAAACACGCAAAGGTATGATCTAAAGCCCGATGTCTATGGTGAATGTGATAAACAAGAATTTTTTCACGATGATGTTTTCAAATACATTGTTTCAGAATCGCATTTTTCTCTTTATCCTGATGTATTTAGTGATGATAATTTTTCCCCCCTCAGTATTAATGATATCTCAAAAAGTACCGAGGATTATTCAAATAAATCACCATTAGGTTTTCAAAATAAAGAGGCAAATATAGAACATCCTTTGGTCATTAATAAACAAGAACGACTTGACCTTCCTTTTCTGAAAATATTGGATGAAAAAGAAAAATCCAGAGAGACCAGTAAAATCATTTATGATAGTTACTATGATGATGATGGTGATATCGATTTATCTCAAGTAACTCAACAGAGCTCAGATAATGAGAGATATTCCAATCCAAGAATCATATCAGTCGATCCTCATTCCAGAGTGACAGATCATTTGCATGATTTTACTATCCAAAACAATATCCCGATCTATGATTCGTATCATGAGCAAACCCCTATGCCTGTTCCCAATCATAACTTGTTTTCTGATTCACAAGACATAATTCAAAGTTACTCAGATCCCATAATTCTGGCCAGTTCTTGTGAAGAAGAAGATATTTCATGTCAGTCCCAGTTGTGCTGTAACATTAGCTGTACAGATAATCATTGCATTCTTTTTCGCTTGCACTCATTTTGTACAAAATCGGATTGTGTTTTAAATTTTCAGACTTTCGATAGATTACTATGGTATATTGAGCACCTTATCAAAGAACATTCGAAAGATGTATTACCATTTTGGAAAACTAAATTGTGTCAAGGAAATACAGAACTTTTTCAATTCCACGATCAATCAATATCAGCCTTTCAGAAGAAACTTTTGTGTCATCCAAAACATCATCAACAAAAAAAAATATTTTTGGAAACTTGCCAGCAATTCGCGTTAATTGATAAATCTCTTTCCAAAAATTTCCATCTATTCTTCATTAATTTATTTAGTGATTTATATGTGGAAACTTTCCTTTTACAAGAAATTGCTAAAAGCTTGACTTTTACGCATAGTAGATTACAGGCCATCAAAACTAAAAAATCATATTCGCAATCTGGCTTGTCATCTTTCCTATTACGTGATCACCAATCCATAACAGAAATTCATCCCGATTTTTATGATCCAATAGGTATCCAATTGGACAAAAGATTTCATAAGAAAGAAATTTCAGGCGGAATTCCAACTAAAGTTACACTTTCTAATGCTACATCCAATGTTCACAGTCCAAGAAAAGTTTTATTCTTAACACTAATGTTTAAAAGGTACATACGTGTAGGAATAAAAATGAAAAGTTGGTTCCACTGGAAATATCATTATACCTAGTTAATTTTTCTGTTTATAGTTAGAATAGGAGTAGGGGTAGTTTAGCTAGTTTGTTAAGTGGATAATTTAGTTTTTAAATATTGATAGGCAAAATAAGAGAAGAACTTATCCCTATCATGTACATAATCCAAGGGAAAAGTTACCTCTCATTTCTTTAAATTTTCCCCTCCCTAATAAAATTTGCCTGTGGTTAACAGCATTTGACATTTACTAAAGACACCGTTTCTCTGTCAGATTTTGAACTTCTGCTCGTATAAATAGCAAATCTTTTGGAAACTTAATCTTTATTATTAATAGATACAGTTAAAAATTTTAAACCAGATATGATACTAGTTTCAACTTCCAAAAAATTTGACGAAAGCAATCTTAGTGAAGAAATTGTTTTATATCAGTACAATGAAAGGTATCAATAACGAAATGAGGATTCCCTGTAGATCAGCCATGTCCAAAAAACTCTATTATTGTCGTCCAGAGCTTTCTTAAGGAAAGCGATGATATCCTCCCTGTTAAAGAAAATCACAGCATTCAGAGAGACAGTCCAAGAAACACTATATCTCAAAGAATAAGAGGTCTCATCACGAGCCGGCTTATCATGATCACAGATATTATAAACTTTGCTGACTTTGCCAAACACTGTCCATCAAAACAGGGCAATGACTCAAGATTATTGAAATCAAAAGACAAGGGGTCTCATCACAAGCCAGCTTGTTCAGCAAAAGTGTAAATCAAGTGAATGACTGTGTCATAATTTGGCTACCAAACCAAGACATTGTTCTCTGAGAATAAAAAAGGAAAAAGTGTCAATATGGGTTTTTCTTTGAAAAGTTGTAGATCATCTTAAGCAGGATAAAGGATCATCACTGGGTAATAGGTAACCCTGTCGAGGCTATGAACGCCTGCTGGTAGCAGAGGCTCTACTTGCGGCAAATGAGCATATATTAAAAAAAAAAAAACTGGTACACAGGGAAGACCTTATTTTTATTTTTACAAGACCAAGTAATGGCTGAAGTAAATGCAAGGACCAGCTGAGGAAGCAAATCATTAAATTAGAAAGAGGTTGGAACGAAATGTCGTCGACAGTTTAGGGTATAATGCACTTTATCTTTTTATAATAAAGTTTGATTTTCCAAAAAAAAAAAAAAAAAATGTTTTTTTTTTTTAAATTTGAAAAGTTCAATAGAAAAAACAGAGATAACTGGTTCTCCCAAGTGAATTGCCAATTGTTGTGGCCAGCAACAACCCCCCCTTTTTTTATTTAAGTGTTGTCCAAAATACTAAATGAATGGGGACCCCTAGTTAAAACTTTAGGAAAAGCTAGAGTTTCCTTTCTTCGAAATAAGGTTACCATCGTAAGCTTAGGAAGATCTTTTTGAATACTTTAAAACCTAAGTTTATGATAAGAAAAAATCTTTAAAAGTCGCATCATAAAGTGATAGAAAAACTCCACCATTTGGGTATAATCCTGGTATGTGCAAGATTCTCGTGCTAAGCGATATATCGCATCGCAATAAGGTAATGCCAATGGGAAAGCCTTCAAGATTTTTCGATCTGCGATAACCCTGATCGCAAGATCGCATATCGCAGGAATGGGCTAACAAAAATATGGCAAGCATAAAACTTCTGCGATCTGCGATGTGTGCGATATTGCGATAACGCGATGGTGCGATATTGCGATAACGCGATGGTGCGATAATGCGAGAGCATGATGGTGCGATAATGCGATGTCACGATCTGCGACGATTGCGAATCAAATCGCAAAATCACCCCATCACGAAACTTTCGGGCGCATTATTCGAGAAAAGCCACTTACCATAATCTGACTTAAGATCATGCGCTTTTAATGATAATAAAGGAATTAGTTGTCATCTATTTAATGTAGACGCATGCTTTTGCAAAGAATTACTTCACGTAAGGTGGCATATTTGATATATCTGCTACATTTAAGACTCTCCCATCACCTTTCTTGATCAATCATTTCCATTTGTGAGTTGCAGAAACGAAGAACGAAAGGCGATACAAAGCCATACGCAGGAAGAGATGGGAAAGAAAAGTAAGGCTCAGGGCTCTGAGGTGAAGGAGATGGCACCTTTATATACAGACACAGCTTGTAACAAAGACGAGGGAAAAAGAGCAGGCGCACCCAAGATAAATGAAAATCATAAAGACTTGCTCCTTAGCAAATGGGATGATCAAATCATGGAAGTAGAACAAGCAGCAGAAACAGCGGCTACGACAGCGAGCATTCTTGTCGACTGTGTAAATGAAAATTTGCACAAAACAAACTTGATCGAAGAGACCACCCCAGGGTATTTTCCAAATAAACTGCGATTAGAAGTAGAATGGAAACAGAAAGCACAGGAAAAGGAAAAAGCGGTCCAAGCACTAGACAGGTTAAATTGGGAGTGTTACTGGGCATACTTAGTGAAGCCGCATAGTCAGCAGATGACTGTGAAATGTATCATAAATGCAGCCGAGAAAGTAGTGCCAGCTCTCATAGATTCTATTTTCTCAGCCCAGCTCAAAGCAGAAGTCAGCCAGCCGACTCTCCTCAAACCCATGATGAATGCATGCAGCTTTAAGGATCAGATTCAGAAGTGATTTTATTTAGAATGTTGTTTTTTCTTTAAAATTAGATTAGAAAAAGGATGGTCATTTGAAAACCGCATCCTAAATTTTGTAAATTAACTATTATTAGAATTAGGAAGTAGTATTTTAACCCTTCTCATGCATTTGGAGAAGGGTCCAGAAATTTGTCAAAAACTTGTCCTCAGAACATGCACTTCTACACCCTCAGAGGAGGTTTTGATGAATGGATGGATCGAGGTTTATTAATGTTTGCATTTGATGTCTGCTACTGATGTTGCACTTCTGTACTCTTAGTAGATGTTAGAACAAGTAGAGATAAATCATTTTTGCTTGAAGCTTATGAGTAGGACTAGTCATAAATGGTACTTTTATCTCTTGGCCATTTCTGCTTATATTCTTGAAGTGATATACAGTTTTTAGTTGTTTATATGTTATTGCATGAATGTGTGAATTACCATTTGGCACTTTTGTACATTGGAGTCATTTATTTATGTTTGATATATGAATAACTTATTATGCGATATGTTGTTCACAACTGTTTTGCCTAACTTTTTATGCAAAGTGGTTCATCTTAATTGATTTCTATTCTTATGATAACTGAATGATCTTTATCACCAGTTATTGTTTGAAATCTCTTTAGATCACATAATAGAAGAAATACACCCCGGGTTAGCATAGATTATATGTGCTGTTTTCATTAGATTACAATAGCATAGGATTAGATTAAAGTAGCTTAGATCAGAACTTTTAGATCAGCATAATCCAACTCTGCACACACACACCCTTAGATTGGGAAACTGGTCCCATTATCCCCAGTCAGACCCGCTATACCAAACGGATAAGGAGCTGCCAACCAAGGTCCGGACCGGGTGGGTATCCCCCTTGTTGTCGACCCGATTTTCGGGGCTTCAACATAATGACATGTGTATTGTAAAGGTGTAGAAATTTGTCATTAAACTTTGTGAGTTCTTTATTGCCATTTATTGATAACCTTGTCTAGAAACCTTTATATTTAATGAAACAAAGAGTAAGTGTTTTTCTATAATAAAAAAAATGTATCTGTAGTTTTATGTTCTCCCATTAAAGCCCTCTTTTAGCTTTATGTTTTACTTTTTTTTAAATATTTCTATCTCTCGAAGTAGGTGCCAATATGACTCTTTATTGTGTAGTCCTTATTTCGTATAAAATTCTACATTTGGGGGAGTGAAATAGGTTACTGCTAAAAAGGTAGTAGTGGATCTAATTTCCTTGTAGAAAACCAATTTTTTCTTCCAAAACATAGCTTAAGAAAACTAGTTTAATCTTACACTAATGATTTTGGAGGTTATCTTATACACAATTATAGAAAGTGATCAACTAGAAATCGACAAAGGAAGCAAGACAATCTACTTTTGGGATCAAAGCCAAGAAGTTTGCATTCATATTATCGAGCACTTTACCTATTTCACAAACATCCTCTACCACATGAAGTAAATCCTTTCTCAACAAGACAGATAAGTCTATGAAGAATTCTATAATCCATCCTTTAGGCCCTAGACTCTTGTCGTTTCCAAAATATTCCAATACCTAAACTAATTCTTCCCAAGTCACCAACCTATATAAATAATCACCATGGGTCTCATCTAATATACAAGCGAAGAAAGATGCAATCCTCAAGATTTCTATAATATTAACTTCCTTATATTTTTGCTACAAAGAGCCAAAATAGTCCACTACCAAGCATCCTAAGCCTTTGAAGTTAGAAACACTAGCACCTTCCATAGAAGGCATTGCCCATATCATTTTTTTTTTCTTTGATGTGTCGCAAAACTATGGACAATTTTGGTGTTTTTATCCCCAAGATCCAACCAAGCGGCTTGACTCTTGAGTCAATGATCCTGTGTTGCACTAAATTAACACATTCTTAATTGTCTCTAATTCTTTAATTTTGACCCAAGTAACCTCATTTAGCACATTCTTAGCATCCCACATAATTGCCAACAAATCCTCTTCAACATATTTTACATGAATATCCCAACATCTAAATCTATCCAAAGACTAGTCCACCACGTTTTATTTCACCCTCTTCAAAAACTAGATGAATTGTTCACAAGACGTAAAATGTGATAGTGGATCGAAAGGCACCCACTATCATTTGACCAAATCCACAGGTTGACTTACTGACTCCAATTAAGGTTGAATTTAAAAGAAGTCCCTAGGTTATGCATCAAAGTATCTAATTTAAAGAGAATCAGAAAATGGTTTGAGAACCTGGACACACAAACCCAAGATTGAAAATTTGAGATTTGAAGGAGGAGAATTTTATTCACAAGAAAATGATCTAGCCTCTTTGAGTTCCCTTCAACACCATGTCCATTTTTTTACCAAGTTATTTTATCTCTAAAGGTTCTACATCCACTAATTTGTTCACCTCTAGTTGATTAAGAAAATATCTTGATAGGATATCTAGCCTTGCACTATCACCCAACATCTTTGAATTGTACAAGGTAAAATTCAAGTCTCCTCCACATATTAAATTTTCTACGTTACTCACCTGTAAAATAAAGAAACAATCCAAAAGCCCTATATGTTGATGTAGGTACCATATTGATTAACCACATTGATCGTGAACCCAAATCCATGAGCAAACAATTCAGTACATAAACCTAAAGAGAGAAGGAGTATGAATTAGTTAAAAATAATCTAGAATTCCAACGTGTGATCTGCCTGCTCGAAAAACCATAAGAGTCAACAAACAAGAAATTCCAACCAGCAAAGATTAAGTGTGCCCCAACACGTATTTTTTCTTGAACTAAAATTACATTTGGTTTCTCAACCTCAATCAACCACCTTAGGGCCAATTGTGTGGCTTGGCCCCCTATCCCACTAACATTGATAGAAATGAGCTTCATTGAGAACACCCCATAAGGGCATGGCTAGTTCTAAATGCCCCCAAGGTAGATTTTTATTTTCCTTCATTTATTTTATTGACAACATCTTCTTGTGCATATCTCAAAGCATACTTTTGACCAACCAAGGGCCCTCCTAGATAAGGAACTAAATCCACTCCTATACCTCTAGAGGGTCTTAGCGACATCAAAGGACTTTTCCTTTGTCTAAAATTATACGATTCCCCTCGACCCCACTTTCCCACCTCTTAGATGAAATCCCTTAAAAGGTAGTAGAGTGCACTATGGAGTGCATGATGTGAATTTCTTGGTAAGGTTCAGAAAATTCATCAAGATCACCGCAAACAAAGGAGTTTTCCACTTTACCACCCACATGACAAACACCCATTTCCTCATCTTTATTTTTCTTAGCATGAGAAAGATAAAGTCCAAGATAATCCCTATCTATTTTTAATTTTTTCGAGACAATAGGAGGAGTGGACACTTGATACTTACCAATACTGTCACATATGCAGTCCACTGAAAGAGGTGTCAGTAGTCCCTTTGCTGAGGGGGGGAATTATGTTGTGGATGAGTATGTACAACACATTCAACATGACATAAATCAAATGGTCATCATCGATCCAGAAAATGGAAACATCGCCCACAATAAAGTCTTTACATTCATCAAAGATATCCATAGAACCCTCCTTATCAATCATTCTTCTCTCAAGGCCATATTAGAAGGCAAAGGTTTTCATGTGGATACTTAGGTGCACAATGGGCAGGATTGCCTTTGGAATTTTTATGACAAATGCTTCTTGTGAAAGCCTTGGGATAATTATCAATGATATTGTAGATATGACATCTTGCGCAATTAAAAGGAATGCATATATAAGTTGGTATCTAGGTATAATGACACTCTCCCAAGGTTATGATTTGTAAACCATGGATATTTCATTCCAAACTTCATCATAACAAATCTACTAAAATATATTTGAAAATTCAAAGTCTACATTTAGAGGGTTAAATTTTCCTTAGAATTCTGGATTCCTTAATTACTATGTTATGCTTATGTATGCAATAGATAAAATATGGAAAAAAAAAAGGAAAACTAAAATAAAAATCACAAACCACAATGAAATCAAGATATGATTTTGGAAACCCTTACAGGAGAAGACTTAGTTAGAAGGTGAGTCGACTATGCTCTCTTTCTTTGAATGGATATGGTTGCAAGTACAAAGTAGTGAGACCTATGGCTTGTGCGTTGCTATAGTACACAAATCCTCTATGTTTTCTCTCTCTCTCTCTCTCTCTCTCTCTCTCTCTCTCTCTCTCTCTCTCTCTCCACTACTCTGCTCATTTATGGAATAAAATACAGTCCAATTTAATGGAACCGCTTTTCCTCCTAGTGGCATGATTGTAACACAACCTAATATCCAACTAGTGGTTAAGTTTGATTCCTTAAAATGTTAATTAGAGTACAATATTGACTCTTCTAGAGTTTTCTTCATCATGATCACGTGGCTAGCACCTTTTCCATAAATAATGGGGGTTGACATGGCATACTCTCGAATCATGGTGGTCAAAACAAGAAGGTCAACTTCTGGGTGTCATGAGTTTTGCATATAGACTCCATTTGAGGTCTTTCTTATGTTGTTGGAAAGGTATCTAAGTGTAGAATAGTGCTAGGGGACTCCACACTAAAGAGGCAAAGTTGCCCCCCCTCTCTCTCACCCCCACTAAAATACATTATTTAACGTCTCCAAATACTTTTGGAAGGTTATAAACTCCAATCCGCCAAACTAGGACCCACTAGTAAAAATGGCTCTGTGAGCTAATTCCTCCAATTTTCCCAGTTTGAAAGCATTAATAATACAATCTAGGCTAACTCAATCAACTCAAATAGCCCCTTAGTGATGTCTATCAAACTAAAACATTAGTTACAGAATGAGACCGACTACCTATGAAATTATCATCAACAAGGATAATTCTACCAAGGAGATACCCAATGGCCTTGATTGTCGGGATTGAAAAAAATTCCATTGGTAATCTAGGGATCTTAACCTAGATCAAAGCATGCTCCAAAGATTTAGTGGAAGCATCAAACAAAGTATGCCACGACTTCAATGAAAAAAGGAAAAAAATCTAAGTACCACATCCTTTCAAGATCTTTATCATATAAAACAAAACCACACACCAAATTTTTGCTAAGGTATGAAAGACAAGGCTATACCCCAATTGAGGAGCTATTATCTCACCAACTCAATTACCTAAAATCTCCATAGAAACACATCATCCCCCAAATTTTCCAACCAACACCTTCTTTGATAAGTCTACGACCCATGTCCTTATTAACCACTAGGGAAAGACCTCCCTCACAAATTTTCAAAAAATTCATCCTTTTTTTTAAGCATAATCTAATTATTAGACATTTGTCCATTTGTTGGACATAGGGATTTATTTGAATCATAAGTTTAAGTTAAGTAATTTGCATAATTTGAATGGGTGCCAAATCCATTTACGCATTAGAAAATGTATTTTAAATTACAAAAAATCACAGTCTCACCCAAAATTATATCGTTAAATTTTGGCCCAAAAAACCAAAACATCTAATAATTAGACTACCCCTTTTTTGTTTTACCTTTTGTTCGATAATGATAACTAGATCACCACACTGCAATTGTGCAAAATTAAACTTAGCCCCCAAAATCTTGATCCCAACACTAATGAAGGTGACAAACACATTTTTCTAGTAAAACAACCCACATTAACCAAAAGTTGTAGCCTAAATCTTGTAATTTTGAACATATTTTCTAGTCAATCCTGCAATTTGATAAATATTTGTTAATCACAAATTTGAAATCTAAATCGACATAATCCAAATAAACGAAAAAAAAAAATTAAAAAAAATAAAAATTCAAAGCACTAAATTTATTTATACATTCAAAACTCATTTCAAACAACAACAACAAAAACCATAATGTGACACGCAATACGGTTGATTGGTGCCCCAGTGGTGAGAGGCTATGGGAAAATCTGGTCCTTCGAAACATAATCGTGTCAATAATCTACACGTGGCTAATAAAGACACAAACAGCTACGGAATCATTTCAAACCCTAACCCTTCAACCATGACCACATCGTGAGATACTTGAAGTGCAGTGCGATTAGACAAAATGGCGACATGGCCAAGAAAGATTTTTAAATATTAACGCATTTTTATTTAACCAAAGATAGTTTTTAAAATGTTAAAGGAATGAATTTCTATGGTGTTGAATCTATTTTTATTAAAATAAAATTTTTAGAAATTGTTTTGTCCAGATTCTAACCATTTTTAACTGTATAGACAATTCCTGTGCCTAATTAGAGAATTCCAGACAAAATTTTATAGAATCACCCATGGTTTTTAAATGGTAAATACCGTCAATATCTTTCGGTCAAAGAAGAAGTGTAAAAAGAGTAGATATGCCTTAAAATTCCAACCTGGGCTAGGCCTCGAGGTCCAGGTATCGAGCTTCTCCGTTACCCCAGGGTCCAGATTCTGCTGCCCCGACTGTCAGACGAGTGCATGTTGGTTAACAGTAAATTAAATGGAAAGTAAAAAGTCAACGTGGAGGGCCGGTGATTATTTTAAGAGACTCCTGGGATTTACTATACATCTTTTTAATTCTGGGTCGGATATGTTTGGAATATCTTATATTTATGGTTTTGTAGGGAGGGAGTATAGAGTGATACGGAAAAAATTGTTAATATTATTTTTGTTCTGAGAGGTGCTTTATAATTTAGTATGGGGATAGATCTCACGTAAATATGTAAACATTAAACATATAATGTTTAACATTTAACATTTAACATGGGGTAGAACTCCAGCAGAAATATGTCAACATTTAACATGTCATGTTTAACATTTAACATTCAACATTTTTAATTTAATGTCGATCCTATTTAAAAATAAATCTAATTATTATTATGAATATACATGATATCAATCTAAAATATAAAGAGGTTTATGAATACTCAAAAAAGATGTATAGTAAATAAATATAAATATAAATAAACAAGAGGTATGGTAAATAAATAAAACTTATTTTTATACAAAGAGGTATGGTAAATAAATAAAAATATATCAAATAGGATTAGAAATCATCATCTAATTATATACCAAGCCTATTTGCCAAATACCATAACAAATAAAAGAGATATGATAAATAAATAAAAATATAAATAAACCAGAGATATGGTAAATAAATAAAACATCTTTTTATATTTATTCCATAAACCTCTTTATACTTACTAACACTCAAAAAAGAGGTTTTATTTAAGTGAAGCCTACGAGCCAAATAAAATTTAACACTGAGTCTTTTTCGGCACTTAGTAGATCAAGATTTAATACAAATATAAACTGGTCTATAATATATATTCAATTAAAAATGCAACATAATTAATTAGTCTAAAATTTAAATATGTTCTAAAACTTAAATCTAGAAAAATAAAAAATTACGACAATTCCTCACAACTGTAAATAAATAAACAAGAGCCATGTGGTGGCAATCTCACTTCCCTTTTGTATAGATGTATTTTCTCCATGTAGTTTTAATTTGTTTAATTGAATTTAAATGGTATTCATGTCCCTGCCCATGTGGCCTAAGAGATTTGTATTTCAAAACTAATTGTAAAATCTAAAAAATAATAAAACCAAATTTATATTTCACAATGAATTATATTTCAATATTTAAAATGTCAAAATGAGATGCTTGAATTAATAAATAAAATTCACTGGTCAGCGTTATAAAGGAGAGTCTGAACCATGAGAGTATGGCTCTCCAGAATGCTCTACATTCTCAATATACATCAAACATTATATAGCACATATAGCTATTGGGAAGTTAGAACCATACCCTAAGAAATAGAAACTAATTCCTATCCTAAGGTCTCATGAACCAACTCACACTATTATAGGATTCTCCACTATCTTCAACACTCCCCCTTCATGGAGAAGGGGTTCACAAATATGCCTAACATCTCCCTAAACATTTCAAACTTAATTTTTCCAAGAGGCTTAGTGAAAATGTTTGCAACATTATCACACATTTTACAATATACAAGGTGGATTTCTTTTGATTGGAATTTCTCCGTGACAAAGTGGAATTGTGTATCAATGTGTTTAGTGTTCTTGTGAAACATTGATTATTAGCAAGTTTGATTGAACTCTGGTTGTCACATCTGATTGTTGTTGCATCTTTCTGTTCTTCCCTTACATCTTGGAGAAGTCTCTGCAACCAAATTGCCTCACATGTTGTTGCACACATAGCTTGATACTCTGCTTCCGCTGAAGACAAGGAAATTGTGTTCAGTTTCTTACTGCTTCGTGTAATCACCCCGATCCAATGATGAATGCATAGCCTGTTATGGATCTGCGGTCGTCTACATTTCCAACCCAGTTGGAATTTGTAAATCCTGTCAATCTAACATCAGAAGAATCAGTATAAATAATACCATAGTCTATAGTTCCTTGTAGGTACCTTAAGACACCTTTTTCTGCATTCCAATGACTCTCAAGTGGTTTGGACATGTATTGACTTAGCACATTGATTGCATAAGCCAAATCTGGTCTAGTAGTGGTCAGGTAGATTAAGATCCCAACTAGTTGTCTATAAAGTGTCACATCTGCCTCTTTAGAGACATCCTCACTCTGAAGTTTAATGTTCTGCTGTAGTGGTACTGTTGTAGCCTTACATTGATCCATCCTGAATCTTTCCAATAGACCTCTGACATACTTACCCTGGGACAGAAAAGTTTGTCCTGAATCTCTCCAGATCTCAAGACCTAAACAGTATCTTAATTCACCAAGGTCTTTCATTTCAAACACCTGTGACATTTGTTGCTTGATTTCTTTGATTAGAGTAATAACATCACTTGTAATAATTAAATCATCTACATACAAAGAAATCAACACTATGCGCCCCTTTTCATCTTTCATGGTATACAGATTAGGGTCGTTTTTACTTCTGTTGTAACCAAGTTGCAGAAAAAATGAATCAATCTTTTCATACCAGGACTTGGGTGCTTGTTTTAGTCCATATAGAGCTTTCTTTAATCTACAGACTAAATGTTCTTTCCCTTTCTGGACAAACCCCTCAGGTTGCTCTAGATAAACCTCCTCTTTCAATTCCCCATTTAAAAATGTAGATTTTACATCTAGTTGGTGAATCATCCAATGTTTCTTAGTAGCTAAAGCAATCAACATTCTGATAGTATTTAGTTTAGCTACGAGGGCAAAGGTTTCTTCATAGTCAATGCCTTCTTTTTGTGAATACCCCTTTGCTACCAATCTAGCTTTTAATTTATCTATGGTTCCATCTGCATTCATCTTGGGTTTATACAACCATTTACAACCTATGGTTTGTTTCCCTTCAGGAAGTTCAACCAGCTCCCAAGTGTTGTTTCTGATTATAGATTCATATTCCTGTTCCATAGTTGTTTTCCATTCACTACATTCATTTGCTTCCTTATAACTAGAAGGTTCAACAACATTCATCATACTAGTTATAAAATCATTTTCCCTATATCTTGCTGGCAACTGAGCTTTCCTACCTGATCTCCTGAGTGGTGGGGTAGCTTCAAACCTTGTCTCATCATCATTTTCTGGAATTGGCTTCACAACTACATCATCTTATTTCCCTTTCTGTTGCTGCTCATTGCTGTCACCTGATTCATCACCTCCTTATTCCACCAACAAGGGCACGTGTCATTCTTCCTTAGCACTCTCATGGCTTCCATCATTAACTTGCTGATGAAACACTACATCTCTTCTCGCAAACACTTTATGAGTAGAGGGATTAAAGAGTTTGTAAGCCTTAAAATCTGTACAATAGCCAACAAAAATACATTTGATGGCCTTTAAGTCAAGTTTCTTTCTATCTTCCTTTGGGATATGAGCAAAGGCTTTGTTGCCAAAAACTCTCAAATGCTTAACTGTAGGCTTAAAACCAAATAAAGCTTCGAAAGAAGTTTTAAAATATAAACTTCTTGTTGGACTCCTATTCTTTAGATATATTGCAGTATTAATCGCTTTAGCCCAAAATCCGTTAGAAAGATTCTTACCTTTCAACATACTATGAGCACACTTCACAAGGGTTCTATTCTTCCTCTCTACAACCCCGTTCTATTGAGGAGTGTGGGGTACTGTAAACTGTTGATGTATCCCATTATCTTTGCAGTATTTTAGTACAGAATCTTTCCTGTACTCTCCCCCTTGATCCGAGCGGAGAATCCTGATGCATTTACCTGTCTGCTTTTCAACAATACATCTAAACTCCTTGAAGTATTCAAAAGTGTTGCTTTTATTCCTGAGGAAATACACCCAAGTAAATCTCGTACAATCATCAATAAACAATAAAACATAATATGAACCGCCTAACAATCTTGTCTACATAGGCCCGCATAGATATGTGTGTACCAACTTCAGTATATCTCTCTTGTTCCTATCAAGATTCACAGGAAATTCATCTATGTGCAACATTCGCAGTGCACATGCATTATAATCAAAATGAGCATATTTTAAAACAGGAAGACCTTGGACCATACCTCTTTTCTGTAAAAGCAGAAAATCATTGAAGTTAATATGGTCGAACCTCTCGTGCCATAAGTCCACTGTAGTCATGGTAGATGATGCCAATGCCTGATGTGGTG
Organism: Pinus tabuliformis; assembly: GCA_031772625.1. Taxonomy (NCBI): domain Eukaryota; kingdom Viridiplantae; phylum Streptophyta; class Pinopsida; order Pinales; family Pinaceae; genus Pinus; species Pinus tabuliformis. The sequence continues at coordinate 1,267,361,526 of CM062820.1, read as the reverse complement.
CGCTTTTGACATTTAACTTGTACAATCCTCCCACACGAATACCTGATGCAATAGACTTCAAATAATCCAACAGGTCTTTAATCACACAATATGATTTATAAAACTCTACCTTGAGGTTCTGATCAATCATAGTAGAAACAGAGATCAGATTCTTTTTTATCCTGGGTACATACATAACATTATGGATATGTCTAATATTTCCATCAGGCAAAACAACAAGAATATTACCATAACCTTTGATTTGGTACCCTCTATCATCGCCAAGATAGATGTTTGCTCCACTGTTGGTCTCTTTGAAGTCTTCAAACCACTGTCTATTCCCTGTCATGTGGATGGATGCACCTGAGTCGACAAACCAGGTATCTGTTTCATCCTCCTTAGCCGAAAGTGCAGAATCATATATGAATAATTTGATGTTCTGACTCTGTTCCTCATCAGCAAAATGACCTGCATGCTACTTATGTCTCTTCCGACCTTCATCAAACTTCTTTTTCATACAATATCTGGCTATATGGCCAGTTCTACCACAATAAAAACATTTGGTCGCAAAGTCATTTCTATTGAAAGACGTACCTTGAGGTGAGGGCATCTTTCTCTATGGGGCTGCACTGCTCTTCTGCGCTGCATTTAGCTTTCCTTTGAAGGACTTCTTCTTCACCATTAAGGCCAGATCTGACTCTGAGGTTTATGAGTCAGTCGTCTTTCCTCCTCTTGCATGAGGATCCCTATAAATTCTTCAAACACATGGGCTTTTTCTCTTACATTCAAGCCAGTGATGAACATCTGATACTTGTCAGTCATACCATTCATGGTAATCGTGACCAGATCTGTATCTGACATAGCTTCACCGATATCTCCCAGCTTGTTCTTGAGCTCCTTGATCCATGAAATGAATGCTACAACTGTCTCATTCTCCTCCATCTTAATGGAGAGAATCTTGCTCTTCAAGAACAACAGTCGATTGGTGTTCTTGACCTCATAGAGATCCTTGAGCATCTTCCAGATCTCTGGTGCAGTCTTGCAATCATGGATATGGGGGATAATGCAATCTTTGACTGACAATTTTAGGAGCATTCTTGCCTTAGTCTCCTGCTTGTCCCAGTCTTGGATTGTTGTTGTTGTTCCTCCTGCAACGAGGTTTGGCTTCACCTCATCATTGTTCACAATCGTCCATGCATTGTGTCCCTCAAGCAGGGTTTGCAGTCTGAATTTCCAACCAAAGTAATTGGATCCATCCAGCTTGTTGTTTTCATTGAGGTAAGCTTCTGCTACTTGATTATTCATCTTGAATGAATAAAAAATTCAACCTCAATAATTAAAAAAAAACAACCCCAATCTCTTAAAAAAAATAAACTGCCAAATGTCAGATCCACAACAAAAAACTGAGCCCAGATCCAAGACAAAAAGAGCCCAAATCTCCCTTCTTTTCAAAAAAAAAAAACCCAATTTCAATAACCAGCCCCCTCCTTCTCTTTAATGGGAAAACTTGAATTCTTTAATTAAAGAATTAAAAAAAAAATTAAATAAACACCCATATTCCTTCTTTAATTAAAAATAATCACCCCTTTTAATAAGAGCCATCCTCAAAGTTCACATTGATTCCGCCTCAATTGTGCCAGCTTCTCTCCACTTAGGTACACGTTTCCTGTTCTTGACCTCCACGCCTCAATCACGCGATCTCTTTCCTCCTCGACAGACCGCAGTGACCTCGGCCTTAGGAGCAGATCTTGCCTCCTCAATGGATCATGCACGCCTTGCCTTTGCTTAGCCTGCCTTGCTCAGAGTTGCAAAGGTCACTGCCTCTTGATTTACGTCCCAAGAAGACCCGTGCTATTAGGCGACGCCTTACCAAGCATCAGGCATCATTGAAGACTGCCAACACGCTGCGTCCTCCACACAGCTAAAATCTCTCAAAGTCAGCTCTACAAAGGAGACTCTGAACTAGGAGAGTCTGGCTCTGCAGACCACTCTACAGTGTCAATATACATCAAACATTATGTAACACACATAGCTATAGGGAAGTTAGAACCATACACTAAGAAATAGAAATTAATTCCTATCCTAAGGTCTCGTGAACCAACTCACACTATTATAGGATTCTCCATTATCTTCAACATAAAATAACTCTAAATTTCAAACATCAAAATACAATATAAAACTTAATTCCAATCTTAGAAGAAATTTGATTGTAAAACTTAACTCTAAATGGATAAGAAAGTCGAATTTATGATCTCCTCCATTTCAAGAAATAGATTTTACATAATCCTCGTTAAATAAATAAATGATACTTAAAATTGAAAAAAGATTTTACATCTGGTTCAACGCTCAAGTCAAATACATAAAATATATTTACTTAAAACTGCTAACTTAATCTCTCATTGATTCATATCTCCAAAAAATGTTGTTTGCTTCAGTGAAGTGAGCCAAGAATGGCAAGGAAGCTTATTAGCAAAATAGGCATAGATCAACACATCTCTCACATCTTATCAACTCGTAATATCTTAACGATGAAGGTATTTTTCACAAGCTAAATCAACTTGATATTTGTTCTCTAATTTTTTCATTTTTTCATTTGATTTTAGAATTTAAATGAGACGGGTTTGAATTGCTACTGCAACCAAAGTAACATAAAATCATAATGATTATGTCACTTATTTTGCTTGATTATTTTCTTTTATTTTGGTTCCCAAGTTTAAACTGCTTCTGCCTAGATATCATTCTCGAAATTATTTATCATACATCCAAAAAATGTACATTGATTCATGAAAAATGGATTTGGTTTCATCCCACCAAACAATGCATTATTTGGTAAGATAGAATCAAGAAGATTTCTTATTCAAATTAAGCTAGAAGAGGAAAAGGATGTGACCTTTACCCAAAACATAAAGCTTCAATGTAATGCTTGGAAACCTGTGTAGAAATCAAGGTGTAGATTTGCAACTTCTCATGAAGTTTTAATCAAAATCACAATACACAAACCTACTTTACTACTTTGTGGAAGTTAATTCACACTTTAGAAAAAAAACTCAAACATGCAATAAGAAATAACACATATGCACACAATAGTTTTCCTAGGGAAAGCAATCTGCTAAAAACCCCAATGCTTGCTTGCATTAATTGGATGAATAGAGATGTATTACAATTGCTTTGCTCAACTGAGCACAAACTGCAAGTGAATAACCTCTCTCTCTATTCACTAAGAAGCTCTGACCTAGACTTAGTCAATTTATGCCTCTTCTTGAGCCCCTATTTCCTTTCACAATTCCTAAGAAATTCGGCCTCTATTATTTAGGAATTTCTCCATAATGGGTTGTGCAATTCCCAAGGTTGATCATCTGATTGCATGCAACACTTGTACCCTCAAGACTAGTCTACAACTAATGTAACACTACCTTGGAATATCCACCACAGTTGGGGAACTTGAATTCTCTACATGCACTATCTATTTTGGGTTGATTGATCAATTAATTGGATGACCATTGAGTTTGAATGATGCACCACTGCACAACTGTCCTTCCACTAGTTCCTCCAACAGTTGGAACTAGTTTAACTAAAAAAAACTTGAGATAAATTTGATTGCTACAAATTTGCAATCACACATGCTTAACTGATCTCTAACTCCTCCAACTTGAATTTACCGAGTAAATGGGTGACACAAGCCATGTCACATAAGTTAACTGCATACAAGGTGTTTGTTGATGTGGAAATTTGAATTTTCTCAATTTAATCAAGGCAAAATCAAATTGAGAATTTCTTGTTGCATTTTTCATCACTCCCTCTCAGGAAGAAAGAGATTATCAACCACGCCTATACTACACCTGTGGAACTCGAAATTCCCTCTTGACAAAGCCTTTGTCAAAATGTCAGCATCCTATTCCTCTGCCGCAATGTAGTGTAGAAACCTTATCCACCTTTGCACACAGTCCCGTAAATGGTGATCCCAAATATCTATATGCTTGGATCGATCGTGAAATACAAAATTCTCAGAGAGATTGATGCAACTCTGATTATCATAATAGATCACAGTTAGATCCATCATCTAAGAAAATAGTCCAACAAGTGTCTTTCTCATCCAGATCGCCTCATATGTTCCTTGACTTGTAGCCATGTATTCTACTTTTGCTGAGTTGAGCGCCACAAATCTTTGCTTCCTGTTGTACCAGGAATAGCTGCGAACATAACACTAGAAATTCCACCTGATGTACTATTTTAGTCTAATGGACTCCCCACCCAATCCGCATCTATGAAGCCCCATAACTTCACTCCCTTTGTCCATCTATACCATAGTCCAAACTAGGTAGTTCCTCTGAGGTCCCATAAAATATGCTTAGTTTCCTTCCTAAATAATTTTTTTGGCCTAACCATAGCTTGGCTTAGTTGGTTGACTGCATAGCACATATATGGTCATGTGTTCACAAGATACATGAGTAAACCCATTAGCTGCTGATAAATGGTAGCATCCACTTCTTCACCTGGAATGGCATCCTCCATTAGGGGAATTTTGAGGTCTAAAATGGGCCTCCTAAGGAAATTATAAAATAATAGTGGAAATAATAAAATAATATTAGATTAAATCATCAAATTTAGGGAAAAAAGAAAAAACTATATTTTCAACTTATCTCCCTATGGTTTTACTCAAATTTCGAGCAAAAACACTCATTGGATGCAAAATTTGATTCCTCATCCAAGAAGTACCCATGTTGCATACTTTCAATGGACCCTACTACATAAAAAATGAGAAATACATGAAAAACGTGATTGCAATCATGTTTTTTCATGTATTTCTCATTTTCTGTGTAGCAGGGTCCATCAAAAGTATGCAACATGGGTACTCCTTGGATTAGGAATTAAATTTTGCATCCAACGAGTATTATCGCTCGAAATTTGAGTGAAACCTTAAGGAGATAAGTTGAAAATACGAATTGAAAAAGTAGTTTTATTATTTTATTATTTTTTAATCATTTTAATTTTTTACTCGAAAAATGGTGAATCATCCCCTATGGTTGACATAATCATCTTGAATCCTATTGGTTCTTATAAAGTTTATTTTGGTTGTACATTTTTCTTAGGAGGCCCATTTTAGAACTCAAAATTCCCCTAATGCTTCCTCTAGTTGGTCACTAGAGGTGTCTCTGTGGGTTTACCACTCTCCATGCGGAATCTTTGTAGTATCTCATTTGCATACTTACCTTGAGACACAAATAGTTCCCCATCTCCTTGCCATACTTCCAACCCGAGGAAGTAGTGCATGAGACCCGAGTCCTTCATTTCAAATTCCCTTGCAAGGTCCTCCTTGCAAGATCTGATCAGCTACTCATCGCCAAGTTAAAATCAAATCAACAACATATAAGAAAATAATAAGTAATTTACCTTCTACCAAGATATGATAGAGGTTTCATCCGCTTCACTTTTGGTGAAGCCCAAACCGATGAGATAGCTATTGATCCTGATGTACTAAGCACACAATGCTTGTTTGAGACCATACAACACTCACTTGAGTCTGCACACATGATACTCCTGATCAAATCTCTCAAATCCTTTTGGTTGCTCGATGTACACTTCCTCCTCAATAATTTCATTTAGAAATGTTGTTTTTAAATCCATCTTGTGGATCTTCCACCCCATCTAGGCAACAAGTGGAAGAATTGATCTAATGGATGAGTACCTTGCTACAGGAGCAAAGGTATCCTCATAGTAAATTCCCTCAACTTGAGAGTACCCCTTGGACACAAATCTAGCCTTATACTTCTATGTGCTTCTGTTTGCTGCTTGCTTCACCTTGAAGATCCATCTCAAACCCACTGTTGATTTATATGCTGGTCTTGGGACCACTTCCCAAACATTGTTCTTTACATTGGATTCATATTCCTCCAACATTGCATTAACCCATACAGGTTTCTCTATTGCTTCTTCAAAAGAGGATGGCTTAGCCTCTATAACCTCATTCATTAGAGCTATGTCTCTAGTGTACCAATTAGGTGACCTTCTTTTCCTACACAAATTTGAAGGAATACCCACATTCTTCCTCGCATCCTGCATAATTCTCTCAGCTTCCCTAGTTATATTTCTAACTTCTCTAGATGGGTTTGCTTGAGTGGTTGTCTCCATTCTCTGCTCCTCAAATTTTGGCCGCTCCACAACTTCTTGAGGTTCCTCCTTTGGAGATAAAATCTCCTCTTTTGGTGGGATTTGAAGCACCCTCTCAAGAGAGCACCACATTGCTTTCTCCTCATTAAACTTCACATCCCTTCGCACAACTATCATTTTGAGGAATGACAAGTACACACGGTAGTTGTGTGGATTTTCAGTGTAACCCACAAATACCCCCAACTCTCTTGTCGACTCAAGCCTCTTCCTTGATTCTTTTGAGACATGGCAGTAAACAGAGGCTCCAAAAAACCTGAAGTGTGACACATCCGATTTTCTCCTTGAGAAATCCTCCTCCATTGTAATCATGTCTATAATTCGATGAGGACTCTAGTTCTGCAAATAGAATGTTGTGTTGCATGCCTCAACTCACAAATTCAGACGTAGGCCTTGTTCATGCAACATCGCCCTCGATTCTCCCACAATGTTACGATTCTTTCTCTCAGCCACCTCATTCTTCTATGGGTTGTGGGGTGTTGTCAACTCTCATCGAATGCCTTATTTTGCAGAAAACATCTTGAATTCATTCGACATGTACTCACTTCCATTATTGCTTCTAAGGGCCTTTACCTTCTTGTTATTTTTTTTCTCAATGAGTGCCTTGAATTCTATGAACTTGGAGAATGTCTCATATTTATTCCGCATGAAGAAGATCCAACACTTCCTTGAGAAGTCGTCAATAAAAATAACAAAATATTTGTGTCTGGTAGTGAAGGCTATCGAGAAAGGTCCATAAACATCAGGGTGGATCCTTTCCAAGACTGCATGTGCTTTGTTGTCCCGATCATGGAATGTAGATTTTGTGTACTTCCCAAAATTACATCCTTTACATACATCCTGCTACTGAAATGCTCCTTTAGGGAGGCCAATGGTTATTTACTGCATAATCTTCAAGGCACCATTATGAAAATGGCAGTTTATTTTGTGCCAAAGTTCATCGATATCGCAACCCTGCACTTTCTCTTCCTTAGTGCTTAATGCTACATAATCTTCCACGTCTAGCTTATGCAGGTTCTTCACATGAACCCTAATCTGCTTCACCTATCCCATGGCTATGTGTCTTTGGAATGCTTTTCCTTTGTTGAAGATCACATCATAACCACGATCTTCCAAAACTGCAACAGAGATGAAATTTTTCTTTAGGCCCAGAATGAACATGCATCCTTCAGCTTAAGAGGGGATCCTGACTCCGTCTAAAAGGTGGTTGTAACAATCGGGGTCATGTTGTACCTTTCGTCATCCCCCAAATTAATGTGCATTTGCAAATCTTTCTCTTCTAGGTCATTAAAATACTCTCTACACCCTGTCATGTGGAACGATGCACCTAAGTCCAAGTACCACGCGCTCCCCATCATTGTGGTTGTCATGTATGTGTTAAGGCTAAAGTCAAGTTTGAACTGTGAAGCCAAGGCTTCACTTGTTTCTCCTCCTAGGGAATTCTTGCTAGCCTTTTTGTGTGGACACTTCGTGGCACAATGCCCAAAACCATGACAATGGAAGCATTTAATTTTGGACAAATATTTCTTCTTGCCCCCTTGGCTGAACTCTATTTTGGATTGAGATTTATTCCCTTTTCCCTTCTTTCCGTTTCCAACCAATGCATATTTTTCTTCATCCCCACCCTTGGATGAAGTCCTATCTTTGGTATTCCTCCTTATTTTGTCATGTACTAAATCAGACCATAAGCATTCCCAATTTGGTATTTTCTCCCTCCCGTTCAATGAATCTTGGTAGTTATGCCATCTCTTGGGAAGGCCTAGAAGAGATAGGCTTACCAAGTCATATTCGACAACATTAACACCAACCCCACTAAATTCATCATGACATTGTGTGAACCTGCTCATATAATTTGAAATAGTGTCATTCTTCTGAATCTTGATATTTCGAAGTTTATCCTTGAGCATCAACTTCCTGTGGTCACTACTATTCTCAAAAAAATTCTATTAGTGCTTTCCACATTGCAAATGAAGTTTGTTTCTCATGGAGATTTGAGACAATGTGATCTCGTACTCCCTCCAATATTATTCTCCCCGCCTTGGCTACATCTTTCTTCCACTGAGCTAGGTTTTGGGAATCAGATGCTTATGGTTTTACGACATCTATCTTGATGTATTCTAGAAAGCCATTGTCATCCAATACCGCCTCCATGCAATCGTTTCATACGATTAAATTAGAGGTGCCTTCCAAGGAATACTCTAGCCTAAACCCATTCAAGGTCATCTTCTCATCTCTAAAGAGATCCTAGTACACTAAACTGCGAATTTCATCCTCTTGATAAACAACTTCGAAATTCTTACTCTATTGCGAATCCTGCTTTGATACCATGTATAAATTATGTTGTATATTTTCAATTTCTCATGAAGTTTTAATCAAAATCACAAGACAGAATCCTACTCTACAACTCCACGGAAGTTAATTCACACTTTAGAACAAAAATCTCAGACATTTAATAATAAATAACACACATGCACACAATAGTTTTCTTAGGGAAAGCAATATGTTAAAAAACCCAATGCCTGCTTGCATTAAATTGATGATAAAGATGTATTAAAATTTCTTTGCTCAACTAAGCACAACCTACAAGTGAATAACCTATCTCTCTACTCATTGAGAAGCTCTAACCTAGACTTTGTCAATTTTTGCCTCTGCTTGAGCCCCTATTTCCTTGCGCAATTCCTGAGAAATTAGGCCCCTGTTATTTATGAATTTATCCAAAATGGATTGCGCAATTCCCAAGGTTGATCATCTGACAACATGCAACACATGTACACTCAAGACTAGTCTACAACTAATGTAACACTACATTGGAATCTCCACCATAGTTGGGGAACTTGAATTCTCTACATGCACTATCGATTTTGGGTTGATTGATCAGTTAACTAGATGACCATTGAATTTGAATGATGCCCCACTGCACAACTGACCTTCCACTAGTTCCTCCAATAGTTGGAACTAGTTTAACTGAAAACAACTTGAGATAACTAAATTTGATTGCTACAAATTTGCAATCACACATGCTTAACTAAACTCTAACTCCTCCAACTCGAATTCACTTAGTAAATTGGGTGACACAAGCAAAGTCACACAAGTTAAATGCGTCTAAGTTGTTCGTTGATGTGGAAATTCGAATTTTGTCAATTTAATCAAGGCAAACGCAAATTGAGAATTTCTTGCTGCATTTTTCAACAACTCGACTCCCAATAGTTTGAAGCTTCAGGAAAGTTATCAAATATGCATTGTATTAGATAATAATTATCAGATTCTGTGTAAAATTTATATGTGGGTGGGTGAGCCTCAAGGTCCAATGCATTAGGTCAGTCCATTCTAGCGTTTTTCAAAGGATATATTGATCTCTAGGTGCTTTTAATCCTCCATTTAGCACTTTCGATCCACACAACCTAGAAAATTCTTGTGGAATATCCAGTAGAGGCACCTACAATAGCATCTATGAATATGGTTTAGAGGGGACCAAATCATGGTCTTTGGTGAGGTACTCACCTTTCCTTGACTTGAGCATGTGCTTGACTAGGGTAACGAGCTCTACGATAAAAAAATGTGACTTTTTTTTTTGTTAAGAGAGGAATCGACAACTGGAGTAGCCTCGCAACTCGCATTACACAGGGTCGATTTTGACCGCTACCACTATAACCCCTGGGAAACTGCGCCCACCCCTCTCCACAGCTCCGGGTTAGTCTGGGGGAATTGAACTCATGACCTTCAGTATGGAGCCCACCTTTCTAACGAACTTAACCGCATTGTGATTACCAACTCGCCTACCCCCATGGGGCTAAAAAAAAACGTGACTTCTTCATTCATTGAGAGATGGTCTATTTGTATGGGCATAGGCTCAATGCATTTGACCTAGAAGAGATCATAACAAGAAGCTCAATTTTGCAAAAAATATGCATGATAAGGAGAGTCTAAAGATTTTAGTACTTTGTTTTTTGATAGGGAAATTATCCTTATTACATATATACACCAACCTAATATTTGTTCTTTACATGATGCAGTTCATCGAAATTTCCACAAAATTAACATCCTTCACAACTTAAAAGACATATGTTCACATAATAACCTAAATTTTGTAAAGGGAAAAGAATGGGTACCTGATATTTCAGTGAAAATAAGATATCTAAAACAAATGGCCAAGACAACACCACCTGAACAAATTTTCAGTGCCCTCATTCAAAGTATATGTCGTAGTGCTTTACAAAGATGGCTAAACTAGATCACCTCCACAAGATTATTGAGTCAATTTTTTTTAAGAATATTTTTACCTCAATGATTTTTTATAGCTCCAATGCTTGAATCTCCAACCAAATCAAACCTAAAAACCATACAAAAAAGCCAAAGCCAAAATATTAAGAGACTTCTGCTAATATTTATAGTGCATTTTGAAGATCTCAGAACTAAGCACATGCCTCAGTGGTTTTATCCACCCAAGCCTTCATCATCATCACCCTTCCCCCTTAAATGTGGATTCTGCATGAATGATCTCGAAGTTTGGTGCACACAGAAAGACTCGAAGAAAATTTTCTAGGCATTGAATTTGATAATTAAAAAAAAATAGAGGCTTTAATGAGGGAATCACCAGCGTGTTTATTGGTTTAAAATGGCCTATTTAATGAAGGAATCGTTGGACTTAACTGGGACTTCAATTTCATGTTTTATGTAGTACAAACGTCGACTCTTGCCTTGGGGTCTGCAACCCTAATGCGGCGACGCCAAAATGTCACCCGCCTAGGGAACCCAAAACGCTAAAGTAAACATTGCAAACAAGGTAAATTTTTTTCGTACCATCGATTTTATTTTTATATACCAACAACCTAATATAACGACGAATTATATATATGTCACTGTGGAGCAGTGACATAATAATAAATGCAAGGAATACAGATTTTCTACAAAGGTTAGTTAGTATCGACATTAGTGACATAGTTTAGTTGAGACAATTTGTTTTTTTATTTTTTGTGTAAATTTCTAGATGTTGTTAGTCTATATTTTTATTTTGAATAACAAAGTAAAATTGCACGGGATATCATAATGGAATTTGATGGTGGTTATTCCAATTATGATGTGGATGCCAGTTGGTCTTTGTTTATTATCCCACTATCTAAGTTTAATAAATGATTAATTCATATCTTTGGTTACTGTGATTAAAGATATGGGTAGTTCTAATGGACATTTCCTTAATTGAGTTAAATTTTGCAATTAATTTTTATTTTTATAATTGGTTTATACCAACGTATATCCATCTTAATTCCATATTTACCAAGGTGCCAAGAAGGATTAAGCATGGATTTAATATGGATTTAACCTGGTATTCTTGCATTCCATAATGGATTCCTCAAGCCTTTAAATATATTTCATCATAACAAATCCATGGGCTTGTAAACCACCATCGATAAACCCATCAAATGAATAACTCAAACTATCTTAACTAATCTATAACCTAAACATTTAGTTTTAATTTAATTTTAATTTTAACCGAATCAACATAACATTACATTACATCACATAACATTTTACAACGAAGCAATGAAAGAATATATATATATATATATATATAATTATATTGTATAAGAATTTTAATTTATTGTAATTACGTTTAATTCTTTTCGTTTATTTTCTTAAATTTATTATATATAGTAATGACATGTGTATTGTATAAGTTAGAAATTTGTTGTTAATATTTGTGAGTTCTTTATTTCCATTTATTTATAACCTTGTTGAGAAACCTTTATATTTAATGAAACAAAGAGTAGGTGTTTTTCTTAAAAAAAGAAAAAGAAAAAAACGTATCTCGAGTTTTATGTTCTACTTTTTTTTTTTAATATTTCTCTCTTGAAGTAGGTGCCAATATGACTCTTTATTATGTACTCCTTATTTCATATAAAATTATACATTTCGAGGAGTGAAATAGGTTACTACCAAAAAGGTATTAGTGGATCTAATTTCCTCGTAGGAAACCAATTTTTTCCTCCAAAACATAGCTTAAGAAAACTAGTTTAATCTTAGACTAATGATTTTGGAGGTTATCTTATACACAATTATAGAGAGTGATCAATTAGAAATCTACAAAGGAAGCAGGACAATCTACTTTTTGGATCAAAGCTAATAAGGTTGCATTCATATTATCGAGCACTTACTTATTTCACAAACATCCTCTACCACATGAAGTAAATCCTTTCTCAACAAGGCAACGAAGTCTATGAAAAATTCTATAATCCATCCTTTAGGCCCTAGACTCTTGTCCTTTCCAAAAGATTCCAATACCTAAACTAATTCTTCCCAAGTCACCAACCTATATAAATAATCACCATGGGTCTCATCTAATATACAAGCAAAGAAAGATGCAATCCTCAATATTTCTATAATATTAACTTCCTTATATTTTTTCAACAAAGAGCCAAAATAGTCCACTATCAAGCATCGTAAGTCTTTGAAGTTAGAAACACTAGCACCTTCCATAGAAGGCATTTCCCATATCATATTTTGTTTTCTTTGATGTGTCACAAAACTATGGATAATTTTGGTGTTGTTATCCCCAAGATCCAACCAAGTGGCTTGACTCTTGAGTCAATGATTACGTGTTGCACTAAATTAACATTCTTAATTGTCTCTAATTATTTAATTTTGACCCAAGTATCCTCATTTATCACATTCTTAGCATCCCACATAATTGTCAGCAAATGCTCTTCAACATATTTTACACGTAGATCCCAACATCTAAATCTATCAAAAGACTAGTCCACCACCTTTTATTTCACCCTCATCAGAAACTAGATGAATTGTTCACAAGGTGTAAAATGTGATAGTGGATTGAATGGCACCCACTATCATTTGACCAAATCCACAGGTTGACTTCCTGACTCCAATTAAGGTTGAATTTAAAAGAAGTCCCTAGGTTATGCATCAAAGTATCTAATTCAAAGAGAATCAAAAAATGGTTTGAGAACCTGGACTCACAAACCCAAGATTGAAAATTTGAGATTTGAAGGAGGAGAATTTTATTCACAAGAAAATGATTTAGCCTCTTTGAGTTCCCTTCAACACCATGTCCATTATTTGACCAAGTTATTTTATCTCTAAAGGTTCTACATCCACTAAATTGTTCACCTCTAGTTGATTAAGAAAATACCTTGATTGGATATCTAGCCTTGCACTATCACCCCACATCTTTGAATTGTACAAGGTAAAATTCAAGTCTCCTCCACATATTAAATTTTCTACGTTACTCACTTGTAAATTAAAGAAACAATCCAAAAGCCCTATATGTTGATGTAGGTACCATAATGATTAACCACATTGATCGTGAACCCAAATCCATGAGAAAACAATTCAGTGCATAAACCTAAAGAGAGAAAGAGTATGAATTAGTTAAAAATAAACTAGAATTCCAACCTATGATCTACTTGCTCGAAAAACCATAAGAGTCAACATATAAGAAATTCCAACGAACAAAGATTAAGTGTGCCCCAACATGTATTGTTTCTTGAACTAAAATTACATTTGGTTTCTCAACCTCAATCAACTAGCCTAGGGCCAATTGTGTGGCTTGGCCCCCTATTCCACTAACATTGATAGAAAGGAGTTTCATTGAGAAAACCCCATAAGGGAATGGCTAGTTCTAAATTCCCCCAAGGTAGATTTTTATTTTCCTTCATTTTTTTTATACAACATCTTCTTGTGCACGTCTTAAAGCATACTTTTGGCCAACCAAGGGCCCTCTTAGATAAGGGACTAAATCCACTCCTATACCTCTAGAGGGTCTCAACGACATCAAAGGACTTTTCCTTTGTCTAAAATTATACGACTCCCCTTGACCCCTCTTTCCCAACTCTTAGAAGAAATCCATTAAAAGGTAGTAGAGTGCACTATGGAGTGCATGATGTGAATTTCTTGGTACGGTTCAGAAAATTCGTCAAGATCACTGCAAACAAAGGAGTTTTCCACTTTACCACCCACATGAGAAACACCCATTTCCCCACCCTCATTTGTCTTAGCATGAGAAAGATAAAGTCCAAGATAATCCCTATCTATTTTAAAAAAATTTGAGACAATAGTAGGAGTGGGCACTTGATACTTACCAAAACCGTCACATATGCAGTCAACTGAAAGAGGTGTCGCCAGTCCCTTTGTTGAGGGGGGGAAATTATGTTGTGGATGAGTATGTACAACACATTCAACATGACATAAATCAAATGGTCATCATTGATCCAGACAATGGAAACATCGCCCACAATAAAGTCTATACCTTCTTCAAGGATATCCATAGAACCCTTGTTATCAATCATTCTTCTCTCAAGGCCATATTAGGAGGAAAATGTTTTCATGTGGATACTTAGGTGCACAATGGGAAGGATTGCCTTTGGAAGTTTTATGCCAAATGCTTCTTGTGAAAGCCTTGGGATAATTATCAATGATATTATAGATATGACATCTTACGCAATTAAAAGGAATGCAGATATAATCTGGTATCTAGGTATAATGACACTCTCCCAAGGTTATGTTTTGTAAACTACCATAGATATTTCATTCCAAAGTTCATCATAACAAATCTACTAAAATATATTTGAAAATCCAAGATCTACATTTAGAGGGTTAATTTTTCCTTAGATTTCTAGATTCCTTAATTACTGTGTTATGCTTATGCATGCAATAGATAAAATATGGAAAAAAAAAGGAATACTAAAATAAAAATCACAAACCACAATGAAATCAAGATATGATTTTGGAAACCTTTACAGGAGAAAACTTAGTTAGAAGGTGAGTCTACTATGCTCTCTTTCTTTGAATGGATATGGTTGCAAGTAAAAAGTAGTGAGACCTATGGCTTGTGCATTGCTATAGTAGACAAATTATCTATGTTTTTTTTTTCTCTCTCTATGCACCCTCCACTACTCTGCTAATTTATGGAATAAAATATAGTCCAATTTAATGGAACCGCTTTTCCTCCTAGTGGTATGATTGTAACACAATGCGGTATCCAACTAGTGGTTAAGTTTGATTCCTTGAGCTGTTAATTAGAGTACAATATTGACTCTTCTATAATTTTGTTCATCATGATCATGTGGCTAGCACCTTTTCCATAAATAATGGGGGTTGACATGGCATACTCTCGAATCATGGTGGTCAAAACAAGAAGGTCAACTTCCAGGTGTCATGAATTTTGCATAGAGACTCCATTTGAGGTCTTTCTTGCGTCTTTGGAAAGGTATCTAAGTGTAGAATAGTGCTAGGGGCGCCACACTAAAGAGGCAAATCCCCCTCCCCTCCCTCCCTCGCCCTCTCTCCCTCCCACCCCCATTAAAAGACATTATTTAAAGTCTCCAAATACTTTCAGAAGGTTTTAAACTCCAATCCGCCAAACTAGGACCCATTAGTAAAATTGGCCTTGTGAGCTAATTCCTCCAATTTTTCCACTTTGAAGGCATTAATAATACAATCTAGGCTAAGTCAATCAACTCAAATGGTCCCTTAGTGATGTCTATCAATACTAAAACTTTAGTTACAGAATGAGACCCACTACCTATGAAATTATCATCAACAAGGATAATTCTACCAAGGAGATACCCAATGGACTTGATTGTCGGGATTGAAAAAAATTCCATTAGCAATCTAGGGATCTTAACCTAGATCAAAGCATGCTCCAAAGATTTAGTGGAAGCATCAAACAAAGTATGCCACGACTTCAATGAAAAAAGGAAAAAAATCTAAGTACCACATCCTTTCAAGATCTTTATCATATAAAACAAAACCACACACCAAAATTTTGCTAAGGTATGAAAGATAGGGTTGTATCCCAATCGAGGAGCTATTATCTCACCAACCCATTTACCTAAAATCTCCAGAGAAACACATCATCCCCCAAATTTACCAACCAACACCTTCTTTGATAAGTCTACAATATGATCGAGACCCATGTCCTTATTGACCATTAGGGAAAGACCTCCCTCAATTTTTTTCAAAATTTTCATCCTTTTTTTAAGCATAATCTAATCATTAGACATGTTGTCCCTTTGTTGGACATATTTTGTGGTTATAGGGATTTATTTGAATCATAAGTTAAGTTGTGTAATTTGCACAATTCAAATGCCTAAGGGTTTTCAAGGGTGCCAAATCCATATATGCATTAGAAAATGTATTTTAATAATCACAATCTCACCCAAAATTGTATCGTTAAATTATGGCCAAAAGAACCAAAACATCTAATAGTTAGACTACACCTTTTTTGTTTTACCTTTTGTTCAATAGTGATAACGAGATCACCACTGTGCAATTGTGCAAAAATAAACTTAGCCCCCAAAAATCTTGATCCCAACACTAACGAAGATGACAAACACATTTTTCTAGTAAAACAACCCACATTAACCAAAGGTTGTAGCCTAAATCTTGTACATGTTGGCCATTTTGAGCATATTTTCCAGTGAGTCCTCCAATTTGATAGATATTTGTTAATCACAAATTTGAGATTTAAATGTGCATAATCCGGGTACATGAAAAAAAATTCAAGGCACTGAATCCATTTATGCATTTAAAACTCATTTCAAACAACAAAAATAAAAAACCATAATTTTACCAAAAAAAAATCTGTATCACTAAATTTCAACAAAAACAACTTAAATTGGAAAAAAATTAAACTACACCTTAACCAAATTTTTTTAAGGCTGTTGGCATGGCACCAAAGCATGGAACCGCCAACAAAGCGTGGAACCGCTCCTTATTCTCTAGTGACCTCCCTACCAACACCGTAATCAATATCCTTGAGGCGAAATATCCAATAAAATCTCTGTTAGATGACCTCACTTTGCTTGATGCCAAATCAACCATAATGTGACACGCAATACAGTTGATTGGTGCCCCAGTGGTGAGAGGCTATGGGAAAATCTGCTCCTTCGAAAGATAATCGTGTCAATAATCTACACGTGGCTAATACAGACACATACAGCTACGGAATCATTTCAATCCCTAACCCTTCAACCATGACCACATCCTGAGATACTTGAAGTGCAGTGCCATTAGACAAAATGGTGACATGGCCAAGAAATCTTTTTAAATATTAATGCATTTTTATTTCACAAAATATAGTTTTTAAAATAGTAAAGGAATGAATGTCTATTGGTTTCACAAAAGATACTTGCAGGCCAAGTTAGGTAATGTGTCACTGCCATCTCGTTTTTCAAATACAAAATAAAGATCTGTCACATGTGATTTGCTCGTCATAATATATTTTTTTAAAATTGTAAATACCGGCAATATCTTTCGGTCAAATTGAAATTCCAGCCCTTGGGTAGGCCTCGAGGTCCAGGTCTCGAGCTTACGAGTGCATGTTTGTTAACAGTGAATTAAATAGAAAGTAAAAAGTCAATGTGGAGGGCCGGTGATTATTTTAAGAGACTCCGGCGATAGGGATGGAATTTGAGACGTAATTTTCCAGCAATTTTACCGTCAAATACGGTCACGGAACTTCAATACCCGTCATGAAACTTCGATGAAATGGGCAAATACGTTTAGTAAATTGGTTTAAACCGTCAAATTTGACGGGTAGGACTGTCAGATGTTGAGCCCCCGCGCCGCCGCCGCCGCCGCCTCTGAAGGCGAATTGTCGGTGGGTTTAAAATCAAGTTGCGTAGAAAGTTGCGGCAGGAATTTATCACCGCTGGAGCGCTGTTCCTGGACGAGGGATTTGTGCATCGCTGTCATGGTGTCGACCGGAGAAAAAAATTCCGGAAATAGTAATGGCGATTTTCATAAATATTAAGAACAGATTTAATTAAAAATGCAGCTGATGGTTGTTGTTGAAAATATATATATATATTATTTTTTTCTTTTTCTAATAACCGAAACTTTTATTTCCATTCCTATTGAAAAGTAAATGCGCCCTGACATGTGTCTGATATAACACGATATAACACGCTGTTATTTTTTTTTCTAGTCATCACCGCGTCACATGCTATATCCTGTTATATCGGACCCATGTCATGACACATTTGCTTTTCAATAGGGGTGGAAATAAGAGTTTCCTCTTATAATTCTGTTTAAAAGCATACAAACTTCACATATAATTTAATAACGAATTAAAACAAATTTTTAAAATCAGAGTTAATTAAATATTATAAATTACATTATAGATAGCTAAATACCACTACGGGGAAAGTGCGCAATAATTCATGTTTATAAAAGTCATGAATTAAATTAGGATACTGAGCTAATATTTTTAGGCGTTTCTTTATCAACGCCGTGGCAAAGTACGCAATAATTCATGTTTGTAAAAATCATGAATTAAATTCGGATACTAAGCTAATATTTTTAGGCGTTTCTTTATCAACCTCGTGTAAGTACGGTGGTTGTTTTTTATTTTTTATATATATATTGGACGATTGATATTAACTTTGGGACGAATATGTCTGAACTATCTTTCGTCTGAGTTCGCCGCGAGGGAGCATGGAGTGATGTGAAAAAATTGTTAATGTTATTTTTTTAATAAATTTTGTTGAGGGTTATTTGAAACAAACCGCATGTTATTTTTTTAAAATAAATTCTGGTTGGGTTATTTGAAACGAAGTAGTGTTTTATTTTTCTATTTAGAGTGTGGAAGTTGACTATGGTTGATTTCCATATTGAGACAATTTTTGTCACAATGTGACGTTGGATTATGGTTGACTATGATTGATTTTCATATTGAGACAATCTTTGTCACAATGCGACATTTGACAATGGTTGACCGTGATTGATATTATAAAGGCAAGTGAATAATAAACCCAAGGGATTGATACTATAAACCCAAGGGATTAATACTGAAACCCCAAGGGATTGATACTATAAACCCAAGGGATTAACACTGAAACCCCAAGGGATTATGAACCCAAGGGAATAATATTAAATCCAAGGGACTAACATTATAAACCCAATGTATGTAAACCCTAAGATAAATATTATAAACACTAAAATAAATATGGTTGACCATGGTTGATTTTTATATTGAGACAATCCTCGTCGCAATGCGACGTTCGACCATGGTTGACCATGCATGACCATGGTTGATTTTCATGTCAAGACAATCTTTTTCATAATACGACGTTCGGCCATGGTTGACCATGATTGACCATGTTTGATTTTATAAAATATGGTTGAATGGTTGACCAACATTTATCATGGTTGACCATGATTATCATATTGAGACAACCTTTGTCATAATGCGACATTGGACCATGGTTGAAACAATCTTTGTCACATTGCGACGTTGAACCATGATATACCATGATTGAATTTATAAAATATGATTGACCATGATTGATATTATAAGCCCAAGGGAATAATAAACACTAGGGATTAATACTAAAAACCCAAACGATTATAAACCCAAGGGAATAATACTAAACCCTAGGAATGTGAACCCTTAGATTAATAAACCCAAAAAAATTGATATTATAAACCCCAAAGAATAATAAACTTAAGGGCTAATAATTATAATCCCAAGGTGTATAAACCCTAAGATAAATATTATAAACGTTAAAATAAATATGGTTGACCATGGTTGATTTCCATATTGAGGCAATCATTGTCACAAAGCAACATTGGACCATGCTTGATTTTCATATTGAAACAATTTTTATGTTAATAAAAATATTAATAAGAATTATTATGTTAATAAAAATATTATTAAATATTTTAAACCTAAGGGATTGATATTGTAAACCCAAGGGATTAATACTAAAACACTAAGGGATTATGTACAGAATAATATTAAACCCAAGGGATTAATATTATAAACCCAAGGTATATAAACCATAAGATAAATATTATAAACCATAAAATAAACATGGTTGACCAATGTTGATTTTCATATTGAGACAATCCTTGTCATAATGAGACGTTGGATTATGGTTGACCATGATTGATTTTCATATAAACAATCTTTGTTCCAATGCGACGTTAGAGTATGGTTTCCCATGGTTGATTTCCATATTCAGACAATCATTGTCACAATGTGACGTTGGAACATGGTTGACCATGAATGATTTTATAAAACATGGTTGACCATGGTTGATTTCCATATTGAGACAATCCTTGTCACAATGTGACATTGGACCATGGTTGATGATGCTTGACCATGATTGATTTTCATACCGAGACAATCTTTGTCACAATGTGACATTGGACCATGGTTGACGATGCTTCACCATGATTAATTTTCATATCAAGACAATCTTTGTCACAATGCGACGTTGGACCATGGTTAACCATGGTAGATTTTCATATTGTGACAATATTTTGTCACAATGCAACATTTGACCATCGTTGACAATGGTTGACTATGTTTTGCTATGATTGACCATGGTTGACCAGGGCTAATATTCGTAGGTAAGCTAAATTTTCATGTTTTTTCTCGAAAAATAGATTTACCAATTTCCATTTTTTTTAGAAATGATTCCCCCAAATTTTATAGTGAAATTATTTTACCATAAAAATTGCTTAAAAATTATATACCCTAATCTAAAATATAATTAGAAATCGAAATACTTTTATAAAAATATTGTCAAACATCTTACAATTTACATATTAGGGACTAATAACATTCGCCAAGATTTCTAAAATTTAAAATAACGTTCCATCCTTAAAATTTTCCTTGTATAAACCCAAGGGAATAATAAACCCAAGGGATTAATACTAAAACCATCTTTGTCAAAATAACCATGGTTGATTTTCATATTAACACAATATTTGTCTAAATGCGATCTTGAACCATGGTTCACCATGATTGCTTTTATAAAAGATGGGTGAACATGGTTGACCACAATGATAATATAAACCCAAGGGATTAATACTAAAACCCTCAGAGATTATGAACCCAATGGAATAATATTGAATCTAATGAATTAATATTATAAACCCAAGCTATATTAAATAATAATAATAATAATAATAATAATTAATTACTATTAATAATAATAAAAATCTAATATTAGTTAATTAATTAATAATTATGAGTTAATCAACAATTATTAGTTAATTATATGTATTTTAATTATTTTTTAATAATAATAATGAATTATTTAATTAATTAACAATATTTAATTATTAAATAATTAATTATAAAAATTGAATATTGAATTTTTTTTTGTAGTATTACAAAATAAAAAAATTCTAAAATTGTTTAATGCGTTTTTCCTTATGAAATGTATGAGTTCATTTTTTATGTTTGACATTATCTATATGTTTCTTGATATTAATTAAAATAAAATAATAATGTTTTTAATGTTTCTTTACCCCATACACACATATATATATATATATATACAAATAAATTGTTATTTGTTTATATGGTGAGAAATTCAAAAATGAGATATCTTATCTTTCCAAAGACAACAATGTTATCTTAACCTAATAAATTTTAATAGTGATTTTAACTTTTCAATCCATAGTGAAATTTTTTCAAATTGGGATGTAATACTAAACTCTAACCCAATTTAATTTTTCAATATTAAATTACTTAAGATATATATAAGACACTTTTAGAATAGTTGACAGCTAAAGGAAAGTAATTAGAGGAAGATTTTTGGCTGAAGTGAGTTTCATGTTAAATATTGTATAGACCTAACTTGCGTTTTAAGTTAGTGGTCGAGTCAGCTACCCTGGAAGAAAACAAAATCTACAATAAAAGCCTTATTTTCACTACATGATTAGGGAAAATATAGAAATTAATTGTGTTAACAATATATATAAAATAAAAAAATTGGATCAATACAACATATTACAAGATGAAAATGTTTATTTATACAATAAAAGGTTCTAGTTTATCCCTTCATATAGTGAAATACTTGAGTACACAATAACTTTAAAACATCCATCTCATAGCTTATTGACATGCTGGAGCTCTCCAACGGACATGTCATATTTAGTACAACTTCTTCTGTAATTTCTGAATGTGAAATAACTTTTCTTCAAGGCAAAACCAAACTCATAATTCCTTGTTCTAGTCCTCGTCTAGGGTTGTTGTAGTGCGCAATCTTAATAGCACAAAACAACATGCTGTCTCTAGATGGAATGAGAGAGGTAATTGAATACCTGGGCAAGTGGCAGAGAAAAGAGGAGGTGTTTGACATGCCATTGATATTATTTGTTGGAGGATTCACTGCAATGTGCTTCCTTATTGGATTCTCCTTGGAAACTTTGGTGTCATGCTGTTGGGCTAATTTATTGACTAAATTAACACAAGTATTTAATTATCAATCTGGGTTTGTAAAACTTGGAGGCAAATCCACTGTATATGGACATCAGATATAATCAAGTTTAGAAGATAAAATTTGAAGATTTAAAGAAGTACATATTACAAATATAAACTTATTTTAACAATTTCTAATTCATTTATGTAATATATGAGGGAAGAGGCTCCTAACTTAGGAGAACCATGTTGTCTTTCCCTACAATACTACTTTCATGAAGATAAATCTAAGAGCACTAATTAACAATGGTTTATGATGCAGAAGATGTAAAAGAAGAGGCTCCTAACTAAGAAGGTCCAAATTTTCCTTCTTCACAATCCTACTATATCACAATCACCATTGCTTCAAACCAGAAATGCATAAATAACTTCAAATGAGAAATGGAGAATGAAATTCAGTTTTAGTTCAAGATCAAATAGAAGGAGAATTTAACTTAAATTCTTGTGTGTCCCTTCATATGTAGATTAGAATTAAACCAATATTCATTCAGCAATCATCACACATCTAAATACATTTGAAATAAAAACTAGTCTATGAAAACTATGAAAATTGAACCAAGAAGTGTACTTAGCTTGGTGTGGGGGCCCTCCACCCTTGCCTTGCACACTTGAAGAAATCTCAGCTACAACAACTTCAGTAGATCAACCAAGCATGAACAACAAATTGGGATGAAACAAGTTCTTCAAATTAGCTCCCAACTCAAATTATACAACAGTTACATACAAATTCCATTCCAAAAGCCATCAAAGTCTTGGCTTAAAATAGAGGTTTAATGAAACAAGCTGATCTATATTATCTCTAACACTCATATCTACTCATATCCACCTATATAAGTCGAACTCATCCAATTCATCCCAAGAAATATGGTCAATCCCATAAAATCTCAAAACTGCCCTATTTCCTAGGGATTTTCTGGTGACTAGTCATGTTTGACCAGCCTTGACCGGGCCTAATAAAGCTTGTTCTGGCCGAACCAAGTAGAGTTAGCTTAGTCCTAGTTCCCAAGTTGTCCATCCATGCATCAAACTCAAGCCCAAGTGTCCTGCAAACATGTCATCCACATAGCTATTACGGGAATTTCTGATTCAGTCCAAAATTGCACTTGAAACTCAATTTTAATAAAACTTCTAGAAATTGCAAAATTAAAATTAAACACCTGAATATGCATAAAATACATCAAAATGAGATGGATGTGATGGAAAATGGATGGAAAATATAAGGATTAAGTAGGTTTCCCTAAGCAAAAATAGACCAAAACTGATGGCCAACATCTCCCCCTTGCTGATCTTCAAGCATGTCCTCATGCTTGCTTCTACCTTTTGACCTTTTACTTCTCTATACTGACTGATCTGCTGATGTACCTGTGGCTTTGTCCTTTGAAGATGAAG
Organism: Pinus tabuliformis; assembly: GCA_031772625.1. NCBI lineage: Eukaryota > Viridiplantae > Streptophyta > Pinopsida > Pinales > Pinaceae > Pinus > Pinus tabuliformis. The sequence goes on along the minus strand of CM062820.1, from coordinate 1,267,337,762 downwards.
CTTTCTCTTGAGCTACCTGCAAAATGATATCTATGCCCTCATGTACTTCTTCTCTTTTCTTGTGGATGACATTTTTTACCAATATATCATTTTGGATGAGCAGCTTCAGACGACAAATAAAACTTGAATTTTGCAATACATTCCGACATAGGATCTATGTCCCTCTCAAATCAGTAATTTTACTCAAAGGATCCAATGTCCAGTTGCTCTTACATCTCGCTAAGTAAAGAATTTTTTTTTATGTCTAGGCCTTCACTTTCAATTTAGCCACTCGTTTACCCATGCAATTTGCAAAATAGGGGTTGAAAGAACCATAAAAATATCCCAAACAGAAATGAATTTGAGAAAATTGCCTTCATGGAGTCTAATTAGGCTCATTCTGAAGAAAACCCATGTTTTCATTTTTCAAATTTCATTTTCATTTGCCTAGAAAAAGCAATGTAAGATAGTGGCCTTTCAAAAATTGAAATGCATTTCCAGAACTGGTTAAAATTCCATGATTATCAAATTTGAAATCAAATTCTCTCTTCAAATGCTTCTTCAATATCCTGCTTACGTCTTGCTTATGCTCTTTTAAAACAATTGAATTGCAAGATTGTTTGATTGCTATCTCACGGCACTGCTTTTTTTTAAATCATTACCCTTTGTAAAAATAACAAACCCCTCTTGTAAAAAAACTGAGCTCTGCTTTGAAATAGAAATACATAAGAAAAATATCTTAATGTAATCTCAAGATATTTTTCTTCTGCTCCTTGTATAATTCACCATGCAAACTAGGGTTCCATTAGCATCATTTTTGATTCACTGTTCTCTGTACAAATTATCATGCAAGCCTAATCTTCAGCGTTGTATGAAAGGAGGAAAAAGAAATGATTTTCAATTCTGCCCTGATTGCCTCAGTTCTAAAAAAAACTTATTTCGACAAAGAAACAAGTGGTTCGACCCCTTCTAACAGTACTTAAGAGAGAATTTTCCTTTGTTTTCACAGTATTCAACCCCTGTTTGACAACAACATTCAATACAATCCCCTGCAGCAGCACTCAAAATTCATCTATTTACACAATATACATTCTCGGTTACACACTACAGCCCCTGTTATGCAACAACACTTAAGAATTCATCTGTTCATGCAATACAACCTCTTTAACAACACGTAAAAACACCTCTGTTTTGGCAATCTACAATACCTGTTATGCAAAAATACACATTATAGTGCCTGCAATATAACCCTTTGTAACACCATTTAAAAAAATCTGCAATACACAACTCCTGCTTTACAAGACACGTAATACAGTCCAAAAACTCTGTTGTTATTAACCAATTCTTTGATGCATTGAACTGAATTAATGTGGCTGGAGTTTTGTGTTGGTTATCACCCACCTGGAGCTATAGATCTTTGATGCCACTATGCAATTGAAACTATGACTGCCACCAACACTTGCCAACTCAAGGTATATTACATAGTCGACTTAGAGGTTACACTTCCAGTTATTTGAATGCAAATTTTAGACTTTGGATATTATTAAAAAAAAATCAAACGGATTTCATTTTACTACCTATGCAAACTCAACTTTCCATCTCTGCTCTGGGAATTTACGACTTATTTTTTACCAACAATTTAACTCCAGCACTTCAAGCATTTCATAGCTGAGTCACCGAATTCACTCAGCAACAATGCAGTGCGATTCTGTTTTGGATCACATAGGCTACGTGTTTATCCTACTCAAAGTCCTGAGTTCATGCAACCAATATTTATTAACAGACTCTTCGTGGAAGATGCAGAAAACATTTATCTCCAGCTATACCATAGTTTATTGATTGTGCAATTAAGCCCACTGCCTATGCAATTAAACTCACTGTGTAAACACTTCATTTTATTAACAAACTCAGCGATTTCATTGAGTATACCTGACTGCTGTTGAAGTGTCATGATCCCCTTGATTCGTGGCTCAATTAGCTGTATTTCATATCGTTTCTTGCTTATTTGTTGACTGGTGGCATAAATTAATTTTAAATAAATAACAAACAGTCCATATCTCAGCGAAAAATCCCGATATTTCCTCATGAACCTCTGTTGCATTTATTAAAAAGAATCAAGCTTCTGATCTTACCTTATTCTCTTGTGCAATCCATGGGATTCAACTCAGCGTTAAATCTTATGTATAACCACCTTACTACTACGTTGCTTGCTTAGCTTTGAATTTCTCTCTGCATTTTTTATGGCTCTAGCTTCATTCACGCGATGAAAGGCTCAATCACTGAGCTGGGTTGCATTTTAATTATGGAAAATAACATTACAGAGTTTGTTTAAATGTAGTTTGACCCTTTTTTTTACCTTCCAAGTCATTTTCTGTTCTGCGTACCTGTAGCTGCTATGGTTGCGTCCTTCCTGTGGCCACGTTCTCCGAATCCATGGTGTACAGGCCTTTTTACGGCTTCAATAGCTGAGAGAGTGTGTTCTGCGTAGCTGTAGCTCTTGTTAAAACGCACAGGGTTTTTTCAAAACGTTTTTACCATTTTACTGTCCTGTTGACTGTCACTGTAGCTCTATTAAAACGTTTTACTTCCCTCAACTATTGGCCAATGGCATCTACCATTCTCTCAATGGCTGTGATGGCAATAAATTTACGGTTCTGAGCTTCAACAATGGCAGAGCTCTTCTTTGCTGAACGCACAGGGTTTATTTCTCTGCTGTTTTAACTGTTTCACTTATTTGGTTATTGTCCTTTTGGTTGGTATGCCGTGCATAACCATTGAACTGCTGAATAGCGCTATTTATACCGTGCTGTTGCCACCATCCAGTTTATTATTTGCATTCATATTTGAAGCCATCCTTCTATCTTATTGTAGCTATTATATATACATCACCTTAATACCATATCGATTGCATGATCCATGATTTTGTTTTGCACCTTTGCCAATACCTACAGCTGCTTGCATTCATCATTCATCACTTCTCATTGGGTTTGCAATGCATTACCATCATATGAAGATTATGATACCCCAATAGTATTGCTCTTATGCGCTATTATAAGCTTGTCAAAATAAATCATTTCGATTTCATTTATTTAAATTCTCTTTATAATGCGCATGTTCCATATGTATTGCAATGATTCCCTTAATTTTAAAATGACCATTTTTTAGGTCATGTTTAAAATTGTTTCCATAGGACTAATGCTTGCTTTGTTTGTGCAGGTTCAACTTTTTTAATTCCTCACTTTGATCCATTTTGCTTTACAGAAAAATATTTAGGGTTATGAAATGAATATGGAATGTAGAAAATAAATATAGGTAAATAGGTGGAATGTAGGGTTATGAAATGTTAGGGTTATAGAATGAATGTACATATGTACATTGGATTAGGTATAGGGTAAATGTAAATGTAGAATATAGGATGATGGGTATAAACTAAGGGATATAGGATGAAGGTAATGTAATGAATATGCATTCAGGTATTAACTCAATTTTAACAAAGTCTAAAAATTTCTACAAAAATGTGAATTTACAAGAGCAAAATTGTACACTTACGATACTTGTACTTCCCTGTAGTATTGGATGAATGTTGCTGTTCTTTAACAAAATTGGATGAAGTTGTCTTGTTCAAATATCGTAGATAGATAGAAACATAGAGCTTGTTTATTCTTCATTGATTCTGGTCCATTGATTATTGATGTCGTTCAGGTCCCTCTGCAATTGATTCATCATAACTCAGGTCCCCTCTATCATGTACATTTTGATGCAATATATACATGTTTTTGCTAACATTTCAGGTCCCTCTGCAATTGATTTCAAAAATATTTCAGGTCCCTCTACCAACAATACAAGTTCCGTCGTCAATTCAGCTGCACAACTAAGTTTATTTTTGCGAACCTTCCCCCCTTGCTGATGGGAAGACTTGTCCTCAAGTCTTCTTTGTTTTGGAGGATGATTCCTGCAAACTCAAACTGAAGAAATGGTAAAACATAATAGAGAATTCATATTGGCCAAGCTGGTTGGTTTTCCAATATGAATTCGAGTTTGTATTGTGCCACTTTCGTGGATTTTCACAACCAAACTCCTTTATTATTTTTTATCTTTTTCTATTTTTTTCTTTTTTCTAGATGGAGGTGGGGTGTAATGGAGTAGGAATGTATGAAAAGCTTATGGAAATAGGTTATATTGAAGTCATGATGTAGTAGTAAGTCTGGACTTCAACATGCTTGGTCATGGAGCTTAACATACAGTATGGATGATGAACAATATGAATTCAAATCATGAACAAATGATGATGATCAAATCATGAACAATATGAATTCAATATGAAAGGCTTCTTTGAATATTGATGTGACTTGACATGGTACTGAACTTGACTGCTTCTTCTGATGATTATCTTCATGTCTTTTTGCCTTGATCTCGATCATGTTGTAGGGTTTATTGGTGTTGTTGGTCAGCATCTAAGAGCAAGCTTCAAGAGTTTGAGTTTCATTGAATGAACTCAACATCGGATGAATTTTCACTTTGCTTTGTCTTGAACATTTGTATTCATATTCTGGAATATGAATTTGACTTTGAAAATTACTTCATCCATGGAATTCACTCCTTCATTCTTCCTATGACCTGCAAAAACATAGCACTTGCCTGCAATACAACATTAGATGATGGAGGAAGAGAGGTGTACAGTCTCTCTTCTTCCAATAAACATGTAAATCATTACAAGCATTGCTTAGAAAACAAGTCCAAATATGATAGACAAACATAATGCATTTATTTACCCCTTTGAGGAATGGTGGCCAGCCTAGACCTCCTAGCGGTATTGTGTTTACAAAATATTCGTTTGATATCCTATTAGAGTGATTCCAAAGCCAAGTTGAAGTGAATTAATAGGTCTACCTCCAGTATAAACAGGGTTTCAAAATTGTTTAAAATGATATGGTAAATATTATAAGGAGTGCCATGTTTGATAGAGCTGCTTGTTAATTTTTAACTAGACCAACAGTCACTATTTGAAGCGTAACTTCTTTGATAAAGATCAGATCAATGTGATTCCACTTGGATATTAAATTAGATTCATTTTTGTATTTCCAATAGAAACAGGTTTTAAAAATTCTTAGGCTTGATATCACAAAATTGATGATGAACAGAGCTATGAGGCAGAGTTTTACTATGCTGGTTTGAAGACATGCAGTCACTAAATGTGGCATAACTTTTTCATTTCACCTCCAAATGGGATGATTCAAATTGTGTATTAAACTAGACTTGAAGATATATATTCCATATAAACAGGTTTTGAAAAGAATATGATTTAGTCTTTCAAATATGCCAATGATCAGTCAAGACCTAGAATTGTCACCTTGCAGATTTTTTGACAAGCAGTTAGTATTTCAAGAATAACTTTTTCATATGATACCTGATTGAAGTGATTCAAATTGATTTGGAAACTAGATTCAAAGGGCTATCTTCCCTATGAATTTCAGATAAAAATGTTTACATTAGACACTTCAAATATAGGCTGTACTAACTCTGTCCTCAACATTTCACTTGAGACCTAGTTTTGATTTTGATCATTTTTTTTATTTGTGATATAAATTGAGAACTTCAAGATGGATTCCAAAACTAGATTTCAAGAGATATGTAAAAAAACAACATGATTTCAAAATGATCCTATATGGTTACCCAAAATAGGCTTGTTTTTACTGCATTTTGCCATGTAGTCCTTTCAAATGAATATTGATCAATGATTTGAAGAAATAGTTTGAAACAAATTTATTATGGAAGTCTTATTGTGAATTCATTCTACTTGTTTATTTATTCTATTCTATCCTATTCTATTTTAGAAAACTAATTCATTCTCTCAAGTATAAGAGAATTTCCAGTGCATCCATTTTCGTAACAAGATCATAAGTAAGCTCATATCCAAATTTGAAAAATATACTTTAATGTATGTTTGAACATGAAAATTTATCTGATCATAAAGATTTGATGAGAAAGAATGCTGAATAATGGAATAGTGTTGTAGCCTATTCTTTAACATCATTTTTAGATCTTGTCTTGCAAATGGATTTGGTAGTTATTTTTTTGATTTTATGTTTTTGTTGGGGGGTTTGTTTTGGGAAATCTACTTCTAGGATCTCTATTTCTAAGCATAAAGAAACATAACTAAGAGAAATGCATACTAACTAGATTTTTAGTGTTTTTGTTTATCTTCTATTTGACTATGCTGATAATTACCTCCCCGGCAACGACGCCAAAATGTTGGGCTAATTTATTGACTAAATTAACACAAGTATTTAATTATCAATCCGGGTTTGTAAAACTTGGAGGCAAATCCACTGTATATGGACATCAGATATAATCAAGTTTAGAAGATAAAATTTGAAGATTTAAAGAAGTACATATTACAAATATAAACCTATTTTAACAATTTCTAATTCATTTATGTAATATATGAGGGAAGAGGCTCCTAACTTAGGAGAACCAGGTTGTCTTTCCCTACAATACTACTTTCATGAAGATAAATCTAAGAGCACTAATTAACAATGGTTTATGATGCAGAAGATGTAAAAGAAGAGGCTCCTAACTAAGAAGGTCCAAATTTTCCTTCTTCACAATCCTACTATATCACAATCACCATTGCTTCAAACCAGAAATGCATAAATAACTTCAAATGAGAAATGGAGAATGAAATTCAGTTTTAGTTCAAGATCAAATAGAAGGAGAATTTAACTTAAATTCTTGTGTGTCCCTTCATATGTAGATTAGAATTAAACCAATATTCATTCAGCAATCATCACACATCTAAATACATTTGAAATAAAAACTAGTCTATGAAAACTATGAAAATTGAACCAAGAAGTGTACTTAGCTTGGTGTGGGGGCCCTCCACCCTTGCCTTGCACACTTGAAGAAATCTCAGCTACAACAACTTCAGTAGATCAACCAAGCATGAACAACAAATTGGGATGAAACAAGTTCTTCAAATTAGCTCCCAACTCAAATTATACAACAGTTACATACAAATTCCATTCCAAAAGCCATCAAAGTCTTGGCTTTAAATAGAGGTTTAATGAAACAAATTGATCTATATTATCTCTAACACTCATATCTACTCATATACACCTATCTAAGTCGAACTCATCCAATTCATCCCAAGAAATATGGTCAATCCCATAAAATCTCAAAACTACCCTATTTCCTAGGGATTTTCTGGTGACTAATCATGTTTGACCAGCCTTGACCGGGCCTAATAAAGTTTGTTCTGCCGAACCAAGTGGAGTTAGCTTAATCCTAGTTCCCAAGTTGTCCATCCATGCATCAAACTCGAGCCCAAGTGTCCTGCAAACATGTCATCCACATAGCTATTACGGGAATTTCTGATTCAGTCCAAAATTGCACTTGAAACTCAAATTTCATAAAAACTTCTAGAAATTGCAAAATTAAAATTAAACACCTGAATATGCATAAAATACATCAAAATGAGATGGATGTGATGGAAAATGGATGGAAAATATAAGGATTAAGTAGGTTTCCCTAAGCAAAAACAGACCAAAACTGAGGGCCAACACATGCTAATACTAGCTGAGTTCCACGTTGAATAAAAAGATCATTGGTCTTACAAACGAGACTGCCGTTGGGTTGGGTAACATGGTAGGGGGTCTCACGCAACTCCTCATGCCTCTGGTTTATGATTCTATTAACAAATCGCTTGGCTTCATCCCTTTCATTGCCTGGCGAATCACGTTCTTCATCTCGAGTGTTTTACAAATCGTCATGGGCATTGTTGTTCTTACCTTGGGCCAAGATTTGTCAGATGGTAACTTCCAAACTCTGGGCATGTGGCAAAGAAATGAAGAGTTTCACTCCATTTCAAATAACCCGACCAAAATTTCTCTCCATGATCCTTCCCAGTAGAACCATAGATGTGGGACTAAGATGAAGGATATTTCAGGCATATTCGTTTGAGAGTTAATCTCAACCATCAAATCATATTTAAAAAAAAAAAGTCAACCACCCTACTTCCACCTGAGGTTGATATAGAAACGCTTTCAGCCAATGAAGATTAGAACCCTCACGGTCCCATTTTATTATAATTGCACCTTTTTTCTCCTATATATACACTAAGAACACCTGGCCTTAGGATCGTTAAATATCGTCTTGTACATTGTGTTGATTTAAAAAAAAGGTGTATCCCTCGAAGAGTACTATAGTTATTGGTTTCTTATTAATTTTAAGGTGCAAGGATCATTACATTTTGTATCAGAATTATGATCCAAAGGTTCTTCTACTTCAAACAGGGCATCATGACATTTTCGCTATAACTTTTTTCTGGGAGGTTTCAGATTGTGAAGCTTGGAGAAGATTGAGAAGACATCTTGGGAAATATTTGGTTCAAGTTTCAGAGCTTGATTCACTATCACTGTAATTATTGGTTTATTATCAATTTTAAGGTGCAAGGATCATATCTCATGATCCTAGGGTTTTGCTGCTTCAAATAGGTCATCATGACATTTTTGCTATAACCTATTTTTGGTAGGTTTCAAATGGTGAAACTTGGAGAAGATGGAGAAGAAATATTGGGAAATATTTGGTTCAAGTATTAGATCCTGGTTCGCTATATTTTCAGAGATATATTCCAAGAAAGTTAGGATTTTTGAATGCTCCTAAATTATGTCTCAAATAGGTCAAATTAGCATTTTCATTATAACTTTTATCTATGAGGTTTCATACCGTCAAAATTGGACCACATTGAGGTGAAATTGTGGTGAACATCGAGTTCAAGCTACATATCATTACAAAAATTTGAAGGTCTAAAATGGGCATCCTAAGGAATATTATAAAATAATAATGGAAATAATAAAATGATATTAGATGACATCATCAAATTTTAGAGGGAAAAAAGAGAAAAACTACTTTTTCAACTCGTATTTTCAACTTATCTCCCTATGGTTTTACTCAAATTTCGAGCATGAACACTTGTTAGATACAAAATTTAATTTCTCATCCAAGGAGTACTCATGTTGCATATTTTCGATGGACCCTGCTACAAGAAAAATGAGAAATACATGAAAAAATTGTGATTGCAATCACATTTTTTTTTATGTATTTCTAATTTTTCATGTAGCATGGTCCATCGAAAGTATGCAACATGGTTACTCCTTGGATGAGGAATTAAATTAGGCATCCAATGAGTGCTCACATTTGAAATTTGAGTAAAACCGTTGGGAGATAAGTTGAAAAAGTGATTTTTTTTTAATCTTTTTACTTTTTTATTCCAAAAATGATGAATCATCCCCCATGGTTGATATCATCATCTTGAATCCTAATGGGTCTTCTAAAGTTGATTTTGGTTATACATTTTTTTTTAGGCCCATTTTAGACCTCAAAATTTCTCTAATGCTTAGTTCCTTGTATTTTCAGAGATATGTTCCAAAGAAGTTAGGGTTTCTGTATGCTTCAGAAATCAATTGAAAACAGGTCAGTTTGACATTTTCCCTATAACATATTTTCTATAAGGGTTGAATAAGTGAAACTTGGATCATATTAAGGAAAAATGTCGAGAAATATGTAGTTCGAGTTTCAAAATTTGGTTCATTATACTTTTGGAGTTATGCCTTATGGAAGTTAGGGTTTATGAATAGTCACGAAATAAAGTTTAAATTGGTTGGCTTGGTATTTTTCCTATATCTTCCTATATAGTAATTTTTATATTATGAAACCTTCAAGGATTTCAGGAGACATACAAATGTACAAAAATACAAATTTCAAAATCAAATTTGAATAATTGGATACCAAGCACTCTTTGCAAGTTTGCTTGTGAGAAGAGGCCAAGAAATCAGTAGGTTTTGGGAAAGCTACCACAAATTTCAATGTGCACATCAAATTCAATTCACATTGGTGGAATTGTAGAAAATACAGATCACAACATTACAAAACAAATTTTTCAGATCCAGAAGACCTCAAATATTAGAGACATAGCAATAAAGCTTCATTCATTCTGATATTCTCCAAATTAAGGCAACTTATTAGTGACCTAATTGTTGATTATAAGATCCAATTTTTTGTTGTAATTAAGAGAAGTAATATTATTATTTTCCAACATGCTTCTAAAGAAGCCACTACACTAATTAAATCTATTGAAGGCCCATCCTTGACTCAAGAAGAAAGTGAAGATTTAGAATTTAGGTTATCTAAATTAGAGAGACAAAAAATAATGAAATGGATCGTAGTATGTTGAAAAAGGTGGATTTCATAGGTTCTAAAGAAAAGATTTGACTCATGAAGAAAGTGAAGATTTATAATTTAGTTTATTTCTCTCAAATAGAGAAGAAAAATGATCAAATTGATGAAAGTATGTTAAAAGAGGTGGAATTCCTAAGTTTTCAATAAAATATTAAAAGATAAATGGAAAATAAGATGAATGAAAATAAAGAAGGAATATAAAAGAATATAAATGAAAATAAGGAAGAAATACAAGAATCCATGATTACCATGGAAAATATTCTCATAGAGAGGCTTTCTACAAGGGATGTGGAGATCTAAGTAAATCATGAACACAAGGAGAAGCATGTTGTTGAGAATCAATCTCATATGGGAAGTATGCTATCACAATTGGAGAGCACAAATTTTTGCTCGTAGAATCATAATCATGAACTTTCAATCCAAGATCCACGTCATGAGGGTTTCAAGTCAACATCAAAGTACTACTACATTCCAAAGATTGATATGAGGAAATTTGATTGTAATGATCCTATAACATGGATATTTCAAATGGAGTAATACTTTTATCTACACCAAGATGCATCATTACAAAAGGTAAATATTACATCCATGATTTTAGAACAAGACCAACATGTCTGGTATCAATGGATTTGTGAAAGAAAAAATATTTTGTTATAACTTGGTCCATTTTTATAGTAGAATTGATACCACATTATGGGGCTATCAAGAGAAATACATTCTTTAATAAATTGGTAAATATTCGAAAAAAGGGTCCAATTACAAAGCACATTCAACAATTTTGAAAGTTGAGTCTCAAAATAAACATTATTTCAAAGGATAACTTATTAGACTTATTTATGGGAACATTAAAGGAAAGCATCCGACATGAGGTGTGTCTCTTTGAACCTAAATCTCTAGAGCATGCTTTAATTTTTGCAAGGAAAGTTGAAAGTCAGAATATGGCCACTAGAAGATTGGTCACTAATAACTATAGAGGAAATCATGCTTATTTTCCTCAATCGACAAGGTTGACTTCTCAACAAATGGATGAAAGAAGAGAAAAGGGACTATGTTTCAATTATGACAACAAGTACAGAAAAGGGCATAAATTCAATGAGAATAAATTGTTCTACATAGTCTATGAAGATCATGAATATCAAGAAGTGGAAATTTCATAATATCTAGAGCTAGAAGAAACTATTTGAACAATATCTTGTCATGCATTTGTCGACATCATTACCTCGCAATTCCTCAATATAGAAGGATATATCAAAAATGAAAGGGTAAAAATATTGATTGATTCAGGTAGTACCCATAACTTCATCAATTATAGGTTGGAAAAAATTCATAATTTCTTTATCCAAAACCAAAATTTCAAGTGATAATTGCAGATGGAAGTACCATAAATTGTTTAAGGAAGTGTCATAATATTAAGCTGAATATGATAGAGTATTTATTGGTTAGTCCCATCATTGAAATCCAAATGGGTGGTGTTGATGTTATATTAGGGGTCCAAGGGTTACAATCATTGGGAACAATGACCCTTAATTTCCAAGATATTTTCATAAGATTTTGCTCAGAAGGAAAGGAAATTGAGCTTAATGTATCCAAGGGAGGCCAAGTAAAGTAATAAGTTCTAATAGCATGAAAAAATTACTATAAAAGGAACATTAAGGTGTAGTTGCACAATTGTGTTCATTAAATGTTCAAACATCTATATCCTCTGCTCTAGTGGATCTTCAAGATGTTATCAATAGTCATGCTAAGGTATTTGGATAAATGTCTAAGGGTCTTCTACCTATCTGATATCATGACCATGCTATTAATTTGCAACTCGGAAGTGTACCACCTAACATTAGGCCTTAAAAATATCCACATGCATAAAAGAGTGAGAGTGTATGGTTCAATAAATGTTAGAGGTCGACATCATTCAACCTAACCAGAGTACTTTCTCTTCACCAATGGGATGGTTATAAAAAAGGATGGTTTGTGGTGTATGTTTTTGGATTACAAACAATTTGACAAAATGACAATCAAAGATAAGTTTCCTATTCCTTTCATTGACGAGTTATTAAATGAATTGCAATGAGAAATTTTCTAAATTAATTTGGATCTTCATTTTGGATATCATCAAATAATACTGAGCCAAGAAGCCATTCCCAAAACAACTTTAGAACACATGAACAATGTTATGAGTTTTTGTTTATGCCATTTGGAATTACAAATTCACCTTCAACATTTCAAAGCTTGATGAATTCTATTTTCAAACCCACCCTTAGAAAATTTGTGCTAGTAATTTTTGATGACATACTAATCTACAACAAATCTTGGGAAAAACATGTGCAACATGTTGATAGGACCTTGACACTATTGGAAGAGAAAAAATTATATGTAAATCCTTTCGAGTATACCTTTGGTGTTTTGGAAGTGGAATATTTGGTCATATTGTATGACATGATGGTGTAAAGGTGGATCCTAACAAAATGAAAGCTATGAGGGAATGGCCAATCCCCAATAACTTGAAGAAAATCAAAGGATTCGTAAGACTTACATGATAATACTGCATGTTTGTCAAGAGTTATGGTCAAATAACAACACCTCTAACAAAATTATTAAAGAAGGAATAATTTTCTTATACTAAAGAAACAACCAAAGAATTAGAATAACTTAAAGAGGTTGTGTACAACTCCCATCTTGGCGACACTTGACTTCACAAAAATATTCATTGTGGAGTGTGATGCCTTAGGCCATCGCATTGGTGTAGTTTTGATGCAATAATGAAGGTCCCTTGCCTTTGAAAGTAGAAAAATTAAAGGAAAAAACTTACTTATACCCATCTATGAAAAGGAAATGTTGGTCATACTACATGTAGTTAGGCAATGATGTCCATAAGTAATAGGAAGACACTTCAAAGTAAAAACAAATCATGATCATTTAAAGTACTTCTTGGAGAAAAGAGTACTGTCAGAAGAGTAACAAAAATGTGTCACAAAGATGTTGGGTTATGAGTTTGAAATTATCATAAAAAAGGGGAAAAGAAAATATCATGGCAAACATAGTCTCAACGAAAGAGGAAGACACAAATGGTTTACTGAGTGTTATTTCCATTCCAAAATTTGACTAAGTGGAAGAAGCAAGGATGGAATAGCAACAAGATGAGAATATATGCAAGATCATTCAACAACTATAGGAGGAACTTAAGGCAGTATAAAAATTTACGTGAAAAAATTATTTGTTATGGTATCAAGATCTCTTATACTTATGTAATAATTCTCAACTCAAACAAAAGGTCCTTTTGGAATTATACACTTCTCCCATAGGAGGACATTCAGGGTTCTTGAAGACAAACCATGTGATCAAGAAATATTTTTTTAGGAAAGTCTTAAAGCCAATGTGCATAATTTGTAGCAGAATATGTAGTATGCCAACAAAATAAAGGAGACAATATCAAGACCCCAGGGGTCCTTTAGTTATTAGCCATACTAAACCAGTCTTGGAATAAGTTTGAATGGATTTTATTAGAGTTTTACCCAATTTTGAACAAAAGTGTGTCATTATGGTAGTGGTAGATCAAATGATGAAGTATGCTCACTTTTTCTCTATTTCGCATCTTTTTAAATTAAGTACCTTTGTATAAGTATTTATGTAAACAATCCAAAATCTACATGGAATACCAAATATTTGTTAGGATATTCCGACACATAGGAAATAGTTAAGTACAACTTGGTCTAGTATAGAGTTAGGTAAAGTGTGTTTCTTTACTATGTACATTTTGTAACTTACAATCCGACGGTCACGATATGTAGTGATCCGATAGTTCATTCTCTCCTCGGTATTACCGACACTTGATCCGTGGCTTAACACCCGATTGGTCCATGATCTCTATTTAAAGAGCATGGAGGGTCATTTGTAGGTTAACCGTGCATGAGAGAAGCTTATGTAAATTTTCATTCTTTTATTAATAAATTTCCTGAAGTGGCCGCGTTGGCTCAGGCCGTGGACTGTTTCCCTCTTTGAGGGTTTTAACCATGTCAAAAGTACTTGTGTATTGATCTGCGATCTGTTTGCGAGCGGTGTCCTTTGGTGTTCTGTCTAAGGAACTTACCCTGTAAATTCCTACATGGTATCAGAGCTATTTGAGGGCCGCGTCTGTTGGTGATCCAAATCTGAAGCCGGTAGAACTACATCCGACTACCGTTTCCTAGATCTGCTGTTTCTGACTACTTTCGGGCCGAGAGGACTACTCTGTTGTGTTGGGAGCATCTGTTCCAATGAGGAACCCCTTTTGTTTCATGAGAAAAGGTTTCCGGTAGCCCTAGTTGTGTCATTTTTAAGATCTGGAGGTATACAGTGTTTATTTGTAGTTTACAGTTATTTTCTCTCTGTTTATTTCGGTTTTCGGTTTATTTAGCTTTTTTTTATTACCGGATCTATACCTTTCATTTCTGTGTATGCTCTTTGCCCTGCGACTCTGTGCGATCTGGGCAAATCAGAAATAGAAAGGAAGGAATTTTCTCATGCGTATGCTCTTTTCCGCTGCGCCTTAGTGTGCTCTCGGAAAATTAGAAACATTGAGGAAAATATTTAGTTTCCGGCTAAAGCTAACTTCGAGCTGCAAGGTTCGTTTTTGAAAATATCTAGTTTCCGGCTAAAGCTAACTTCGAGCCGCAAGGTTCGTTTTTTTTTGTATGTCCATGTTGGGTTTTGTGTTTTTTGTTTTGTAGGGAAAAAAAGCTTTCTCAAAGCAAGCACGCAACCCAAAGCATCAACCTCTCTCTCTCTCTCTCAAATGCCAAGTTATTCTTGACAGCACCAACTACTTCCAATGGTGGTCCTACATTGTGGATTTACTTAGAAGTAAAGGTCTTTACAGAATAGCCACAGGCCAAGAGACCAAACCGAAAGATGAAGACAAGGCAGCTAAATGGGAAAATAGGCAAGACCAAGCACGTGGGTTGATAGGGATGTCTATTTCTCCAGATCTTAGATTCCATATTGCAGAACTTGATACTCCTGATGAAGCAATGAAACAGATTACTAAAGTCTTTGGAACTAAAAATGAACTTAAAGCCCATCAACTTGAAAATGAATTGCTTACATTGGACCCAAATAATTTTTCTTGCATTGAAGATTTTTTGTCCATGTTCCACATTCCCGCACTTTGTCGGCGACTTCATCAAATTTTCTTCAAAAAGCCATAACTTCTTCATCTGGAAGCCGTTTTCAGAACCGTTTTTTTTGAAACAGCCTAATTTTTTGAGATCTTTCCATTGAAACACTTAGTTTCAACATATATAGCTTTAGTTTGTTTTAAAATGGAAAGTCCTTTCCAAGTTATTCTTGACAACACCAACTACTTCCAATGGTGGTCCTACATTATGGATTTACTTAGAAGTAAAGGTCTTTACAGAATAGCCACAGGCCAAGAGACCAAACTGAAAGATGAAGACAAGGCAGCTAAATGGGAAAATAGGCAAGACCAAGCATGTGGGTTGATAGGGATGTCTATTTCTCCAGATCTTAGATTCCATATTGCAGAACTTGATACTCCTGATGAAGCAATGAAACAGATTACTAAAGTCTTTGGAATTAAAAATGAACTTAAAGCCCATCAACTTGAAAATGAATTGCTTACATTGGACCCCAATAATTTTTCTTGCATTGAAGATTTTTTGTCCAAGTTCAAGACCCTTAGACTTCTATTGGAAGGTGTTAAGGTTAAGAAAGAAGATAGTAGCCTTATCTACTCCATTCTTACTAAGTTGGGACCAGCCTATTCTGTGTTTGTTTCCACCTTCCATTCTACAAGAGAAGCCTTCATTTCTCAAGGACAAGCCTACAAGTCCCCTTCCTTTTGTGATTCTTTAATAAGAGAACAAGAAAAACTCTTATACCTTGGTCTTCTTTATCTTGGAAACTCTTCTAAGAAAGCGTTAGCCACCCAGCAGCAACCAAATTCAAAGAATCCTAAGAAGTCGTATCCTAAAAGGAATGGTCCTAAACCAAAGAAGGGTCCTAAGCAATTTCCGCTTCAAAATGAAAAATCATTTCAACAAAATGATAAGACAAATAAAAACAAATGGAAGAAAACTGATAGACATTGCAACTTTTGTAATCGAGATGGCCACTTAGAATCCAAATGCTTTAAGAAGATGGAAGCCTTGGAAGCAGCAATGAAGAAGCATAACATCCATTTGGAGCAATCTTCAACTTCAACTTCATCTTTAGGAATGGCACTTTCTGCATGTGGTTATCAAGCATCTCGGTTTGGCTATGCACTAAATGTATCTTCTTCTTCTCATTCTCATGAGTGGCTCATTGATTCTGGAGCTTCTTATCACATGGCCAAAAACAAAGCCATGTTTTCTTCTTTAAATGATTGTAACACCAAAAATATATATGTTGGTGATGATAGATCTCTTAGTGTTGTAGGGACTGGAACTGTTCATCGAGACAATGGTCAGTTTAATGATATATTATGTGTTCCAACCTTATCCTGCAACCTTCTATCTGTATATCAGATAACCCATTCAGGTGAAGGTAAAATCGTTGAATTTTCACCTCACGATGTTGTAATTAAGGACCTAAGAGATCCTAGACAGATTTTAGCTACTGGCGTTGCTGATGATTCTACAAGGTTGTATAAGTTTCACAACTTTGGGTCATCAAATATTCCCTCAGTATTTGTTGCTCATAATGATGAAGTGAGCAAACTTTGGCATGAGCGATTTGGTCACTTAAACTATTGCTCTCTTCAGAATATATGTAAAGAAAATATGGTGACAGGTCTTCCAATGGTATCTTGCAGAGATGGTGTTTGTTATGGATGTGTACTCGGAAAACATCATCGGGACAGTTTTGAAAAACGTGCCTCTTGGCACGCCTCAGCCCCTTTACAGCTCGTGCATAGTGAATTATGTGGTCCACTTCCAGTTGCTTCATTCTCTGGCTACAAGTATTTCTTAACTTTCATTGATGATTTCTCCAGACGCACTTGGGTATACTTCTTAAAACTCAAGAGTGAAGTATTAAACATGTTCTTGGCCTTTAAGGCCTTTGTTGAAAAACAATTTGGACATCAAATTCTTAAGCTAAGATCTGATAATGGCGGAGAATATGTTAAAAACACATTCATCAACTTTTGCACTGAGAATGGAATTCAAATGCAACATATTGTTCCATATACTCCACAACAAAATGGTGTAGCTGAAAGGAAGAATCGCACCTTAAAGGAAATGGCTAATTGTATGCTTCAATCTAAAGGACCTAGTGTTAATTATTGGGCAGAAGCAATTAATTGTGCAAATTACATAATAAATCGCACTCCTACTAAGGTTTTAAAGAATATCACTCCAGAAGAAGCATGGAGCCCAATCAAACTAGTTGTAAGTCACTTTCGTGTTTTTGGAAGTGAAGCATGGGCCCATATTCCAGATGAGAAACATAAAGCTTTAGAACCTAAGAGTGAAAAATGTATTTTTGTTGGATATTCTGAAGATGTCAAAGGATATAGACTTATTCCACTTAAGTCCAAAAATGTTATCATTAGAAGAAATGTAAAGTTTGCTGAAAATATATCGGCCTGCGAGCCTAGTTCAACGGATGTGCCACCTCTCCCTATCTCTTCTACTTTTGAAAATATTTCTTCTTTAGATGATGAAAGTGAGGATGAAAATCCTCCCCCACCTTCTCAGGATCCTCCTTCAGCTCCTCAGCTTCCAAAATGGGTCCGTGCTACTCGGGATGCAGCAGGTGATCTTGCCAGTGATCCTACAGATCAGCGACATACACGTTCTCAGTTCAAGAGAGCCTCTTCTTTACTGGCTCAAGCTTCAGTGAATTATGATCCTGACACCTTTGCAGAAGCTTCAGGCCATCCAGATTGGGAAGCAGCTATGAATGAAGAATATCATTCATTATTGGCAAATGATACATGGGATCTTGTTCCTCTACCAAAGGGACAAAAACTTGTTAGATGCAAATGGGTTTACAAAACCAAGTATGGACCAAATGGGAAAGTTGATAAACATAGAGCTCGTCTTGTTGCTAAGGGTTTTTCACAAGTTGAAGGCATTGGCTATACTGAAACCTTCTCCCCTGTTGCCAAAATGAACTCTATCTGCCTTGTTCTTTCCCTTGCTGCCTCTTTCAAATGGGAAGTCCATCAGATGGATGTTAAATCTGCCTTCTTGCATGGGGACTTGCATGAAGAAATCTATATGGAACAACCTATTGGCTTTATACAAACAGACTCCAGCCTTGTATTTCGGCTTAAGAAATCCCTTTATGGTCTCAAGCAAGCTCCTCGAGCTTGGTATGCCAAAATGGATAACTTTCTTTTAGAAAATGGCTTTTCTAGGTGTCATTCTGACAATACTGTCTACACCAAGAAAGTGGGCAAGTCTCTTATCATTCTTGTTCTTTATGTTGATGATCTTATCCTGACTGGTAGTGATCCCAACCTTATAAAACATGTGAAGTCTAGCCTTAAAATGAAGTTTGAAATGACAGAATTAGGACACTTACGTTATTTTCTTAGACTTCAAGTCTTGCAATCCAAGGAAGGTATTTCCCTTTCCCAATCCAAGTATGCCTGTGATATTCTACGCCATTTTCACATGGAAGACTGTAAGCCAGCCTCTTCTCCCTTTCAGTCTGGAGTCAAACTTTCAGTCACTTGTACTTCTCCTGAAGTTGATGCTACCTTATACCGTCAACTTGTAGGAAAACTTTTGTATCTAACCCATGCTCGTCCTGACCTTTCCTTTGCTGTTGGCCTTGTTGCTTGATTTATGCAAAACCCACGTGAAAGTCATTGGAAAGTAGCTAAAAGAATACTTCGTTATGTTCGAGGTACAGTTCAGTTTGGGATTCATTACAGTGTCGAAGCATCTCCTCTATTGGTTGGTTTCACTGATTCCGATTGGGCTAGTGACCTTGATGATCGGAACTCTACTGCAGGTTATGTGTTCACTCTTGGTTCAGGACCTATTACATGGGCTTGCAAGAAACAAGGTGCCATTTCTCTTTCTTCAGCAGAAGAAGAGTATCGTGGTGCCGTAGAAGCTAGTAAGGAAGCCTTGTGGCTTTGTCAGATCCTTTCAGAGTTTGGTTTCAGCAGCAGCATTCGACTACACTTTGGTGTGATAATCAAAGTGCCATTCAACTATGCAAAGATCCAGTCCAACATCAGCGCAACAAACACATTGAACTGCACATGCACTTCATCAGAAAGCTCATTCATGACCATGTTCTTGAAGTGCAATATTGTTCAACAGATGATCAAGTTGCAGACATCTTTACAAAGGATCTCACAGAGGCGAAGTTCACTAAACTTCGATTTATGGTTGGAGTTCAACAAGTTGTCACTAAGGGGGGATAGGCTCTAGTGCCTCCTTCCTTCTCCTATTGTGTCATATTTGTAAATCCTTCAATCCTGTCCCAAGTTGTTCTTAAGGGGGGATGTTAGGATATTCCGACACATAGGAAATAGTTAAGTACAACTTGGTCTAGTATAGAGTTAGGTAAAGTGTGTTTCTTTACTATGTACATTTTGTAACTTACAATCCGACGGTCACGATATGTAGTGATCCGACGGTTCATTCTCTCCTCGGTATTACCGACACTTGATCCGTGGCTTAACACCCGATTGGTCCATGATCTCTATTTTAAAGAGCATGGAGGGTCATTTGTAGGTTAACCGTGCATGAGAAAAGCTTATGTAAATTTTCATTCTTTTATTAATAAATTGCCTGAAGTGGCCGCGTTGGCTCAGGCCATGGACTGTTTCCCTCTTTGAGGGTTTTAATCACGTCAAAAGTACTGGTGTATTGATCTGCGATCTATTTTTGAGCGGTGTCCTTTGTTGTTCTGTCTGAGGAACTTACTCTGTAAATTCCTACAATATTATTATTATTGACAAAGATCAAATTTTCACTGGAATTTTTTTGATTGAATTATTTTCTTCTTTGAGTACTAAATTGGCTCACAACTCATCTTACCATCCTCAATATGATGGAAAAACTAAGATTGTGAATACATTTTTAGAAGGATATCTACATTTCTTTGCATATGATAAACAAACACAATGGGATATGGTTGCCCTTGGTAGAATTGTGGTACAACACATCATTCCATACTATATAAAAAAATGTCATCATTTATGGAATTTTATGGATATTATCCTCCATCCATCACATCACACTTGAAAGGGACTATAAAGGTTCAAAAAGTAGAGGACCACATACATCACCTACAAAAGGTTCTCAAATTATTGAAGGATGACATGGTTATGGAACAAAATAGGATGAAACAACAAGCAAATCAACATCATAGCGAAAGGGAACTTGAGGTGGAGGATTGGGTATTTTTTATACTACAACCATATAAAAAATGTACCTCAAGCAACAAAAGGAGAACAATAAATTAGCTTTGAGGTATTATGGCCCCTATAAGGTGTTGCAGAGGATTGGAAGTATGGCTTACAAATTATAGTTGCCTCCATCTTCACGTGTACATCAACGTGGAGTTTAACTTCTCTTTTCAACAAGTTTATATGTCGATGCATTTAGCCTTCAACAAATTTACCATGGTTCTAAGTGTTATATTATTTGGTTTTAGCTTTTTATATGTATTAAATTGTGTAACATCATTGGTTGAGGAAGATGGGCTTCCTAAATTCTTATTTAAACATGCCACGTTGGATTTTTTTCTATAACTATTATTTTGTGTGGTTTTAGAAGTTGAAACTTGGACCATAGTGAGGGGAAATTTCATTGATCCTCTGGTCCAATTTTCATATCTTGAGTTTTGAAATATTAGGAAATATGATAAGAGGAATTTGGTCTTCTGAAATGCATCTTTAAACATGTCATGTTGGAATTTCCACTATAAATGTTCTTTTGGGAGGTTATAGAAGCTTAAACTTGGACCATAGTGAAGGGAAATCTCGTTGATCATGTGGTTCAAATTTTAGATCTTGGGTCACCACAATTTGGGAGATATGATCAAAGGAAGTTGAAATTCTTGGATGCTCCTAAAATCATCTATCAAACAAGTCATATTGGAATTTTTGCTATAACTTTTCTTCTAGGAGGTTCCAGAAGGTGAAACATGGACAATAGTGAGGGAAATCTCATTGATCATTTGGTCCAACTTTCATATATTGGTTTTTGATATTTTAGGATATATGATCAGAGGAAGTCAAGCTTCTTGAATGCTTCTAAAATCATGCACCAAATAGATCATGTATGAATTTTTGCTATAACTTTTCATTTGGGAGGTTCCAAAGGCATAAACTTGGACGTAGTGAGGGGAATTCCCACTGATAATGTGGTTTACTTTTTAGAACTTGGATTATTATAATTTAAGAATATTCAATGAGGAAGTTTCTATATTGGTTTTCATGTAAAGTGTTTGAAGAAATGCCTAAAAGGTTTAATGATTCATTGAATACTAATTGTTTGAATAAATTCCCCAATGAAAATGTTATTTTGTGGATTGAGATAGTATTTTGTATGTTAGAATTGTTGTATGATATTATTGTTGTAGTTGATCTATGCCTATTTACATACAAATAATTTGAAGAAGTGTTAAAGGTGTTTTATTACAATTTGCATATAAACTATTTGATAATATATCTCAAATACAAAATCAAAAGTTGCATGATTGAGTGGTATATTTCAATTATTATGTTACAAGTGGTATCAGAGCTTATTGCCAAGCTAGTAAAAATAAAATGAAAATTTTGGGTACCCTGTAACCTTTGTAAATCATAGAGGGAACAGGGTATGTGACAAAGTAATATTGTAACTTATTGTTAAGCTTGTGAAGAAGAAAATTTTTTGATACCACGTATCCTTAATCGATCATTAAGGCATCAAGTATGCTACAAAGTGGCATCAGAGCATGGTTTAACATTGAACCTGGATGGGATCAAGAATATATGAAATGAGAGCTCTCATAATTTTTTACAAAGGGGTATCAGAGTTAAGGTTCAACATTAAACATAGATGGACTCGAGTATAGGAAAGAAATTAAGTTTTAAATTAATATCTATGCATGCATGTGTACTTATGTGAAACTATTTTACTATATTTATGAATACATTGATGTTACATGAAGACTGACTTGAGTTTAATGTAGCAAGATAAACATGCAGGATATTGACTAAATTCCCTAGAGTAGTCCAACAAAATTGCAAAATTTTATGGCCAAGTGATGCAACCATAACAACGAGGGGAATCTATTAACTTATATCTTGTTAGTTTTATAACTTTTTTTTAATGTTTTGTGAAGTTTTAATATGCTGATGAATAATAACATAGGCATGATAAAAATGCAAGAAATGAAATAGTTAAAGATGCATATCCATTGAATAAAGATTAAATAATGACATGATAGATGCAAGAGGATATCCTAGGTGCATACAATTGTGGATGTGCATGCGTGAATACTTAGATTATTTTGTTTCAATAACATGATTCAGAAGACTAATAGTTGTTAATAGTGAACATGTAATGAGCAATAGGTTGATAACATGATTGGGAAGCCAATGAATGTTTGCATGTAGTCTTGTGAAATTGAGCATTCAAAAGCTAAGGTGTTGATGAGGGAATGGTAAAAGGGACACATGTGCATGTCGATATGAATGTTGTGACAGTGTTGTGAGTGTACCTCTCCTTTTGTTTCCTTGTGGAAGGCTAGAGCCTTAGAGGGAGGAGTGCAGGGACAAGTTTTTCTATGTGGGGTTTGGAGAGTACCTAGAGCCTTAA
Source organism: Pinus tabuliformis (assembly GCA_031772625.1). Lineage (NCBI taxonomy): Eukaryota > Viridiplantae > Streptophyta > Pinopsida > Pinales > Pinaceae > Pinus > Pinus tabuliformis. Next base: position 1,267,314,795 of record CM062820.1, on the reverse strand, counting down.
AGCCAAATGAAACTCATATAAGCCACAGGGCTCTTAGACATCCTTGGCCAATCCAATTTGGTGACCCTAGAAGGATAGTTGCATAACTTGAGGCACTACTGTGATCAAAGAAGGGGGTGCACTACCTGGGTGGAGTGGGCTAATGGGAGGATGTGAGACTATTGGTTGGAGGTTGTCAAGGTTGGTACCTTGACCTTGCTTTTGTTCAATATTTGTTATGTATCATAGTTGGCTATTGGTAAGCCAATGTATTTGTGGAGTCATGGACCAGCCTTAGAATGACCCACTGTTGAACAAAAATGGAGTGGCAAAGCTTATGTCTAAGAGAAAATAAGAGGTTTACTGCTAGCCAATGGTTTTCTCTAGATAACTGTTCTAAGAATTGTTGATTATTACTCTTGAATTTTATAGACTTTTAAAATATTGTTTGAATGCTTGATTAAGTTCATAATATGAGTATATGCATGTGATATTGTAGGAAGTAATTATCATGTTCTTGTTGAGAAGTGTAACTAGGTTCGACCTTCATAATTTGTATTGTTATGCATTTTATGTAAAATTCAAAAAGAAGAAAAATAGGAAAAAGAAATTTATATTATTGTCTCATTAGTTAAGCATGTTCTTCATGCTTCTTGAATTTGTTGAGCCAAAGCCCTATTTGGACTTCTTGTAAAGAAAAAGAGAAAAATATTTTTTAAAATGTATTTTTGGTTAATTCACCTCAAGAAGCCAAGTAGACCCTCCTAGATGACAAGTCGACTCACCTAATAGATATGTCTTTTCACATGTTAGAGTAACTATATATTGGCATACATCCTCTTCCAATTGGGCAAGAAATTTGGTGCTTCTCTGTGACGGCTTTTGAACTGAAACAATGTGAAGTTTGCTGAGGAAAAGAGTTGAAATGGTGTGAGTCTCTTGAGGTTAAAAGTTCTAAAATTGATGTGAGTTTTCTTGAGGAAAATATGTACGAAATTCATAAGTGAAGACATGCAAATTCCCTGTGGAAGAAGATCTGAAACAATGCGATCTCTCTGTGGAAAGATGGTTTGAATAAATGTGAAGTTCTGTTTGGTAAATGGTTGAAGAAATGTTAGTTCTCTATGGTAGATATTATGGAACAAGAACAAGTTCCCTTTGGCATATGAGTTCTTTTTTATGAAAATTATAGTGACTGATATTTATGCTATTTCTTGTGACTAAGATGATGAATTTGGAGGGCTTGTCTTGGCATCTTGAAGGTTGTGTTTTTGTATTGGGTCTTGGATTTCTCACTTTGATATGATTCTATAAGAAGAGAAGTTGATTGGGTTTTCCCTTGGCTTGGAGCCTATATTCTATTTTCATTGTCATTTATGATCTTCATGTTTTGGTAATTTCTTGATGAAAGAAGAAAAACATAATAATAAAAGAATCCAAAAAAATTCAAATGCAATTATCATGCAAAGAGAAATTAACCCTAATTTCATAAGCCTATTATTTTCTCAACATGGTTTCAAAGCTAAGGTGGTGATAAGGTAGTTTGAAGATTTCTCTTGTTGGCATACAAATTCTACTCCTTATTTCTTATGGAAGGCATATGATCTGAGTTCTACTATTTGAGTTCTATTCTTCATCTTTTGTGGAGAGTTATCCGAGCTCTGCAAAAGTCATGCTATCTGAAGTTTCGTTGAAGGGCACCAAGGCTGTTGTGATATGTTATTGTAACATGCTAATATAGAAAGTAGATGATATACTACTGTGATATAATGTTATTTAATAAGAGGTAATGCAAAGGGATCTAAGGCTATTGCAAGGATGATAATGTGAGTGTTCTAAAACTAATACAAATTTCTATGATACAATGCGAGTTCTTAGATAGTGATATACTTCTTCTTGGAAAAAATACAAGTTCTCCTCTTGGCATAACAAAATGAAGCAAGGCATGATAGTAAAATATTGATGCGAGTTACAGTGTTAGTACAAACTCTTCTTGAAAAATGAAACAAGTCACTCATCCTTGAATTGATTTATTTCCTTATGAAACAATGATCCGAGACAGTGATACTTCTTATATATCGATGCAAGTTTCTACTAAGGTTATATGCATTTCTGAGCTCTCATTGTGAAGTTATGAGTTAGTCTAAATTACCCCTCTATTTTCACTATGATACAAATCATGACAATACTTAACAAATAATCTTCTCCTAGTATAACAGTATTGTGAAGCCCTATATAATTCAAGGTGTGTGATTTGTTACATGGTGTGAGATGCCTCTCCTTCTGGAACAATGGTATGAGTAACTTACACTATGACTACAATGTTAATTCTCTATGGTGGTATGGGTTCCTATTTTCTATAAGTTACCTTTCTTGACATAACAAGTGATATGCATAATACAAGTTACACCAATGATGTATGGTATCTCCTCCAAAGTCTGGCAATGATACAAGTTCCTTCTGAGATATGTTATGAGAGTAATAAGAAGCAATGCAAGAAAGTGTGAGTTGACAATCCTAGGGTATGACAGTAATACAAATATTTGAAGGTTATATACTAAAGAAACACAAGTCTGAGTAATGTGTGTTATGTGGAAGACCATGATGTATGGATTGCCTCATTGACAGTGAGGTGAAAAATGTAAATATATACCCTTGTACTTTGGGAAGTATGACAACAAAGCATGGTTGACACCATAACAATAACTTGACAGTATTACACCAGTGATAACAATTGATAAGTAGAACTCATTTCCATGACAAGGATATAATGCATGAGAGTAACCTTAATGATATATGACCTTTGTATGAAAGTATGTAAGAACAAAGAAATACATCATTACAGGTAACATCACAAGTTCTGAAGCAGACCACTAATTCGAAACTATCCAAGGCAAGCAACAACACTCATACCAAGCAACGACACTTGCTATATATGACATTCAAGACAATTCTCTAAACAATTGCAGAAGATCACCTTGTTGAAGAGACCAAAGCTACAAGAGATCTAAAGTTCATGCAACACAAGTATGAAAATCATCTATACATAAAAGAATCCATTGTGTCAATAATTTCAACCTATCTATGCCAACATCTCAAAAGAATTCCTGTAAGAAATTGAAGCATCCTTGGTACTTTACAAACTGAAGAATATTTGCTAGAGTGAATAAGGTAAAGTTTGAATAAGGTATATACACTTTTACTTTTGCAATGTATCATAAATAAGGCTGATGTAGAGATCCTTAAAATTCTCTTGCATACGTTTGAAAATTTCATATTTAGAAGTGGTGTTTCTAGGGTTTTGCGACTAACCCTTTAGTATACAAAATTTGAAAAGAGTATACATGATTTCTGGGGTTTACATTAATATTTTCCAAATGAATAAACTAAGGATTATGAACCCTTTAAAGGATTTGAATTAGAAGACCCTAGAAACCCTAGCTATTTGTTTTCTCTATAAAAATAAAAGCCCTAGAATGATAGGATTGACATCATGCTCTTAAGAAATAAGTACCTTCTTGATTCTATTCTCTTGTCTTTGTATATTCCACATGCTTGTACTTGTTGGTGAGAATTGTAGGCACATAATGAAGGTTGTCAAAGTTGTGGAAGCAAGATGAGAAGGATGGAAGAACAAATTGAAGCAATACTTTTGTTTGATGATGAATCCTTGATGATACTATAAATAAGGATGATGTACAAGAAGACTAAGAAAACAAGAAGTTCACTTACCTAAAAAGAATGGATTAGATGGAAGCATGGAAGCATACAAGGAAAAGAAGTTCACTAACCTCAGATCAAAAGAGGGAGATGTAAAGATCTTAAGGGATACAATTGAATCTTGGTATAAATCCCATAGAAGCTTGTGACCAAAAGAGATGATGATTGATCTAGATCAATGTCCTTAGAAGTTGAAGAGTTATGATTGATTTGTTCCTTGAACACATTGATTGATGATTGAAAGTTGAATATCATGAAGAAAAACTGTATAGCAATATGAAGATAGACCATGAAAAGGAATGCTATTGTGATTTGACAAATCTATTAATGATGGTATATGGTTTAGCTCCCTAAAAGGACATATTGCAGAAGTATATGAAAAGGCTGGAAAGATAGAAGTTGAGATAACTTGTTTATATTGTATCGACAACTGTTTGATTTGATTTGAAAGTGCATGGATTGTGTGGACAACACTATTCATGGCTTGGAAGAGCATGAGGGTAGAATTGATACTTGGAAAGCTGATGTGACTTATTGAAGAATATGATGAAGAACTCTATTATGTAATGAAGAAGGCGTGTGCTAGTAGTTGTGAGGAAGTTTGGCTAATTGAAGATGATAGATGAATTTTTTGATGACATAGTTGCATGATGATTTATAGGATCTAGGAAGATGAAAATTCGATATGATGTGATGCTATTAGGTGTCGATAACCCCTGCAAAGATTTAGAAGCTCTAAAAGATAATAATAATATCTCCAGGGAAAAACAAGTAGCTAATGAATATGACAAGAAAAAACCTATGATCATGTCTCCCTGGTTAAGAGGGAGTAAGGATCTCCTCCTTGGTTGAGAGGGAGTGATGATGGACACTGTATTCTCTATGTGTCATACACTAGGCCAGGACTAACAATGGTAAGTATAGTGAAGGCACGGTAGGGAGAATGAAGGGTTGAATAAGCATCTAGGACTAATACTCTTTGAGGATTGGGAATCCAAGATATGAGTAGTTTTGAGGATCGATACTCTTTGAGGATATGGTAGGGTATCCAAGATAAGAGTAGTCAAAGACGACTGATATTATTTGAGGATTGGGAATTGAAGATAAGAGTAGTCAAAGACGACTGATATTATTTGAGGATTGGGAATCTAAGATAAGAATAGTCTTGTAAGGACATGCCTGGTGAACATCTGGATGGGGTATGTGCCTTGAGAGGCAGTGGTGGTAATTTCCAAATGTATGCCTCCCAACATTGTGCTCTAATATTTTGAAGAGTTAGAGCTACTTAGTCAAGGCCTTGCTATATTGCAATTTGACAATGTTGGTTATGATGTTGATGCTTGATGATGGCTCATCAATTTGACCCTTCTTATGAATAATATTTCAATTTGACAGTGTCCTTGTATCGTGTTGTGTAATTATGAATACCTCCCTAGTTAAGAGGGAGTGTTGAAAAGTGTAACTATGTTTGGTCTTCATAATTTGTATCATTATGTATTTTATGTAAAAAGAAAAAAGAAGAAAAAGAGGGAAACAAAATTTTTATTATTGTCTCATAAGTTAAGCATGTTCTTCATGCTTCTAGGATTTGTTGAGTCAAATTCCTATTTGGACATCTTGTAAAGAAAAGCGATTTATTTTTTAATGTATTTTGGGTTAATCCACCTCAAGAAGCCAAGTCAACCCCCCTAGATGACAAACCCAATAGAAGTGTATTTTCACATGTTAGAAAAACTATATTTTGGCTTACATAGTCCTCCAATAGGGCAAGCAATTTGATGCTTCTATGTGGTGAATTATGAATTGAAACAATGCAAAGTTTCTTGAGGATAAAGAGTTGATGATGTGAAACCACTGAGGTTAAAAGTTCTAAAATTGATGAGAGTTTTCCTGAGGCGGAGATGTGCGAAATTCAGAAGTGAAGATATATGAGTTCCCTATGGAAGAAGGTCTAAGACAATGTGAGCTCTCTGTGGAAAGATGGTATGAAGAAGTGTGAAGTTATTTATGCTAAATGGTTGAAGAAATTTGAGTTCTTTGTGGTTGATATTCCGTAACAAGAACAATTTCCCTATGGCATATGAGCTAAGTTTGATTAAAATTACAGTGACTGATATTGATGTTATTTCCTATGACTAAGATGATGAATTTGGAGGACTTGACTTAGCATCTTGAAGGATGAATTTTTGTATTGGGTCTTGCATTTATCACTTTGGTCTATTTATATAAGAAGAATACTTAGTTGGATTTTCCCCCTTGTGCGGTTTTATGTTGGTTTCAAGCCTATATACTATGTTCATTATCTTTTTTTATCTTCATGTTTCATGTTTTGGTAATTTCTTGATGAAATAAGGAAAACATAATAATAAAAGAAGCCAAAAAATTCACAAGTAATTATCATGCAAAGAGAAATCAACCCTAATTTCATAAACCTACTGATTTCTCAACAATTTTAAGAAAATTTTATTCATATAATGTGTGTTGAGATAACTAATATGCATTGGAGTGCAACGAGAAGGGACACCATAGCTGTTACAAGGAAGAAAATTGGAGTTGCATTAGAGTAAAGATGTGGATTAAGGATCAGTCAAGGAGGGATTGATTGGGTCAATATGAAGAAAATTGAAAGTGAAATCACATATATGAAAATGGATTAAGAAGGGAGTTTCCCTTAACTGTGCTTGGCTGATATATTCTATTTATAAAAATAATATTAATGTGTGAATGGTGAGCAAATAGAATCTAGTACTTGCTATGTTTTGGGTAATATTGTAAGGTTACCTAATGAATTCCATGCCACATGGAATGTTCATATGGAAAATTTGCAAGAGTGATGACTTGTTATTAACTGCCCCATGAAATAAAGTAGTGTGCTTATGCTTATGTTTATGAGACTTATCATGTGAATTATTGAAAAGAAGAGAGGCTGAAAATTAAAATTAAAAATAAATTTGTATGAATAGCATGGAATATGTGCAAGTATGTCACATGCATCACAAGATGTATATACACATGTTTGAGTGCATGATTGATGGCATTGTTTAGTTGTGTAAATTGGATACATAGTGCAATTTCCCTTGATAAATATTCATTGAAACTTGTGTGTAAACAAATGAAATGATAGTGTTGCGACTAATATGTGAGGTTGAGATAATTTTAGGGGTTGTTGATGTTGCAACGTCAAGCATGCTAAGAAGCTAGCTAAACTCATTGAAAATATATTATTAGAGAATGCATGTGATTGTAGCCAAGTATGTATGGAAAGTAGAAAGCGAAGGTAAAAATCTAAAGGAATTGAGTACAAATTCCTTTCAGTTGAATTTGATATATTTTGTTTTTCAAATTAATGCATGTATTGCATGGATGCCAAAGAAGTAGTATGGTTAAGGAATAAAATTATGACGACAAAAAGATTTAGTAAAATATTGATAATGTGTGCATGAATTGAGCTTCTATGTTGAACAAAAATTAAATCAATGAATAATACACTCATGAGATAAAATATGTTTAGTAATGCTTTAAGATAATGCACAAAAATGTGGGATGTGTTAAGAAAATGTAGGGAATACAATTTCTTTCACGAGTCCATGAGTATTGGATCAATAGTTTTTAATCTTGAGACAAGTGATTCTATCATATAAGGATGAGTTTGTTGGTAAGGAACATGTAATTGAATGATTAATTTTCCCTTGTTAATGTGAAAATTGTATGGAACTGTTGATATATGAAAGCAAGTTTGTCATTAATACCTAGTGGGTTATGACAAAGACAAGAAGCCTTCAATGTGTAAATATTGCTAGAATCTTTGTGATGCATCCATGAGTTACTATGGCATGATTTGATCATGACACTCATATTATGAATCATGATGGTACATATGGTTGGTGTATTGAGTGCATGCATGCTTGTATGAGACAATCAATTGCATGATTGAATGTCATGAAAATAAATAACTTCTAATAATTTTGAGGAATTGTTGAGTAGTGGAATGAGTTGCATGAATCCCTCATCCTGCAAAGCAAACCGAAAACTAATTACTCATAAATTTAGAGATTTGTATCTTTCAATTTGACCCTTTGGTTGTTGGAGTAAATGTTTAAATGCATTATGGAATGATTGTGATGCAAATAAATAATGCAATGATAGCTTCAATTCAATTTATTTTTAAATCAATTGAAATTTATTGAATTATTGTGTGTATACTAATTACGAGATCACTTCAGGAGATATTATAAATCTTGTAATGAAAAGATTTTATGTATGAAAACTTATCACTATTTGGTTGATTGAAACTACAGATTGTAGCTGAAGAGGCCTTGGTTATGATAATTAAGGTTGAATACTGCTATATGCAAGAGTCAAATATCATGAGAAGAATCTCATATTTATACAATTTGATTCCTATATGAAGCAAGTTTGGACAAGAAAAGAAAAGAAAAGAAAAATGAAGAATATTTGATTTAAATTATTATGATTAATCTCATAGAAATTGTATACTTGTGATATATGTGAGATGATGATATATCCAAGAAGGATAGACGATGGTTGTGAAGTTGAAAATCCTAGGGACAAGGCTATTATGGTGACACATGAACCCTATGCCATACATTTCTCACCATGAATTATATTATCAAAAATGTATTGTGCTATTTAGAGCAAGCCAGAGGGATGAATTAGCTGTAAGAATCCATGAGTATTGACTCTTCCTTTGCGTGGAAGTATTTCCAAGGAATTGATTATTCAAGGGACTAGGGAGGAAGAGGAAGAGATGCCTAAAATTGGAAGGGGTGTGACTGCAAGGGGAGGCCTGAATGAATTGGTTTTCAAATATTCATGTACATACTCATTAGGATCATGAATGCATTGGGTGTGTCCAAGAAAACAATGACTAAAACTTGTTCCCTATGGAAGCCTTGTGAAGCAACAAACAACCATGTAGGAATGTGTTGGAATACCAAGAGGTTTAGAGGTAACTAGAATGTGAAAATAACATTGCTCAAAGTGGAAACTAAGGACATGGAAAATGTTCCTGATATAAAAGTGACATATCCATTCTTCTACATGGAATGTTTCTACATATAGTAGAACACCAAGGATGTTGTTCCTTAAATGGGAAGTTGATTGTGACACCCCTTTCATTACCCCAAATTTTGTAATGTAATTAAGAACATATAATGTTGGGGTGCCAACATTGATTCTATGATGTCAAATTATATTATATGATATAAGGCTTATTTTTATTAATAAAAATGTTAGATTTGAATAAATGGGACAACCAGTAGATTATGATTCCATGATGAAGCACGAGGAAAACTTGACTTGAGAGGAAAATACATGCCTTGAATTAATAATTCCCTTAATGTGATGGTTGGGAATATGAAGGGTTAATGTGTGTTTATAAAAATTAAAGAGAAATTCCATTGAGGATATTTTTATTTTTTCCTTTTTGTTATGAGCATTACTCTATTATTCTTCTCATACACATTTTTCTCCCTCACTAAAAAATTCAATTTGGCATGAAAATTGGTGACAACTTGTGAAACAAGAATTGAATATGTTGCAGTTATTTTTTCTTAGACTGGATGGCTCTGAGGATTGTGATTTGTCCTATTTTTGTGTGGCACAAAGAGCACTGAAGAAGGGATGGTTGAGGGACTATAAAGATCATATAAAATCTCCCTTGTGTTGTGCAGACCTACATTGTAATTTGTGAATGTCTATGGGCATTATCAAGGGAAAGGATGAACATTGAGGTTCTTTCATGTGTGTGTGGGAGAGTGACCTTCACCTTTTGTGTTAAATTTGGTTTGAAAACAACACTAAATCCATGAGTATAGATTTTCCCTCAAGGCATCAAGATCTAGCACAAGGGTGGTCTGCTATGAAAAATAATGTAGGATAACTGAGCCTATGGTTGGGTGGAGAGTGGCTCACCCCTTTTCAGTTGTAGATTGAAAAATATTTGACTCAAGGCAAGTATATCTTATACATTATTATTCAATTTCTCTTTTTAACAAGTCTATATGTACATACATTTACCCTTCAACATATTTATCATGGATATAGTTATTATACTATTTGGATATAGTTTTTTTTTATATGTATTAAATTTTGTAACAACATTGGTTGAGGAAGATAGGCTTCCTATATTCTTATTTAAATAGGGATTGTTGGAGTTTCTACTACAAGTTTTCTTCTGGGAGGTTCCAGAAGTTGAAACTTGGACCATAATGAGGGGAAATTCCATTGATCCTCTAGTCCAATTTTTAGAAATTAGGTTGCAAAACTTTCGGAAATATGATTAGAGGAAGTTGGGCTTCCTAAATGCAACTTTAAATGGGTCATGTTGGAATTTTCAGAAGCTAAAACTTGGACCATAGTGAGCGTAAATCCTACTAATCATCTAGTCCAACTATCATATCTTGGGTCTTGATATTTTAGGAGATACAATATGAGGAATTTGAGCTTCCTGGATGCTCCTAAAATCATCTATCAAATAGGTCATGTTGGATTTTCTACTATAAATTTTATTTTGGGAGGTTCCAAAAGCTGAAAATTGGATCACAGTGGGGGGAAATCCCATTGATTATCTAGTCCAACTTTCAAATCTTGTATCGCAATATTTTAGGAGATATGATTAGAGAAAGTTGATCTTCCTAGGTAAAATCATGCATCAAATAGGTCATGTTGGAATTTATACTATAACTTCTCATCTGGGAGGTTCCAAAAGTTGAAACTTGGACCATAGTGAGGGGATCTCCCACTGATCGTCTAGTTCAATGTTCATAACTTGTATTGTTATAATTTAACAGATATGCACCGAGGAAGTTTCTATATTAGTTTGCATGTAACGTGTTTGAGGAAATCCCTAAATAGTTTAATGATTCATTGCATTCAATCTATTTAATGAAATTCCCTAATGAAAATTTTATTTTGTGGATTGGGATAGTATTGTCATACGTTATATTTGTTGCATGATAATATTTTTGTAGTTGACCTATGCCTATTTGCATGCAAATTGTTTGAAGAAAAGTGTTAAAGGTGATTTATTACAGTTTGCATACAAACTATTCGACAAAATATCTCAAACACAGAAAACAAAACTTGCATGATTGAGTGGTATATTTCAATTATTATGTTACAAGTGGTATTGAAGCTTATTGCCAAGCTAGTAAAAGGAAAATGAAAATTTTGGGTGCCGTGTAATCTTTGTAAATCATTGAGGGAACTGAGTATGTGACAAAGTGATATTGGAGCTTATTGTTAAGCTTGTGAAGAAGAAAAAAAATTGATGCCATGTATCCTTAATCGAGCATTAAGCCACAAGCCACGTTCCAATTTTGATCTCTTTAAACTCCTTTTTCCTCGCATGAGTTGAGCTTTCTTCCATTCATTTTGGACTGTCACCTTGAATGATATTTATCTAGCCTCTTGAAGTTGGTGTTTTCCCAACCATTTTGTTGTATGCATTGGGACCACCCACCCCTTAATATCTCTTAAGAAGGTTATCATTATCCCTATTGTGTCTTCACCCTTTTTTGTTCCTTCACTCTATTGATTATAATATTCTTAGCCATGTTTTTTACTTGAGTTCATCTAAGATATTAGACCTCACCTCCTTGCATGTAAGTAGTCTTGCTTGCCCTTCCTTTCCCTATGAAGTGCTTGCAATCTCTACCAAAGTTTTGGAATCCTTGAGTTGTTATTTGAACTTGGTTTCCAATTATTTGGTACTAATGAATTGGTTATAGCATCATCATTTTCTCAATCATTATATTTTCCTATTTAATCTCTATTTCCCCAAAGACAACTTCCTTTCTTCACAAGAGTGATTTTCCAATCGTTTAATATGTTTTGAAAGTGTCATTTTTCTAGATTAGTTCAAAGGAATAATTCCAAGGTTTAGATGCAATTTTATTTGTGTTGGAATTGTGTTTTAATTAATATATTATATAAACCCTCCTTTACCAACATGATTCCTAGGTCATAAATGCTCAACTGAATAGTTCGTCACAAAAAATCTACTAAAATATATTTGAAAATCCAAAATCTACACTACGAGGGTTAATTTTTTCATAGATTTTTGTATTCCTTAATTATTGTGTTATGATTATGTATGTAATAGGTAAAATATGGAAAATAGAGAACAATGAAATAAAACACATAAACCACAAAGAACATAATATAAGGTTTGGGAAACCCTTATGGAGAAAATCCATTGGCTAGAAGGTGAGGCTACGATGCTCTTTCTTCCGTTGAATGGAAATTGATGCAAGTAAAGAGGAGTGAGACTTTTGTATCATGAGTTGCTATAGTATGTAATAGCCCCTAGTCAAAATGTCATGTAAAAATATAAGACCAAGGTCATGGGACACATATTCCAAGCTGAATGGTGGGAAAAACATCCTAGTGGATGTTCATTTGGTTTATTATGGCTAAGGAAATTGGCAAAGGCTTTGGAAAGGAAAGAGGCATTATTTGACATTTTATTTATGAAAATAATGGAAAATAGGAGAAAAGGAAGGTGAAAGGTCACAAGTTGCAAGTGAGGAGGAAAATGACGGAAAAATAATGGAAATTGAAGAAAATAGAGGCTCGATTGATAAAAAGGATTTTGAGGACCAGTTCATAGATTTTTGTCAGTTTAGTTTTGGAGTTCTCATTTTCTATTCTCTCTCTCTCATACTCTTGGGCAATTAGAGTTTTCTTAGAGAATTCTTGTTGGAGTGTGGCATATTTGGATTTTTGGAGAAATAAGGTAAAGGAAGAGTAGTAAAGTGCAAGAGGACATCGGTATCAACAACTACAACATGTTTTACTTGCAGGTACCAAGTTGCATGTATGATTTCCTTGCTAGTTTTGGCATGCATGGCACATGCATGTGGTTTCTTGGTTATGATATGTCATTTACATGGAGGATTTATTAGAATGACAAAGGTTTTGCCTAACCTTTCCATTTCCTAGATAGCCATGGTGTTGTGGCTTTCTTTCCTTTTTTTTTTTCTTTTTTTCTGGTTGGTTCTCATGTTCCTTTGGCTGTGGGTTGAGTTACTAGTTCTTGGAATCCTTGGTTACAAATGATTTAGAAGTGTTGTAACATCTTGGGTTGAGTTACTAGTCTTGGAACCCTTGGTTTGAAAAACTCTCTAGAAGCCCTTGGTGGGTTAATTTACTAGTCCTAGAATCCATGGTTGGACAAACACTATGGAATCCCGACAACAATTGTGGGTTGAGTTACTAGTCCTGAAAGGCCTAGTTGGAACCTATGCTTTGGAGCCCCTAATAACTTGGGTAGAGACCATTCTGGTGATGGTTAGTGATGTCTGACTTTGAGGTGGAATCAATGGTTGAGGGTTGAGGTGGTTTGCCTCCGGAAGCCCTATTTTGGTTGTGCTTGATGTGTTTAATGAGATCCCACATTCATGCTTGGAATATGGCATGGGGGTGACTGGCTAAAAGAAAGATTTGGTTCAACCTAGTCTATGGTTGGGTGGTACATGGAAGTCCCTGACTTGGTTGGATTTGTATATGTTAATAAGAGTTATTTTTCCCTTGGTATGTTCATGAGTAAAGGTACTTGATGTTATGTGGTTTTAATGGTTATTTCCTCATTGATATATCTCTAGTTATTTGTTTGTTATAAGCATGTTTTATGATAGTTATGATGTATGACTCTTATCATGTTTTGATTAGTATGTGAAACAATAATGAATAGATGACCTAATAGATGATAATGAAGCTAATGTGAGAAGGCATCAATCCTTCTTGACGATTCTGATATAAGTATGAGACTCCAATGCTCAGATCTGTTGTGGAAGCGTGTAGATTTCATATTTTTGATATGTTTGGCGAAATGAATGTCATCATTTGGCTTGGTTAGGTCAAGTCCTTGATCAAGTTTTGTGTTGAAGGATTTGTCTTAGCGTCATTTATTGTCTCAAAAAGTCTCATCAAGTTCCAGGCAGTGGTTTTGGTACTAGCCTTGAAAAAGTGGCTTAAATTGCATAGTATTTGGCACAAAACTGGTTGAAAAAGCCTCTAGTCTCTCTGTTGCAGGCATTGTGGGAGAAACTAGAGGGTTTTAGTTGCATGCATGCCTTGTCATGGGAGCGAATGGGGTTTTAATTCATTGAAAGGCTAGGTTAACTTAAGGGTTGGGCACTTAGAGTGGTGACTTAGCTCCTGGGGGTCCTGTAGCACCTGAGGAGGGTCAGTGAAGTGTTGGTTTGTCAGTTACACTTCCTTAAATGCACTTAGGGAGTTTAATCATATCATAGTAACTATTTGTCACATGTTTACACCAGTGGACTAGTTAGCTTGGGTAAATGCAGGAGGAGGGAGTTAGAGGGTGGTATCAAAGCATGGTTCCATTTTCTTTGGGTGATGTCTGGTTTCTATTCTCTTTGGGTGATGTCTGGTTTCTGTTCTCTTTGGGTGATATTTGATACCACAGGTTGGTATCAAAGCATGGTTCAACACTTGGACTGGATGGGTGGAATGTGTTTGTCATGCATGCATGTAGGTTATATATGTGCTTGTTATGTATGCATGGTAGTGGTCATTGTTACAGTTGTGTTTCCATGTAGGAGTTGATGATGTTGTTTTTGGGATGTGTTTGTCATGCATGCATGTAGGTTATATATGTGCGTGTTATGTATGCATGGTAGTGGTCATTGTTACAATTGTGTTTCCATGCAGGAGTTGATGATGTTGTTTTGGGATGTGTTTGTCATGAATGCATGTTGGTTGTATATGCATTTGTTATGCATGCCAATGTCTATATGTTGTTATGCATGCATTGTCATGGTTATAGTTATGCATGTATAGTAGGTCAAACATGCATTGTGAGTTCATTGTATGAAGTTTGTGTCATCATTATGTTGTTGGTTGTTATGATGCTAATGTGTTGGTTGAGATAGAGCAATAGATGCATACCATCAAAGTGAAGTTGTGGCACTGGACCATGAGATAAGAGCCGATTGTCATATCGGTTTGTGTGGTGGGTATCTAGGTATCTAGGTTAAGGTTTGTTATATGCATTATGGTTATGTGTATGCCTTTCATTCTATTGATGTTATGGTTACATACATGATAGATATTAGTTAATTAGTGTGATCATATGTACATGTGTTGGTTAGTCATGCATGGTATTAACTTCATGACTATGTTATATGTTGTTGATGATTATGTTGTATGATTAACTTGTTCTTGTTATATGTTAGTTAACTTGATGATTAGGGTTATTGCATTTAAGATCTTGATATTATATATATCGTGCTATTTTGGATTGGCCTATGTATATGGTTAGGGTTATGATATTCAGGTATGAGTCGACATATTTTTGATATTGTGTTGTACTGATCTAGATTGACTGTGCATATGTGATTGTTATGCATGAATGACAATTGTTTATGAGTTTATTATGTGAACATGTTAACTAGTTACTGATATGGACATCATGATATTATTTATGTTTGAGTTGATATGTTGTGAAGTTATATCATGCTAATCTAGATTGATTGTGCAGACAATATAGCCTCCCCTGAGATATATTAAGGTATGATTTTACTTATGTTGTCTACTTGGTGCTTGAATGTTTGATTATGTCATCTATTTGATGGTTGAGTGTTTGATTATGTCATCTAGTTGATTTATTTAACAAGGTATGTTTGTGAGTTGTTTGAATGTTTGATTGATTGCATGATATGAGTATGTGTTTGAAAGATTGCACGAATGAATGGTCTTGTTTTAATATGGTTGTACTAATGCATTATGTGCTGAGACAATTGATATGTACTTGAGTGTAAGTGTGTGCTAGTTGTAGTATTATGATTTTGACTATTAGATGATTATGACATGGTTGTTAGTCTTGGAAAATGTTGATTTCAATTAATAGACATGATGTTTTGATCCTTGGAACATGTGGCTGACATGTGTAAACAATTTCAGGGCAACATGATTGGTATTAGCATGACAAGGTAATAGTTGAATTGTTTAAATAACTAACAGTTGGGTGATGTGGCAGTACATAGTAAGACTTAGTTGTAGCAAGGTAAAGGTAAAAGAAAGGAATTGGGTGAGAATGTCTTTAGATATGTTTGGCAATTGCAATTCCAAATGAATGAATTATTTGAATACAGGAAGTCTTCTTAACCCAAATATTATTTGAAATTATGTGGATATGTATTATATTCATGGACATGTATTTGACTGGTATACTAATTGGTGTCTAGTCATATCTAGATTTGTCAAGGGAATTGGATTCCCTTGAGAGATGGCATGTATGTGTTCAACTACAAGACAATGTTCTTGGTACAACAAGGTAATATAGATAGTTTACTGTATAGTTATTTATGCGCTAACAGTTATATGTTTATGGCAGTGTGATGCAGGGGATTTCATGGAAAAGGGACTGCTATGGAATCTTGAAAAAGGCTTAGGTTGAGCTTTCCCTTGGAAGCAATAGGAACCCATGGGGATTGAGTCATGGTGTTTGTTGCTAGTTTTATGCTTTTGGTATTTTGTGAATTGTTTGTGCTTGATTTCCAGTTTTGTGTATGATTGGTGCATGGCCTTGCAACTTTGTTTCATGGTGTCGTGTTCCAATAGATGGCATATTTGTCATGTTTCAGCAGTGGTCATTGTAAATACCACAATGAGTTGTGTAATAAAGTTCCATGGGCAGTATGTTTTTCTTTTCGGTGGTCTTGCTGTTTATAGGTGTCATTGAACATCGAGGGCGGTGTTCCCCAAGGTAGAGGGTTATGTAACAACCCCTAGTTAAAAACTCATGTAAAAAATATAAGGCCAAGATCATGGGACACGTATTCCAAGCTGAATGGTGGGAAAAACATCCTAGTGGGTGTTCATTTGGTTTATTATGGCTAAGAAAATTGGCAAAGGCAATGGCAAAGGCTTGGGAAAGGAAAAAGGCATTAAAATGGCATTTTATTTATGAAAATAATGGAAAATAGGAGAAAAGGAAGGTGAAAGGTCAAAGGTTGCATGTGATAAGGGAAATGAAGGAAAAATAATGGAAATTGAAGAAAATAGAGGCCTGGTTGATAAAAAGTATTTTGAGGATCAATTCATAGTTTTTTGTTAGTTCAGTTTTGGAGCTCTCATTTTCTATTCTCTCTCTTTCTCATACTCTTGAACACTTAGAGTTTTCTTGGAGCACTCTTGGAGGACTGTAGCATACTTGGAGTTTTGGAGAAAGAAGGCAAAGTAAGAGCAAGAAAGTGCAAGAGGACATCAGGATCAACACCTAGATTGGGTTTTCAAGTACTGAGTTGCATGTCCGATTTCCTTGCTAATTTTAGCATCCATGGCACATGCATGTGGTTTCTTGGTTATGATATATCATTTGCATGGAGGATTGCCTGGATTGAAAGAGGTTTTGCCTAACCTTTCCATTTCGTGGATAGCCATGGTGTTATGGGTTTCTTTCCTTTTGTTTCTGGTTGGTTCTCATGTTCCTTTGGTTGTGGGTTGAGTTACTAGTTCCTGGAAGCCTTGGTTGGACAAACGCTTTGGAAGCCCTGTAATAGCTTGGGTTGAGCTACTAGTCTTGGAAGCCTTGGTTGGAAAAATGCTTTGGAAGCCTTTGGTGGGTTGAGTTACTAGTTCTAGAAGCCTTGGTTGGACAAACACTCTGGAAGCCCGACAACAACTGTGGGTTGAGTTACTAGCCCTGAAAGCCCTGGTTGGAACAAACACTCAAGAGCCCTAGATAGCTTGGGTAGAAACCAACTTGGTGATGGTTAGTGATGTATGACTATGAGGTGGAATCATAGGTTGAGGGATGAGGTGGTTTGCCTCTAGAAGCCCTGGTTTGGGTGTGCTTGATGTTTTTCATGAGATCCCACATTCATGCTTGGAATATGGCATGGGGGTGATTGGCTGAAAGAAAGATTTGGTTTAGCCTAATTTATGGTCGGGTGGTATGTGGAAGTCCCTGGCTTGGTTGGATTTGTATATGTTAATAAGAGCTATTTTTTCCATTAGTATGTTCATCAGTAAAGGTACTTGATGTTATGTGGCTTTAATGGTTATTTCCTCATTGATATATCTCTGGTTATTTGTTGGTTATAAACATATTTTATGATAGTTATGATGTATGAATCTCATCATGTTTTGATTAGTATGTGAAACAATAATGAATAGATGATAATGCAGCTAATGTGAGAAGGCATCAATCCTTCTTGATGATTCTAAAATAATTATGAGACCCCTATGCTTAGATTTGTTGTTGAAACTTGTAGATTTCATATTTGTGATATGTTTGACGAAATGACTGTCATGGTTTGGCTTGGTTATGTCAACTCCTTGATCAAGTTTTTTGTTAGAGGCTTTATCTTGGTTTCATTTATTGTTTCAGAAAGTCTCATCAAGTTCTGGGGAGTGGTTTGGAGGCTAACCCTAAAAAAGTGGCTTAAATCTCACAATCTCTATCACAGACCTAGCTGAAAAAGACTGCAATCTCTCTATTGTAGGCATTGTGGGAGTGACTGGAGTGTTTTAGTCGCATGCATGCCTTTTCATGGGAGAAACTTGGGGTTTAATTTAGTGAAAGGCATGTTAACTCAGGGGTTGAGCACCTAGAGTGGTGGATTAGCTCTTGGGTTTCTTGTAGCACTTAAGGGAGGTCTGTGAAGTGTTGGTTCATTGGTTCCACTTCCTTAAATGCACTTAGGGAGTTGAATCATATCATAGTAACTCTTCGTCACATGTTTACCCAACTGGACCGATTAGCTTAGGTAAATGTGGAGGAGGGCATTACATAGCACACAAACCCTCTCTATTTACTCTCTCTCTATCCACTCTCTAGTTCTCTGTTTATCTATGAAACATAATGCACTCCAATAGAATGAAGCCCCTTTTCATCTGAGTGTCCAGGTTAAAACACAACTCAATACCCAACTAGTGGTTAAGTTTGACTCCTTCAACTCCTAATTAAAGTTACAATATTGACTCTTTTAGAGTTTTCATCATCATGATGCCATGGTTGGCCTCTTGTCCATAAATAATGTGGGATGACATGGCATCCTCTTGAATCATGGTGGTCAAAATAGAAAGATCAACTTTTGGGTGGCATAACTTTTGCATATGGACTCCATTTGAGGTTTTTCTTGCATCACTATCTAAGTGTACAATAGTGTTAGGGGATGCCACACTTAAGCATCAAAGTTTTACTCCCCTGAAACTTCTTCTGGAAGGTTCCAAACCTCGATTCGCCATAATGGGACCTGCTAGTAAAAATGATTTTGTGATCTGATTCCTCCCATTTTTCCACTCTGAAAGCATCAAGATGAATGACAAATAATATAATGATGATTTTCGGATTACGTTAACTCAATTGACTCAAATAGCCCCTTAGTGATGTGTATTGATACTAAAACTTTGGTTACAAAATAAGACCCACTACCTATGAAACTACCATCAACAAGGTTGTATCTACCAAGGAGATCCCCAATGGTCAATGACCCACTACCTATGAAACTACCATCAACAAGGTTAAATCTACCAAGGAGATCCCAAATGGCCCTCATTGTCAAGGTCAACAAAAATTCAATTTGAAGTCTAGGGATCTTGACCTAGATCATAGCATGCTCTAAAAGCTTAGTGGAAGTGTCAAATAGAGTATGTCACGGTTTCAATGCCAAAGGAAAAAAAAATCTGAAGCACCACATTCGTTTCAAGATGCTTATCACATAAAACAAAACCACACACCAAACTTTTGCTGGGTTATGAAAGAGAAGGCTATAGCCCAATCAAGCAACCTGTATTTAAATCTCCATAGAAAAACATCATCTCACAAATTTACCAACCAACACCTTGTCCAATAAGTCTAGGATATGATCTAGACCCATGTCCTTATTGACCATTAGGAAAAGACTTCCCCGCAATTTTTAGAACTTTATTATTTTTTAGCGTAATCTAATTATTAGACATTTTGTCCCTTTTCTTGACATATTTTCTACTCAGTTTTGTTTGAAATTCGGGAGCGATTTGTTGGAATCATAAGTTTAAGTTGTGTAATTTGTACGATCCAAGTGCCCGAAGGTTTTAAAGAGTACCAAATCCTTATGCATTTAAAAATGTATTTTAAATAACAAAAAATCACAATCTCACTCAAGTGTATTGTGATATTTCAACCAAAAAAACCAAAACATCTACTTGTTAGACTACACATTTTTTATTTTACCTTTTGTTCAATAGTGATAACTAGGTCACCACCTTGCAACCATGCAAAATCAAACTTAGCCCCGAAAAATCTTGATGCCAACACTAATGAAGGTGACATACATGTTTTTCTAACAAAACAATCCACATTAATTGGATTCAAATCCTTTGCCAAAATATTTTGGCTTTTTTTAAAGCATTTTGTGCAGTGAATTTTTCTTATCAATAAATATTTATATTATAATCACATGTTTGAATTGTGAAATCTACATAATTAAAATGATCCAAAAAAAATTCAGACACTAAATCTATTTATACATTAAAAATTCATTTAATTTTTTTTTCCCTTAAATTTTACCAAAAAAAAAAATATATCCACTAAATTAAAAAAAAAATAAGAAACAAATAAAAAAAATTAACCTACACCTTAACCAAAATCCTACAACTACCCTATATAACCACAAGTCCATGTTAGAGACACAAACAACTACGACATCATCCCAAACCCTAACCCTTCAACCATGACCACATCATACTTATTTGAAGATATTTTATTTTAAATATTAATGCATTTTTATTTCACAAAATATTGTTTTTAAAATACTAAGGCATGAATGTCTATTGATTTCACAAAAAAAATACTTGCAGGTCAAGTTAGGTAAAGTTCCACTGCCATCTCGTTTTTCAAATACCAACGGTTTCAACACACGCCAAAATTTTCGAAAAATTCCTACGCCGGAGATATTTGTGGGCCCCTTTAATGCAGAAACGAAAATTACCGGAAGAAACCGAGGTGGGGCCCGTCCACTTCACGTCCAAATTGTGCGATCTTCGCGGCGTGCTCACTGGCCCCATGTGACTGAGCCCTTGAGAGGATTGTTTTCTGCCGATACTGTTTCGATAAAATAAATTGAATGTGAGTTATATGATGGACAATCTAAGATAAAATGATGTTCATTTTCCACTTTTTTAATGTTGCAAAGGTAACTAATTCATTAATCCTATGCAAAGGTAATTAATTCATTAATCCTATGGTGTTTTGAGAATTGACCAACACCTAAGTTCACTACAAAACTCATGAGAATTAGTTCTTATTACAAATAAATATCTTTTATTTTTGAGATTGGCATTGATCACTTCATTATAATATTTAATTACTGTTAAAAGTAATTTTAGGAAACCGCTTGGGTTCCATGTTGTAAATTTTTGTATACATAAGCTAACTAATTATAGCCATGCTTTCAATAGGGAAAATGCTTGCTTCAAGAAGATAGAGTAGGGAGTATTTCCTTTAATTTTGAGATTGTAAATTATAAATTGGAAAAAAAGTGTTGGTGATTGGCTAATTATGCGAAGAGGTCTTTACAACCAAATATGGCATTAATGTTGTAAACTCTTATGTAAGTGTTATGTAATTTAATTTGTAATGTTATGTTGACTAACTCAAATATTTAAAATAAATATAAAATTAAAAATATCAATCGTGGTTTCCAAGCCCATCATATTAGTCCATGTTATTTGCTATTATGAAGCTTGTTTAAAAGCTTGAAGAAATCCATTATATAATGCATGAATACCCTCTTAGATCCAGCTTAACTTCACACTTGATCTCTTTATAAGCTTGGTAAATCGAGATTTAAAGTGAATCTAGACTGGTCCATAATACATATTCACTTAAAAATACAACCTAATTAATTTACTCTAAAATTTAAATATGTTATAAAACTTAAATCTAAATAAAAAAAATTAAACTATTACTGACAACCAACTATCTATCTATCAATCAATCCATCCAATGTATACATATTTTCTACGAAAGTTAATACATTAATGATATAGTTTAGTTGAGACGATTTCAACATAATTAATTTACCCTAAAATTTAAATATGTTATAAAACTTAAATCTAGATAAAAAGAATTTAAACTGTTATTCACAACCAACCATCTATGTATCAATCAATCCATCCAATGTATACATATTTTCTGGGAAAGTTAATACATTAATAATGATATAGTTTAGTTGAGACGATTTCATTTTTATGTTTTGTGCAAATTTCTAGATGTTAGTCTATACTTTATATTTTAAATAAAATAGTAAAAATTGTAGGGATACCATGATGGAAATTTGATGGTTCCAATTATGATGTGGAAGTTAGCTGGTATTTGTTTATTGTCGTATTATCTAATTTTAATTAACAATTAATTTGTATGTTTGTTTAATGTGATTAAAGATATGAGTAGTTTTAATAGATATGTCCTTAACTGAGTTAAAGTTTGCAATTCATTTTTATTTTTATAATTGGTTTATACTAGCTTAGATTCATCTTAAATCTAGATTTATCAAACATTAAGAAGAATTAAGTATAGAGTTAATATGTATTTCATATGGTACTCTTGCATTCCATAATGGATTTCCTCAAGCTTTTGAATGGACTTCATCACAACAAATACTACAAACAGATACCATAAGTAATGCAATATCATAAGCTTGTAGACTACCATTGGTAATCCCATCAAATGACCAAACCAAACTTATCTTAACTAATCTATAACCTAAACATTTAATTTTAATTTTAATAATTTAATTAACATTACTTTACATAACACATTACATAATATTTTACAACATTATTAATTAAAAAAACCTTTCTATGCAATGGCTTTTTTTGTTTTTTATTTATTTTTAATTGTATTATATAAAAAAGTTAATTTATTGTAATGTCCTCGAAGAGAAATTTGGTTTTCTATAAGAAAATTAGATCCGCTAGGACTCTTTGGCAATAACCCATTTCACTCCCCTAAATGTAGAATTTTATACGAAACAATGACTAAATAATAGTCATACTAGCACCTCCTTGGAGACCTAGAAAGATTAAAACATAAATAAAACATAATGCTAAAGGGGAGCTTTAATGGGAGAACATAAATCCTCCATATACCTTTTGTTTTTATTATTATAGAAAAACACTTGCTCTTTGTTCTATTAAATCTAAAGGGTTGTGGACAATATTATCAATGAATGATGGTAAAAATTCTACACTTATACAACACATACGTTATTACTACCAAAACATAGCTTAAGAAAAGTAGTTTAATATTAAATTAATGATTTTGGAGGTTATTTTATACACCATTACTTAAAGCGATTAACTAGAAATCTACAAAGGAAGCAGGACAATTTACTTTTGGGATAAAAATCAAGAAGGTTGCCATCATATTATTGGGCATTTTACTTATTTCACAAACATCCTTTACCACATGAAGTAAATCCTTCCTCAATAATCTATGAAATACCTAAACTAATTCTTCCCAAGCCATCAGCCTATATAAATAATCACCAAGGACTTCATCTAATATATAGGGGAAGTAATATGCAATCCTAAAGATTTCTACACTATTAACTTATATTTTTGCAACAAATAGACAAAATAATACACTACCAAAAATCCTAAGCCTTTGAAGTTGGAAAGGCTAGCACCTTTCATAGAAGGCATTTCCCATATCATATTATTTCTCCTTCGATGAACCACAAAATTCTGGACAATTTTGGAGTTGTTATCCCCAAAAGCCAACCAAGTGGCTTGACTCTTGAGTCAACAATCACATTCGTTGTACTAAATTAACTTATTCTTAATAGTCTCTAATTCTTTATTTTTTACCAAACTATCCTCATTTGGCACATTCCTAACATCCCACATAATTGTCAGCAAATTCTCTTCAACATCTTTTATCTGAAGATCCCAACATCTAAATCTTTCCAAAGACTAGTCCACCACCTTTTATTTCATCCTCTTCAAAGATTGGATGAATTGTTCACAACATGTAAAATCTAATAGTGGATCAAAAGAAACCCACTATCTTTTGACCAAAACCTCAAGTCCAATTTCTTGACTCCAACAAAGGTTGAATTTCAAAGAAGTCCCTAGCTAATGCATCAAAGTATCTAATTTAAAGAGAATCGGAAAATGGTTTGAGAACCTGGATTCATCAACCCTAGATTGAAAATTTGAGATATGAAGGAGGATATTCCATTCACAAGAAAATTATCCAGCCTCTTTGAGTTCCCTTCAACACCATGTCCATTATTTGACCAAATTATTTTATCTCTAAAGGTTCTACACCCACTAAATTATTCACCTCTAGGTGATTAAGAAAATATCTTGATAAGATATCAAGCCATGCATTGTCACCCCACATCTTTGAATTGTACAAGGTACAATTCAAGTCTCCTCCACATACTAAACTTTTTGCATTACTTGTTGGGTGTGGACCTTGATTATCTTCCTAATTTTTCAGAGGTTTTTTGTTTCAACCATGTTGGATCCCTGTTCCTAACGAGGCAACAACACCGCCTATTTAATCGTCGTCAGCAGGGTCCAGGGGGGGCGATGATGACTTTTATGAGCGCCCCCCCCCCCCCCCCCAGCAGGGGTTCAGGGGCAGCGCCCCCGAAGCTAAAAATAGATGAAAATTTACCTTGTAAAATATTGTAATTTCGTAGTCAATCTGGTTCATTAATTAGGAAGATGATATGATGGTAGAAGTTATGTTTAATTTAGGGTTTTTTTCCCTAGAAGGAAACCCCTCAGTTTATATGAGGGAATTGTATTACGATTGTGTATTATTATTCTGACTGAGAGAGAGAGGATGTTGTGTGAGAGCGAAGAGGAAATTACAGCGAATCTGTTGTAGGTTGTATCTCTTCATTTTGTTGGATAATATAAAAGGAAAGACTGATTGTTTCTCCGTGGACATAGCCCAAATTGGGTGAACCATGTATATTTGTGTCTCTCTTGTTTTATGCATTTCTGTATTTGTGTTTCTGCAATATTTTGTGTATTTCATTCCTCCGTTAATTGATTTCTAACATTACTCACATGTAGTTAAAGAAACAATCCAAAAAGCCCTATTTGTTGATGTAGGGACCATATTGATTAACCACACCGACCATGAAACTAAATCCATGAGAAAATAATTCAATACATAAACATGAAGAGAGAAGGAGTAGGAATTAGTTAAAAATAAATTAGAATTCTAACCTATAATCTACCTGCTCAACGAACCATAAGAGTCAACAGATAAGAAATTCCAACCAACGGAGATTAAGTGTGCCCCAACTGATATTGTTTCCCAAAGTAAAATTACGTTTGGTTTCTCAACCTCAATCAACATCCTTAGGGCCAATTATGTGGCTTGGAACCCATCCCATGAACATTGATAGAAAGAATCTTGATTGAGGACACCCCATAAGGGCATGGGTGGCTCTAAATGCCCCCAAGATAAACTTTTATTTTCCTTCATTTATTTCTTTGTCAACATGTTTTAGTGCATGTCTCAAAGCAGACTCTGAGACAACCAAGGGCCCTCCTAGATTAGGGACCAAATCCACTCCTAAACCAGTAGAGGGTCCTGACGACTTCAAAGGACTCTTCCTTGGCCTAAAATTATACCATTCCCCTTGACCCATTCCCACCCCTCCCCCCCTCCCTCCCCCCCCCCCACCCCCCCCCTAGAATAACCCCCTTAAAACATAGTAGAGTTCACTAAGTAGTCCATGATGTCAATTTCTTAGTAAGGTTCAAAAAATTCTTCAAGTTCACTGTAAACAAAGAATTTTTCCACTTTACTACCCACATAAGAAACACCCATTTCCACATCCTCATTTATCTCAGCATGAGCAAGATAAATTCCAAGATAATCCCTATCTATTTTCAACTTTTTTGAGACAACAGGAGGCGTGGGCGCTTGAGACTTACCAAAACCGCAATATATGCAGTCCAATGAAAAATAAGTTATCAGTCCCTTTCTAGAGGGGGGGGGGGGGATTATGTTGTGGATGAGTATGTAGACCAAACTTAGCACGACATAAGCCTAATGATCATCATCGATCCAAGCAATGGAACCATCACCCATAATAAAGTATTTACATTCTTCAAGGATCTCGATAGAACCCTTGTTATTAATATCTTCTCTCAAGGCCATATTAGGAGGAAAACATTTTAATTGAGATACTTAGGTGCACAATGGGAAGGACTGCCTTTGACCCTTTTTATGCCCAATGATTCTTATGAAAAACGTGGGATAATTAGCAATGATGTTGTAGATATGGCATCTTATGTAATGAAAATGAATGTGGAGATAATTTGGTATCTAAGTATAATGGCAGTATCCCAAGGCTATGATCTTTAAACTACCATGGATACTTCATTCAATAGTTCATCACAACAAATCTACTAAAAAATATTTAAAAATCCAAAATATACACTAAGAAGGTTAAAATTTCCTTAGATTTATGGAATCCTTAAATAGTGTGTTATGCTTATGCATGCAATAGATAAAATATGGGAAATAAGGAATAGTAAATAAAACTCACAAACAACAATGAACACAAGATATGATTTGGGAAACCCTTACAGGAGAAAACCTAGTTGGAAGGTGAGGCTACTCTGCTCTCTCTTTCTTTGAATGGAAATAGATGCAAGTACAAAGGAGTGCGACCTATACCCGTGCGCTATTATAGTACAAAAATACTCCATGTTTTCTCTCTCTATATCCACTCTCCACTACCATACTCATATATGGAATAAAATGCACTCTAATAGAATGGAACCCCTTTTCCTCCTAGTGTCTTGATTATAACACAACCCAATATACAACTAGTGGTTAAGTTTGATTCCTTGAACTCTTACATGAGTTTCAATATTGACTCTTCTAGAGTTAACTTCATCATGATCACATGGCCAACACCTTTTCCATAAATAATGGGGGCTGACGTGGCATACTCTCGAATCATGGTGGTCAAAACAAGAAGTTTAACTTATGGGTGGTATAACTTTTGCATATAAACTCCATTTGAGGTATTTCTTGCATTGTTGGAAAGGAATTTGAGTGCATAAATAATGGGGGTTGATGTGGCATACTCTTGCATCATGGTGGTCAAAACAAGAAGTTTAACTTGTGGGTGACATAACTTTTGCATATGAACTCCATTTGAGGTATTTCTTAAGTTGTTGGAAAGGCATTTGAGTGTAGACTAGTTCTAGAGGGTGCCACACTAAAGAGGAAAAGTTGTAGGTTGTATCTCTTCATTTTGTTGGATAATATAAAAGGAAAGACTGATTGTTTCTCCGTGGACATAGCCCAAACTGGGTGAACCATGTATATTTGTGTCTCTCTTGTTTTATGCATTTCTGTATTTGTGTTTTTGCAATATTTTGTGTATTTCATTCCTCCGTTAATTGATTTATAACATTACTCACATGTAGTTAAAGAAACAATCCAAAAAGCCCTATCTGTTGATGTAGGGACCATATTGATTAACCACACCGACCATGAAACTAAATCCATGAGAAAATAATTCAATACATAAACATGAAGAGAGAAGGAGTAGGAATTAGTTAAAAATAAATTAGAATTCTAACATATAATCTACCTACTCGACAAACCATAAGAGTCAACAGAAAATAAATTCCAACCAACGGAGATTAAGTGTGCCCGAACTGATATTGTTTCCCAAAGTAAAATTACGTTTGGTTTCTCAACCTCAATCAACATCCTTAGGGCCAATTATGTGCCTTGGAACCCATCCCATGAACATTGATAGAAAGAAGCTTGATTGAGGACACCCCATAAGGGCATGGGTGGCTCTAAATGCCCCCAAGATAAAATTTTATTTTCCTTCATTTATTTCATTGTCAACATGTTTTTGTGCATGTCTCAAGCAGGCTCTGAGACAACCAAGGGCCCTCCTAGATTAGGGACCAAATCCACTCCTAAACCAGTAGAGGGTCCTGATGACTTCAAAGGACTCTTCCTTGGCCTAAAATTATACCATTCCCCTTGACCCATTCCCCCCCCCCCCTCCCCACCCCCCTAGAATAACTCCCTTAAAACATAGTAGAGTTCACTAAGTAGTCCATGATGTCAATTTCTTAGTAAGGTTTAAGAAATTCTTCAAGTTCACTGTAAACAAAGAATTTTTCCACTTTACTACCCACATAAGAAACACCCATTTCCCCACCCTCATTTATCTCAGCATGAGTAAGATAAGTTCCAAGATAATCCCTATCTATTTTCAACTTTTTTGAGACAACAGGAGGCGTGGGCGCTTGAGACTTACCAAAACCGCCATATGTGCAGTCCAATGAAAAATGAGTTATCAGTCCCTTTCTAGAGGGGTGGGGGATTATGTTGTGGATGAGTATGTAGACTAAAGTTAGCACAACATAAGCCTAATGATCATCATCGATCCAAGCAATGGAACCATCACCCATAATAAAGTATTTACGTTCTTCAAGGATCTCGATAGAACCCTCCTTATTAATATCTTCTCTCAAGGCCATATTAGGAGGAAAACGTTTTAATTGAGATACTTAGGTGGACAATGGGAAGGAATGCCTTTGACCCTTTTTATGCCCAATGATTCTTATGAAAAACTTGGGATAATTAGCAATGATTTTGTAGATATGGCATCTTATGTAATGAAAATGAATGTGGAGATAATTTGGTATCTAAGTATAATGGCAGTATCCCAAGGCTATGATCTTTAAACTACCATGGATACTTCATTCAACAGTTCATCACAACAAATCTACTAAAAAATATTTAAAAATCCAAAATATACACTAAGAAGGTTAAATTTTCCTTAGATTTATGGACTCCTTAAATAGTGTGTTATGCTTATGCATGCAATAGATAAAATATGGGAAATAGGGAATAGTAAATAAAACTCACAAACAACAATGAACACAAGATATGATTTGGGAAACCTTTACAGGAGAAAACCTAGTTGGAAGGTGAGGCTACTCTGCTCTCTCTTTCTTTGAATGGAAATAGATGCAAGTACAAAGGAGTGCGACCTATACCTGTGCGCTATTATTGTACAAAAATACTCCATGTTTTCTCTCTCTCTATATCCACTCTCCACTACCATACTCATATATGGAATAAAATTCACTCTAATAGAATGGAACCCCTTTTCCTCCCAGTGTCTTGATTATAACACAACCCAATATACAACTAGTGGTTAAGTTTGATTCCTTGAACTCTTAATTAGAGTTTCAATATTGACTCTTCTAGAGTTAACTTCATCATGATCAAATGGCCAACACCTTTTCCATAAGTAATGGGGGCTGACGTGGCATACTCTCGAATCATGGTGGTCAAAACAAGAAGTTTAACTTATGGGTGGTATAACTTTTGCATATAAACTCCATTTGAGGTATTTCTTGCATTGTTGGAAAGGAATCTGAGTGCATAAATAATGGGGGTTGATGTGGCATACTCTTGGATCATGGTGGTCAAAACAAGAAGTTTAACTTGTGGGTGACATAACTTTTGCATATGAACTCCATTTGAGGTATTTCTTAAGTTGTTGGAAAGGCATTTGAGTGTAGACATAGTTCTAGAGGGTGCCACGCTAAAGAGGAAAAGTTGTAGGTTGTATCTCTTCATTTTGTTGGATAATATAAAAGGAAAGACTGATTGTTTCTCCGTGGACATAGCCCAAACTGGGTGAACCATGTATATTTGTGTCTCTCTTGTTTTATGCATTTCTGTATTTGTGTTTCTGCAATATTTTGTGTATTTCATTCCTCCATTAATTGATTTCTAACATTACTCACATGTAGTTAAATAAACAATCCAAAAAGCTCTATCTGTTGATGTAGGGACCATATTGATTAACCACACTGACCATGAAACTAAATCCATGAGAAAATAATTCAATACATAAACATGAAGAGAGAAGGAGTAGGAATTAGTTAAAAATAAATTAGAATTCTAACCTATAATCTACCTGCTCGACAAACCATAACAGTCAATAGATAAGAAATTCCAACCAACGGAGATTAAGTGTGCCCCAACTGATATTGTTTCCCAAAGTAAAATTACGTTTGGTTTCTCAACCTCAATCAACATCCTTAGGGCCAATTATGTGGCTTGGAACCCATCCCATGAACATTGATAGAAAGAAGCTTGATTGAGGACACCCCATAAGGGCATGGGTGGCTCTAAATGCCCCCAAGATAAACTTTTATTTTCCTTCATTTATTTCTTTGTCAACATGTTTTTGTGCATGTCTCAAAGCAGACTCTAAGACAACCAAGGGCCCTCCTAGATTAGGGACCAAATCCACTCCTAAACCAGTAGAGGGTCCTGACGACTTCAAAGGACTCTTCCTTGGACTAAAATTATACCATTCCCCTTGATCCATTCCCTCGCCCCCCCCACCCCCATAGAATAACTCCCTTAAAACATAGTAGAGTTCACTAAGTAGTCCATGATGCCAATTTCTTAGTAAGGTTCAAAAAATTATTCAAGTTCACTGTAAACAAAGAATTTTTCCACTTTACTACCCACATAAGAAACACCTATTTCCCCACCCTCATTTATCTCAGCATGAGCAAGATAAATTCCAAGATAATCCCTATCTATTTTCAACTTTTTTGAGACAATAGGAGGAGTGGGCGCTTGAGACTTACCAAAACTGCCATATATGCGGTCCAATGAAAAATGAGTTATCAGTACCTTTCTAGAGGGGGGGAGGGGGGGGGATTGTGTTGTGGATGAGTATGTAGACCAAACTTAGCATGGCATAAGCCTAATGATCATCATCGATCCAAGCAATGGAACCATCACTAATAATAAAGTATTTACGTTCTTCAAGGATCTCGATCGAACCCTCCTTATTAATATCTTCTCTCAAGGCCATATTAGGAGGAAAACATTTTAATTGAGATACTTAGGTGCACAATGGGAAGGACTGCCTTTGACCCTTTTTATGCCCAATTATTCTTATGAAAAACTTGGGATAATTAGCAATGATGTTGTAGATATGGAATCTTATGTAATGACAATGAATGTGGAGATAATTTGGTATCTAAGTATAATGGCAGTATCCCAAGGCTATGATCTTTAAACTACCATGGATACTTCATTCAATAGTTCATCACAACAAATCTACTAAAAAATATTTAAAAATCCAAAATATACACTAAGAAGGTTAAATTTTCCTTAGATTTATGGACTCCTTAAATAATGTGTTATGCTTATGCATGCAATAGATAAAATATGGGAAATAGGGAATAGTAAATAAAACTCACAAACAACAATGAACACAAGATATGATTTGGGAAACCCTTACAGGAGAAAACCTAGTTGGAAGGTGAGGCTACTCTGCTCTCTCTTTCTTTGAATGGGAATAGATGCAAGTACAAAGGAGTGTGACCTATACCCGTGTGCTATTATAGTACAAAAATACTCCATGTTTTCTCTCTCTATATCCACTCTCCACTACCATAGTCATATATGGAATAAAATTCACTCTAATAGAATGGAACCCCTTTTCCTCCTAGTGTCTTGATTATAACACAACCCAATATACAACTAGTGGTTAAGTTTGATTCCTTGAACTCTTAATTAGAGTTTCAATATTGACTCTTCTAGAGTTAACTTCATCATGATCACATGGCCAACACCTTTTCCATAAATAATGGGGGCTGACGTGGCATACTCTCGAATCATGGTGGTCAAAATAGGAAGTTTAACTTATGGGTGGTATAACTTTTGCATATAAACTCCATTTGAGGTATTTCTTGCATTGTTGGAAAGGAATTTGAGTGTATAAATAATGGGGGTTGATGCGGCATACTCTTGGATCATGGTGGTCAAAACAAGAAGTTTAACTTGTGGGTGACATAACTTTTGCATATGAACTCCATTTGAGGTATTTCTTAAGTTGTTGGAAAGGCGTTTGAGTGTAGACTAGTTCTAGTGGGTGCCACACTAAAGAGGAAAAGTCTCCCTCTCCCCACCCCCCCGCACCCCCCCCCACCCCCACCCCACCACCCCCATAAAAAATGTCGTTTAATGCCTCAAAATACTTTGAAACCGATCCGAGGGATCAAAAATATGCTCAAAAATGAAAGTTATTTCATTTTGACGTTTTTGGCAAACAACAAAAAATTCAACTTGCAGGGTTGACTGGGTAGTCTATGGCTACCATGTGGAAGTATGTACAATGAAGTCATGATGATGTCATGCTGACATCAACATGATGACTAGGCAATATGGTTATCAAATGAGCCAATCTTGTGAGGACAAGTGGCAATATTCTACTCGTGGTTGAATTTGTTTTGGGGCCAATCAAAGGGCACCACGTGGCCCTCAAAATTTGTGTAAAAATTGTTTATACACCAGGTGAGCCTCTGCAGTGTTCAACCCCATGACCTCCAGTAACATAATCCACTGTTCCACCATTACACCACATGCATGAGTTAACCATTAGAGTTGTCCGATTTTATTTGCAATGGACCATTGGAGTTATTGCAGGTGGGTCGAGCCAACGGGCATGCTCGACTGACCCAGCCCCAAGAAATATAGTTACAATGTGACAACCACAATGGGAGTCGTGGCATAAGATAGAAGGGACGGGGTGTGTGGCCCCAACCCTTGGTTTGATTAAGTTGTCATGACCACCAAAAAAAGATTCGGGAGGGGTGGGCACATGGCACCCTTCCTGTGCCCCACCTACGACTCTATTAAATTTCATGTGACCAAAAGCGAGGGTCGTTGGGTGCATGGCCTATGTCCTATGCCCCATGATCACATATACGTCACATGAATAACCGTATGGTAGAAGAATAGTGACGCGAACCATGGTATTCGGTTAATGGTTCTACAATTCACATCTAATGCAGAGAGGATCATGGGTCAAACTTGCCACCTATACCTACTAAAATTTTTCCTTTCATATTCACCAAATGGCATTTTTGTTGCTAGTTTTGCAGCGAGGTCAAATTTGTAGAATAGTTAACCGAGAAATGGAGAATGAGGCCTAATGTGGCCATTTTCAGCCTTTTTGAGCCCAAGAAGAGCCTACACAAGGGTTTTTAATTGCTATAAACACAATGGTATTGTTTTTTTGCAATTTGAGCTTTGTATGTTGTTGTAATTTAAAATTTGAGGATATAATATAAAGGGCCACTATTGGAAGCGAAACCTAGAGACTTAGCACAAGAGGGGTGAACTCTGTCATCAATCAGTGTGTTGTGATGTTGCATGTTGTCTATTTTTAACTGTTAAAATATGCAAAATTTAACTTAGTTTGTGTGCTTTTGCAATATCGATCCATTGTCCATAATACATAAACTAGCTTGCAAAACTTTACAAGAGACCTTCAATTTTAATTTCAGATCAGTTTGGTATCAGAGCATGGCTGTTGTGAAGGTTTGATAGTTTTTGCATGTGTTTTCTTGAATGATTGCAAGGTCTAAATTGAAAAGAGGAGAAGGTGTTACTGAAGAACGAAACCCTCAAAATTGTTCAAGGAGGCCACAAACCCCACCAATCATGGCACATGAAGAAGGATAGGAGTTAATGTCTAAGGATTAGAGAGATTTTAAAAAGGCTTTCTATGATATGTATGAGATGGGGAAAGTGTTGTACAATGAGAGGAAAACAAGGTTGCAAGGAGGAATTTCTAATCATCTAAAAGGTAATGGTGGTGATGGGAGCAAGCGTCCACCTCTGTTATGCTCTTGACCTGCAAGAAGATACCTGAATACCAAATATGTGAAGAAATATACCCAGAACACAGAACAATAAGAAATAACAGCAAGTATTTTATTATTCAGAAAGGAAAGCAATGTTCACTTGCCTCTTCGAGGGGGAAACCTCCAATAGAGCTGGGTTCAATTACAAAATAATACACGATGCTCCTCAAGGGGAATCTCTATCCTTTATATAGGATTCATACATGCAATACCATGGGTCAATACCATAGTTCTTATTAATACCATCTATCTAATACCATGGCCCATTTGCAACTAACTGTGGTCCCTTCTTTAAATGCAGGTCAACCACTTACAATTATTAATATGGGCTTTTCTGACTCTTTACTTAACTATAACTATGAATCGATCCTATTACATAAATAAGGGGGTTAGGGTTGGACCCTAACATGCCCTCCCCCATAAGAATAGCCTTGTCCTCAAGGCTGAAGCTGCGGAAACTACTGAAGGACAGTGGCTGGTTCCCAGGTCGCATCTTCCGGAGAGGTGTCTTTCCACTTGACGAGGACATCCTTGATCGTGCGGCCACGCAGGTGCCATTTTCGTGTGTCAAGAACCTGTTCAGGTTGGAGCCAGATTGAGCCTTCTTCATCCAATTCAGGTAGACTGGTTTGAATTCGACAATGTTTCCCAATCACTTTCTTGAGGCATGAGACATGGAAGACTGGATGGATTTTTGTGGTGGGTGGCAAAGCTAGTGTGTAGGCGACTTCTCCAATGCACTGAAGTAATTGATACGGTCCGTAGATTTTTGGAGATAATTTTTGACAACCCTTGTCTTTGAGTTATGTTTGATTATATGGTTGCAGCCTCAAAAATACTTGATCCCCTTCTTGAAATTGGTGTTTTGAACGATGTTGATCTACCTGTTGCTTCATGCGGTTTTGAGCTTGATGGAGATTCTCTTTGAGGTGGGCTAGCATGGTTGTGTGGTTCTGTAGGAGTTGATCCACTGCTTGTACCTTCGAGCATCCCTTGATATAAGAAGTAGGTGAAGGAGGGAGTTGACCATAATCTGCTTCATATGGAGTCATTTTTGTGGTGGCATGATAGTTGGTGTTATACCACCATTCGGCTAGAGATAACCACTATACCCATAGATGTTTTTTTTCTTCTGAAGTGAAACACCTAAGATAGGTCTCCAGACATTTGTTGACTGCTTTACTTTGACCATCAGTTTGGGGATGATAGGAAGTACTGAGTTGTAGTTGGGTACCTTGTAGCCTGAAGAGTTCCTGCCAAAAGTTACTGGTGAAGATTAGGTCACGATCAGACACAATGGAAGTGACCATGCCATGCAATTTGAAGATTTGGTCCATGAAATATTGAGCTACCAAAGTTGGTGTAAAAGGGTGGGGTAGGGTGCAGAAATGAGCATACTTAGAAATTTTGTCCACAACCACCATGATGACTAACTTGTTGCCTGACTTCGGAAGACCCGCAATGAAGTCCATAGAAACCTCTGTCTAGATTGAGGCTGGGATGGGCAATGGCTGTAATGTGCCTGGGGATTTGACTGTTTCTCCTTTGTGGCGCTGACATACGTCGCACTCAGCTACAAAAGTAAGAATGTCCTTTTTCATGCCTATCCAAAAGAATGAACATTGAGTGCGAGCATAAGTCTTCTAAAAGCCTGAATGGCCTGTAGTGGGAGATGAGTGTAACTCCACCAAATTGTGACTTTTGAGAGTGGATGTTGGTGATATCACGACTCTGTCCTTGTAGCGAAGAATCTCATCCTGCCAAGAGTAGCCTGCTGTGGAGTTTGGATCCGCCCGCAATTTATTAATGAGTTGGGAGAGCAAAGGATGTGAAAACCATTCCTTGCAAGCCTCTTCAATCCATTCTGGAATGGGAAGAGAGATTGCGAGCATGGTGCTTTCCTCCTCAAATTGGTGTGATAACGCATCTACTACGACATTTTCGCGCCCTTTTTTGTAAATTATCTCATAATCATATCCCAGCATTTTGGCGAGCCATTTATTTTGTTGTGGCGAGGATAGGCGTTGCTCCAAAAATATTTAAGGCTTTGATGGTTTGTGTGGATTTGGAAATGCCGCCCCAATAAGTATGGTCGCCAGGTATCTACTGCATGTAAGATGGCCATCATCTCCTTCTCATAGGTAGATTATCCCAGATTTGTCCCACTTAATTGTTGGCTAGTGAAGGCTAAGGGTCGACCTTCCTGCATTAAGACCTCCCCAATACCTGTACCTGAAGCATCACATTCAATCACAAAAGATTTGGTGAAGTTGGGTAATGCTAATACGGGAGTGGAACACATGGCATGTTTGAGAGATATAAATGCTTGTTGCACTTCATCATTCTAGAGAAATGAATTTTTCTTGAGGAGGTGAGTGAGGGGTCTAGCAATGCAACCATAATTGTAGACAAATTTGCGATAGTAGCCCGTGAGACCCAAAAATCCTCTCAAGCTCTTTAAGGTCTTTGGTTGAGGCCAATCCTGCATTGCCTGGATCTTTTTGGGGTCCACCCTGACACCTTCACACCCCACAATGTGGCCCAAATACTCAACTTATTCCATGCCAAAATAGCACTTGGACATCTTGACAAATAATTTATGCTTCTGGAGCAGTTGCAAGAGCAGATCTACATGCTGAAGATGTGTGGCCCAGGTGCGGCTGTAGATGAGGATGTCATCAAAGAAAACAAGGACAAATTTTCTGAGATATGGTTTGAGCAGGTGGTACATGAGGCTCTGAAAAGTGGATGGGGCATTACAAAGACCAAATAGCATGACTGGGAACTCTTAATGGCCTTCATGAGTTCGGAAGGTAGTCTTTGGAATGTCTATTTCTTTCATGTGACTTTGGTGATAACCTGAGCGAAGGTCAAGCTTAGTAAAAAATTGAGCCCCATTTAGTTCATCCAGCAAATCATTAACAACCGCGATGGGAAATTTATCTCTGACCGTCAACTTGTTGAGGGCCCTAAAGTCTGGATACATACGCCATTCCCCATCTTTCTTGAGCACCATGATCACAGGCGATGAATAAGGACTAATGCTAGGACGAATGATGCCTGCTTCCAAGAGTTCCTTGATGATTTTTTCAATTTCATTCTTTTGGGCGAGTAGATATCAATATGGGTGGATATTTGGTGGTTGGGCCCCTAGGACCAAAGTAATGCTATGATCATGTTCCCCTCTTGAGGGTGGAAGCTCATGAGGCTTGTCAAAGACTGGCAGATGGTTGTTTAAGATTTGTTGCATCTCAGGTCGAATATGAAGAGAAGTGGGTTCAAAGACCTGGATGGCATTAAATTGGGCTATAATTCCATAGTTGCCCTTTTTTAACAATTTTTCCATCCTATGTGAGCTGATGATAGAGGGATCACCCGCCTGGAGTTTGCAGAGGCTATGTGTGTGGTTGTTCTGCTTAAATCTCATATATAACTCCTGGAAATCCATTGTGATTGGGCTGAGTGTGCAGAGCCATTCAGCACCCAAGACAATGTCACACCCTTCCATTTATATGGCAAACATGTGGGTCTTTAACTAATAATCCCCCATTTGAAGTTTGAAATTTTCACAACGGCCTTCACATTTCATTGTCCCCCCATAAGCAATTTGGACTTGGAAGTTAGAGACTACTCTGAAAAAACAATGCACTGCTTACGCGACTCTTTGATGAATAAAGTTATGCGTACTGCCACTATCAATCAAAACTATTACAGGGCGATGCTTAATAAAACCTCTGATTTTGAGAGTTTGGGGAGAAGAAATCCTTGCCAAAGCATGAAGCGAGATAACTAGTTCTTCAGGTACATTGTCCAGCTGGTTGTCCTCATCTTCCTCCTCTTGTTCCTCAAGTGGTGGGGCTTCCTCCAATGAACTGTGATCAGTAGCATCAATTTGAAACAATTTTGGCTCCTTACATTTATGCCTGGGGGAGTATTTCTCATCACAGTAGTAACACAATCCTTGCTTTCTTCTTTCCGCCATTTCCGCTGGGGACACCTTTTGAATCTTGAGTGTTTGGGTAGTGCTTTGAGCCTGGTTGGGGTGACCCTTGGCTATGAAATTTGGGTGATTGGACTGGGCCGCTAACGCACGTTCTACTTCACGAGCTATCTTGCAAGCATCTAGCCATGAGGTTGGGTGTTGCAGTTGGACATGGGCTTGTATGGCTTCTTTGAGACTGCTGACAAAACATTCCAAGTAGAACTGATCGTGTAGACCTCCTGTGCGGAAGACTAAGGCTTCAAAGGCTGTAATATATTTATTCATTGTTCCTGTCTGTCGGAGCTTAGTGAGACGACCCAAAAAGTTAGGTTCATGGTCAAAGCGATCCGTAAGAGCTTTTGCGAATGTCTTCCAAGTCACGGGCCTTCCATAGCAACGTTGATGCCACTGCCATCATTGCCATCTTTCATTGTCCAAGTACATGCTACCCACACTAAGCTAAGTCGCATCATTGTGTGAAATATTTCTCCATTTGTGCTAGCCATGTGGCTGGATGAGAGCCATCAATTTTATACATGTCCAGTTTGGGTGGTCACATCTGGGATTGTTGGTGGTTGCTAAAGAGGTGAAGAGAATGGCTAGATTCACCCTTAATGTTTTCATTGAAAGCATAGGCCTCCGAGTGTTCCTCCGACTTGCCCTTTGCGAGTTTGTCAGCTAAGGTCTTGAGTGATGACAGTACTGCGTCCAACTTTGTTTCAAAGGTGTTGATCTTCTCATTGGCCATAGCTTGAGCTCTAGTTTGTACCATGCACCGATCCAATGCTCTTTAAAATTTGGGACTGCCTGAAAGTTTTGATGCTAACAAGTGAATGGTACCACCTTGCTCAGCTCGTCGACCTGATTCTTATGGGCTAAGTCTCCTATAAGCGTCCTGGGAAGGTCTTAGACCTTTTTTTTTTTACTCTGAAAGGAGTTTTACTCCTCGCTTAGGAATACTGTAGTAGCCGAATCCCAAAAAAGTCAATTTTGCTCAATGTCCTGCGAGAATCACGCCCAGGTATAGGGGCCCACATAAATAGTCTAATCTGTCAGCTCCCTCAACTGCAGAGTATGAGTAAGAATGTGGCAGTGATCAAACCCTTGTTGCTAGATCTGAATGGTGGATCTGATTGTGGCGACTGCTACCAAACCCAATGGCTGGATCTAAATGGCAGATCTGATAGATCTGATCTAGCCAAGATGATGCGTGATCTAGAGAGAGACTCAGGAACTATGGTCTCAAGGAGTGTCAAGTGCTACAGATCGCAATATACATAGGGGTCTGACAGTAGTACTCGGCCCAATCTTTTAGGGCACTAACCAAGGAGGATCAGCCATACCCTTAGCCGTACAACCCGACTACCCTATCGTATGCGTGAGTAATCTCCCCGAGTGCTATTCTCAGTGTACTGTAGCAGAAAGATGGCCGACGATTTATCTATGGTGAGGTTTCAAGAGAGCCTAGGGGGCTTCCGATATACCCAGAGGGTACTTGGAAGACAGTCCATGCGTGGTTCTGTCTAATGCGCTACTACTCGAAGGGGTACCCACAGGGGTTACAAGGGAGTCCAACAAGCGTGACCACCTCTTTTATGTCTTGCATGCATGCCTCCCCAAATCTACAGGTTTATGCACTCAACGATGGATCCCGTGGTTTAAAGATGTCGGAACACGTCTCTAGCCAAACTTTTTTGTTGTTGCTAAAAATGGAGATCCCACCGACCCTAGGAAGTGCTCTGATACCACTTGTTATGCTCTTGACCTGCAAGAAGATACCAGAATACCAAATATGTGAGGAAATATACCCAGAACACAGAACAATAAGAAATAACAACAAGTATTTTATTATTGAGAAAGCAAAGGAATGTTCACTTGCCTCTTCGAGGGGGCAACCTCCAATAGAGCTGGGCTCAATTACAAAAGAAGACACAATGCTCCTCGAGGGGAGTCTCTATCTTTTATATAGGATTCATACATGCAATACCATGGGTCAATACCATGGTTCTTATTAATACCATCTATCTAATACCATGGCCCATTTGCAACTAACTATGGTCCCTTCTTTAAATGCGGGTCAACCAATTACAATTATTAATATGGGCTTTATTGACTCTTTACTTAACTATAACTATGACTCGATCCTATTACATAAATAAGGGGGTTAGGGTTGGACCCTAAAAACCTCCATCCCCTCCTTCGATTCCATATTTACCTCCATCATCACCTCCTTCTTCACCTCCTTCATCTCATAGACCTACTCCTCCTCCATCTCCAAAAGGACATGCTATGTCTCCTTTGATTAAGCTTGATGTGAAGTTTGAATTACCTATGTACAATGGGGAAGTAAATGTTGAAAAATTAGATAATTGGGTTACTAAATTGAAGTCTATTGTAGGATTCAAAAGATTTATGATGATGCCACTACAATCCATCTTTCTTCTCTTCGCTTGGAAAGTGCAACCCTCATCTGGTGGAAAGTCAAAACTTGAGAATATTTGAAGAAAATTGGTAAAATTATCTCTTCTTGGAATGGTTTTGTAGCTGCATTAAGAAGGAAATTTTTTCCATTAGCTTACATGAAAAAATAAATTTGGATTGGAAAATATTTAGACAAGCTAAAGGTGAGAGTGTCCAAAGTTACACACAAGAATTTAGAAGAAGAGCTTTAATCTTTGGTGTTGATTTGTCTTCATAAGACACTCTCCTTAAATACATAGGTGGATTACATAGTTATTTGATACATATTATACTTATGTTTAATCCCACCAATCTAGATGAAGTATGTGTTCAAGCAACTCATTTATAATCAAGAGGCAAGAATGTTTCTCAAGAGATAGCAAAAAAACTTCTAAATATAGAGACAAAGGGAAGGGGAAGTTTAAAGGAAAATGAAAAAATAATGATATTGTTAAGAAAGAGGGAGAGAAACTTACCTGTAAACATTGTTCAAAAGAAGGCCATGATGAATATCATTGCTGGAAATTACATCCAGAAATGAGACCAAAGAAGTTCAATAAGAAGAGGAAACAAAACAATGTAACTACAACTCAACACGATATAGGATCTAATTCAGATGATGAAACCAAAATCACATCCATGGGATTGAAAGGTATAGCTTCTAATGAAAGTACTAGTTCTTCTAGTAAGTCTATTGAACCTCAAAATGATAAAGAAAGAAGTGATATTTTCCATATCAAGGTCATTACAAAACATCCAAAACATGATACATTGTTTGATAGTGGATACCAAGTCAATCTTATCTCTGAATCAATTGTCAAGAATTTAATTTAGAAATTACACCTCATGTTAAACCTTAACCTTTGGGTTGGGCATGTGATGATGCCAAATTACAAGTGACAAGAAAATGTAAACTCAAATTCACCATCACTGCTAATTTTATAGATGAGGTAGACCTTGATGTTATACCACTTGATATTTGCGGGATTGTTTTAGGGAGTCCATACTTGTATGACCGAAAAATCATATTTTATCATCATGAGAAAAAATATCATATTTTTAAATATGGAGTTGAGTATATTGTTAGAGCACATCGCAAGAAGATGAAATTATCACTTGTTAGTGTTGGTCAAATGAAAAGGCTTGTAAATTCTAGTAATATTTTTTTGTTATTAACAATTAAAGCTAAAGATACTATTGAATCATAAGCTTTCATAGGATGTGAATCTAAGCTCAAGCATTAATTGGTTGATTTGATTAACACTTATGGCAATATGTTTCAAGAACCTAAGGGGTTACCACCAAAAAGAGGACTCCAACATGAGATTCACCTGTAGCAGGATGCACCACTTCCAAATATTGGCATGTATAGAATGTTAGTTTTGGAGAATGCAAAAATCAAAAAGAAAATTTAAGAGCTGCTTGAAAAAGGGGTCATCATTCCTAGCACATCTCCTTGTGGGTATCCTATTGTTTTGGTCAAAGAAAGATGGTACATGGCGCATGTGTGTGGCTTTCTGAGCTTTGAACAAAATCACAGTAAATAATCATTATCCTCTTCCTCGCATTGATGATTTTCTAGATTAGTTAAAGGAAGTTGTTTACTTTACTAAGTTAGATTTGAGAAGCGGTTATCATCAGATAAGGATTGTAGAAGATGATATTTGGAAAACTGCTTTCAAGGAAAAAATGGGTTTGTTTTAATGGTTAGTTATGTCGTTTGGGCATTGCAACACACCTACCACATTCATGAGAGTTATGAATGATGTGTTGTGACCATTCCTTTATGATTTTGTCATAGTATACTTAGATGATATTCTAATTTTTAGTAATACTTGTGAAGAGCATGTCAAGCATGTGAAAAAAGTTTTAGATGTCTTGAAAAAGGAAAAGTTGTATTTGAAGATGTCTAAATGTGAATTTGGGAAAACCTCTTTGGTTTATTTGGGTCATATTGTAGGAGGGGGTGAATTGAAGATCGATCCCTCAAAAGTTGATGTTATTGTGAATTGGCCTAAACCCAACAATGTAACAAAAGTTAGGAGCTTTTTGGGAGTAGCCCAATATTGGAGAAAATTTATAAATAACTTCTCACTCATTGCAGAACCATTACATGCTTTGACAAGTGTGAAATAGGTCTTTCAGTGGGGAGGAAAGCAACAGAAATCCTTCGACACTTTGAAAGAGAAAATCAGTACAACACTAGTTCTAGCACTTCCAGATCTCAAGCAATCATTTGAAATTCAAACCGATGTAAGTGAATATGCTATGGGAGAAGTTTCGATGCAACATGGTAAGCCAATATGTTATTATTTTGAAACCTTTACCAATGCAGTAATTAAATATTCAACTTATGTTAAAGAGTTGTATGCTTTGGTAGAAAGCGTGAAGAAATGGAAGCATTATTTTATGGGTAAAGAAACGATTATTCATACTGACCATTAAAGTTTGCAATATTTACAATCTCAAACCAAGCTACAACAAGCTAGACATTTTAGGTGGATGGGATTCCTACAACAATTTCATTTGGTAATAAGGTATAAGAAAGGTATATTCAACAAAGTTGCAGATATGTTTTCAAGGCCTATTATTAAGGCATCTGTTATTCTTAAGCATAACTCAATCATGCATGAAAGTTATATTGAACAATATGCTCAAGATGAAGATTTCAGAGATGTTTATGTGACTTTGAGTCAAGGAAATCATGTTGAAGAGTTGGATTATCATGTTCATAACAAGTTGTTGTATCATCTTGGCAAGTTATGTGTTCCACAGGGTGAAAGAGTCAATGTCATAAGGGAAGCCCACACTTCTCTTATTGCTGGCCACTTTGGTGTAGGAAACAAAGTTGCTCAAATTTAAAAGTATTGTTATTGGCCTCACATGAATGAAACTATTTCAAGATATGTGAAAGTATGCACCATGTGTGTTAATAGCAAGCCGAGAAATATGAAATTGGGTTTGTATACTACACTTCCCATTCCTTCTCGTCTTTGGGAAAGTATTTCCATGGATTTTGTTAGGGGACTACCAATGTATAGGAAAGTTCATGATTATCTATATGTTGTTGTGGATCATTTTAGAAAAATGTGTGTGTTGATGCCATGTAAGAAACATGTTACAGATAAAAAGACCGCAAAGATGTTCTTCCAAAATGTATGGATTCATTTTGGGTTAGCCACTTCTATTATTTCTGATTGATATTCTCGATTTTTTGGGTTGTTTTGGTCAAGTTTATGGGAACTCATGGACACAAAGTTCAAGAAGAGAACCACATTTCATCCACAAACTAACGGTCAAATAGAAATAGTGAATAAAACAATAACGCATATCCTTCTAGGATATTGTAGAAAACATCGTAAACTTTGGGATGAGCATTTGCATTACATCCAACATGCCTACAATCATACCAAGCATTCATCTACATAAGTATCTCCATTTGAAGCTTGTTTGGGTTATTTTCCAAAGTCTCATTTGGAATTTATTTGGTAAAGATATTGTAGTAGATGGACATAGTGATGTGGACATGGACAAGCAATTCATTGAACAAATTTAGCTAGTGCATTAAAGGGTACAAGAACAACTAGAGAAAAGCAAAGCCAAGTACAAAGTAAGACATGCCAAGCATCGGGTTGATCATGATTTCCAACTGGGAAATCAAGTTTGGTTGTAAATTAGCAAGGAAATACTACAAGGTGAAGATAAAAATCTCAATTGAATAAGATATAGTCCTTTTAAAATCTTGGAGAAGATTGGTAACAACGCTTTCCGATTATATTTGCCACCTCACATGTAAATTTATTCTTTTGTGAATATGGAAAAATTGAGATTGTATGAATCTCCAATGATTGATGATCAAGAAGATAATTTTCAGATTCCATCTATAGAAAATTTTTCTCCTAAATATTCAAATGAGTTGCAAGAAGACTCGATTCTCAATAGAAGGATAAGGACTTTACGCAGAGGCAATCTAGAGTATCTTTAAGTGGGGCTCAAAGGTATCAATCCAAGAAAAGAAAGGTATATTGAGATCAAGAAAAAGAGGGAGTTGTACCCTCACTTACATGCTAAGTAAAAACATACTTTTGGTGGTCCAAAAGCTTCAAGTGGGGAGGAATGATCTAGGAAAACAAAAATATGCTAAAAAATTAAAGTTCTCAAATTCTCCAAAACTAGCAAAAAATGTATATCTCGTCATTTTGATTCCAATGATGCTTGAATCGCCTCAATCTGACATCGTATGAGGAAGTTATCGTGTTTTGAAGTTTTTGGCAAATAACAAAAAAGTCAACCTGCAGGGTTGACTGGGTAAAGTACGGATGCCACATGATAGTCTATACGAGGAATTCATGTTGATGTAAGTAGGCTAACTGGGTGATACGATCATCAGATAGGCCAATCCTGTGAGGACAAGTGGCAATCACTACAAGGAAAATACCTTCTAGCAAAGGTTATAACAGAGGTTTTTAGTGTTATGAAATTGGAAAAAATTGTCAAAAAAAACATCTGCTAAAACATCAGTTTTGGATAGCAGATGTTTTAATGGAGGTTTTAATGGAACTTCATCACAACTAAAAAAATTTGGGCGGCCGGAGGTTCGAGCAGATGTTGTTTTTTGCGGTGCACTTAATGGAACAAATAGCATCGGTGCACTACATACATAAAAAGAATTAGGCGACATACATAACTAAAACCGTCAAGGTGTTGAATGTAAAGAATACTAGTACATAATATAGACCTCATCAGTGCTAAGAGATATAAAAACCCCGAGGTTTTCTTCTAAAGAATGACATCGGGGCATGCAAAAAATAATTGTTGTATCGGTGCTCTTTTTTGAACTTGCAATGCCAATGCGTATCATTAGGACAAAGGCCCCAATGCATTAATTATACAAAGGGAATGGTGTTGTTATTTTTCATAAAGCACCGTGCTG
The DNA here is from genome assembly GCA_031772625.1 of Pinus tabuliformis. Lineage (NCBI taxonomy): Eukaryota > Viridiplantae > Streptophyta > Pinopsida > Pinales > Pinaceae > Pinus > Pinus tabuliformis. The sequence goes on along the minus strand of CM062820.1, from coordinate 1,267,269,982 downwards.
GAAATAATATTTTGTAGGACCGGGGAGTTAGTTATATGAAAGCACTGGTGCATTAAGGATTGCAATGCACCAGGGCGTTAATCTCAAACAGGATTGGTGCTTGAAGTGATAAACGCACCGGTGCTCTTGTTTTCTTAAAAGGCACTAGGAATACAAAAAGATGTCATCATTGTGATTTTATATAACAAAATGCATCGGTGCTTTTTTTAATGTTATAGACGCACCCATTTTTGAATGAGATTTTCTCTATTTTGGAAACATTAACATGTGATAGTGTAATTATTGTAATTTTTGAAATCCATTATTCATCAAAAAATCGACATACATCTTATAATAGTATTCATATAAATTAAAATTTGATTAGTTCATTTATATATGTTGTTTGGATTATTTTGTTATATTATCAAATTTCACATCTCTTCATTATAATATTTAATCATCCATATATCTAATCAGTGGTGTAATATTTCACAACAACATTGGATAACATAATAGAATAAATTAAAATTAATTTTATTAAATATCAATAAGAGACTCTCTGTCATACAAAATGGGATTATTATTGGTAACCCCTTGTCTTTCAATTGGGACACTATGTCCATTACATTAAACAAAATGTCTAATTTTCACAAACAATTATTTAAAAAAATACAATAGGTTGCATTGATATCCAAATAGATCATCATTCTTCACTGGAACTGCTGTCAATGCTTGAGCTACTTCTATGACTTGGGTTATTTGGAGGAATGTTTTGTTGATTTCATTGATTGTTTTCGTCTTCTTGATCTTACAGTTCCATCTACAAACATAAAAATAAAGTGTAATGAGTGTATCTACATTGGTGAGAATAATGAAAACTGAAACAAATAATATATATCAATTTAAATCGAATAGCAATGCACCATACCAAGAAGTGACCCATAAATTATGCACATGGTTTCAAAACCAAGTTTCATGCCTTGTTGCAACAAATCTTCTGTTGGTGTAGTTCCATACTTTGTTTCCTTCATGTTTCAAACCCCATTATAAATCATAGATTTAATATAAAGGTTTTTTTTGTTCTATTAATTATAAACTCAGAGAAGTAAAACAACATAGATACTTACAAATTCCACAATTTTGATATGCCAACATATATTCACAACCCTTATTTAACCCAATGTCAATCAATTCTTCTAATGGCTCTTCTTTGTATCTTAGCACCTATTTGAAATCAACCCCTTTCTTCCCAGTCACTATGTTTGATGTGTTGAATGAGTTCCATCTCTTTTTCTTTTCTGCAAGAAAATACTTGAAAATTAATATTTAATGATAAATTATTTTTTTATATGTACAAAGTCAATCATGATTACATACATTTGAAGCACGTTGTTGTTGAGATCACTCCCCCTGTGATGCAATTATGTCCATTTCTTTGACCATCTTGATATACACTTTTTTGGACATTCCTGCTGGCATGTTTCACATATCGGCATGTTGATCATTTGGGATTTTCATAATCTTTCTGAAAAAAGTAATAAACTATTTTTATAATCATATATGAAAACTAAATATAACAAAATTGACATTAATAAATGAATGGTTTTTAGTTATATATACATATGATTTTAGAAAATCATTTTATACAATTAATAATATTACCTTTTGAATGATTCTTTTTTGTTGTTGTATGTTTTTGTTATTGCAAGTGTGACATGTCTCATTAACCATTCCTCTAGACACACTTCCTGTAGTTTAGATATAATTTGGTTCTTAGAATCATTGATTGATTTTTGTATTGTAAGTGGAAAGTACATCTATATGTTCATTCCACTAGATCTCTCATAGTTCTGTAAAAATCCCCCCCTTTCACTAACCTCCAGCACCACTCCAGGTGAGCTAAGTACCAATTCATCATCATTTACATGATCAGTAATTTTTCTTTTCTTAGAACAACATTGATATTTTCCTTCATTGTTGCTCTCTGTAGAACATTAAACATATATGAATTAATAGATTGTTTGGAACATGTTACCTAAAATTCAAAAAAAAAAACTCATATTGTATAGTATTTTTCATTTGCCTCATTCATCATTCTACAAATTTTCTATCAGGATTTTACGCTTTTTTGCACTTAGATTAGAAATAATCTTATCGACCTTGTTCATTTTACATCTCTGCATGACACACACCAGCCAATACATATTAGTTAAACTTACATATATCTCAAACATATTAATTTTGTAAATAATTTACAAAGAACTTGCCTTCTCTGTTTTTTTTTTTATGTGATATCATTTTGTCGATCAATATTTTTGTTACTTGAGACTTTTTGAGACATTTTTTTATCAATATACAACCTCTAACATTCAATATAGAAGCCATTAAATATATTGTAGGTTATAACCCTGCACAGAAATTACCTGCATACGAATTCTAAAACACAGAAAATAAACAATGCGAGAGCATAACACATAAAACACATATACACAGAGATTTTCCCCTGGATCCCAAAACCGGGACTACTAGCTTGATTTTTCATTATAATCCTTTCAATGTTATAATACATATTTATACATGTCGAAGCATCCAATACCATGGACTGAAAACCATCGCGTCCAAAAAACATGTGCGAAAATCATGGACAAAATCATAGGTGGGTCCACCCAATGTAACATAGGGTCCAAAACCAAAATTTTCCAGGGCACTGCCCCGGACCCCATAAAGTGGGGTTACGATTACACCTCAAACCCCCTGTGACCCCCCCTCTAACCCCTCGGTTAACTACGTGGGCTGGTCGTGGAAAGAATATAAAACAACCCAACATTCTCCCACTTGTTGTTTTCTTTCCACAGGGGGACACAAGAGAGCTTAGTCATTTATCCAGACCTACAACGCCCATTGTTTCTCTACACCAAGAGAACTTCTCAGAGCTCACAGATTTTGTCAATGCATCTATAATATTCTTCAAAGTTTCCACCTTTACTAGCAACACCTTTTTGTCTTCTATCATATCCCTCACAAAGTGATACTGAACATCAATGTGCTTTGTCTTTGAATGATATGCAGGGTTCTTTGCGAAGAAAATTGCACTTTGGCTGTCACAGTCTATCCTTATAGCTTGTTGTACTAACCCCATAATTGAACATAATATCTGCAACCAAACTGCTTCCTTGCTTGCTTGAGTGGTTTCCATGTATTCTGCGTCTGTAGTTGATAGTGCCACTACAGATTGTTTCTTACTCATCCAACTGACTGCACCTCCAAATAGGTTAAACACATACCCACTTGTAGATCTTTTTTGATCCAAATCTCCAGCCCAGTCTGCATCAACAAAGCCACGGTTATCCAAAACTCTGTCCAATCCTGGTCTTCCTTAGTAGCATAGACCATAATCACTAGTGCCACGCAAATACCTGAAAACCCGCTTCACTGCTCGCCAATGCTTCTTCCCTAGTTTTGACATAAACCTGCTCAATACTCCCACTGCATGTGCAATGTCTGGTCTAGTACAGACCATTGCATACATCAGGCTACCGATTGCACTTGCATATGGAACATGGGACATATCCTCTTCCTCTTCTTGTGTCTTGGGACACTGTTTAGCAGATAACTTTACACCTACAGAATAGGAACCTTCACCGGTTTACTATCCTGCATATTAAACCTCTGCAGTATTGTCTCGACATACTTCCTCTGGTTTAACCAGAGCTTCCTCTTTGCCCAATCTCTTTTAATTTCCATGCCCAAAATATATTTTGCAGTGCTCACCAAGATCTTTCATGTTGAATTTGGAGGACAATTGGGTCTTTAAATCTTGGATAATTTCTTTGTCATTTCCAACCACCAACATATCATCCACATACAAGACCAGAAAAATAATACGATCACCAATTAATTTAAAATACACAAAGTGATCTGCTTTGCTTCTGGTGAAGCCAAGTCCCCGTATAAATGTATCAAATTTCTGATACCACATCCTTGGTGACTGTTTTAACCCATACAAAGACTTCTTTAACTTGCATACCAATTCTTTCTTACCCTTCACTGCAAAGCCTTTAGGTTGCTTCATGTATATTTCCTCTTCCAGATCCCCGTGAAGAAATGTTGTCTTCACATCCATTTGTTCTACCTCAAAATCAAAAGCAGCAACAATAGATAAAAGTAATCTAATAGAAGTTACCTTGGAAACAGGAGAAAAAATATCACCAAAATCAATTCCTGGCACCTGGGAATAACCTTTTGCTACCAATCGAGCTTTGTATTTCTCCACTTTTCCTTCTGCATTTGTCTTCTTTTTGAACACCCATTTGCTGCCAATGGGTTTCCTTCCAGCCGGCAACTCCATCAGATCCCAAGCCTCATTTTTGTGTAAAGATGCCATTTCATCAACCATGGGTTCTTTCCAGAGTTTTCCATCCTTTGAATCCACTGCTTCCTTCACATTTCTGGGATCATCATCAGTAACAAATAAAGCAAAATTTGAATAGAAAGTAGATGGACTATAGCTTTCAGGCTGCGTTCTTTCTCGAAGTGATCTTCTCACAACTGGAGTTTGTGGCTCTTCATCTTCTGATTCCTCCTCTATTGTAGAGTCTGATTCTTCCTCCTTTAGCTCAAACTCTATCTTCTCAGGTTCCTTTGGTTGGACTTCATGTTTAATAACATCTTTCACCTCTCTAAACACCACATCTTGGCTATACACAACCTTCCTTGTTACTGGGTTCCAAAGCTTATAACCCTTTAAACCATCCTTATAGTCAGTAAAGATGCACTTTTTAGATTTACTATCCAACTTGGTTCTTTTCTCCTTTGGAACATGTACATATGCATCACATCCAAATACCCTTAGATGTGAAAGAGAGGGTTTCTTACTAGTCCATACCTCTTGTGGAGTCTTATCCTCCAACGCTGATGAAGGTGACCTCTTGACCAGGTAACATGCAGTATCCATTGTCCCTACCCAGAATTCCTATCCTAACTTGGCACCATTGAGCATGCTTCTTGCCCTTTCCATCAACGTTTTGTTCATTCTTTCTGCAACTCCATTTTGCTTAGGTGTATATGGAGTAGTCTTCTTCCGTGTTATACCACACTTCTTACAAAATTCTTCAAATTCCTTGCTGCAAAACTCCACCATTATCTGTTCTCAACACCTTTATCTTCTTCTCTGTCTGATTTTCCATGAGAGCCTTAAATTCGTTAAACCTGTCAAAGACTTCAAATTTCTTCTGAAGGAAATATATCCATGTACTCCTTGAGAAGTCATCTATAAATGATACATACTACATAGACTTACCCAGTGATGGAACCTTCACAGGTCCAAACACATCACTGTGCACAAGCTCTAATATCTGTGTCGCCCTCTTACCACCAGAGGGGAAACTCACCTGATTCTGCTTCCCATATACATAATTTTCATAGAAATCAAAATCCAGAGAGCTATCACTCATACCTTCTACCATACCTTTACCATGAAGTATTCGAGGGCCCTTCTCTCCAATATGTCCAAGCCTTTGATGCCACAACATGGTCTTCTCTCCAGAGACCACTAGATTTTCTGCTTCACTTTCAGGAACCACAAGATTATTGCACCCATCAATAACAGTGCTACCTTGCAGCTTGTACAGAGTTCCAATCCGAACTCCCTGCATCAATGCCAGTGCTCCCCGAACTATTTTGCAGGTATCCTTCCCGAACACCATTTTTACACTTGCATCATCCAACTTGCTTACAAAAATCAGATTTCTAGCCAATGCAGGAATATGTAGAACACCCGGAAGTGTTCTAACCCTTCCACCTTGTAACTTCAACTTTACTTTTCTGCGACCAACGATTCTAGCCTTCCTATCATCCCCTAAGAAGAGATCACCACCATCGTATTTCTCATACTCGTAGAACCACTCTCTATGGGGAGTGAAGTGAAAGGATGCACCTGATTCAATCAACCATGCCTCATGATCTACATGTGTACTTGAAGAAGCCAAGAACACATCCCACCTTCATCTGAGGTGGTTTTCGCGTCTACAGAAGGAGCATCATCAGATCCTTTTCCTTTGTCAGGAGCTTTAGATTTACAGTCCCTTTTGAAGTGGCCTTCCTTTCCACATTTCCAGCACACCACCTTTACATGTTTTCCTAGAGATTTAGATCTCCCTCTAGCTTTAGATCTCCCACTCGATGAATTATTTTTGTTTTTGTTCTGGGACCTTCCTCGTACAGACAAAGCATCACTATTCTTGCTCTCCATATTTTTCCGTCTCATGTCCTCCGTCAGCAAGGCTGACACTATTTTATCAAACTGCAAGGCAGTTGCATTGCTACCTATTGCAATAACTAGACTATCCCACGAATCTGGTAGAGAACACAACAAACTGATGCACTTATCTTCATATGAAATTTTAATATCAACAGATGCTAACTGACTTACCATAGTATTAAATGCATTCAGATGCTCTGTCACCGAGTCTCCATCTTTCATCCTCAGGTTATACAACTTTTTCCGCAGGAATAGTTTATTCACCAGAGACTTAGATTGGTACAAAGTCCCTAACTTGTCCCACAAATCCTTCGCCGTAGCTTCCCCTGATACATTCAGCAATACTAAATCTAAGACACACAATCATATTGTGCTCTTTGCCTTTTGATCCAACTTCTTCCATTCTTCATCGGACACTCCTGTTGGTTTAGTACCTGGATCTATCACGATCCACTCATCTTTATCCACCAACAGATCCTCCATCTTGAGTTTCCACAACTCAAAACTTTCACCATTAAATTTCTCAATCTCTATCTTTCCACTGCTCGCCATCTTCTTTCACCAACAGAATCGATCTCGCAGATCTCCCACTGAACAGGGTCTACCACAGGCCCGAGAGAAACCCCTTAGTAACAAAGGTGTCCCCTTAAATCCAAAACAGCTCTAATACCAAATGTAGGTGTTAACCCCATACAGAAATTACCTGCATACGAATTCTAAAACACAGAAAATAAACAATGCAAGAGCATAACACATAAAACACATATACACAGAGATTTTCCCCTGGATCCCAAAATCGGGACTACCAGCTTGATTTTTCATTATATTTCTTTCAATGTTATAATACATATTTATACATGCCAAAGCATCCAATACGATGGACCGAAAACCATCATGTCCAAAAAACATGTGCGAAAATCATGCACAAAACCATAGGTGGGTTCGCCCATAAAGTGGGGTTATGGGTACACCTCAAACCCCCTATGACCCCCCCCTAACCCCACGGTTAACTACGTGGGCTAGTCGTGGACTAATGCATTTAGAACATTAAATGCATCGGGAGTTTAATTGTTCAACACCGTCATGGAAAATTAAGTTTTAAAAATAATTTTAAATTATTATGGTGCGATTTGTAAGGATAAACACATCAAAATAATTTAACGGTGCTATTTGGAAGAGGTGCATCGATGTGTTATATTACACAGGGAGCAACAATTAATAGACTAGACATAATATAGAGTGTTATAATATGTCGGTGTGTTATATTACACAGGGAGCATTGATGTGTTATTTTACAGAGGGTGCACCGCGGAACATATAGCCGTTTAAAAAAAAAAGGAGAGTGTTGATAGGGTTTAGATCTAATTCAATAATTGATTCCCCTACTTTACATGTCAAATGCCGTATACATAGTAAGTACACAAAGCCATTAAATCTAGAATCCCTAAATAGTAAAACCCTAATTTTGAAGTGGTAGAGGAAGTTAAAGCCTAAAGTGAAATTTTGCAAAAGTAAGCATTTAAGGTAAGTATTGATTTTTTTTTTTGAATAATTAAATTCAAAGAGGAAAGAAGATCGTAAAAAAATTTACTAGTAAAATCTACAATAATTTCTTTATTATATACGTTTTTTTTTTTCACTGAATTGTGAATAAATCTAACATAAATTGTAAAATATTTTAACATTAAAATTTATTATTTTTGCTATCTAGTGTACGAAAAAAAATCGCAAGCGGAGGTCTGAGGTTAATCGCAATCACAAATAGGGCTTGTTGGCGTGTAAGGAGCACTGGTGGAAGTAGAAATAGTAATCCCCCATCACTGATATTGCATATCAACAGTCAGCGGATCAAGGCTCAGTATTCATCAGTGATCGGCGGGGTTTTAAGTTGCAAAACTGCGCAGGGGGCCAATATTGCAATGCAATGTTAAAGTTTTGGGGAAGGGCTAAAAAAGTTAACAAAGAAAATTCTCGACAAAACCAAGGCAGGCAGCCCCCTTTCTATCTCCTCCACATGGCATCAGCGATCAACGGATAAACAAGGTTTCAAATTAAAAAGACCTGCAAACTACTAATATTGCGATAAAGTGATGCATTGCCGAGGGGCCAAGAAAACTTAATAAAAAGGAAAGAATGAAAAAAAAGGCTCAATGGGCCTCTTTCTCTCTCCTACAGGGGGCCATGTGGTGGCCTCTGATTGGTCCACTAAGATGGCATGGCATCTGATGTCATCGATGATGTGGCAAGTATAGATGATGACATGGCGTTGGACACATGTCACTCATTTTTGGCATTTTTCAGGGGTCCAATGGGGCTGTTTCTGGTTGCCACGTGGCACCACTCACAGGGTGACATGTGGTAGTGATGACATCAGCAATGATGTCACCCATCACAATCGGAAATCAATGATCGTGCAATGTAAAGCTTTCTCTTCCATTGAATCTCCTTCCCAGTTGTGATTGCAATAAGAAAAAGGCCCCCTCAGATGCGATGTTACATAGGATATATTCCATAAAGATCTCACATCTAGACTATTGGCCCGCGCTAAGGAAAAAGATAAAGGGGTATCCCTCTCCATGGTTGCGATTGCGATAACAAGGGAAGAAGGCCCTTGCACAACTGTGGTGAGCTCTAGTATTGCAGCAATAATGCTGCAACTCCTGGGGCTCCCTACTTTACTTTTATCAGTCCGGTCGTTCGTAACAAACTTGGAAGCGACAGTGCTATATGCACAAGTACTAGCTCTTATTGTAGGCTGTCACTTGATCAGCTGGCGCAAGTTCGCTAGGAGCTTAAGCCAACTTCTATGAGTTCTCAGAAGAAGCTTTAACTGTGATGAAAGGAAACTAACTCTATAGGGGCTATTCTACTTGCAGAAAGAGAAGGAAAACTGAAATGGAACGCAAACCCTAACAAACCTTGGCAAACCCTAGTTGTGCAAGAAAAAGATGGAAACCACTGAAATGGGTGCCATTGACTACTGAAAAGGTAAATTTCATTTATTCAAGCTACTTCTGAAAAGAAATGAGAAGAAATCATCTTTTTTGTACTTTTGAGTATTTTTGTGTGGAAGTATTATGCTTATGATTTGACTGGTTGTGACAGTGCAGAGGTTTGGTGGAAAAGGAAGATGGAGTTGGATTTTTCAAATGGTGAGGAAGGTGTGGAGGGGTCCTAAGAAGTACCTAGCACCCTTCTGGAGACTTCCATTGTGATCAGGCTTTGAAAAATCACTTGAATGAAATTCTACAGGAGGCTGCAGGAGATCTACAGGAGATTCTATAGGAGGATCTACAAGAGGAGGCTGAAAGTGGTTTTTTGAGGTTTGAAGGTGGAAAAATAATGGGAAAGGGGAAATGAAGGTTTGATGAAGTTTTTGAGGGGTCTATACCTTGCCAAAGAAGATCAGGGACGAAGGAGATGGTTGGATTTGTTCAAAAGGGAAAAAGAGAAACTTTATGGAAAAATGTAGAAATTAGGGCAAATGGGTGAAATGCGGCGAATGAGTGGAGAAATATTGCGGGATGAACTGGCATAGGCTATGTTATGGAGGAATGATAAGCTTGAATGTTCTACAAGATAGCTACACACTTATTCCTCAAAACTAACCAAAGCAAGAACAGAAAAACAGAGTTTTGTCTATTTTAACCTAAATTCTGACCTAAAACCAGAAAAATGCCAAACAATACTTTATGAATAGAAACTTGTGTGAGAAAACCATGGTAAATGAACATGAAATGATCTAAGCATGTGAATCCAAACTAATATCAACTTCTCCAACTCGAAATATCACACTAGCAGTTGCATTGGAGGAGCAAAAACTGTGTTTTTGGTGGCAGCAGTAGTGCCTTGACCTCAAATCATGGTCCCAAGGAGGGAGAAAGGAGATCAAGACCTACTGGTGGCCTTTTTGGATCTTTTTCTATTACTACAACAAACTACTTAAGCAACTTGAAGCAAAAACAACTATTCTAACCATCAAAAGCAACCTAATTTAACAAAGCAAGATTAACCTAAACAACAGAAATTATCTTATGAATGCAAGAAAAAGCATATAAATACAAAAAGGAGGTGTTGGGCACTTGGGTTGGGCCCTAACCCAAGAGCTTCAGCCCTCTAGGAAAGATCAGTGCTGGTTCAAGATTTGATTCATCTTCATTGATAAAAAAATAGCAGTTACATCACAAAACTATCTTCAAAAAGAGCTCGAAAATGAGCTGAGTACAAGGCTGCACAACAATGCGAAAATATACTATGAAATGGCTAAAATACTGAGGCTTGAATCCTTATTATTTATACAAGTGGTGACTCGCAATGATCCTTTGAAACTTAAGGAACTCGGCTGCCTAGAACTAAATATAACAACAACCCTACTTGACTTGCTCGGTTGCCCCTTGGAATCATCAATGTGGGCCTTTGTACTCCAAGCTGTTGATGAAGAATTCGAGGAAGGGGTCATTAATGAAGGAGACACCCCTCCTATAAGTCCTCATCCCTGTTTCCTCGAGTTTGGCTATCATGCTGGTCATAAATTCCTGGTCCTTGTCCAAAATTGTCCAAACAAATATGCAATAAACACTCATTAGACTCCATGGCAAAGTGACCATCCCCATTCAATCTATTGAAATAAATATATTCAAAAACATGCACAAAAATATTGAGAATGGTGGATTAAATGAAAATAATAGGTAGAATGAGCCCATATAGTTACCCATTTTTGGGGCTCATCATCACCCCCCTATTGAATGGGTTGCTCATCCTCTGAGCAACTAATCCAGTTCTTCATCTTTAATAGCTTTAACAGCTTCCCTGACATCCCAAGCCTCTGATGTGATGTCTTCCTCTCTGTCATGGAAACCTACTTTCCTGTCCACTTCCTCCCATTGTTCCTGTTCTTCCTCCTCCTTAACTCCTTCCAACAGTCCTAACAGTAGTGGAGGACTGAACTTAAGACCAATCTAGTTGGCTTTCAAGTTTTGCATTGATTGTTTATATAGGGGCACTCTCCTCATAGCTTCCCTCATTCTGGTTGGGGAGTGATACTCCCTGATCCTTAGGCTATGTGACAATGTATTCCACCTTCTCATGCATGCATGAAGGTAGTCATCGCCAAATAATCTCTCCATATCTTCAAAATGAGCAATAGCTTGTGCTTTCCTGTCAACATAATCAGGGAGAACTTGAGGATTGGCTGCAAGGTGTTGATGGGCATAGATGAGAGCTAAGGGGTCTTCTGGTTCAACCCTTATCATCAGGGGCTCACTTAGCTCTTTTGCCATTATCTTTTGAATTTCCACTACTCTCTTTTCCTCATGGCTCATCCAAGAAGCCATAGCCATGAGCTGTAGGTCTCCCAATGCAACATTTGGATCCCATAAGTTCATGTCAGGAAGTGCCATATTGTGTAGGTAAAATTCTGCTAGCTTGGCTTTATCTTCGGCTAAACTATGATCACATAAATCCATGAATGGACCATAATCTTGAAATGGGATTGTGTCCTTCTGGGCCAATGTTTTAAAATTGAATTGGAACCACTGGTCTTTGAGATACAGTGCATAAGATCTAGCAGGTTGTTTTCACTGCAAGGCCTCCATTGCCCAGCTGGCCATGCAGGCCATCTGGGCTTCCTTTTCCTGCAACTGCTTTTTCAAAATTAGCACTTCAGTTGCTACCTGAGATTCTCTTTCTTGTTGTTGTTTCATCAACATTTCAAAATCTGTCTATCGTTCTTCTTCTTGCTGCTGTTTCTCTGCTGCTTCATTATCTGCTAGGGGTCCTTCTTGTTGTTGCTGCCCTTCCAAGATTGGCAACTTGTCTCCCCCTTGAGGTTCCCGTTCCTATAACTGCTTTTTTAATAGTTCATTTTCTTCCTGTAGTTGGGCTCTTCTAATGCTCTCTGTGTGCCTTACCATGCCCAAATCCCTGCTCAACTCTCTCAACTTGTTTTCCATGTGCCCTATATCTTCAACTCCTTTAGATTTAGCAATCTGCATGCAGGCGTGGGTCCTAACCCTTTCCTTTTCTAATTCGAAGAAAAGAGGTACTATGAATTTTTGTGGGATGATCTTCCCACCTTCTAGAATATTGTAATAGGAGCCTAAATTAGGCTGAGGGCTTGGCTCAGGTATTTCTTTTTCTTTACCCTCCTCTTGTGACTGTTCTTCTGCCTTCTTTTCCAATTTTTTAGTTTCTTTAAGCTTGGCCAGTGTCTCCTGTAGAGAGGTTTGTGCCTCCTGTAGGACTGCTTTGGAGTCCATCAATTTGATCCTTTCCTTCCAAGTGGAGGTCTTTGGACTCCCTCTCTCATAGGTGATGGAGATTTTGGAGGGAGATTCCTCCTTTTTCACAGTAGGTGCATCCTCAATGATAATGGGTTCTTTTGATGGTGGCTGGGGCTTGCCCACCTTAATCCTGGTGCTCCTCCTGGCTTTGAAATACATTGATGTCTGTCTTTTTCTTTTTCCCTTTTGCTTAGCTGGAGTGCTTAATGCAGCAAGCATAGCTGTTGCTTCCCTTGCCAGTGTTTTAGGGGATATTTCCTCCTGTTGTTTTTCTTCTTCACCTTCTGCAGTTTTACCTATGTTTGTTGTTTTTGCTTTGATTTTTGCTGTCTCAGGTGGTGTTTTCTCCTTTTCCTGCTGGGCTTCTGCCTTTCCAGTGGCAGCCTTCTTCTGAGCTGTCTTGGTTTTCTTTTTCTCAACTTTTGTCCTCTTTCTCTTTGCTTCTCTTGATGTTGTTTCCTTCTCTGCCTTAGGTTCAACTGTGGCTGTGTCATTTTTCTCTTCTTCTCTCTGTTTTTCCTCTATTTCTTCTTCTACTTGAATATCTTGTGCCTCCTCATGAATTTCCTTTTCAAGTTCCTCTGTCTGCTCCTCCTCTTCACTGCCAGATGGGCTAAGGTCATTAGTAAGAGTTTTGATGTCATCTTCTCTAGACATGTTCCTGAAAATTTCCCAAGCTATAGGGATGGTGTATGTGTGTAGGGCATCTTCTACCAACAATTTAATGAGCCCATGGTGGGCCAGTTGGTCTGGAACCCCTGCATTCAACTTGGTGCCACATTCTATCAAAGATTGGAGGAGGAAATATGGGAGACTGAGTTTTCTAGCTGCAGGTAGGTCCATCCCATATCTCAATTCATGTAATAACCTGAAGTGATACCCATAAACTATACTGAATCTTCCTTCACAAGAGATATATTTCATGATCTGGTAGCTGACCTCACTCCATGGAGGAGGTAAGCTTGTCCTTCTGACCCCATTCTTATCCTCTACAGGATGCTCATCAAGCTAAAAAAATGTCTTTTTAGCAACCTGTCCTAATGGATTTTCTTCTTTGCTCTACGGGAGCCCAACTAGAAAACCTGTGATTCTGCTGATAAAATCTGGTGTAAGCTCTAGGGTCAAACCCATGAAACTGACTGTAGCATGTGTTTTGGAATGGGGTCTTAAGGACAGTAAAAATTCCTCGGTCACCTCTTCGTCATAACCGTGAATTCTCTCAAAGAAAGACATCCAGTTTGCCCTGGTGAAGAGGGCCACCACTTCGAGGTGCTCATGCAATTTGTTGGAGTTCAAAGGCTCCTTTCTCATAAAACCTCCTAGCATGGTGTTTAGTGACTTCTAAAAATGCTCAGGTGAGGAAGAAGGCAACAATTTTCAAAACCAGAAACAGAGGGATAGCTGAGTTTTGTTTTGTTTTGTTTTTTTGTTTTGTTTTGTTTTTTTGTTTTTTTTTGTTTTTTTGTTTTTGTTTTGTTTTTTGTTTTTTGTTTTTTGTTTTTTTTTTTTCCTGAAACCAGAGAGGGAATTTCCCGTGTTCTTCCTTTTCACAACATCAATTTGCAATTTTTCCCTCTCTTCAAACTATTTTCAACCTGAATTTTCTTCTTGGCTTTTTGGAAAAAATCAATACTTTGACAGAACATAGAATATATGACACAATGTTTTTCACAGAGTGGACAAACTTGCAAATTCGTTTTTTTCACAGGCTTGGTTTCTATGGTTGCATCCCTTTTTTTAGGAGAATACAGGAAAGGAAAGAAAAAACAGATTTTTGAGCGCAGAGAAGAAAATGGAGAGACTGTATGGAATTCAGGAAAACACAGGCAAACTTTTAAGCTCTCTTTCCTTTCCTTTTTCAACCCAATACTTTACTTCTAATCCACCACCTTGTATAGATATATCACATGTAGAGTGGGTTCCTGAGCCTACCTCTTTTCAAGCTCGAATTTGACAAAAACTCTGAATTTTTCCTCTACAGAGCTGCTCTCTGGCCTTCTTATAGAAAGGCTCATGTAGACGGTGTTCCTGCTCCTGTAGAATGCAGTAGTGCTCCTACAGAGCCCGATAGATGATAGGGTTTTGAAGAACTGGCAGAAAATGACTGGTTCATTGTTTTGAAGGTGGTAGGTGACTGTTGTAGTCGAGAACTCGTCAATGCAAATGAAACAAAAGGTGGTGGAGGCTTAGACTGCACTATACTTAAGCTGATGACGTAATCTGCAGTGACGAGGTGAGGTGGCCGGATGGGTACGTTATCCCCATTCAGACTGTTGGTCCTACGCTAGTGTCATTATGGTTTTTCATGTTGCCTAACCACCATCACCTCCCTTATTCCGTTATACATCACCACCACTACCGATTTTGAGTTTTTTCCTTCCGGAGTTGACAGGCCACACGTGCTGAGTGTGTATCTGAACTGTGGTTTGAATTGGACGAGGCTCATTTGAACTCCATGAGGGTGTTTTGAACTGAACGAGGGAGGCTAGTTAGCTGGCCACTAATTCTGTTTAATCGTGACCATCCTAATAGTTCATGCAATTCCTAAATAATATTCATGCAATCGAGGAATAGGTTTAGCCACTTACCTGTTAGTCGCTGTTGTGCTCTACATGCTAGACTTTGGCACTTCATTTTCTCATTGTTGCTGCTGTTGGTGCTCTGCATGCTCGGACTTTGGCTTATGCTAGTGATGTTTCGATCAGGCTCTGCTATTTGCATGCTTGTTATAGACATATTTGGGCACTGCAACCCCAATCTTACATGTCGATAAACCAAGGACTGTTTAACCCCTAAAAGTGTTGTTTCATACCATAAAGGATCATAGTCAACTTATTACATCATTCCCCAAAAGTTCCACTTGAAAAACCACTCAGAACTGGCCAAAACTGGACCATACTGACTGCCCCACTGTCAAGGTGTGATTCATACTGACTTCTACACTAGCCAGGTGCGATGCATACTGAAGAGGCCTTCTGTAGGGTGCGATGAGCGAGGATGGACAAATGTCTGAGACAATTTGCTAAGTGAATGCTCATGGAATCTTCCAGAAACTTCTCCTATGACACTTGCCTCTCTAAATTCGCCCAGGGATGAGTAAGAGATCCAAAAAATCTCCAAGTGGAACCAAGAAAAACAAGTGGATTGACACTAATCAAAAACCCAGATATGACTCACACCCTTGCAGACATCTATAAATGGATCCCTCATCTGAGAGATCTAGAGGCTAGAATGTTGTAATTTGTAAGGAATTGCTGATAGTTTTTCTTTGAGAAAAGGCATTGTATTGTTGGGTGATCTTGCTTTTCATGAGGTGAAGAGGGCTTTGATGTTGGGAGGATGATGCTGGATCAGACAGCTGGGTTGTAATTCTCCCTTCTACTATTAATAAATTTCTTTGAGTTTTCCTCCATACAATCGTGTATTTGTGAATGCTATTGTATGTTCAATGTATTTTTGATTTTGCATTGGTTATTATATAGTAGATCGAGATGCTTTGATGGTGTTTTGTTACTTTGTCTCTACAGGTATTCATTGAGTGGGATAAGTAGGAGAAGAGGTGCAAGCTCTATCAAGGGAGAGAGAAATCAAGCAAGGAGTCAAGCAGAAGATCCAGGTTGGTCCCTTTGCTTCTCTCTTATCTATCATACATAAAGGAAATCACAAATTGCTTTGATTGTTTGTTTCTAGGATACCTACCAATCCTAGTGGGACTAGCAGATCGAAAATACACTAGTTTTCTCAGAAATAAAATGGTGACTCCGCTGGGGATCAAATAGTTTTTTTGTTTGTTGTTGATTGTTTGTTTTATAAACTATAGACGGAGCCTGAAGTTAGCCAGATAGCCTTCGAACTATTCTTGCTTTGCAATTGCAAAGTAGATGAATGCTGCTTTAGTCAATCTCCAGTTTAATTTATGATTTGAACATCTGACTTACAAGCATTCTAGATGCCTTGTTGGTAGCTCAATAACCTCCCAAGATTATACCCTTGTACATTGTTCTTTACTATCCATAATAACTCAGCTTAACTCATTGAATTCAACGGTAAATTTGAGTCAAAACCCACCACAGTTGTGCTCCTTGGCCCATCACACTGTCTGTCACTAGAAGCTAGTATGCATCACACTTCCTGAGTGTAGCAGGTGAGATGCATCCCTATTTTTGTGAAGCACAGGTGCAATGACTAAGTAATCCTATTTCTTTCCTTGAAATTTGGGTTTTTTGTCCTTGTTTTCAGCTCTGTTCAATTGTTTTGCTGCTTATGAACAATATCTCAATATTAGAAACCTCCTTGCTTTACATAGTTCAACCTCCATTGATAAGGATTAGTAAATGTTTTTATGTATTTCTCCATCATTTGCAATCCTTTGTCGAAAAGTCGCTTAAATTGAACTATTGTTTTGGTGCAAAAAAGTGTCATAACTGTCGTTTTGTATCAAAAAAGAGAAGTGTCATTGAGTCTTCCTTCCTTGGATAGTCGATTGAACTTTTTGTCATGTATTTGATTTGATTTGATGATATCTTGAAGTGTTAAAAGAATTCTCTATTTGAAATTGAAAAGTGTCGTTTAGTCTTCCTTTCATTTTGAAGAGAAATTGTCAAAATGTCGCTTTGAAGAAAATATTTCAGATCTATACTTAGTTTTCCTTTTGTCATTCTTCACATTAAAGGGAACAAAAAACAAATACATGCATTTGCATTTGCATTTAGATTGTGTGCGAAAAATGATTTAGGAAAAGTGCATTTAGTGTGTCTTTTTTGCTCTCTGTTTGAAGGAATTGTAATCTTCTTTCCTTAGTAGCTAGGATTTTCATTGCTAAAAATAAACAACGATTGTTTATCATTTTAGATTGCATATTTAGGAATTTTACATCTACATCACGCGGTGAACCTTGAAAGACAAACTTCTAAGAAAGATCAACTCTAAAATAAATTTCAATGAACTTAACAATGCTTTGGAACCTAATGCAACACATCTAGAGGTCTAGGCTAGAGACGTGTTTCAGCGTCATAAAATCTAGTAACTATCATTTTCATTGAAGGTTGGGTGATTCCTCCTCTTTGATATGACAAGTGATAGCACGGACTTGTTCTCCCCGTACCATCGATTATATATTGGGAGACCACAATAGGCTTATATCTTTTATCCATAGGAAGCCGCGTCTACCGCCCTATTGATCGCAATGCACTAAACACAACATTCGGGAAGATTGACTGTCGTACATAAGTCCTTGGTAATTTCTCTTTAATTTATCACCAAGGTGTATTTTGCAGTTTTGTGATTGGTTTGATAATCCGTCTGTCTAGATCTCCAGAGTAGTCACTTTCGTTCCTTTTTAACTCCTTAAAAGAAAAGGTCCATCTGAGCACTTGTCACTTCATGCTCATTAAAAATCGAAGGGGACTAGAGTCATCTTTAGCTTTGTCTTGTCTCTTAAAAATTGAAAAAACAAAAGTTGTGTCAAAGTGCCATTAAAATTTATCTAAATTTAGAATAACATCCCTGTTCCTTCATTGATCTTAGGTTGAGTTAATGGAGTCTACCAATTGTGGAATCCCTCTTGAGGGGAATCCTAGTCCATTTTCTTCTTGGGAAAATATTGGTGCTCCTCATATGGCCACATTGTCTCTGCCAGGTCTGACTATTGGCCTGCCAGTGTGGCTGTTCTCAACCTCTGTGGTTCAAAATAACGTGATTCCTCAGCAATCGAATCAGCATCCAGTTGATACTGAAGTTGATCCTTCAACTTCCTCTTTATTTGTTTCTCCCTCCCCTTCTTCATCTTCGCTTGGTGAAAATAGTGATGCTAGTAACCAAATGCTTGAGAAGAAGAAGAAAGGAAAGGAGAAGAAGAAGAAGAAGTCAGTTAAACAAGGGGGCAACCATGAGTCATTTGGTGAAAATATGCACACTAAATCTCTAAAATATCCTTGTCTAATTTGCGAAGGAAACCATTTTCATCGAGATTGTCCTTGCATTCTGCGGATCTTAAGAGAATGGTATCCCTGTTCACACCGTCTAGTGTCATCAACCTCTGGTGAGCATGTTGACAACACACAATCAACTAGTGAAAATGAAGTCAATGGACAGAAAGGAAAGGTCAGATTTCCATGTAAGTTATGTGAAGGGAACCATACTCTTCCCCGTTGTCCTTTTTTGGATGAAGCCAAAGGAGTCTTGCATAACCGTCCTGCTTCACTGCAGCGACTTCCACCTGGATATAGGAAACTCTCCCCTAGTCCTTTACTAGTTGAAAATCTGACTGACTTGACTGAACCGTTGGTCAAAACACCTATCGTTGAAAGTGAATCTTCTGAGTCCATATCAGACCAAAGTCAGCAGGTCGAGATAGCAGTCAACCCAGTCTTGCCTTCAGAAAGTCAACCTTTAGAAGATATCATTCCCAAAGAGAGAGAGAATGATATTGTTCAAATTATTTTTGTCACTTCAGAGTCTGATGAACTTGGGGGAAATTCGCCCGTTCTTTCACAACAGGAAGAGAATTCCCCAGTTCCCGCTACTCAAGGGGTCAATTCACCCTTTTATTCGATACCCCCTCCAAGCAGTCTAATCGCTTCCTTTGATTGGAATCAACTAGCAAGATCTCGCCTTCCTTATAATGTACCATTCTAAATCATAGTAAAAGTTTACAAAATGATTGTGTCTAGCACTATCATAGATGAAGGGGCTTTAGTGAGTATCCTTTCCTCAACTACTTGGAAAGTGATTGGTTCACCATTGCTTATGCTTGGTACATAAAATTTATCAGGCTTTAACAAAGGAACCAGTGAACCGTTAGGGATCCTTCCTGAGTTGTCGATAAATTTGAGAAGGAAAACCGTTCACTTGAATGTGATGGTAGTCCAAGGGCCATTAGATTACAATCTACTCCTTGGACATGACTATGTTTATAGCATGGAAGCTATTGTTTCCACACTCTTTCGAGTGATGTGTTTCCTGCATGAAGGCAAAATTGTCCAGCTTATTGACCAGCTTTCATTTCCCAGTTCAAACACAGTGCCAAGTCAAACATCATCCCTAAATGGTCTCTTTGCGTCGAGAATGACTCTTCAACCTTCATTCCATCCACCTAATTACCGCGAGTAGTTCGGTGAATGTAATGAAGCTTAGGGGGCATGCACCCTTGTCTATTTTGAGACGAACCCAGCTGAAAAGATAGGTTTCCCTGTAGGTTATGTGATTGGTCTGAAACACCATTCACTTTTTTCTGCGCTGCGGACGAAGCCAAGGAAGTGTTTTGTCTATTCTGTGGACAAAACCATCCTACCATATGAATTTCCCTGTAAGTTAAGTGATTGGTCTGACACATCACTCACCTTTGTCTAATTGGCGGATAAAGCCAAGGAAGTGTTTTTGTCTAACCGCTGACAAAAACAATCCTGCTTAACTATAGTGATTCCATATGATTACTCGAGACTCTCCTTTTCTTGATGCCTGGGGGCATGCAAACCTTTTTTATGCAAGCGAAAAATGACCAATTTCATTTTTTAGCTTTTTAGATTTTTTTAGCTTTCTAGTATTTCAACTTCTTAGGTTAGGTGATTGGTCTGATCCACCATTCACCTTCGTCTATGCTGCGGACAAAGCAAAGGAAGGGTTTTGTCTAAACAAGTTGATGAAACCATCCTACCTAACCTCAGCAGTTCCTTAGCTTTAATAGTTTTTTTAGCTTTGTAGTTTGGTCATTGCTAGCCTACATAAAAAGGCAGCCGAGCATATTTTTCACAAGGTTCAAGCTCGTCGCTAAAATATGAACCCACACTTATGAGCAATGTTTCCGTAAGGTTCAAGCTCATTAAAAAATAAACCTACCAAATGAGCAATGTTATCATATGGTTCAAGCTCGTTAAAAAATAAACCTACCACCAAGCATACTTTCTGCAAGGTTCGAGCTCATCGCTAAAAAATGAACCCGCACTTATGAGCAATGTTATCGTATGGTTCAAGCTCGTTAAAAAATAAACCTACCACTGAGCATATGTTCCCCCAGAGTTCAAGCTCGTTAAAAAATGAACCCACCTTCGGTAAATAACCCTCGTGTTCACGATTATATCAACCTTTTGAACCTTGGTTGTGTTTCCTCCATCACCTCCATCTGTTTGCCCGATCATACGCTTCCACTTGATTGTTTACCATTTTGAGGAACAACTACGATGATTGGTCTTGTTAGCCACCCTCTTCACATCACCAAGTTTTGAGAAGTTCCAAGATTACCTGGAACCAGTTGCTAACCAGGATACCACTCGTTCCTAAAAAAAAACGAGTCCACTTTAAATCCTTTTCAGACTCACTAATTATGAAAATATTGTCGAGCAATTGGCCTTTCCAGCTCGCTAAAGTGATTTTAAGCACCATCCCTCCTGTATATTTTAAAATTTTCAGACCAGAGGGATTATCTCATGAAAAAATTCGAGCGCTTGTCTTTTTCGGCTCACTAAAGTGATCAGAAAAGTGATCCCTTTTGTATTAATTTAATCCTTTTCAAACTTAAGTGTTTATGCTACGAAAAAGAACTACTGGAGTTCTCTTTTTGTCCCTTTTCAAACTCTATAAACATGAAAAGGACCGAGTTTTCTTTGTCGTTAAACTCATTAAAACAATAGCGACAAACTTGTCCACTCAGACAAGAATGAGTTTCATTGTCGCTAAACTCACTAAAACATAAGACAGGTTTACCTGAAGGGAAAATTATAGAACAAGCATATGTTATCCTTCTCAAGCTTGAAAAAAATAAAGAGGTACTAGTCAACAATGATTGGGGAAAAAGGGAAGAAAACTTGAAGAATTTTATGGTAGCAGGTCGCTCTTGAACATGACACTTTCACTCCATCACCATGATTGAGTCGGGTTGGGTTATTCCGTTCACCGGTCATATCACCATTGGTCCTCCATACCATCCATATTTTGGGGTTAACACTACCAATCCATCTCAGTGTCGCCGATATGTTCAAGAGAAGTCATTCAGAGAATTCACCATCCAGTTAATGCCTCATCCACTGCAATACCTTCAACCTCCATTTTTCATGACCACCATTCCTGAACCTTGTGTCGTCGATCATTTTCACCTCCAAAAAATCATTTGCTTCGTTTTGTGTCGTAGATGTGGGATACATTAAGGCCCTCCTATGACGGGTTACTTCTTTTCAACATCAGCTCACTATCCAAGAAGTTGACTTAGAAACAACCCTTTCAGTACTTTGAAGCTTGCATGCCTCAATGGCAAGTTTCTCACTTCCAGCGACAGGTTTACATCAATGGGCTTCGACCGAAAGATTTTACATGGTTTTCAACATCGGATCGTATATTCACACCACATGAATTGTACTATAGTACCTTGAGGATCATTATCATTATCGGTGATTCCTCTCGCGCCTGTTCACAGCTTACACTATTCGCTGGTAATTAGGCGATGTCATTCCATGTTCGACTTCAGGACATCTTTTCACATGAATAGACTTGTACATCGAGTAGTTTCATCCATCCGGGCTACGATATATTCAGGGATATAAAAACATCAAATGTACACAGAAGCTGCACAGATAGTCATCTAAGCCAGGGAAGATGACTCTTCATATGAAGAACTAGTCTGCAACTACAGACAATTATCTATCCTATGTACATGAAAATGAATTTATAAAGCTGAGCATGGGAATGCCCGCCTCAGCTAGATCATGAAAATAATATGATGATGATGTATTGTATTATATCTTATACAGGTCACCTTCCAGTTCAAATACCTTGGATCCTCATGATAAAGCATTTCACCCGACATCAAAATATTTATGACTTCATGCTTTAGGGGGAAACTATTATAGACATATTTGGGTACTGCAACCCCAATCTTATATGTCTATAAACCAAGGGCTATTTAACCCCTAAAAGTGTTTTTTCATACCCTAAAGGATCATAGTCAACTGATTACATCATTCCCCAATAGTTCTGCCTGAAAAACCACTCAGAATTGGCCAAAACCGGACCATACTGACTGCCCAACTGTCAAGGTGCGATGCATACTGACATCTACACTAGCCAGGTGCAATGAATACTAAAGAGGCCTTCTGTAGGGTGTGATGAGCGAGGATGGAAAAATGTTCGAGACAGTTTGCTAAGTGGATGCTCATGGAATCTTCCAGAAACTTCTCCTATGACACTTGCCTCTCTGAATTCGCCCCAGGATGAGTAAGAGATCCAAAAAATCTCCGAGTGGAACCAAGAACAAAAAGTGGAATGACACTAATCAAAAACCCAGAGATGACTCACACCCTTGCAGACATCTATAAATGGATCCCTCATCTGAGAGATCCAGAGGCTGGAATGTTGTAATTTGTAGGTAAGTGTTGATAGTTTGTCTTTGAGAAAAGGCATTGTATTGTTGGGTGATCTTGCTTTTCATGAGGTGAAGAGGGCTTTGATGCTGGGAGGATGATGCTAGATCATACAACTGGGTTGTAATTCTCCCTTCTACTATTAATAAAGTTCTTTGAGTTTTCCTCCATACAATCGTGTATTTGTGAATGTTGTTCTTTGTGAATGTTATTGTATGTTCAATGTATTTCTGATTCTCCATTGGTTATGATATAATAGATCAAGATGATTTGATGGTGTTTTGTTACTTTGTCTCTATAGGTATTCATTGAGTGGGATAAGTAGGAGAAGAGGTGCAAGCTCTATCAAGGGAGAGAGAAATCAAGCAAGGAGTCAAGCGGAAGATCTAGGTTGGTCCCTTTGCTTCTCTCTTATCTATCATACATAAAGGAAATAAAAAATTGCTTTGATTGTTTGTTTCTAGGATAGATACCAATCCTAGTGGGAGTAGCAGATCGAAAAAACACTAGTTTTCCCAGAAATAATGCTGCATACATCTTGGCTGCGCTGACCCTGTCTCTGGAGTTTGTTTTTTAAAAGGGATTAGTTGCTATAGGAATCCTGCAGGATTTCCTATAGCTGCTTCTCCTTCTAAAATTTTAGGCTAATGCTTGAGCAGGGGCTAAAAAGATAGCTAAAGAAGGTTCTGAATGAAAGGAATAACAGCTGGAAGGCATCATGTAAGAATAAGTGAAGAATGTTGTTGCTTTTTTTTCCGAGGAAAAAAGCGAACTTTTTTATAAGAAATAAAAAAGTTACAAGCATATGAGTTAACATTCCAGAAACATCAGTGATATTGAGACCTACATCAGTCCCAAAAGAGAGAGAAACAGACTCCTCTGTGTATCACCAAACTGTCATGTGAAAACCAAAAGAAACCATTTTCTCGCCTGCTAGCAGCGCTGGATCGTTGCCTATCATAGACAACTTTGACAAAAAGTTTACCTGTCCAAATCAAAAATCCGTGGGTCTCCTATACAGAGGAAAACAACCCACAGGATACCACCATGTATTTCAATTGTTTGATCCTAAGAAGTAGTCCACAACAGAAAAATAGAAACAACAATAATTACATAAGCTCTGAATCCGGATATAGATAGACTGTCAAAAAGATACTGAAAACAGTTGATATTTTAAAAGTTTATGTGTATGGAGGGAGATCCGACACACGGATTTGATCATGCATTTGTTCAATTATTCTCCACGCGTCCACAGCTTGCTGCAAACCTTCTTTAGAAAACCTGTCTGCATCTTCATTCCTGTCCCTGTAAATATGTTCAATAGAGAATACATTAAAATGGTGTTTTAAATTTTGAATTTCTTCCAGGAGCGGCCTCAGCATATAATTTTGGCATCTATATTTTCCATTGACCCAGTTTATTACATTCAATGAATCCCCAAAGATCTGAACAGTGAAGATATTTCTGTTTATGAGCCAACATAAAAGAAGTTTAAGGGCAGACAGTTCGGCGAAGTTGTTTGTTCCGGGTCCTAGTCCCACAGAGGCTTTTAGAGAGTGAGAAGAACTTAAATGGATGATGATCCCAGTGCCAGTATTGTTGTTCTGAGCTGCCCCGTCAAAGTAGGCCCATGGGATCCCATCTCTGATTCGTTCCTCTTTTCTGGGGGGAGGTTGCCTAGATTCTTCAGGTTCCGGAATACTAGACAGTATGGCTGAGCTTTGGATAGCAATCACTTCTGCCGGAGTGAGTTTTTCTCTGAAGATGCTTCTGTTTCTTGCTATCCAGATGCCCCAACAAATAATGGGAGGAAGGTTCCTCAAGTTCCTCTCTGAGTAGTGGTTCCACCAGTATTCCCATGCTGAAAGAAATGATTCCCCCTCCCATCTCACATTTTTACCTAATAATTTTTTCATCTCTTCGCGGACAGTTCGGCGAAGTTGTTTGTTCTGGGTCCTAGTCCCACAGAGGCTTTTAGAGAGTGAGAAGAACTTAAGTGGATGATGATCCCAGTGCCAGTATTGTTGTTCTGAGCTGCCCCGTCAAAGTAGGCCCATGGGATCCCATCTCTGATTCGTTCCTCTTTTCTGGGGGGAGGTTGCCTAGATTCTTCAGGTTCCGGAATACTAGACAGTATGGCTGAGCTTTGGATAGCAATCACTTCTGCCGGAGTGAGTTTTTCTCTGAAGATGCTTCTGTTTCTTGCTATCCAGATGCCCCAACAAATAATGGGAGGAAGGTTCCTCAAGTTCCTCTCTGAGTAGTGGTTCCACCAGTATTCCCATGCTGAAAGAAATGATTCCCCCTCCCATCTCACATTTTTACCTAATAATTTTTTCATCTCTTCCCATACTTTCCTTGCAAAAGGACAAGCAATGAACAAATGAGGAATGGATTCTGAGTCTGAAAAGCATAAGGGGCATCTACCTGGGCCCTGTTTGAATCTGGATTGTAGAATATCCCAGGTAGGAATTTTCTTTCTTAACACACACCAAAAAAATAATCTTGCTTTTTTTGGGCATTTCAGCTTGAGCAAGGGTTTGACCCACCATTCTGGAATATCCCACCCTTTTCTCTTCATTAAGTAAGAGTACCCAGCCTTTGGGGAATAGGATCCAGATTCAGCATGTGCCCATACCAATTGGTCAGGCCTGTCCTGTATTCTAACATTTGACCTCTTTAGCTCCTGAAGAAACATCCGCCACTCATTCCTCCACATGGGGTCAATTCCCAGATCTTCTTCTGATTTCCATGCTTGGCCCCAAATGGTTGACTGACCCAAATTTGCAATCTGATTTAGGCCAGATATCCCCTTCGAATCCAAGTGAGCAATCAGGTCAGGGGATAGAGCGTAGGATTCGTTACATCCCACCCAGGGGTCTCTTCCAATCCTCACATTTTCACCATTTCCTACCTGCCAAGCCAGACCCTGTTCTATAACCTTAAAAGCCTCTGTCGTAGCTTTCCAAATCACAGAAAAATGCCTGCCTTTTTTGTTTGGATTTCTTATCCAATCTTCTAAAGGCATGGGATCAATATATTTGCGTTTTACTACTCTGGTCCATAAATTCTCGGAATTTATTATTCGCCATCCAGATTTTGCTGCCAGGGAAGTGCTGAAATCATAGAGGTTTTTTATGCCCCATCCACCCCAGTCTTTTGGCCTTGCGATTTTGTCCCATGCCACCCAAGGAAGAACTGACTCCTCCTTTGACCCTGACCAAAGGAATCTGCTGCATAGTTGTTTAATCTTGTGGAGAATACCTTTTGGGATCCATGTCAGGGCTGCCCAGAACACAGGCATGGCCTGAAGAACAGAATTCACCAGAGTTAGTCTGCCTGCCCGAGATAGCCACTTAAAGCTCCAATGGGAGATTTTTTGTTCAATTTTGGCCACCAGCCAGTTCCAGTCCTGCTTTTTATACGAGAATGGTTTCAACCAAAAACCAAGGTATTTGAACGGATTTTCCATATTACAGGACTCAAAAGGCAGATAAGAAGTAATCAGGAGCTCCTCTTGTCTGTTGAAACCCTCCAATATTAGCTGAGACTTCCTTGAGTTTATTTGTAGCCCTGTAGCTTTCAAGAACAGGTCAAGAATACTTTTAAGTTCTTTGATTTCATTTAAACTCCCATTTGTAAATAATAAAATATCATCTACAAATAGGAGATGAGTAATGAACAAATTTACAGCAACTTCCAAACCTTTTATCAAACCTGTTCTTTTGGCATTTTGTATCAATCTGCTGAGTCCTTCTGCGGCTAGGAGGAAGAGCAAGGGAGAAAGAGGACATCCTTGCCTCAGCCCCCTTTGACCTCTGAAGAATTGGGAAGCAGCCCCATTTATTAAAACTGCAAAGCTTGCACTTGAAATACACCCCATGATCCAGCTTATGAACTCCACCTTGAAGCCCAGATGAGTCAGTAGCATCCTGAGATAAATCCAGCTAATTCTGTCATAGGCTTTAGACAGGTCAATTTTTAACACAGCCCCCTTCTTGTTTGATTTTCTGATACTGTGTATGGTTTCCTGTGCCACCCCTATAGCTTCGTGAATTTGACGACCGTCTAGAAACCCAAATTGTTCAGGTGAGATGCAATTGGAAAGAATCGGTTTCAGGCGGACCGCAATGGTTTTTGCAATAATTTTATAAATGCAGTTGCACAGAGATATTGGCCTGAAATCCTCGAAAGTTTCTGGGTCCTCTTTTTTGGGAATAAGAGCAATGAAAGTAGCATTAAAAGGGGTATGAACCTCTCCTTTCCTCCTTGATTCCTCCACCACTTCCGTTAGTTCATCCCCAATCAAATCAAAAAAATGGGTAAAGAGTTCAATAGTCCAGCCATCCGGTCCCGGACTTTTATCTTTTGCCATAGATTTAACTATACTTTCTACTTCCTCTTTTGTCACCTCTCTAAAAAGGTTTTCAGCTTCCTCCCCCTCCACAAAGCGGGGGAAAGATTGTGCTGTTCTGATAATTTCAGCTAAAGAAACCCCTCCTGGGTCTGAGAACAAAGATTGAAAATGATTCTTCCCCATATTTGACAAAGCCTCAAAAGACGAGGCTTCTCTGCCCTCAGGATCCTTTAGCTTCCAAATTGTATTTGCATTTTTTCGGCCTTTTGCATAGTTGTGGAAAAATTTTGTGTTTTCATCCCCTGCTCTCAGCCAAATCGCCCTGCTCTTAAGTCTCCATTCTTCCTCTTTGTCCAGTAAAATCTTTGCTCTAGATTTCTCAAGGGCCACAATCCTTTCTTTTGACTCCTGGGTAGCATAAGCATCTGCCTCAGGTTCTTCTAGAGCTCGAAGTTCTGCATCAATTTTGGCCAAATCCTCATTTTGCTTTTTCCTTCTGTCTGAGGCCCATTCCAAAGTTGCTTTCTTTAGTCTTTTTAGATTATCCATAAAGAGAGCCCCTTTATTTTCCAAAGAGTTTCTACCCGGATGTCTCCAAATATTCCTGAAAAGCTGGTTAAAAGAGTCTTCTTGCAGCCATGTAGCATTAAATTTGAAAGGAGCAGCAGGTTTTGGGGGAGGCTTGGAAAGTTCTAAAAGAATGGGGAAGTGATCAGAATTTCCCCCTTCACCCACCCATTGCCTGAACATTGGAATATTGGTAGCCATCAAATCACTGATTAGAAAACGATCCAACCTTTTTGCTATTCTCTCCTCCCCTGTTCTCCTGTTCCTCCACGTAGGTTTGGCTTTTATAATATTAACATCAATCAACTTATGGGATAGGAGTGCATTAGCAAAAAAATCTGTTAGGGGGTCTTCTCTGGCTGAGGGGCCCCATGCCTCCGCATTCCCTAAGGAAAAATTTAGATCTCCTCCTATTATCAAATTTTTCCCTTTTAGCAGTTCTTTAGACAGGAGTGTGTTCCAGAAGACAGCCCTTGCCTGACAAGGCCCATAAACATTGACGATCAAAAAAGGGAAATCGAAATCAGGGGAAATAACCTCCATACCCAGCACATTGGGCATACCCCAATGGTTTAAAATTTTCAATCTGCCCTCCCTGCATCCGATAGCAAGACCACCCGAGTGACCCTCTGCATCAAGGGCTACGAAAGCCCACCCCGGGAAGGAAGATCTGAGGGCTGATTCAATGTCAACACCCCTGCCTAAAGTTTCTTGGAGAAAGACAAAATCCGGATTATAGCGCGAGATTAATTCCTTCAAAGCCAGTTTTTTGGGTTTACTGGTTAAACCCCTGCAATTCCATGACAAGCAAATCATTTTATAACAGCTTCAGGGGGTTTTGCTGCTCTAAGCGCCCCAGGAATCAACATTTGCTTGCCATCGGCCACATCAAGTTTGGCTTTGACTTGAGCTTTGGACAGGTTTGTCTTCCTACCTCTACCCTTTTTATTAGAACTTCTAGACGATGAAGGTCCCAACCCACCCACCGGCTCCACCGAATCGGGGAAGATATCAGGCTTTTTGCTGAGAGATCTAAGGTTATAGGGGCGAGCAGGGGGGGATACACCCGAGACCGGATTTTCAAGGGAAACATCTTCACGGTTCAGATCGATGGAGGGGATAGCGGCAGTAATATTTTCAATGTTTACAAAATCATCCATGCATTTAGTAATCAAAGGAGACCCCATAGACGAGAAGACAATTTTAGAATCAGAAATGCAAACAGAGTTTAATGGGTCTGACTGCATACCGGGCGGTTCACTAGCCGTGGCCTCAGTATTTCGAACAGGGATCTTTTCAGCGCCGCTCGGATCTTCAGTTGCATGAACCGGATCCCCTCCAGCCTGGGGTAGGGCTTCTTCATCCTGAGTTTGGATCCCTTCCATAGGCTTGACCTCTGAACTTTGCTTCTCCGCCGATTTCATATCTTTCCTCGTGCTTCCTTCCCACTGCTCATCTGATTTCTGAGACCTCCTTCTGCGCCTCCCCAAGGGGCAATCCCTTGCCAAATGCCCATACTCGTGGCATCTGTGACACCTAAAGGGTAATAGTTCATAATCCAGCAACTGTTCAAAGACATAATCCCTATACTGCAAGTTTATCGATTCCGCTAGTCCTTCATTTGGATTTAATCGCACTAAAATCCTGGCCACTGCTCTTTCGTGGGTGTGAAGAAAGGACTTGTCCGCTTCCAAAAACGTACCCAGAAGATTCCCAATAGAAGTAAAAACGGAATCAACCCAGAGGAACGGGGGTAGACCAGGTGCCCTTACCCAGACGGGGAATTCCTCAACCTTCTCCTTGGACGCGTCGAAGAGAGGTGACCACCTTTTGAAGAAGACTGGGCGGTTCCCAAACGCCCAATTTCTCCCTTCGACCCATTCCATGGCTTCCTTGCTGTCGAATCTGATCATAAACCACCCTTTAACCAGTGTAGCCATTTTAAAGGACTTTGCCGGGGTCTCCTTCCATTGACTCTCCGCCCAAAGCTGTAGGAACTTGCCAGAGACATACCGCCCCCTTGCTCGACCCACAAGCGTGCACTCCGCCACTTCCAAAGCGTCCTCTACTTGAACGTCCATTCCCAATAACAAATTTCCTGCTATCCTTTTCTTTTTTAAGGGCTTCGCCTTCTTACGCTTTTCCCCAGCCCTTTCCCAATCCGGTTCCCCTTCTCTGTCCAAAACTGAAATGTCTGGTACTCTTTGAGCTCCATTCACATTTTCCGCAGGGGGGTTTGCATCCTTTCCTGAAGGGATAGGGATCGATACTCCTACTGAGGTTCCTTTCTTGCCTGCAATCTGACTTCCCTTTTCTTCCGCCCTTTCAGGGACAAGGGTTTGGACATCCTTCCCCTGATTAGAAACCTTACCAAGTTCAGAGAGAACCCCCTTTTCACCCGGGCCGGCATGAATCAGGTCTTTTGAGAAAAGGTGCCTGTTTACAGCCAAATGACTGCTTCTATCCCTAGCTTCTTTATCCGAAATTTGGAAGCCCCCTACAGATCTCCATAAACCTTGACTGGAATTGAAATTTATGATGTCTTCTAGACCACCAGACGGGCTGAAAGCCTTCGAGGGGGAGAGAACCTTACCATCGATGAGGCTTTTCTCTTTCGGTATACTTTCCTCCGCTCGTACTCCTGACTCTCCTATGCACCCGCCGCTTTTGCCGACCGCACCAGACAAATTCAGACTCTCCTCCAGCAAACCCTTAGGTGGATTGATGCTCCATGGTCCTCCTACTGAAAAGGTGGCCGATGCGAAATTTCCCACTTGCCCGAAGAACTTGTCAATGTTTTGTTCGGTGACCTCCTTACCCCAGACCGAAAGAATGTCTTCTGGGGCTGGGTCTAGATCCACCGCCTCATTATGATTCACCATGGTAACTAGACTGTGGTAAAAACTGACACCTCACAGAAAAACCCGTTACCTGAAAAAACGCTCCTGAAACCGCCTGGGGACAAGTCACGTTTTGGAGTTTGGATTAAGCTGTTCCAAAACCGCCTTAGAACGTTTTTTGCAGAGATGAACCCACAGAGTAGACTGCCAACACAAACCGCCAGCGAGAAAAAACCCCAAAACCTAACCGAGGAAAAAAAAAGGGTGGTCCGCCCATCTGTCTCTTGCTAGGGTACCTCGAAAACGCCTAACCTCGGAGGGTCTGCCATCAGTCCAGCCCGTACCTTCGTGACGTGAGATGGCCTGTCTGCGTCACCTAGGCCCTCAACCTAGGGTTTCAGGGTCGAACCCTGCGCCCTCCATCCTTAATGATCAAGAATGTTGTTGCTTTATTTATCATCAATTTTTTTTTTAAAGAATGAAAGAAACATAATTTCTATATTTGTCTGTGCAGGGAAAGAAAAGCAAGTGGAAATGTGGGTGTGCAGGGATGGAATGGAGAATTAGGAGTATGGATGGTGGCAGGGTGGTCCATAGGCCTTTTGGACAAATTTCTAGCCCTCGGATTCTTTCCTAAACTCGATTTTGAGTTTTATGTTGTTTCTACAGGAGCCTCCTGTAGAATGCACAGAGTTTCCTGTAGGATGTGAAATTTTCAGAACAAGTGAGACCAAGGCCTGGGAAAAGATAGTGGCGATGGAAGAATGAACTATCAAGGGTGTATGTAGCCTGGCCATGTCCTTTTCTTCTTGTGTGACCCTCCTGCAATGTGCAATGCATTCAAAAGAAGTTAGGTTGTTTTCTGGGTTTTTCTTTTTTTCTTTTCTTGTTTTTTTTTTTGGAGACAGTTGGGGTGCCTCCAAGAGGTTTTCACCCAGGGATCTTTTATTCTTTTTTTTTCTGTTTTTTTTTTTTTAAACTCAAGGTGTGGGTGGAGTGGAGGCAAAGACCTGCTCCACTACCAACACTGTTTTCCTCAGATTCTCAATGAATTCCTGCTTGGAAAGGGGTTTCCTGTAGATCTTCAACCTATGCCCATTGACGAGCATGGGGGTGGCTTCTTCATCAATGGTCCAGATCAGGAATGAACCATTGTCATTGCATTTTTATACTGTGTATGGTCCTAGCCATCTTGTCCTTAGTTTTCCCTTGAAATCTTTATATCTTGAATCATACAAC
Source organism: Pinus tabuliformis (assembly GCA_031772625.1). Classification (NCBI taxonomy): domain Eukaryota; kingdom Viridiplantae; phylum Streptophyta; class Pinopsida; order Pinales; family Pinaceae; genus Pinus; species Pinus tabuliformis. The sequence goes on along the minus strand of CM062820.1, from coordinate 1,267,238,111 downwards.
AGTGCCCAATCTCCTTGCTGGAATTGTTTTTCTTTGAGGTGTCTATCATGCCATATTTTTCTTTGAAGTTGGACTATCTCTGAGTGGAGAAGGTCCTGCAATCTCTACTCATCCAATCCATTTAGCTGAAGTAACCTTTCTTTTTGTGCATGGCTGAGATCTAGGTCCGGCTGAGCTACCATCCTTAATGTGTTATATTCGAATTCTATTGACAGAAGAGCCTTCTTCCCATAGACGAGCTCATAGGGTGTGAACCTTGTGGTGGTTTTCCAGGTGGTGTTAAAGGCCCAAGTGGCCTCATTCAATCGATCTGCCCAATTTTTTCTGCTGCTTCTCACTACCTTAGTCAAAATCCCTTCCAAAGCTTTGTTAGTGACTTCCACCTATCCATTTTCTTGTGGATGATAAGGGGTGGAAGTTTTGTGCTTAATATTGTGATGTGTGAGCAAGTCTTCAACTAGATTGGAGGTAAACCGACTTCCTTGATCTATGAATAATTCTCTTGGATAACCAAACTTGTAGAAGATATTTTCCCTCAAAAACTCAGCTACTTTTTCTTCTGTTGCTACCTTGATCACCTTTGTTTCCGCCCATTTTTTCAGATAATCAGTACACACAATGATGTAAGATTTCTGTTTTGAAGGAGGGTTGATATGACCCACAAAGTCCATGCCCCACTTCTCAAATGGCTCGAAAGTCACTTGAGGTTGCAGGGGCATCTCATCCCTTGGAATAGGTTTCCCCATCCTTTGGCATCGGTCACACTGGCTGATATATCTCTTGACATCTTGATGAAGAGTGGGCCAATAGTAACCTGCTTGCAGAATTTTGAAGGCAGTCCTCTTTGCTGCAAAATGGCCCCCATAGGGCCCATCATGATAGGTTAGGAGGATGTCAAAAACTTCCTCCTCCCTGACACATCACCTCAAAATCTAATATGGGCCAAGTTTAAAAAGATTGCCCCCAATCTAGGTGAATGGGGCACTTTTCCTCACGATCTTGCTCTTCTCTTTTGAGGACAGGTGTGGCAGAAACTATGTTGAAACCAAATAATTTTCTATATCAGCAAACCATGGAGAGAGTGCTGAAATAGCAAATAGGTGTTCATTTGGAATTTGATCATCCACCATTCCTTCTTCACCTGTAGGCAGGTCTAGTCTAGACAAAAAATCAGCAACAACATTTTCCTTACCCGGTTTATCAACAATGGTCAAATCAATTTGTTGCAATAAAAGTAACCATCTAATAATACGAGCATTTACATCTGGTTTATTCATCAAATACCTAATTGCAGCATGATTAGTGTGTACGAATGTTTGATAGCCAGTGATGTAGTGTCTGAACTTATTTAGGGAATGGACTACAGCTAGGAGCTCCTTTTCGGTTACAGTGTAGTTTAATTCAGCCTTGGATAGGTTTTTACTTACAAAATATATGGCATAAGGCAGCTTCTCATCAACTTTCCCTAAGGCTGCTCCTATTGCTTTGTTCGAGGCATCTCTGTGAATGTGGAAAGGTAGGGCCCATTTTGGACCTCTCAAAATTGGAGCAGTTACCAGTTTACCTTTCAAGGCATCCAGAGCCTCTTGACAGTTGCCAGTCCATATGAACTCTGCATCTTTTCCCAAAATACCAAACAATGGAGAGGCTAGCTTACTAAAATCCTTAATGAATATTCTATAATACCCTACTTAGACTAGAAAACTTTGAACATCTCTTACCTTTTGAGGAGGTGTGACCCTTTGGATGATAGAAATATTGTTGGGATCCACCTGTAATACTTGCTGAGAAATTGTATGACCTAGCATGGTCCCTTCAGTCATTAGGAATTCACATTTTTTAGGACTGAGGCACAAGTTCATTTCAGTACACTTGGCTAGAACTTTTCCTAGGTTATTCAAAGCTTCCTGGAAGTTAGAACCGTAAGGGGTAAAGTCATCCGTATAGATTTTCACTGAGTCATGAACCAGTTTAGCAAATATGCTTAGTACTGCTCTCCGGAAAGTGGTGGGAGAATTGCACAACCCGAAAGGAAGGACCCGATATGCAAAAGTACCCCAAGGAAAAGTGAAAGTGGTCTTATCTTGGTCTTCAGGGCTGATTTGGATCTGGTTGTACCCGCTAAACCCATCTAGGAAGGAGAATAACTTCTTCCCTGCCAGGCCATCTAGCACTTGATCTATGAAAGGCAAAGGGAAATGGTCCTTCTTGGTGGCCTTGTTTAGTTCCTGATAATCAACATAGATTCTCCCCTTCCCATTTTTCTTTGGCACTAGCACCAAAGCAGAGACCCATTCGCTGTCAGAGATGGGGTAGATGAATCCTGCATCCAACAACTTTTGCAGTTATTCTTTGACAATGTCCTTAAGGGTTGGATTCGTCCTCCTTTGAGGATGCCTAACTAGTTTACAATCTTCTTTAATGTAAATGTGAAGAGTATAGACTGAAAGTTGGACTCCCTTCATCTCCTTATAGCTCCAGGAAAAAGCATCCAAGTGATTTTTCAATAAGCTACACAGTTCTTTCTCTTGAGAGGTGGATAGGGATGAGTTAATCTTCAAGGTTCTTTCTGGGCTGAATTCCACATTCTTAACTTGAAGAGAGGTCGGATCAGCCACACAAAGATCAACTAAAGGATTGGCTTGGGTTTCTTCCACCAACTCTTCTAATGGCAACACAATGGGGGGTGGATTCTGAATCAAGTTTTCAATAAGGTCATCCTCGGTTTGTGGCCCCCCCATGGTAGCCTCTACTGTACACAATGGTGTGGAATAGACTTCATCCTCATCTTCCTCCTCCAACTAGAGAAGTAGATCATGTTCTAACAGAGTTTGGGTAGGAGGATTTAGGACTAGCTGTTTGGACATATGCCCGTTCTTGATTGTCATGCTCCCAACTCGACAACTGATGTAGGCATCTACAGTAGCCAACCAAGGTCTTCCCAGGATGAGAGGATACCCAGTGAGCTTTTCCTTTGGCTGAAGAACCAGGAAATCAACAGGGTACTCCCTGGAGTCAATAGAGACCATTACATCTTCCACAATCCCCTCAGGGGTCATGATGGAGCAGTCTGCTAACTGCAGTACTGTTGTGGTCTTCCTCAAGGAACCCTCAAGGTTGAGCTTGAGCATATTGTCCCTGGTCATCACATTAATGGCAGACCCTAGATCAATCAGGGTATGGGGGATTGCGGTGCCATTGATGTGGACATCGACTATAGGACTCCCAGTGTCTAGATATTTCGGACAAATTACCTGCCCCAACATTAGGTCGGATAATTGTCCTATGACGTTGATAGTTGGAGCATCTCTCTTGTGCCTACCTGGGTGCCTGAAGCACTTCTCCTTGATCAACTTGTTGTAGATAGGTACATCTTTTATGGCTTGGAGAAGTGGTATCTTTACACATAACTATTTTAGTTCTCCCAGAAGTTTAGTTTCTTCTGGGGTCGGTTGAGTGGTTCCAGTTAGTCTCTCAGGAAAGGGTGGAATGAATTTTGGTTCACTTTCTTGTTTTCTTCCTCATCCTCCTTAGGAGGAGGTTGGCTATTTGGGAGAACCTTCCCAGATTATAGGTTAATCTCCTGAATCTCCACAACATAGGTCGGGCATGATATTTCTCCACTATATACCTACTGGGCCTGTCTATTGTTAGGGTTCGGGTTTGGTTGAGCAGGTATTTGGGGTTGTCTTGGTGGAGCAGGAGGTAATGGTTGTGGTTGAGTAGGTGGTGGAGGAAAAAGAGCGGGAGGAGAGTTATACTGGGGCCTCCACCCCTGATGAGGTGCATTCCACTGAGGCTGTGGCTGAGCATAAGAGTGAAACAAATGAGCAACTGGTGGAGCCTGGTATTGAGGAGGATATGACCAAGGAGGGGGTGTGGACCAGGAAGGATGAGCAGGGGGACCCCAAGAAGGCATGGAAGTGGCTTGATTGGGGTTGTAATAGTTCTGGGATGTCCCTTGCATTCCCTGTTGGTAAGGTCTAGGTCCATGTGGCCTCCTTTGGTTCATGAAATAGAGTGGTTCAGTGGCTCCTTCGGTCCCCTGATATGCAGCTTTAATTCCGGGCAAGGAAGGGCACTGATTCGTAGGATGATCTTCTTCATATACTAAACACACTTCTATAGAGTGCAATGGACATTCGTTCCTAGGATGCTTTCTAGTGCACCTGGGCAAAAAGATGGCCAAAGCCCTCTCGGCTTCCTCTTGTTTACTTTGGATATGCAAGGTATCCATTTGCATGGAAAGAGTCTACCTCATCTCACTTTTGAAATCTTCTAGTTGATTCTCAAGTTTGTTTTTAAGGGATGAACTGGATGAAGATGTACGGGCTAAAGGTTGACTTCCCCTACCTCTCTTTCTAGCTGACCTAGAATGGTTTCTAAACACAGTCTTTATGTCATCATAAGGCAGTTGGTAGATGTCTCCCCTAGTCCGCAAATGGAGGGTATCTAGAAGGTCTTCAGGGACTCTTCTGAGTAGGACCAACTTCAAAGATTCGGGGTCAAGTGTGCACCTGGCCCTTTTATAACTGAGTTGAAACCTCTCTTCATAGTCTTCTAAAGATTCATCACTTCCCATGGTCATTCAGAATATTTCTTCCTTGGTATCCTTTGACCTACGGTAGTCACGATATTTGTTGTTAAAGGCTTGCTGCATCTGAGCCCAAGTTGTGATATTGTTTCCAGGTAACCCCATGAACCAGCGCAATGTTGCATCCTTGAGGGTAGAAGGAAACAGTTTCAACTTTTGCTCATCTTCTACATAGTCATAGGTTCGATAGAGAACAACAAACTAAAACAAGAAGGTATCAGGGTCTTTGGTAGTCAATCCATGGAAGTGAGGTAAGGCTGAAGGACTTATGTTTTTCATCTTTGTGTCCCCATTGGTCTCTCGGATAGGAAAGGCACCTTCTATTCTTTCCCCATTTCCTCTAACGTTTCTATTTTCAGCCATGGTCTCAGGAGGAATGGTTTCTTTCTCTTCTTCTGTTATAGGATCTTCGTATATCTCTGGAGGTTCACCTATAGGTTCTTCTGGATCACTGCCACCAAAGAAGAGAGAAGGGTGACTTAGTGATGTGGTGGGGCTGTTGGGTAGGAATTTTCCTGAATTGTCTCTGTTCCTACGAGGCATGAAAGGAAATCTCTTTTTCTTGGGTGATTTTTGTTTTTTTTTTCTTGCACCTGCAAAACTGAAATGGATTGAACAACAAATTGCAATTAACTGAAATAAACCTGGGTAAAATTAAAATTAGAAAATTGAAATGAAAGCAAGAGATGACTAATCTACTTTACTGAAATGAAATTGCAGAATTGAAATGAAAGTAGGAAATGCCTAATCTATGCTTTCTGAAATGAAATCGCAGAATTGAAATGAAAGCAGGAAATGTCTAATCTACTTTTGCAGAATTGAAATTGCAAAATGGAAATGAGACAACTACTCTACTTTTGCTGAAATAAACTACTTAGCAGAATAAAGCAGTAATCACAAAGTACTCTGACGCATCGCCAGCAACGTCACCAAAAAGATATTGAGCTCAAGTATTGCAGCAACAATGCTGCAACTCCTGGGGCTCCCCACTTTACTTTTATCAACCCGGTAGTTTGTAACAAACTTGGAAGCAACGGTGCTGTATGCACAAGTACTAACTCTTACTGTAGGTTGTCACTTGATCAGCTAGCGCAATTTCACTAGGAGCTTAAGCCAACTTCTATGAGTTCTTAGAAGAAGCTTTAACTGTGATGAATGGAAACTAACTCTATAGGGGCTATTCTACTTGTAGAAAGAGAAGGAAAACTGAAATGGAACGCAAACCCTAGCAAACCCTAGTTGTGCAAGAAAGAGATGGAAACTACTGAAATGGGTGCCATTGACTACTGAAAAGGTAAATTTCATTTATTCAAGCTACTTCTGAAGAGAAATGAGAAGAAATCATCTTTTTTGTACTTTTGAGTATTTTTGTGTGGAATTATTATGCTTATGATTTGACTGGTTGTGACTGTGCAGAGGTTTGGTGGCAAAGGAAGATGGAGTTGGCTTTTGCAGATGGTGAGGAAGGTGTGGAGGGGTCCTAAGAAGTCCCTAGCACCCTTTTGGAGACTTCCATTGCGATCAGACTTCGAAAAATCACTCGCAGGAAATTCTACAGGAGGCTGCAGGGGATCTACAAGAGATTCTACAGGAGGATCTACAAGAGGAGGCTGAAAGTGGTTTTTCGAGGTTTGAAGGTGGAAAAATGATGGGAAAGGGGAAATGAATGTTTGATGAAGGTGTTGATGGGTTTATACCTTTTCAAATAAGATCAGGGATGAAGGAGATGGTTGGATTTATTCAAAAGGGCAAAAGAGCAACTTTATGGAAAAATGTACAAATTAGGGTAGATAGGCGAAATGCAGCGAATGAGTGGAGAAATATTGAGGGATGAACTAGTATAGGTTGTGTTATGGAGGAATTATAAGATGGAATGTTCTACAAGAGAGCTACACACTTATTCCTCAAAACTGACCAAAGCAAGAACCGAAAAACAAAGTTTTGTCTATTTTAACCTAAATTCTGACCTAAAACTAGAAAAATGCCAAACAGTACTTTATGAACAGAAAATTGTGCGAGAAAACCATGGTAAATGAACATGAAATGATCTAAGCATGTGAATCCAAACTAATATCAACTTTTCCAACTCAAAATATCACACTAGTAGTTGCATTGGCGGAGAAAAAATTGTGTTTTTGGTGGCAGCATTAGTGCCTTGACCTCAAATCATGGTCCCAAGGAGGGAGAAAGGAGATCAAGACCTGTTGGTGGCATTTTTGGATCTTTTTCTATTACTGCAGCAAACTACTTAAGCAACTTGAAGCAAAAACAACTATTCTAACCATCAAAAGCAACCTAATTTAACAAAGCAAGATTAACCTAAACAACAGAAATTATCTTATGAATGCAAGAAAAAGCATATAAATACAAAAATGAGGTGTTGGGCACTTGGGTTGGGCCCTAACCCAAGAGATTCAGACCTCTAGGAAAGATCAGTGCTGGTTCAAGACTTGATTCATCTTCATTAATAAAAAAAATAGCAATTACATCACAAAACTATCTTTAAAAAGAGCTTGAAAATGAGATGAGTACAAGGCTGCACGACAGTGAAAAAATATACTATGAAATGGCTAAACTATTGAGGCTTGAAGCCTTCTTATTTATACAAGTGGGGACTCCCAACAGTCCTCCTAAACTTAAGGAACTCGGCTGCCTAGAACTGAAGATAACAACAGCCCTACTTGACTTGCTCGGCTGCCCCTTGGAATCATCAATGTGGGCCTTTGTACTTCGAGCTGTTGATGAAGAATTCGAGGAAGTGGTCATTAATGAAGGAGACACCCCTCCTATAAGTCCTCATTCTTGTTTCCTCGAGTTTTGCTGTCATTTTGCTCATAAATTCCTGGTCCTTGTCCAAAATTGTCCAAAAAAATCTGCAATAAACACTCATTAGACTACATGGCAAAGTGACCATCCCCATTCACTCTATTGACATAAATACATTCAAAAAAATGCACAAAACTATTAAGAATGGTGGATTAAATGAAAATAATAGGCAAAATGAGTCCATATAGTTACCCATTTCTGGGGCTCATCAAACTGTTGAGAGCCTTAGTGCTCAGAGGATTAAGCGCTTGGTTCCAGCCCTCGGTCATATGCGAAAAGTTACAAAAGGGGGTGAAAGCATAGGGGATAAGGGGAAAATTAAAAGTGCCCACTTTTTTCGTCCATTTTTAGTGTTTAAAAGCCCGCGGCTGAGAGATTTGGTTGGCACACTTCAGCGAGGCACCGATAGTGCAGGATAAAGGGAAAAAGGGTGTGATGGGTTGGCAGTTAAGGAAGACAATGACCAAGAACCGACCAAGAGAGGATTAACCATGACTTAGCAGGAACACGCTAAGACCAAAGGCCAACAAAGAAGAGTGGCATGAAGATATTTCCAGAAACCATCATTTCAGTTTCGATGGATTAATTCTGTTTTTTTGTTTTGATCACTGTGTTGTTATTATGTTTTGCTTTCAAGAAAGGAATCTCCCTGCTGTAATAGTTAGAGGATTCACGTTGAGACACCCATCCATACAGATAGTTGTAAACTTTAGTATGAAATATATTTTCTGTAATTGATTTTCTTACCCTCCCTTTCATTATAAAAGGGAGGAAGAAACATCGAAGAAAGGTTTTGAATTCTAGGAAAAAATTGTACGTGCTTCTGAAGTTGTATGGATTCCATATCTACGTATTTCTTAATATGAATGAAACAGTGGTGATTCCCATGTTCAAGTATTACAGTTTGTTGTTTCTCTGTTAAACTTCCATTATGTTTACACTTCCTCTCTGATTTCAAGCAATTGTAGCTGCCAGAAATATCTCTTATATTCTTATAGATTCATTGGTGTTAACTGGTTAATACCCATGCCTATATGCAAGTCTTAGATTATATCTTTAAATGTGCATTTCCCGAAATCATAGCATTCACTCTTCTTACATCCACCTATCTATCCTTAGCTCATATAAGTATAGAACTCTTTATGTTTCAAGCTCTATGTGATGAGTTATTATTCTCTTTCTCTTCTTTCATTATTCTGCAAAATCTAATTAAACTGTAAGTCCATGATTCTTGATCCTCCACTTGTTTTTGCCTTATTCTTGTGAGTTGTATATGTGAAAGGATACCACAAATACATGGCTTATATCCTTGGATGAAGAAACCAACCCATGTTGTTATGTGTATATTTGTATATTTGTAATTACTATGTGTAGAGGATGCATATGATGCCTTCGATTTCTTGAGGATCATATGAGACACATAGAATTTAGATGTGCACAGGCACTGGTTTTGTAAGAAATCCAATGTTGTCCTTGGGAGAGACAACAATACCTAATGCCAACCTTGATCAAAGGAGAGCATTGTTCATTAATAATCTTCTCTAGAGACTCAAAAGCTTTTACCCATTTTTTGATCTTCTCATTTTATTCCTTTAGGGTCATATTTTTGGATTCTAATGTTTCAACTACTTTTCCTTTTCTTGGAGTTGTTTTCTTATGCTTTCTGTTCTTTTATTGGTTGCTTCTAATTCCATTTTTAACCTCTTTATTTATTTAATCATACTATTTCCTTTTGATTCCAATTCTTTGTTAACATTCCCGAGTTTATAATTATCCCTTAGAGTTTTCATCAAATCAACTACCTCACAACTATTTGATTCATTAATTAACTGATGTTCAAGAGACATGAATACTAGGTAAGAACTGTTAGAGTTTAAATCATAATTTTCTTGATCATCAGATTTTCTATGACTTTCTTCATTAGAGTAAATGCTTTTCTTATCATAGAACTTACTTCTAGCAACATTCTTTCCATTCTCTTTATGATTTTATTTATAAGGTCATTTAGATGCATAGTGGCCTACTCTTCCACAAGAAAAACACTTAAAGGGAATCTTACCTTTGAATCTTCCAGTACCCACTTGCAACTTTCTCATGAAGTTTGCTTCTTCCTCATCTGATATGTAGCTTGTGTCTTTGGGTGCTTCCTTTTGTTTCCATTTATATGTGGCTTTGAAGGATGCTTCTCTCATGTCTTAAGGACCACCTTTCCTCATCTCAAATGTTGTCAATATTCCATGGAGTTGATCAAGTGTGAGACTTTTCAGATCCTGCATTTCTTCAATAGCAAAGACTTTGGAATTGAACTTTGGAGTTAGTGATCTCAAAATTTTCTCAACAACAGTAGAATATTTTATGTCTTCACCAAGATTTCTCATGGAATTAACAATCTCATCAACTCTAAGAAAAAGTGTTGCAATTCTTTCATCATCATGCATTTTCAGTGTCTCATATTGTATTCTAAGTGGTTGGAGTTTAGCATTTTTTACCTTGGTGTCACCTTCATAACTTTGGACAAGATTATCCCACATGTCCTTTGTTTTCTTTAGTTGCATTACTTTCATGAACTCGGTCTCGGTCAAACTTCCCAAGATGGCATTCACAGCCTTTGCATTGATTTCATATTGTTTCTTTCCTGCAATATCTATGGGAATGACGGATGGATATTGGTATCAACTTTCAACAATTTCCCATACATCATCTCCCAATGACTGTAAGTATGCTCTCGTCCTGAATTTCCAAAAGACAAATTTAGTTCCATTAAATAAAGGTGGCTTGATAGAAATTACTCCCTCTTGACTACTCATCTTGACGGATCTCCTTCAAGCGATCAAGCTTCTTCTGAAGGACCTACTCTGATACCAATTGTTGGGAAAAAACTGACAGGGGGGCCGAATGAGTATTTTAAAAACTCACTTAAAAATTTATTTTCTTATCTAGATTTCTATACACAACTATAATGAAGCAAATCTGTGTATGTACGTGACTGTTATGCAGACAACTAGTGTATATTTAGTTAACCAAATTTTCAGTTAATCCATCATTTTTTTAACTTGAACCAGTGTATTAGTACTTCATTAGGAATTAATTAAATAGTAACCATGTGCAGTAAGATCAAAATAAACCATCACAAAGAAGCAACACATCAACACACATGAACACCAGGATTTTTAGGTGGAAACCTAATGTGGGAAACAACCACCACTGTTGTCGTCTCTATATTCATCTTTTACTATAAAGAAAACATCTTACAATCGTGTACTAGCACAGACTCATACCAACATGGAGGCACCGACCTATAGAAGGCTTAATCCTTCTCTCATTCTCTAGCACCCACTGGAAGGGAGCTTCAACCCCCTAATCTCGTTTACTGACACCCACCAGAATGGAACTACAACCCCCTAATTAAATTTACCGCTACCACTGGAAGGAAGCTTCGACTCCCTTACTGAAGACTACAACCCTCAACACTTCCATGGACCACATTCCATAAATTTTCACATTGGATCGACTTGATAGAAACCATGACAACTTGTAGGCCAATTTTCATCAAATTTTTAGACTAGACCCACTACTATCATTTAAGCCCAATACCAAAGATCAAAACTGCAAAAATCACTCAATCATTGAAGCAACTAAATCAACCAATCACTGAACCAACTAAGACCCAAATCACTAAAATTATTCCCAAACAGTCATAGTTAGATCATTGTAACTAGAATACCAATACTGAACCCAAACACTGCATCAACTCACTGAACCAACTGAAAACCCTGATCAATAAAATGTTAAAATATATATGCTACTTTACTTTGATAAACCCGCGTGTATATGCGACTTCCTTGAAGCATACCCACATACAGATCTCAAAACATTGAATCCTGAAACTGAATCACTGTCATTCTGAAACAAATGTTGGGTTACACCTTGAACCACTGAATCACTCTGAAATATTCACAGAATCATCACAGATATTCAATCACATACAACTAGCAACATCATCATTCTTCAATCAATAAATTCAACTTTAATCATCACTGTTAAACCCAGATCATCATGTAAGACTTCATTGACAGACAAAAAAAACACAAAAAGATTGATTAGACTGATTAGACATCTTATTCAACAAAACCATAGCTCATATACACACTTTCCTAAAAACACTTTCGCGTGTATATGCACTTTTTAGGAATCAACCCCGCATATAAATATGAATAGATAGGTGACTTACCAACATTAAACCCGCGTATATATGCTCCTTTCAAGTTATCAACCCCACGTTCAAATCTGCAACTTTTGACTTATATCTTTACTACACATCAATTCTTCAGAACAAACCCATATCAATGCATGAGATGTAAATATTAAAAATCAAATCAATCCATTGTCAATGTAGTCATTTTAGATCTATTAGATTTGATCCATCATCAAATTCCCTGGTGCATACTTAGTTTCAGATCAAATAATTCATTACTAGACCATTACATGCACACTTGCTTCATATCTAACTATTCATGAAATATTCATCACTTGCACACAAAACACTTTGATCTCCATCTCCTTATATAGCTTAGCCCCTATCCAATACCACAAGTCAAAACTACACTATGTCAATGGTATTCTTTGACGGGATCAAATATCCATTGTTGGGGTCAATACCATGGGTCAATACCATGGTAAACACCCTTGGTATTTAGAATAACATGATGCGGAAACTGCATGCACCTTTTCTTCTTCATAACCACGTGTGTACATGGATTTTATTCATAGAACCTGTGTATACATGACTTTGCTTCACCAAACCTGAGTATGTACGCATCATTGCTTCATATAACCTAAGTATATGCGCCTTTTATTAACCATACATGTGTTTGTACGCAACTTCACTTCATAGAACCTATGTATACTTCTTCAAACTTCATCTTTATCATTCCTCTATCTCTAACTTATATTCCTTTGTCCAATATTTTTGTCACATCTGTATTGGCTTGAATACTCATCCCGCTACCATTATGTTGACATCTTTATTAAGTAAGTTTCCATCAAAAGATGACTCATCAAGTAAGTTGTCATCAAGGATAACACATTAGTCATAATGCCAACACCTACCAATAGGTAGGGGTGGAATAATGAAAAATATATGTCAAAAAAATAGTCATGTCGAAGCTTATTGAAAGTAGATCTTGAACCTTATATATTTTTAGGCCGCCAACAATGAGTTGATACCATAGATATAATTATAACGTAACATGACCACATAAGGTAATGAATGGTATCGCATAAAATCCCAAAATATAATTTTTGTTATAATAATGATGTTAACATAAGATACAAGTGCCAAAATTGTAAGAGTTAACTTGGCAATTAAAAAATAAAATCTTATTATAGTTGTTGTATAGTTATGTCTTGTAAAAAAAAAAAAACTTGCATTAGGGGATGTTACAAAGATATATAATTTTTTATTAGAATTTAATTTTGTTTTTATTATTTTTTTAAAGATAAATGACTATAGGAGATTACCAAAATTTTGTATCTGAGTTGATACAGTTAAAAGAGTAGATGTTTATCAAGAGTGGGACACCCCATACTTATAATATGACTGTAGATATTTCATTTCTTGCTAAAAGATAAATTATTGTTAAATCTAGTTTGGAAGTTGTTGAATATACTATTGGTCATAATATCAACCATTTCATTTAATCTTGGACCTAATTCATATCACTCTAATGAGTTCTATATATATATATATGTGTGTGTGTGTGTGTGTTATAGACATTTTTGGGCACTACAACCCCAATCATATATGTCCATAAACCAAGGGCTTCTAAGTCCCTAAAAGTGTTGTTTCATGCCCTAAAGAAACAAGGTCAGCTGATTACATCATCTCCCAGAAGTTCTCCACAGGAAACTGCTCAGAACTGGCCAAAACTGGACCATACAGGCTGCTCAGTGCTAAGGGTGTGATGCATCTCACCTTCCCAGTGCAAAAAGTGCGATGCATACTGAAAATCCCTTCTATAGGGTGCGATGGGCGAGAATGGACAAATGGCAGAGACAGTTTGCAAGGTGGATGATCATGGAATCTTCCAGAAACTTCTCCTGTGACACTTGCCTCTCTGAATTCGCCCAGGGATGAGTAAGAGATCATCAATCTCCAAGTGGAATCAAGAACTATTAGAGAGAAGACACTAATCAAAATTCCAGAGGCTGACTCACCTCCCTGCAATCATCTATATATGGATCCCTCATCCCAGAGATCCGAAGGCTGGAATTTTGTATCTTGTAAGGAAGTGCTGTTGGTTTCTTGGTGGAATATCATAGTGTTGGGTGATCTAAGCTTTTCATGAGGTGAAGAAGGGCTTTCATGCTGGGAGGATGACGCTGGGTCAGATCAATGGGTTGTAATCCTCTCTTCTAATCTTTATATAAATAAAGCTATTCAAGTTTTCCTCCACATTCTTGTATGTCTGATAGTATATGCACTTGTGTGGTCAATATATATATGATCCTATATTGTTTATGATTGTAGATCTCTGCACTTTGAAGGTATTATGCTGCTTTGACTTTACAGGTACTCTTTGAAGTGGAGTGGTCAAGGGAGAAGCGGCAAAGACCTGTCGGTGAGGAGAAGGGACAAGCAAAGAACCGAGCAAAAGATCGAGGTTGGTATTCTTTGATCCTCTCCTATCTACTTCTCATAAAGGAAAACGAAAGTAACTTTAATATGTTTGTTTCTAAGATAGCTACCCATATTAGTGGGACTAGCAGCTCTACATAGACACTAGATTTCCCGATAACAAAATGGCGACTCTGTTGGGGAGTGAATAGATTGTTTGCTTTTCTATATTTGTTTGCTTTATAAACTTACAGACGTAGCCTGAAGTTAAGCTAGCTAGCCTTCGAACTGCATTTTCTATGCAAGTGCAAAGTAGATCAATGTTGCTTCAGTATATCTCCGGGTTTTGTTTATAAACTGAACAATCAATTTGCAAACATCCTAATTGCCCTAGTGGTGGCTCTAGTAACCTTATTAGATCAGCCCCTGTGATTTCTATTTACTGACTATCATTAGCTCGGCCTAAATACCTGAACTAAGCTGCAAACTGTGACCAAGAACAAAGTTGAAGTCTCGTCCCTGGACCATCGCACTTTCTCCTCTTGGGAATCTAGATGCATCACACCTCCCGTGTGTAGTAGGTGTGCTGCATCGCACTTTCCCTGTGTTGCAGGTGCACTGATCAGATAAGACCTCTTCTACTCTCAGATTTTGGTTTCTGTGTTCACTCTTTTCAGCTTTATTCAGGAGTTTTGCTGTCTGTGATCAGTATACCATTGTGGAAACTCCCTTCCTTTACATGATTCTGCCTCCATAGTACAAAGAATTGTGAATGTTTTTATGTATTGTGCGCCATTTACAATTATATTTTACAAAAGGTAGCATAATCAAACTGTCGTCTTTTGATTTGGAAGTGTCGCAAGTGTCGTTTTCAGTCAAAGAAAAGAATTCTATTGTTCTTGATGGTCGATTATACAGTTACTCTTGTATTTGATTTGGATTAGTAGTTTTTCAAGTGCTGAAAGTAGTTTCCAATTCAAAGTCGCAAAGTGTCGTCATTATCTTCCTTTCGTTTTGAAGAGAAATTTGTTAGTACTGTCGCTTTGAAAAGATAATTTAGATTTGTACTTAGCATTCTTCTTGTCATTCACACATTAAGAAAGTTGAAAACAAATACATCATGTGCATTTGCATTTAGACTGCTTGTTGGTTTGATTTAGGACAGTGCATCTAGTGTGTGCTCTCTGCTCTATGTTGAAAGAATATCATCTCTCTTTCTTTAGTAGCTAGGATTTTCATTGCAAAAAGAAGATTAAACGATTGTTTATCATCTTAGATTTCATTTTAGGAATTGTATATCTACTTCACGCCGGTGAACCTGAAAGGCAAATTTCTTAAGAAAGGTTAACTGTAAAATAAATTCAATGAACATAAAAATGCTTTGGAACCTAACGCACAACATCTAGAAGTCTAGGTTAGAGACGTATTCTGGAGTCGTAAAGCCTGGTAACTGTCACTTTCCTTGTTGGTTGGGTGATTCCTCCTCTTTGAGATGACAAGTGCCAGTACGGACTTGTGCTCCCACGTATCGTTGAGTATATATTGGGAGACCACAATAGGCTATATCCTTTATCTATAGGAAGCCGTGTCTGCCACCCTATCGATTGCAATGCACTGAACACAACATTTAGGAAGATTGACTGCCGTACCGTAAAAAGTATTCTGCAGTTTTGCGATTGGTTTGGTAATCCCTCTGTCTAGATTTCCAGAGTAGTCTCTTTCGTTCCTTTTCAGACTCCTTAAAGGAAAAGGTCCATCTGAGCACTTGTCACTTCAAGCTCATTAAAAATTGAAGGTGACTAGAGTCATCTTTTGTTTTTTCTCGACTCTTAAAAATTGAAGAAACAAGTTGTGTCAAAGCGTCTAAAATTCATTTAATTTGAAATCATTTTCTCTCTTTATTTTTAGTTGATCGAGTAATCTGCAATTGTGGAAGAAAGTCAATTGAAACCCCGTCGTTCACAGAGACTTACGAGTCAACCGTCTTTGTCTCTAGAAACAAAACTATTCCGGACAAAGCGAACTCGTTTAACCAGTTCAAAGTCCCCTGGTCTGGTTGGAACAAGTGTTCCGACACCCTTGGAGACTCCGGTTACTCCAAACATTTCTGGTATCCCTGCCTCTACAGAAGAAGTTCCGCAGCCACAAGAGGACAATAGAACTGATCCTAGTGTGAAGGTAAACACTTCTATTCCTGAACTGGCCCCATCTACAGCTGATTTGGAAGGTGTTATTCCCCAAACATCTGTCGCTGCAGAATCTATACCTTCTTCGGCACCGGAAATATTTTACGGACCTGACGGTCTACCTCTTCCACCTGGATTGATTGCTATAGAAGAGATTGTGGAGGATCCCCCATCTAGTACTCCATCGCATTTTGGAGTTGGGATCACCCTATATCCTTCTTCGTCAGAAATTAGTCTACCGTTATCGGAAGTTCCTGTAGAATCGCTAGGAAATCTTTTGGATAGACTAGATATGTTTGAACAACCGTCAACATCTAGGGCTGTGTCATCTGACATAACAGCAGCAGAACTTCCTGTTGTCACTCCAACAATGTTCGCCGGTGTACCATCTGTCGCAACTAGCTCTCAAGCACTTGGTGGAATTCATCCAGGGGCTATTTCGACAATATGGTCTGTTCCCGTTTGTTCATCCGGAATAATATTTGGAATCCCTTATGTTGAGTCTTAGCAAATTTCTCCTTCACAATGTCAATTTGGGCAGTCTAGTTCTCAAAGGCAGATCATTGCTTTAAGCACTGGATTATCGCCGTATGGGGGGCAATATACGAGAGCTCACAACAGAATTCAGGTTATGCTGGAATCACATTTAGTGGTTGGGTGCCAATATTTCCTCAACAACCAAGAGTTGTATACTCGATGCAACAAAGTTTACCTATGTCAAATATCCCCACTACGAAGGCTATTGTGACAGTGTCGCAAGTACAAGCGTTGCCTATTGTATTCCAACCTCAGGTTTCTGAAGTCCTAATACAACAACCTCTTGTCCCTACGACCCAACCATAATTACTGACTAGCGAAATGACCCATGTTCAAACGGGGACCATTACCTCCCATCTTGGTCAAACAATCAGTACTGGGCAACAGCTCATGGCTTCACAACCATGGCTGGTACAATACCAACAATTGCAATTCCAACAAGCTTACCAAGGATCTGAGCAACAAGTCTTTGCAAGTAATGGGCAGCCATACATTCAAAACGGTCAACATCAATCATATCATAATGGTCATGCCCATCAACCTTACCAAAGTTACCAGCATCAAATGCATTATGCTGGTATGCAAAGACCAACTGCTCAGGCAATCCCATCTTATCCTGGGTATGCTTCGCCAAACTTGAATCAGCAGTTACCTTTTGTGGCAACTTTAGAGTTACCAGATCTAAATCGACTAATGAATGATCCAATTGCTGATGCCCCTTGGTGGCCGGCGATTCTGCATAAAATTCCGTCAGATATTCCTAAATTTAATGGAAATCAGGGTGAAGACCCGTCGAATCATGTGATGACCTTTCATCTGTGGTGTTCATCAAACACTCTCAACGATGATTCGATTAGGCTTCGCCTTTTTCAGTGAACATTAACTGGTCCGGCAGCAAAATGGTATATCGAATTGCCTAGAGCTTCGTTTGATAACTTCAGTACCCTGGCCACAACCTTTTTAACCCATTTTCAGTTACCCATAAGGTACGAAATGGGAACAGAGCTTCTTACCAATTTCAAACAAATAACGGCCACTCACATATCCGATCATATTCATGAGTGGCAACGTCGTCGTAGAATGGTAAAAACATATGTTCCTGATCATCTGTTGGCTGAATGGTTTATTAAGTCATTGTTACTTTCTATTATAGAAGATGTGGCAAAGGGAGGAGTTGTCACTGAAGAGCAAGTTATTGCTCGTGCACAATGTGGAGCACTGGAAAGGTATGTTTTTGACGAACAATTTAGTGACTTTTCAGTAATAATTGTAACCCTTTCTGCATAATGAACTTAAAGAAATAAAGAATTTTAATAGAATGTGTGAGAATTAGTATGGAAAGCTTAATCGCTAATAATTGTTATTTTTCCATGCAGGAAAGGGTGGAAACGAAGGGCTGTCGTTCGAAAGGAAAAGACAAAGGAGGAATAACTGCTGTCCCTTTAGAAGGGAACCGGATGCGAACGAGATCGAACAGATCGAAGCATAACGACCCAGGAAAGAAAGAAGGGTTATCAATTCGGCGGAACAGGGAAAGAAAAGTAAAGGATTAACGGCTTGACGAATCCCTCAGGATCTTTGATCCTGAGGGATCGCTGTTTTGCTTATTTTTGCTACCTAGATACCTCCACCGTTACTTTTATAAAAAGGAACAGCATCGTTAAGCAAAAGGACTTCTTTTTTCATATATGTAACTGTGAATTTCAGACTCAACTTTCATCATCGACTCTCACTAAGACTTGGTTTGCTGTACATTTGTTGATGCATTAATATAAAAGACTTGGTGTTTATTTCATCTTTGCGTCTAGAGTAATCTAAGGCGGTGTACCATTGGAAGCTAAGGGCCCGGCTCCGAAGGACACTTGCTTTTGTATCAATATAATTTGGTTTCTGTGTGGTTTGTTTATCTTTATAGTTCGGTAATCTGACATGTTTTTTTATATGCTATTCCATGCTCTGTTACGATTAATTCATTAATGGTTTCTTCAAGAGATTTATGTAGTGACTTTGTATTGTATGAGTGAATCTTTTCAGAGTTGATCGCATGTTATCAATCTAAGCCAACTGTTTCTGTTACAGAGCCTTCATATTGAATATTGCTGTATTGGATTCATTTGAAATCTCAATTATTGGAATCCGGAAGTAATGTTATTCTATTTGGAAACATAGTCATATCTTTAACCATCAGATTGCTATATTAGTGTGGTGTGTGAGTATATGGTTGATGCTTGCTGTTCCATAACTTATCAGTAAAGTATATTTCATCCAATTTGCTTTAAGAGAGAAGATTGCTATTTGATTGCAGAATGTGAGTTTAGTTCAATAGAGCAAGTTTAGTTCTGACTCGCGAGATTTAGTTTATTGGATTGCTGTTCCATTTACTGCTGTTCCATTTCAGATTTGCTGTTCCATTTCCTGTTTGCTGTTCCATTTTACTTTCTGCCGTTCCATTTACTTGCATTTGCTGTCTTGGTGTGAGAGAAGGTCTAAGGCTGTAGTGAGCCCCAGCAGTCGCTGCCTAGCTCCCAGACCTATGGTCCATGCTCTAATTTCCTTTCCATCAGTTTCTAGAGGGATGGGTTATCTCTTCCGTACCCTTGACTGATAAGTTGCTTTGTGTGATTTTATTCTTTTAGAGCAATTTAGTCATAAGTTTAGCATCCGTTTACTTTTGTATTTTCTGAACACTGTACTACTAAGCATTACTCTGACGAATAGCCTTGGATTGAGATACTCTTTGCAATAAAAAAGCGTTCCCGGATTGACTTATTAATGTGGCATAACTAGAGGTGAAAGAGACCCTTGTTACAGCTCTACATTTTGGCGTCGTTGCCGGGGAAAGAGTATAGCCATTTGTCTTTTACAGAGTAGTGTACGAATCTGCTAGGGGAGAGTTGGATTTTAAAAATGGAAGGTAAGAACCTGCGTACGGAGCATGTAAAAGCCCTGCTCCACCGTCCACTTTCCTGGCATAATTGTGGGTTGAATAGAATTTGGTAGTTTATAGAGTGCATGACTAAGCAGAAAAAGCCAGAAAAAATTATCAAACCTCCGTTCAAACCCGAAAAAGCCAAAGGGCCGGTGACCCTTGGCCGAACAACCTTCATAGGCGAAATCTATAAGAAAATTGAATCTCAGCCATCAGTAGGGTTCAGGAAAACCAATTCTAAACAACCTACTAGCTCCCTTCAGGTCGTAGGATCACCATCTGTAGCCTTCACTGAGGTGCATAGTCAGACTGATGAACAGGATTTTCAAGAAATTGAAAATTCTATTCCAGAACGACTGCAGGAAGGGAATCTAAGCAATCTTTGTGAAGGAGAAGGGGAAACAGGAGAAGTTGAGGAGCCAAGATCTCCTCCTAGGATAATTCAGCCATTAAAAAGCCTAGATAAAGGAAGCGCTGTAAAAATCATTGTTGAAGGGATTCAGTCTCCTCAAGCAACAGGGACTCTCGTTATTCCAGACGAAGGAAGTGCTATTAAAACAATCCCTATTAAGGCCGTTCCTTCTCCACCTAAGAATACCCTCTTAGAAATCCCGGAAGGTTACTGGCACATATTCGATCCCATGGCACAGAATCAGCCAAACACTCAAACTTCTACATTGCAATATCCTATAGTGGATTCCGCAGCAAATGCTCCTATGAAAGCAATTCCCCTTCAACACATTCCTACATTTCACGGACTTACATCAGAGGACCCCGATGCATTCTTATTTGAATTTGATGTATTATGCAGGGGATATGATTACACCACTGACCCCCAGAAATTAAAGTTGTTCCTCTCCACTTTGAAAGGAGCAGCTTTAAGATGGTTTATGGGTTTAGGTGGTGGGGTTATAAATAACTGGGAGCAAATGAAAGAATCTTTCCTAAAGAAATATCAAGATTACTGTAGGTCTAGAGAACTGAAAGATGAAATATTTCAGATGACAGCTAGACCAAATGAAACACTAGAAGAATATGTAGAATGTTTTCAGTATAATTTACAAAGATCTCCATATGCATCACTACCTCTGCCTGATAATGTGTTAAAAACATCATTGATTAGAGGCATGAAGGAACAATGGATTGAAACATTAAATATCATGGGAAAAGGGGATATTTATCAAGAAAATTTTGCTGACATCATCGATTTATGTATCAGGAGCTCGAGAGGTAGCACAAGGATAAAACCAGCAGAATATGATCGGTTTGTCAGAGATAACAAAATATCAACAGAAGGAGTAACACGTGTAGAACTTGGAAATTTATTAGAAAATTTTAAAACTAATATCCTGGGGACATTGACTACACAACTTGATATTGTGCAGGCTAAACAGAAGTAGATAGAGGCAGAACAGAATTTGGCGATCTTCTGCCCCCGATGTAGAAGAAAACATAGCCACAAGGAATGTCCACTGGATGCAGTTCAAACATGTGCTATCTGTACAAAAGATCACCTTACTGAAAGTTGCCCCTCACTTCCTGGATTGAAGGCAGTGTATAAGGAAGCAGAAGAAGAGCCAGAATCAGCATACTTCGTTAACCAGCGTCGCCAATGGCAACCAAGGCAATCGGGTATGTTTTCAGACCCAACTTCTTCTTTTCAGCCTCCACAGTATAATGCTCAGCAATATAGTATGTGGCAAAACCAATCTCAACCCCCATTTCTGAACTGGTCATCACAACCGTTTCCTTCTCCAAATCCATGGATGAATCAGCCAAGCCAATTTGGTTGGCCGAATTTTCCTTGCACCCCACCATATTGGCAGAATAGCTCATATCCTCCACAATGGACCCCCCCTACTTCACAAGGTTCACGCTGGCAGACAAATTGGCCAAGATCGACATATCAGCCAACAGGAACTATTCCGCTCCCTCAACCGACTCTGCCAGCTTTGTAACAAAATCCCCAGTCTAATCTGAGACCGCAACTCCCAGCCCAACCCAATCCTAATCCTAATAATAGGCCGGTCCAATCCCTCCAAATTATAGAATCAGCAGAAATCGGACCTGAACTGAGGGAGTGCAATGATCTTCAGTTAAGATCTAGACGTATAATAGAAACAGAGGGAGATAAAATAGTTCACATTGAAGATCAGTTACCAATAGAACAACCGTTACAACAAGAGGGTGCAAATAAGGAGAAGACTCATCATCAAGAGAATACCCCCTCTCCTCCCTTCCCAGAACGATTAGTCATACCACGACCTGTACAATATCCAGACTTTGACATTCTGGGAGAGTTACAAAACCTGTACATAAGAATTCCTTTCCTCCAAGCCATTCAAGACATCCCCATATATGAAAAAACTATAAAAGAATTGTGCATAAAAAAACCAAGGAGGAATGTAACCACTAACCCAAGAGTCCAAGTAGTCGGTACTTTATCTGACCTGTTATCAGGAACACCCATTAAATATGAAGATCCGGGAAATCCAATCGTAACTGTTCAAATCTATGGTCAGACTCTGACTAATGCTTTAGTTGATTTAGGAGCTGCAATTAATATTTTGACAACTTCTACTTGCCAAAAGCTCGGCATTACATCGGTAGAACCCACTTCTACTTTGTTAGAATTGGATGAACGATCTGTAGTTCGACCAGAAGGAACTCTATACGATGTCATGGTCTCTATAGATTCTTGGGAATACCCAACTGATTTCCTGGTAATTAATCCAAAAACCCGACTGGATGGACACCCGCTAATTTTAGGTAGACCTTGGCTTGCTACCGCCGATGCTTACATTGGTTGCCGGCAGGGGAATATGACCATAACCAGAGGACCAGATATTAAAAATCTAGTTCTATACCCTCCAGCACAGCCAAGTCTTACAATGATAAAAACTAACCAGCACCCTGTATCGTACCTTACTGACAATATCAGATCACCATTGACTATACAGAAGGCCCTAGACTTTAAAGACCAAACAAAAGATGATGCTATCAATAACTTCATTAGTCAAATTGAATCTAGACCTCACACACAGTGTTTCATGATAGAAGCTGCATTTGATAGTGAACTAGAAGAAGATCCCTTGAAAGATACACATGACCAAACGATACCTATGACTTCTGTCGCCAATAGTAAAGTAGTGGAAATTGAACCGGGAAAAACTCTAAATATCAATGCCAAACTTACACCGGACCAAGAAATAAAAATCATCCATCTGTTATGGAAGCATCAAGAAGAATTTGCGTGGGATTACCCTAATATGAAAGGGATTGACCCCCAATTGTGCACCCACCATATTTATATAGAAAAAGATGCAAGACCTGTCCGTCAACCGCAAAGAAGACTCAACCCCCATCTAAAATATGTTGTGAAAGCAGAACTTCAGAAGCTTTTAGATGTTAATTTCATCTATCCTATTTCTGATAGTAAGTGGGTCTCTCCACTTGTGGTTGTACCCAAGAAGAATGGGAAATGGAGGATTTGCGTGGATTATAGAGAGTTAAACAAAGCCACACAAAAAGACCATTTTCCCCTCCCATTCACAGACCAAGTATTGGATACTTTAGCAGGAAAGAAATTCTTTTCTTTCCTGGATGGCTTCAGTGGATACAATCAGATTCAGATTTCCCCTGAAGACCAGGATAAAACTACCTTTACTTGTCCTTGGGGAACGTTTGCCTATAGAGTTCTACCCTTTGGCCTATGTAATGCTCTTGCCACATTCCAAAGGGCTGTTCTTAGCATCTTTGCAGATTTAATAAATGATGGACTTGAAGTGTACATGGACGACTTTACACCATATGGAGATGATTTTGATCCAGCTTTGGACACTCTAGAAAAAGTCCTACAGCGTTGCATTGCTACCAGGCTTTGTTTAAGCCACGAAAAATGTTATATGATGATGACTGAAGGGCTTATTCTAGGTCAATTTGTCTCAGCAGCTGGCATTCAGGTAGATCCGGCCAAAATTCAAATACTTTTGCTTATCCCCAACCCCACTACTCAAACAGAGGTACGCAACTTTCTTGGATTTTCTGGGTATTATAGACGATTTATAGAACATTATTCACACATTGCTGCACCTTTATATGCACTAACTGGTAATGTTGATTTCATGTGGACAGAGAAATGCGACCGCGCTTTCTAGGAATTAAAGAAGCTTGTATCAACAGCTCCAGTCCTTCGAGGACCAAACTGGAATTTACCATTCCAAATCTCATCTGATGCCTCAGACACAGCAATCGGTGCAGTCCTTGGGCAGGAGGAGGATAAAAAACCATATGCTATTTATTATATCAGCAAAAATTTATCCCCTGCTGAATTAAATTATACTGTCACCGAAAAAGAATTCCTCGCTGTAATACATGCTGTCAATAAGTTTAGACATTATATTACAGGCTATCCCGTTGTTTTATATACAGATCATTCTGCTATCAAATATTTAGCGAATAAGCCTGTTACAAATGCTAGAATAACTAGATGGTTGATCTTATTGCAGGAGTTCGATATCACAATCAAGGATAGACCCGGCAAGGAAAACCCTGTAGCTGATTTTCTCTCATGAATACCAAAATCAATTGAGGCAGCAGCAGTAGAAGACCAATTTCCGGATGAGCACCTGTTTGTTGTTGCTGTTCAAACACCTTGGTATGCTGATGTTGCCAATTACCTTGCAGTAGGTAAGCTACCAAAACACTTAACCCCTAATGAACGTAAGCAGATTGTTCAGAAGAGTACTCGGTTTTCGTGGATCGGGGGTTATTTGTTCCACACAGGGGCAGACATGCAAATTAGGAGGTGTATTCGAGAAGATGAAATTTTCGACATCTTAAAAGCTTGTCATAACGGACCATGTGGGGGACACTTTGCCGAAAAAAGAACAGCACATAAAGTATTGCAGACAGGATACTACTGGCCTACAATTTTTAAGGATTCGAAGAAATTTGTTCAAGCCTGTGACAGCTGCCAGCGAGCAGGATGACTTGGTCAAGCCGATGAAATGCCTCTCAGGCCACAATTAGTCATTGAACCATTTGAACGATGGGCTCTTGATTTCGTTGGACCCATCAACCCATCATCAAATCAGAGAACATATATCTTGGTAGCCACAGAATATGTTACCAAATGGGTTGAGGCCGAAGCATTGCCTAGAGCTACAGAAGATTCGGTAATACAGTTCCTGTTCCATTTGTTTGTACGTTATGGCCTTCCGAGAGAAATAATTACAGATGGAGGACCACAATTTGCCGGAAACAAATTAATTGCAACACTTAACAATTATCACGTCCAGCATAAGATTACTACCCCATATCACCCGCAGGCGAATGGGCAAGTAGAAGGTAGCAATAAGGTAATAGAATCAATTTTAACAAAAACCATTGCTTCACATAGGCGTGATTGGGCCGCCCGACTACCTGAAGCACTCTGGGCTTATAGAACCACCTGGAGAAGTACCACTGGTTATTCACCCTATCAATTAGTGTTTGGGAAACAACCTATTTTTCCCATAGAATTTGAAATCTAAACACTACGAATTGCACAGGAAGTTGGCCTAGATTTAAGTGAGGCACAAATCAATCGACTACAGCAGATTAACGAATTGGACGAAATAAGGCTCTCTGCATTACAGAATACAACACTTATTCAACAACAGCGGGCTAAATGGCATGATGCACTTATCAAGAACAAAGCCTTTCATGAAGGAGACTGGGCTCTGTTATATGACTCTCGGTTTCAGGATTTCCCTGGGAAACTGTAGACTCGTTGGTTGGGGCCATACAAAATCCAGAAAGTACATGATAATGGGACCCTTACTCTGATCACAATCGATGGTTCTGGATATGCATTCAAGGTAAATGGCCACCAAGTTCGTCTCTATCGCAGGCCACTCACTTGGGAATCCTTCTGTCAGCAGCTACGTCAAGACACTGACATGGGAATTTTAGGAGAGGAAGCAAAATCTTCCTCACCTATAATTCAGTAAGGAACTCATTTTTTTACTTGTACATAAGTTCTTGTATATACGTTTTCTTAAAATTTCTTTGATCTTTCCTTTTTAATTTTGCTTTTTACAGTCAGCATGTCTTTGCTGTTCCTTTTCCAAAAGGAACAGCGGTTGCTTGTTTTCGTGTTTTTGCTGTTCCTTTTTTTCAAAAGGAACAGCATTTCTGAGTTTTTGCTGTTCCTTTTCAAAAGGAACAACATTCGTGAGTTTTTGCTGTTCCTTTTCAAAAGGAACAACATTTCTGAGTTTTTGCTGTTCCTTTTCAAAAGGAACAGCATTCGTGAGTTTTTACTATTCCTTTTTCAAAAGGAACAACATTTCTGAGTTTTTGCTATTCCTTTTCAAAAGGAACAACATTCGTGAGTTTTTGCTGTTCCTTTTCAAAAGGAACAACATTTGTGAGTTTTGTTGTTCCTTTTCAAAAGGAACAACATTTTTTGGGTTTTTGCTGTTCCTTTTCAAAAGGAACAGCATTTGCGAGTCTTTGCTGTTCCTTTTCAAAAGGAACAGCGTTTGTGAGTTTTTGCTGTTCCTTTTCAAAAGGAACAACATTCGTGAGTTTTTGCTGTTCCTTTTCAAAAGGAACAGCATTTGTGAGTTTTGCTGTTCCTTTTCAAAAGGAACAGCATTTTTTGGGTTTTTGCTGTTCCTTTTCAAAAGGAACAACATTTGTGAGTCTTTGCTGTTCCTTTTCAAAAGGAACAACGTTTGTGAGTCTTTGCTGTTCCTTTTCAAAAGGAACAGCGTTTGTGAGTTTTTGCTGTTCCTTTTCAAAAGGAACAACATTTTTGGGTTTTTGCTGTTCCTTCTCAAAGAACGGCATCTCAATTATCTGTTTGCATGGATTCTTCTCTGTTGTTCCTTTTTTTCAAAAGGAACACTATAACCATGTTTTTGCTCTCTGTGATGATTCATATTGAGGATGCTTTTCGCCCAATTTTTCTCCAGTCTTTAAGATACAGTTATGCACTTATGCAATGAACATAAATTACGACATGCCGAAGTCAGCAGATCATAAGATCGCTATCTTTATAGAGCCTAGTATTGATAAGAGGACAAGAGGAGGGACATACTTACTTCTCATCTCCGTTGTCATTGACTTATTCCCATTGTTTTGGTTGGTTATATTTATCATGGCGATTTCCCTAAAAACTTTCTCTGATTATTACTCAGGAATAAGAACAGAGAATTTATATCTTCCTTTTGGGATGATAAGACTTCTTCCACCATTCCCACTCTTAAGGAGTGCTGAACCACCCTTATGTGTAAATATATAAGAAAAAGTGCTTTGCAAAAGAGAAAAAACAAAGAGAAAAAAATGATGATGAATATGGAATATTAATTGTCAAATGCAGGATAGGGGGTCTCATCAAGAGCCAGCCTACCATGATCATCAGGTTGGAAGCGAAGTGGCATTCCCAGTATGGCCACCACACCAGGGATATGGTCCAAAAGGTACACTAAATAAACAGACCTTGGAACAGGGGGTCTCATCACGAGCCGGCCTGTCCACGTTTCGCACCTTCCTTGTGAATGGCATTATGGCTACCTGGTTACCAAGCCAGCATAATGGCCTGCATTTTGACAAAATACTTTTATACACACAAAGGATCATGGTTCCGGGGGTGAAATAAACAACTCTGCCAAGGTTATGGACACCTGTCGGCAGCAGAGCTCTGTTAATGGTATCGAAGTCATAATGGTTACACCAACAGGGATGATATTAATACCTCTTTGTCTCTTCTATCCTATGAATAATTCATATTTTATTTCCCGATGAACATATCGCATGAACACTCATTACTACCAATCATGGCAAAGGAACTGACAATGACCTCTGGGGACTTCGTACGATTGACAGACGTCCCATCCCCCGGCCTCGCATCATATTACGCAGGCTCTTATGTAAAACGCGATCCACCTTTTTGCCTCGATTTCGGTATTTCGTTGTCTATCTAAAACATGGCGTAATTTTATATGCTGTTCTTTTATGACTGGTTACACGATGGTTGCTGCTCCTCTATTT
This sequence comes from Pinus tabuliformis, assembly GCA_031772625.1. NCBI lineage: Eukaryota > Viridiplantae > Streptophyta > Pinopsida > Pinales > Pinaceae > Pinus > Pinus tabuliformis. The sequence continues at coordinate 1,267,210,383 of CM062820.1, read as the reverse complement.
GACGGCTGGGGTAGCCTATCACATTGTGGGGGGGGGGAAGGTAATCTCATTACTCCACGAGTTACGTGTCAGCACACCATTCGGGGTAGATAGTGTACGAAGGAATGGCATGGTTTAACGGTATGATAATTCTATTTTACGCAAAGTTGCCATCCACAATCCATTTTTGTTGTATACTCTGTTTTTTTCGCGACGATCACCTTCTCTGCGTCTCAAAACAGCACAGGCAGTTGCTGTTCCATTGGAAATCCTTAGTGGAACCATGGGAGGAAAGGCAGTCCGAAGCGAACCTCAGGAATTGACAGTCTCTGTTGCTGCCCGGGAGATCCTGGAAAAGGCTGGATGGCTGAATTATTTCAGTCGCCTACAAGAATCAAACGAGACAGTGGCGTTGGAATTTCTTTAAAACTTGCAGGAGGACTACTCCATAGTAAGAGAAAGGCGGATAGCGGTCACTGACGATGTAATTGCAGAAGTTTCAGGACTACCAACCACCGAACCTGTATGGACACTGAGGAAAGAAAGACTACAAAAGATTATGGAGATTTTTCAGGATGAAGGCCAAAGCTTGACAGTGAAGGGGAAGGGAGTTCTGCCAGCAACGTTAGGAGAACCCTGGACCGAACTAGCAAAGATAGTACAGAGCTACATTACTTGCGAAGGAAGGAAAGACGTGGTAAGACCACGTCATCTTAAACTCTTAGCTGTTTTGAAAGAAAAATGTTCTGTAAATCTGCCTGCACTTTTAAATTCACTATTGCATGATGCGGCCCGAAGCCTGAAAACGGCACAACACGTAGACGCAGTTGTTAGCCACCATGGATTGATTCGATTGATAGTGAGCCATAGTCTCACTCAACAGCAGAGCAGCTGGGAGGAGCTCATTGCATTGATTGAGGGGGATTGGCTGCACCATCCCCAAAACCTAAACATTCCTCTAGCACACCGGAACGATCAGAGAAACGCAGAGAAGTGGCAGCAGGAAAACGTGTTGCTCCAAAATGTAAGCATTCTTCAAGTACACCGGAGCGACCAGAAAAACGCAGAGAAGTGATAGCAGAAAAACCTGTTGCTTGTACACCTGAACAACCTGAGAAACCAAGAAAATCAGTCCGGCTAGCTCGAATACGAGGGAGGCTGGAAAAGATTCGGGAAAGCACCAGCCAACCAATTGAGATTATAGACGAACCTCCAGAACCAGAAGGAGGACCTTCCGAAGAAAATGCTGGACAATCTGGGGGCGAGGCTGAGCAAGCCGGAGAAGGAGGTGAGGAGGGAGAAGTGCACTCCGAAACAAAAACAGAAGCTGAACACTCCAAGGCAGTCACTGAGTAGGACAATCGGGAGGAGGAAGTAGTACAGCTAGAAAGCAACCCGCTACGAGACCCTGTGGGCGAAGAAGAATTGGCCGCAATCCTGGCCAATATGGGGGAATATGGCCAACCCTCCAGCCCAGCAGGTCCTCCCGATGGACCTCCAGAGGAAGACATACCTAAGAATTCACATGCAGAAAACCAAGGAGAAGAAAACCCGCCCGTTCATGAGGAAGAAATAAGGGACACCAACCGGGAACAATCTGTTCCCAAGGCACTAGAAGAAATTTTAGATAGAGTAGGAGCAGATTTAAGGGCCAGTTGTAAACCCTCTGTTGAGGCAAGGGAAATCAAGAAATTAAGGAGGAAACAACAGAGGCTGCTGAACACTATAGCCCGGCTCCGACAGCAAATTCGGATTCTGAAAGCCAGTCTGAGGATACGAAGGACCACAAGGAAAAGAAAGAGGACCACTGCAGCAAAATCCCGTAGAACAAGAAGACGAAGGACTTATAGTCGCCCTATTGGTCGAAACCCGGCTGGAAGACCTGCTGCTGTTCCAATTGTCACTGAAGAACAGACTGTTGTTCCAAATGACGCTGAGGAACAAACTGCTGTTCCAATTGTCACTGAAGAACAGACTGTTGTTCCAAATGATGTTGAGGAACAGACTGCTGTTCCAATTGATAATGAAGAACAGACTGTCGTTCCAATTGGGGCAGAGGGACAGGATGATGTTCCATTAACAGAGGAACCACAGCTACCTTTCATTCGTGTTAAGAAAGAAAAGGAGAATAAGGAGATCCAAACAGAGGCACCGCCCTCAGGGGTGATTCGGGTTTTGAACTCCAAACAGTATAACAAAAAGGTCCAGGTAAAACTCCTGGCCTCTACGGCCCTATGGAAAAAGGATCCAAAAACAAGAACCTTGCACAAGATGATGAAGCAAGCTCAGCAAGAAGCTGAACAGTTGAAGGAACAAACAATCCCCCGGAGAAATATGAAGAGTTGCAATAACAACTTTGGGATATTAGTCAGTCCGAGAGCCATGCCTTCGAAGGCTGGAAAAAGGAGCAAGAAAAGGTTGCAAAGGTAACTCGTCGAGTAGATATTGTTGTTAGGCAGATGGACACTGTGTGTTCTTTGTATAATGACGTTCTGGCCTGTAGGGCCCCTGCTAAAAACTATGCTTTATTTTTGCTTGAACGATATTTACGATTAAAGATAAAAGCTGTCAGGGCAGGTGCCCCTATACAAATCAATACTGTTAATGATTTCATAGATTGTTGCAAGCATTATGGAATTAAGGTTCAAAGATTATTATGTGAATTTTACTTGCATAACCTCGTGCTAGACCAGGAAACTGATTTAAATCCTGGCCCTTTTGTTGGGGACATACAATTGCAAGCCTTCGTTTCATTCGGGGTTAATCAGCTAAAATGGCTCAGGGCTTATAACACTTTTCAGAGACAGGAAAATAGCCTAGACTTGTGGGTAAGAGCTGAGCCTAGAGACCCAGTGCTGTTATGGAGAGCACATAGGAACCTTATGAGAACCCCGGGTGTTATGGAGACATTAGGACCCATGCACGAGGACCTAATCCGACAAAATCTGGAATATTTTCTGACTATTAAAGACCTCGCCATCGATGCTGCAAAATTCCGATACCAGACTTCGAACCCAAACATCCAGCTCAGGGAACCATTCAGATATGAAAATTTTGAGCTAGCTGCCAGCCGATTGAACCTTTATGGCGAGCGTATTTTGCAAGCAGGGCCATCCTGGTTAGGGTATCGATTTCGTAGTCCAATCATTTGGCACCCTGCACCCGGATATCAGGCCTTTTATGAAATGCCTGAAGGTCAAACAAATCAGTTCTTTGATGATCTAGTTGCTCATCACGGTTGTAGGCCTCCACACGAGGTTCCCTCTCCAGCCTATTCTCTTACCGCCTTGCATGTCAACTATAATGTTTTCATGAGGGCATGAAACAGGGTAAGCAGGGGGGTGTGTGGAGCACTGGAAAGGTATGTTTTTGACGAACAATTTAGTGACTTTTCAGTAATAATTGTAACCCTTTCTGCATAATGAACTTAAAGAAATAAAGAATTTTAATAGAATGTGTGAGAATTAGTATGGAAAGCTTAATCGCTGATAATTGTTATTTTTCCATGCAGGAAAGGGTGGAAACGAAGGGCTGTCGTTCGAAAGGAAAAGACAAAGGAGGAATAACTGCTGTCCCTTTAGAAGGGAACCGGATGCGAACGAGATCGAACAGATCGAAGCAGAACGACCCAGGAAAGAAAGAAGGGTTATCAATTCGGCGGAACAGGGAAAGAAAAGTAAAGGATTAACGGCTTGGCGAATCCCTCAGGATCTTTGATCCCTCAGGATCGCTGTTTTGCTTATTTTTGCTACCTAGATACCTCCGCCGTTACTTTTATAAAAAGGAACAGCATCGTTAAGCAAAAGGACTTCTTTTTTCATATATGTAACTGTGAATTTCAGACTCAACTTTGATCATCGACTCTCACTAAGACTTGGTTTGCTGTACATTTGTTGATGCATTAATATAAAAGACTTGGTGTTTATTTCATCTTTGCGTCTAGAGTAAGCTAAGGCGGTGTACCATTGGAAGCTAAGGGCCCGGCTCCAAAGGACACTTGCTTTTGTATCAATATAATTTGGTTTCTGTGTGGTTTGTTTATCTTTATAGTTCGGTAATCTGACATGTTTTTTTATATGCTATTCCATGCTCTGTTACGATTAATTCATTAATGGTTTCTTCAAGAGATTTATGTAGTGACTTTGTATTGTATGAGTGAATCTTTTCAGAGTTGATCGCATGTTATCAATCTAAGCCAACTGTTTCTGTTACAGAGCCTTCATATTGAATATTGCTATATTGGATTCATTTGAAATCTCAATTATTGGAATCCGGAAGTAATGTTATTCTATTTGGAAACATAGTCATATCTTTAACCATCAGATTGCTATATTAGTGTGGTGTGTGAGTATATGGTTGATGCTTGTTGTTCCATAACTTATCAGTAAAGTATATTTCATCCAATTTGCTTTAAGAGAGAAGATTGCTATTTGATTGCAGAATATGAGTTTAGTCCAATAGAGCAAGTTTAGTTCTGACTCGCGAGATTTAGTTTATTGGATTGCTGTTCCATTTACTGCTGTTCCATTTCAGAATTGCTGTTCCATTTCCTGTTTGCTGTTCCATTTTACTTTTTGCCGTTCCATTTACTTGCATTTGCTGTCTTGGTGTGAGAGAAGGTCTAAGGCTATAGTGAGCCCCAGCAGTCGCTGCCTAGCTCCCAGAACTATGGTCCATGCTCTAATTTCCTTTCCATCAGTTTCTAGAGCGATGGGTTATCTCTTTCGTACCCTTGACTGATAAGTTGCTTTGTGTGATTTTATTCTTTTAGAGCAATTTAGTCATAAGTTTACCATCCGTTTACTCTTGTATTTTCTGAACACTGTACTACTAAGCATTACTCTGACAAATAGCCTCGGATTGAGATACTCTTTGCAATAACAAAGCGTTCCCGGATTGACTTATTAATGTGGCATAACTAGAGGTGAAAGAGACCCTTGTTACAGCTCTACACACAATATCTAGACTTGATCTACACTCAGTCTGGCACGCTCTACAATAAAATCCTTGATGCTCCTAGACCAGAATTTTCCGTTCCTTCCCCTCCTAAATCAAAAAAAGACTCTCATGCCACCGATGGTGTGATAGGTACGACTAGCACGAAAACCGTAAAAGCTACACCAAAGAAAGCTCGTATTGTTTCTAGTCAAAATGCAAATGAAAAACTTCTTGCCTTGGAGGTTAATGTTGTGTCAACCAACAAGGGAAAACAACTGAAGCAACCAGGGGGCAAGAAAAAAAAGAAAGGGAGAAAGAAGAAGCGGGATGAGTCGTCTCCTGAAAAAGCTTCTGCAAACCCTTCTAGGCAAAGGAAACCCCCTGTGGGGTGTCAAATATGTGATGAGGATCATCGGATGAGAGAGTGTCTGCATAAAGCTGAAATTAAGAAATTCTTTAAGAGTTCAAAAACCTCAGCGGTATTGATTGATCCGTTTCCAAACCCAAGAACCAATCTGGTTGCTAGAGACAATGCTTCCCCATCCCAAGTGCTTATGTTGACCATTTCGAAGTAGCAAAATGATGCTTTGATATCGACAAGGAATAAATATTACGAGAATCCACAGCTGTCGAACAACAAGGCTAATGATCAACCTAGTAGTTTGACAACAACTTCGACCGAAGTTGTGCCACCCATCATTCCTGAGCTAACGATAAAGCCGCCAAAGGGAGTAGTACACAAATCGACATTTAATCCTCGTGCCAGAGCAGCACAGCATTATAATATAGTGGAGGATCTGGCCCAATCGCCGTCTGCTATGTCGACACTTGAGGTACTGCAAAATTGCCCCTCCCAAAAATAGACTTTATTATCAGCGATAGGTGAGATTGACCCAACGGATTCCAATCTTAGGTCCTTGAATCACAAAGGATATGACCCTTAGTTACCAGCTCAACTAGCTTTCCTTATTCAAGTGAAAGACCTCAACAAAACTGTTCATGGAATAATTATTGATGAGGGGGCATCTACATGTATTATGTCGATGAGTTGCTGGAAAACTTTAGGATCTCCACCCTTGTCGCGATCTTCGACGACATTAAAAGCATTTGATGGATGAACATACACCCCATATGGGATTTTAAGTAACTTGCAAGTCGAATTGGGGGGCAAAATGGTAGAAATTAATGTTGAAGTGATCAATGGAAACCTCGATTACAACATCCTACTGGGAAGGCCCTGGATATATGCTATGGCTGCCGTTGTGTCGACCTACTTCAGGAAGATTGCATTTCCCTTCCAAGGAAGTATTACAATCGTCGACCAGCAAACATTTGTCCCCAATAATTCACAAGTTACAGGAAGCATTCCAATGATCCATGGAAGCCCTCATTCACTTCAAAATATCGGAGTAGGCCTACTAAAAGGCCCTATATTAATGGGGACTTTCGCCCTACCGCCTCTAATCAATCTGGCGGAAGTGGCAATGGTGGGAACCTACAATATGATATCTTCTATTCAAAAGATGTTCGAAAATGATATTAACATGGATCATCTGCAGGTATTTCCTTCAAGCCCAATAGAAATATTGTAGCAATCAATGTTTTCGGCATGGGAGGCAAACCCAAATCAATGCTTATTAAGCGTTTGGATAGATAGTTCTAAGGAATATGGTACCCCTTCAGATCCTTGGTCGCAAGTACATTCTACAGACGAAGGAATTGTTCAGTCAATGATGATTGACGGGGCACCATGGGAAGATTACCACCATCATTCCCATCTTCTGGATTGCAAGGAAGATACTCCTAATGATCTTCATCATCCCTCAGTTTTTGATTTTCTATCAAATACGGTAAACACGGTGGATTCCGAATGAAACTTGTCCAATATTGAAGAGAATATCGCCATAAATATCGCGACCAAAATAGATGTTGTAGAGAATATTCATGTCGGCAAATCTTGTTCTCCTTCAGAACTGGAAATATATTACGCTCTTTTTCGCAAGTTCAAAGATGTCTTTGCTTGGTCGTATGATGAAATATCAGGCATTGACTCGAGCATAGTTGAACATGCAATTAAGATGTATCCAGATGTCAAACCGGTATGACAACAGCTACGGCAGGTGCACCCCAAGAAAGCCGCTGCCATCAACGTAGAAGTTGAAAAACTTCTCCATGCCGGTTTTATTTACCCAGTTCCTCTAACTGATTGGGTATTGAATATTGTTTCTACAATGAAAAAACAAGGAACAATTAGAGTGTGCGTCGATTATAGGGATGTAATCAAGCTTGTCCAAAACACAACTACCCTACACCCTTCATTGATCAGATAATTGATGAATGCGCCGGATGTGAAATCTTTCCATTTATGGAGGGATTTTCCAGGTATAATCAAATAAATATCCACCCATAGGACCAGTCAAAGACTGCATTTATTTGTCCGTGGGGCACATTTGCATATCGCAAGCTACCCTTTGGTTTAAAGAACACAGGGGCAACATTTCAGAGGGCAATTAATTATGCCTTCCATGACATCAAAAACATTGTTCAACCATATCTCGACGATCTTCTGGCTCATTCATGAAAGCAGACCGATCATCCGCAACATTTGAGAGCGATATTTCTACGTTGCCGACACTACAAGATACGACTCAATCCACACAAATGTGTGTTCTGTGTCAGTTCTGGTCATTTATTTGGCTTTGTGGTCTCAAGAGACAGGATTCGTCTCAACCCATGTAAGGTTCAGGGAATCATTAATTTGTCTCCACCTTCAAATTTGCTTCAGATTTAGAAACTCCAAGGGAAAGCAAACTTTCTGAGGAGGTTCATTCCAAATTACGCCAAACTTGCTAAAGGTTATACTCGTCTATTGAAAAAAAAGTACCCTTCATCTGGGATCAGGTCGTGTAAGCTTCCTTTGATGCTTTAAAAGAATCCCTAATAAAAACATCATTAATGTGTGCTCCTGATTATCAAAAAGACTTTAACCTGTATCTGGCTGCAACGGATACGACCATCGCAATGGTTTTAGTTCAAGAAGACAATGGAATTGAACATCCTATATATTATTTGAGTAGAAACTTAAATGATATGGAAAGAAAGTACTCCTATGTTGAAAAGCTAGCTCTCACAATTTTTCAAGCGATACAAAGATTTCGACACTATGTGCTCTTTCGAAAAACTACCATTTTGTCAGATTGCAACCCCATGACTTATATATTGTCGCGACAGTTGCTAGGGGCAAATATTCAAAATGGATAGCAATTCTACAAGTGTTTGATCTGGAATTTATAAAATCCAAATCGAAGAAATCCCTGGTTTTCACGGAGTTACTATACGATCTCCCATCGTCATCCAACGATGCAACCTCAGAAGAAGCGATTGTGGACGAATCTTTGTTTCTGATATCTTCAAGCAATCCATGGTATGGAGACATAATAATCTATCTCCAAACCCAAACATATAGGTCTAATACATCACGTATAGAAAAAAGACGAATTCGATACCAAGCAAAAGACTACATGATCCTTGGTGACAAGCTTTACCGTCATGGTGTCGATACAGTTCTGCGGAGGTGCCTCACCCACGAGGAGGCTGAAAAAGTCTTGAATGATTGTAATTTAGGCACGTGTGGGGGGCATCAATTTGGTTACGCTACGACACAAAAAAATTTACGAGCAGGATACTTCTGGCCAGCAATGTTCAAAGATTGAATAACCGCAGTCAGAAGTTGCCATGCCTGTCAAATCTTCGATCGCAAAACTAGAATACCACCTGCACCTCTACAACCAGTAGTTGCTGTTGGGCCATTTGCCAAATGGGGCATATATTTCATGACATGTAACCCCACCTCGGCTGGGGGGCATGGTTATATCATAGTCGCAGTAGACTATTTTATCAAATGGGCCGAGGCAATGCCTACATTAAACAACAGTGGCGAAACGGCTGCCCTCTTCTTTTTCAATCATGTAGTCTCCATATTTGGCGTTCCACAGGCCATAGTCACAGATCATGGATCACATTTTCACAATCACATGATGGTCGAGTTGGCTGCCAAATTAAGGCTGTCCCACGATAGCTCTACTTCGTATTATCCGAAGGCTAATGGACAAGTTGAGGCAATCAACAAGGTCCTGAAGTAGATGTTGTAAAGGATGATTGGAGTCCATAAAAGGAGTTGGCACCTGATCCTATACTCAACCTTGTGGGCATACCGGACATTGGTGAGGAATGAAACCAAGTTTACACCCTTTCGACTGGTGTATGGCCTGGAAGCAATCTTACCAATTCAATGTGAAATCTCGTCCCTCAAACTCGCAGTCTACCTTCTCCCCAGAACTTCAAAAGAGGAGGCTCGTTTCTTGGAACTAATCCAATTGTATGAAACCCATCGTGATTCCACTTTGGCTAACGAAGCCCATAAGAAACAAGTCAAGGTGCGGTTCGACAAGAATGTCAAACCTCGTGTCTTCTCAGAAGGTGACCTGATCTTACTTTACGACCAGGAGTTCGATAAATTGGGAGCAGGTAAGTTCAAGTCTTTATGGATGGGCCCCTATATTGTTAAGTGTGTATTAGCAAAAGGACCCTGCGAGTTAGTGGATTATGATGGGATTCCACTGGTGCAACCCCACAACGGGTTGTACCTTAAGCATTACTATGCTTGACTCAAGCTAGTAACCCCTATGCTTTTGTTACATTTTTGTTTTTGCTAAGCGTAATTGCTTTGGTTAAGTGATCCACTTTTACATTTGTTGTAGATGTCGGACCTATTGGAATCATTTGTAGGATATGCCAATGGAGCAAGTCGTATTTCGCGGAACCTATCTTCTGCAGCCTGGGCCATCTTCGATCCAAGCGGCGAGTTAGTGAGTTTCAGAGCGGTATGTATTTGTCGGTCAACGAACAATATTGTTGAATACAGCGCATTGATAGAACTCCTCTCTGGTGCCATCACACGTGGCATACACCGACTTGTCATCAAGCTAGACTCACAACTTGTCATCCTATAGCTCATCGGTATCTACTTTGTACGGAATCCAGCTATCTATCGCATGTTCCTAAGGGTCAAGATTTTGGAAAGGCAGTTTGATTCTATTCAATATAAGCATATTTCCAGAAATTTAAACACACTAATGGACTCATTGGCAAATTATGTGTTAGATATACATTTGCAACATTTATAAAAGAAGCATTTCATCAATATTTGCATCAAGATCATGTAACTTAACCAAAATAAAGCTCCGAAAATCAAAAATATATATATAATTGTTTATGGTTTATACATAATGTTCTGTAACCAAGACAAAATCGGTAAAATGACCTAAAACTAAAAATGCTAAGGGGCACCCTAGTCTAATTATGCTGGTGATAACAAGTCATCGCCTGTGCAATCATGTGTAAAAGCCTAGTCCATCGACTCGGCACGTCAGTAGTATGTCGCTGCAACCTCAGAGGCAGCTTGTTGGTCCTCATGTCCGGAATACTAAGAGTGAGAAACTCGACTTGATCCTGCAATGCTGAAAGAGTCTCGGCCACATCAAGGTCGCAAAGGATAGCCCTCCCCACAGCCTCTCCTGCTAGAATGGCAGTTGGTGCTCTCAGACATACTGTTGGCCGAACTGGTCCAATATCTGCATGAGCACATGAGTTTTGATTAGTCTTGATAGAAGAAAGCATGAGAACATTATAAACAAATGATAAACAGAGATATGGTAAGAGAATTTACTGATAGAACCCCACTGCTCACCAGCTGGCAGCACCAAAACCGAGTCACCCCGAAAATCCATACCAGCATATGGAAACTCGGAAAAAACCATCTCCTGACGGTTGAACCACTCGAAGAAGGTATCAGAGAAGGAAACCTAGGACTGACCAGCATGTCGGGCCATGAGGTTGACCCATCTATGAATCTGTGGCTCAGTAGATGGAGTTAAACTAAGTGAAATGTACTGCGGCTGCATCAGTGGGATCTTTTCCAAGGCGAAAGCGGTCAAAATAGAACCATAGCCGAAATTCTTGGATTTTCCGCTTTTTACCTTGGTCAGTTGTTCTTTCATCATAGGGAGTACTGCGTCACACCAGTTGAACACCTTTGGTTCAAGGCATTCCAAGGTGTACTGCATATAGGCCCTGTTAGCCACTTGAAGAGCCGCACTACTAGCCAATCTAGAAAAAGTAAATAGAATGGTCCTCAAGGACCAGTCAGTGACATCTCGGATGTTGATCTTACCGTCCCTACTCGGCTGAGATCCCTCTCTGCAATACCAGTGAATATAATCTCTCAGGGATTAGCCCCCACAGGCCGAACCTGATAATGAGAGAGGGGCACCACGCCTCGATAAACCGGTCAAAAAATAGATGTCCACGACAGTCAAGGGGATGGACTTGCCTCTGATATGAAACACCTGGTTAGTAGGATCCCATGCATCGAGAAAATATTGCAACAAGTTTATTTGTTGCCTCATGCTAGAGACACGGAAAAACTTGAGTAGACCACAGTTCCGCAGTGCAGTTACCGTACCCAGATCATGTAAAGCAACCATGTCCTCTTCTTCATGCTCACGTTCTTGCCATGTAACAACCATTTTGCTCCGATGAATCTCTGCAAAACAAGCAAGAGAGGATTCAGGGTCCTGATTTGGCAAAAAATAGGCAAAATTCCATGAGAAAACAGTGCAAAAGTTTCCCTTCTCGCGCCCATCGCACCCCAGCAGTGTACTGGGTGAGATGCATACTGACTGGCCAATGGCCAGGCCAGTATGCATCGCACCTTTCGATATAGGAAGGGTGCGATGGAGCCAGGGTGAATTTTTCAAACCCCAGGGGCTCAGAAAAACAGGGAAACATGCTCAGAATTCAAAAAGGAAGGAATGCAACTGAAGAGCTCAGGTTTAGCTCCTACCTGGTCCAAACGGCGCCAAGAATCGTCCACAGAATCTCCCGGAATCAGCTAGTGAAAATCAAGGGGGAAAGGCACCTCCAGAGCTCCAAAAAACCAAAGTTCAAATGAAATGGTAAAATGAGGGGTAAAAACCACTTTTAAATTACTTTTCACGTAATTCGAGTAAAGTATTAGTGTTTTAACTCATTTTTCAAGCATGTATTGTTCATTTCTAATCGGTTTGATGAAGCAATTGAACAGGCAGTACAATCGTCAAAGGAACAAAGTGGTTAGCAGTGAAATCAAATAATCAATGACCATTATCACGAGCAGTTTTTATGTGAAGTTCAAGCTCGTTAAAAATTAAACCTAAGCAATGAGCAAATGTTTCCCCAGAGTTTAAGCTCATTAAAAAATGAACCAATCTCCAGTAAATAACCATTTTGAATGCATTATCATTAGCTCCTGAGCCTTGGTCATGTTCTCATCATCACCTCCACTCTAATTTAGCTGATCATTCACCTCCATTTGATTGTTTACCCCTTTTTGAGGAACAATTGCAAAGAGTGATCCTATTAGCCATCCTTGTGACACTGCCATGATTAGAAAATTCCAAACCTTACCTGGAATCAGCTGCTACCTGAAATTATCACTCGTTCCTCAAAAAACGAGTCTCCTTTAAGCTATTTTCGTCTGACTCATAAAATATGAAAATATTGCCGAGCAGTTGGCCTCTATAACTCGTTAAAGCTACTGGGAGTGCTATCCCTCCTCTAGATTACAATCTTTTTGGACTTGAGGGATTATTACACAAAAAGATCGAGCGCTTGTTTTGTTCGGCTCGTTAAAATTATCGAAAATTCATCCCTTTCGTATTATTTTATACTTTTTCGGACTTAAGGGATTATATGACAAAAAAGGATTATTGGAGTTTCCTTTACGTCCCTTTCAGACTCTCTAAAATTGAAAAGGACCGAGTTATCTTTGTCGTTAAACTCATTAAAACCAATAGCGACAAACTTGTCCATATAGACAAGAATGAGTTTCACTGTCGCTAGGCTCGTTAAAACATAGTGATGGGTTTGCCCGAAGGGAAAATTATAGAACAAGCATATGTTATCCTCCTAAAGCTTGATAAAAATAAAGAGGTACTGGTCAGCAATGATTGGGGATAAATTGGGAGGAAAACTTGAAGAAACTTTATTGGTAGCAAAGTCGCTCTTGAACATGACACTTTCACTCCATGTCTGAGTCGGGTTGGGTTATTCCGTTCACCGGTCATATTACCATTGGTCCATCATACCATCCATCTTTGGGGTTAACGCTACCAATCCATTTCAAGTGTTGCCGATATGTTCAAGAGAAGTCGATCAGAGAATTCACCAACCCATCTTGTGTCTCATCCACTGCAATACCTTTACGCTTCATTCTTTCATGACCGCCACCTTTAACCCTATATCATCAGATCATTTTCACCTCCAAAAGTCATTTGCTCCATTCCGTGTCATAGATGTGGGATTCATTAAGGCCCTCCTACAATGGGTCACTTCTTGTCGACATCAGCTCCTTATCCAAGAAGTTGACCTAGGAACAACCCTCTCAGTACTTTGAAGCTTGCATGCCTCAATGGCAAGTTTCTCACTTTCGGTAATAGGTTTACATCAATGGCCTTCAACCGAGATATTTTGCGTGGTGTTCGACGCCAAGTCCCATTCTCACACCACGTGAATTGTATTACCGTACCTTGAGGGTCATCATCATTATCGGTGATTCCTCTCGTGCCTATTAACAGCTTACATCATTGGTTGGTAATCAAGTGATGTCTTTCCATGTTCGACTCCAGAACATTTTTCACATGGATCGACTTGTACTTCGGGCGAAGATTGGACGAGTTTGAAGACCCCGAATCTAGTTTCACCCATTTGGGCTACGATATATTCAGGAAAATAAAGACATCAAATGTACATCATTGCTGCATAGATGATCATCCAAATCAAAGGATGATGGCTCTATCAGAATCATCATTCTGCCACACAGACGGTTGTCTGTCCTATGTACATGAAAATGAATTTATAAAGTTGAGCATGGGAATGCCCGCCTCAGCTAGATCATGAAAATATTATGGAGATAATGTATTGTATTGTGTCTTATTACAGGTCACCTTCCAGTTCGAAAAACCTCGGATCCTCATGATAAAGCATTTCACCCAACATCAAAAGATTAACAACCTCATGCTTTAGGGGGCAACTGTTATAGACATTTTTGGGCACTACAACCCCAATCATATGGTCCATAAACCAAGGGCTTCTGAGTCCCTAAAATTGTTGTTTCATGCCCTAAAGAAACAAGGTCAGCTGATTACATCATCTCCCAGAATTTCTCCACAAGAAATTGCTCAGAACTGGCCAAAACTGGACCATACAGGCTACTCAGTGCTAAGGGTGTGATGCATCTCACCTGCCCAGTGCAAAAAGTGTGATGCATACTGAAAAGCCCTTCTGTAGGGTGCAATGGGTGAGAATGGACAAATGGCAAAGACATTTTGCAAGGTGGATGATCATGGAATCTTCTAGAAACTTCTCCTGTGACACTTGCCTCTCTGAATTCGCCCAGGGATGAGTAAGAGATCATCAATCTCCAAGTGGAATCAAGAAATATCAAAGAGAATACACTAATAAAAATCCCAGAAGCTGACTCACCTCCCTGCAATCATCTATATATGGATCCCTCATCCCAGAGATCCGAAGGCTGGAATTTTGTATCTTGTAAGGAAGTGTTGTTGGTTTCTTGGTGGAATATCATAGTGTTGGGTGATCTAAGCTTTTCATGAGGTGAAAAAGGGCTTTCATGCTGGGAGGATGACGCTGGGTTAGATCAATGGGTTGTAATCCTCTCTTCTAATCTTTATATCAATAAAGCTATTCAAGTTTTCCTCCACATTCTTGTATGTCTGATAGTATATGCATTTGTGTGGTCAATATATATCTGGTCCTATATTGTTTATGATTGTATATCTCTGCACTTTGAAGGTATTATGCTGCTTTGACTTTACAGGTACTCTTTGAAGCGGAGTGGTCAAGGGAGAAGTGGCAAAGACTTGTCGGTGAGGAGAAGGGACAAGCAAAGAACCGAGCGAAAGATCGAGGTTGGTATTCTTTGATCCTCTCCTATCTACTTCTCATAAAGGAAAACGAAAGTAACTTTAATCTGTTTGTTTCTAAGATAGCTACCTGTCTTAGTGGGACTAGCAGCTCTGCATAGACACTAGATTTCCCGATAACAATATATATATCTATATCTATATCTATCTATATATATATATATATATATATATATATATATATATATATATCTATATATATATATATATATATATATATATATATATATATATATATAGATGATTTCTTTAATATATGAGTTTTTATTTAAATTATCATTTTTTTCAAAATAATTTGTTAAAATTTAATTTAAAATAATTATAATATTTACATGAGAAGCGCTCTCCAACTCAATATGGAATATATGTTGTAAAGTTATATTATGTAAATATTTTGACCTATTCAAATAACGTAAAAGTAAAATAAACTAAAAACTAAAATAGTCAAGTCCTACTAGCACAACCAATTGAGGATGGGCCTCGTTAGTAAGGCAACCCACGATCAAACCTCACGGGGGGTGGTTGTGCCCTGTACTAGGGGGGAGGAGACATGCTAAAAAGTCCAATGAGCTTAGGGCTGGTGTGGCCCAGGCCGGGTGTGATCCCCGAGTGACTTTGATGGATTAGATGCCCCTAGGTCGTAGCTCCTCAAGCCACAGGTCAACCCTGGAGGATCACAAACAACTTGAGAAACAAAAAAATATAAAATAAAAATAAAAATAGTAATTATGAATTATGAATTATTAATAATAAAACCGAGGATTTGATTTAGTAAAGCATGGTAAAATGTGGCATTGTGACAAATATTGTTTCAATATGAAAATCAGTCATGGTCAATCATAGTCAATATGAAAATTACTCATGGTCAACCATGGTTAATCCAAGTCAATCATTGTCAACCATGGTCCAACGCATTGTGACAAAGATTGTCAATATGGAAATAAGCCATGGTTAACCTTGGTCAACCATGGTCCAACGACGCATTGTAACAAAGATTCTCTGAATATGAAAATCAATCATGGTCAACCGTGGTCTGAGGTCACATTATGACAAATATTTTCTTATTATGAAAATCAGCCATGGTTAATCATGGCCAACCACGGTTAACCATGGTTAATAATCATGGTCACATTGTTGTTGGGGAAATTATATGTATTATAATTCCAACATTAAATTATAAATCTGGGGTCATAAGACTTAGAGGCACAAGCACAAGTAACGCAGGATCATAGCATTTAATCTAAATTAACATCATGAAATCTAAAATCGATTCCTATTCCTATTCTTGAATTATGTACATAATACAAATCAATGTTCTACGTAAATCTTAATTTTAATCAAAACTTAATTCCAATGCAAGTAAAATATAATTGCAATCCAAACAATAAAATTTATTTAATCTAATTAATAGAAATCTGTTATCAAGCTTATGCCTCTTTTGATCCAAGCGAATTCTATTTTAAATAAAATGGACAATTCAAACAAGACTGAATCTAATTCCCGAGATGAAAGACAACAAGAATTCAACTAATTTCTTTAGCACTCAATTCTGCAAACACTTCAAAGGAAACTCAACATTCTCATGCTGGCTATATTGGCACATTCAAGTTTAAAAGTATTCTAAAGATAGAAATTCATTCTAATTTGAAACCACTGCAATCAAACTCAGAAAATCTATTTTATGGAAAGCATTAACCTACAACTCTAAATTCAACCACACTTCGACTCTATTGGATCTCAGAATTGAACTACATCCATCAATATGTCATCATGTCATCGATGGTCATTTATATAAACGTGATATTACAGGACTTGTTAAGTACCAACTAAAACAGAAAACACAAAGATCTCGCTAGGGACCTGCCTTCAATCTCTTGCTACATGCCTTTGATGGACCATGCCAACTTAATCTGAAGACCTTGCTGCATACCTTCGAAGAGCTCTTGCATTCATTGTGGTTGGAATTACACCAAATCACCTGAAGCTAATGAGCATGCTTACTACACCCAGCAAGAGGTGAGAAATTGGCTAACCTTAGAGAATGGAATTATTCGATAAAGAACAGTCAAATGCATTGAGTCTACACGGCATTTCGAATCACTTTGTTTAAGTACATAATGACTATGTATAAGTACAGAATGTAAAATTATATAATTGATCCAAGCCTAGTCCCGGGACGCATGCAATAAATCAAGAGGAATTTCAATCATGCGTTCAGAAGAAGATAAGAAATATAATCCATAAATCAATATTCCATACCAATAGTATCAACACATCCAAAAAGGACCAGGACTTCAATTCTCAATTAAATCATGCTTTTATTATACCAATGGATTGAAGCAACGCTACAAGTTTAATTAATAATTAACACAACCAATATCGTGTTCTGTTGTTTCTGAGTATTCTTATACAGACATGACACTACAAGATAATCGTGCTAAAAACCAAGAAGACTTCTAATTGAACGAATTCTATAATTTTTAATCTTAAATCTACAAGACAGAGTTATAAGTATAGAATGATGCTAGATTTCACACAACAATCTCTCGATAAAATTCACACTTCAAATGCAAATCCTATGATCTAAATAGGCTAAAGGACTTGTTTCCTGTTGTGGTGGGCCCTTTTCACTCCTAAAGAAAGCCTAGATTAACTCAAATTGCTTAAAACTCAAAAACAGAAATCACTTACATAACTTTAAGTACAGAATCAGAATTATGTGTTACAATTCAGCAAAACATGAATTCTGATAGAAAATGAATCAAAGTCTCCATTGTATTCATAACATAAGAAATATTACATATGATTCCTATTTCATGCTTCCATCTATTGCTCCTCCTACTCTACCACACCATGTTCATTGTTCATAGAGCATTGGGCTTTATATAATGCAGCAAGTGCACAACCAATATAATTAAGCAAAGCAAATATAATCTCAAGGCTAAAGTAAGCAATATGAGAACTTCTAGAATAGTCTTAAGAAGGGTCATGGTTAGCTCGTTCTGATCATGGAGAAACTGAAGGAACTGTTTCCATTTAAATCATGAAGTCGTTCAATAAAATCGTGCAGGACCGAACCCGACTCGACCCGTTCAGACCGAACCTGAGTCGTTCAGCGCGATTATGTACATAACTTTGTACTAGAATATTCCCCTGACCATAACTTCTTCTCAATGACAAATTTTTCCAAATGGTTTCTAGGTTACCTAAATGAGGGTACTTTGAACAAAACCCGTGTGTGGGAATTTCAAGATTATTCATTGTTTGATCAAAAGTTTAATATTTTCACCTATTGGATTTTATTTTGTACTCAACCTGTAGCAATTAGTTTAATGGCCTTGTCAAGAATTTTGGAAATGGAACCCCGCGGAAAATGAACTTAGAAAAAACCATCATTAGTAAATCATGACTAAATCATCTATAATCATAGAAAAGTTGAGAAAACTAATGATAATCAACCATGAGGCGTAGGATATGCATTGGCAGAAAGTTTTGGAATTTCAATATGAAATGAGTTAAAAATATCGGAATTGAGGTTATGAAATAGTGGTATTATGTGATGGAAAAATAGGCATATACGAGGCTCAACAATTGTGACAATGATTTTCTCATGGTCCAAGGCTAGTCCCAGGACACTTGCAATAAATCAATAGGAATTTCAATTGTGCAAACATTCAGAAGAAGATAAGAAATATAATCCATAAATCGATATTCCATACCAATGGTTTCAACACATCCAAAAAGGATCAAGACTTCAATTCTCAATTAAATCATGCTTTTATTATACCAATGGATCGAAGCAACACTACAAGTTTAATTAATAATTAACACAACCAATATCATGTTCTGTTGTTTCTGAGTATTCTTATACAGACATGACACTACAAGACAATCATGCTAAAAACCAAGAAGACTTCTAATTGAATGAATTCTAGAATTTTTAATCTTAAATCTACAAGACAAAGTTTTAAGTACAGAATGATGCTAGATTTCACACAACAATATCTCGATGAAATTCACACTTCGAATGTAAATCCTATGATCTAAATAGGCTAAAGGACTTGTTTCCAGTTGTGGTGGGCCCTTGCCACTCCTGGAGCAAGCCTAGATTAACTCAAATCGCTTAAAACTTAAAAAAAAAATCACTTACAAAACTTTAAGTACAAAATCAGAATTATGTGTTACAGTTCAGCAAAACATGAATTCTAATAGCAAATGCATCAAAGTCTCCATTGTATTCATAACATAAGAAAGATTACATATGCTTGCTACTTCCCACTGCCATCTATTTCTCCTCCTTATCTACCACACTGTTGTTCATATGCTTGTTGCCCCCCTCATATTCCAGAGCATCGGGCTTTATATAATGCAGCCAATGCACAACCAATATAACTAAACAAAACAAATACAATCTCAAGGCTAAAGTAAGCCATATGAGATATTCTAGAACATTCTTAAGAAGGGTCATGGTTAGCTCATTTTTATCATGGAGAAACCGATTGAACCATTTCCATTTAAAGCACGAAGTCGTCCAAAAAAATCGTTCAGAAGCGAACCCGACCTGACCCGTTCAGACCAAACCTGAGTCGTTTAGTGTGATTATGTACTTAACTTTGCACTAGAATTTTCCCCTGACCATAACTTCTTCTCAATGACGAATTTTTCCAAACGGTTTCTGGGTTACCTGAATGAGGGTGCTCTAAACAAAACTAGCATGTCAAAATTTCAATATTTTTCACCATTTGATCACAAATTTCATATTTTCACCTACAGGATTTTATTTCGTACTCAGCCTGTAGCAACTACTTTAATTGGCTTGTGAAGAATTTTGGAAATGGAACCCTGTGGAAAATGAACTTAGAAAAAACTATCATTAGTAAATCACGACTAAATCATATGTAATCATAGAAAATCTAAGAAAACTAATGATAATCAACCACGAGGCATAGGATATGTATTGGTGGCAAGTTGTGTAATTACAGTATGAAATGAGTTAAAAATGTTGGAATTGAGATTATGAAATATTGGTACTATGTGATGGAAAAATAGCTATATAAGAGGCTCAAAAGGCCCCCATGCCTAAGGATTTTCATGTTCTCATGCAAACAAATCCCTTGTTCATTTACATATTCTTGACATTGTTTTGTAGATGTTGGTTATTGTGGAGCAAGATTGCTTGAATATTTGGAGGTGTTGGTTCTTGTGGAGTAGCACTGCTTCATATTAACATATCATACTTATTTCAGAGCAATAAAAATTGAGGACAAGAATGGGATGGATGAGGGAGAGAATATGGATGAAAATGAGGTGGTGATGGAGATGATGAATGAGCACTTTCATATTCTATCATCGTAAGGCCAATTTCTATAGGTGGTTTCCTTTATCATTTCATGGCAGTAATGACTTCATCATCCAAATAGAATGTTTGTTATCATGGGAGGAGAAGACACTATAGAGATTGCTTTTATTAATACACCATAAGGATTTTCTTTCAGCATGGTCTTGCAATCAGAGTATATGTGTAATGAATGGACGGAAAACAGAAGGATAATGATTTATTAAATATGAAATGCATGGAATGAGAAGTGGTGAATCATTAAGTTTCCTTAATCTTCTAATGAATTAGACAATCTTAAGCCAAATGTACCTTGAGTTTTACCATTGTTGTTGATGTGCTCGATGCTGCAAGATGAAGTGGAGGATGGACTGGATGGAGCTGATGGGAATGATAATATGTTCTGTTGAAGAAGAGCTGCAATGGAAGATGATTTGAATCTGCTGAAGGAAGATGAAGGATGAACTGAAGAGTTGAAGGATGAACTGAAGAAATGAAGGATGGACTGAAGGTCCCTTTTCCCCCATGCCTAAGGAGTTGTATGTCCCCAAACAACTGAGAAAAGGTGACTGCTGCTACAAATGAAAATGGAAATGTTGATACAAAAATCTAAATTGCGGAATATCTTTGTTGGGATTACCAAACCATATAGACCTCAACCGCTACACACTTGTGTGCAACCTTGCATATGTGAATAAATGGTTTCGATGTCGAACATAAACAGGAATCATTGTATTACTGACCATTGAGAATGTCATTAGCCAATGTGAGATATCCCACCTTTGATGTCAATGGGAATCAAGGCACTAGGTACATTCTACTAGCCATGAATGGATTTATCGAAGTCGAATGGACTACAAACTTCATCCACCGAGAAACATTGATGTATTTCCTTAGTAGATGACAAGGACACCTGCCATTAAGGCATGTAGGCACCTAGATATCTTATCTAAGCCTAATCTTGGTCCCATATAATTTTCCGATGTTGTTGGGACAAGGCTTGTTGGCAGGTGGGCCTTAAGGGATCCCACATCAACCAACTCGAGTATAAACATAATGACTTGAAAGATACATGATTTGAAGAACTCATATAAATTTACAAGCTTTATTGGGAACCTTTCCCACCAGTTACCTAGTTTTCAAGCAAAATCCCTGCCCAGTTGCACCAGGCAAACTAGTTTTCATAAAAGGACTTATTTTTCTCTTTACTATATTTATTTATTTATTACAATACTAACTTTCCTACTATACTGGAGAAAATATGTCCTCCTTCAAGTGAAATAGAACTTCTAATGAAGCCATGTGTGGATCAGGTACAAAGATATATTCATGCTCAGATTTAACATATAAACTTTAGAAGGTACATGAGCATGAAAAATCAGCAGCTTTGAAAGATGTGATACAAAGAGTATTTGAAGATGAGAGTGGTACTTTGACTGGATTGTGATCTGGAACCAATGCTTGATGTAATCCTAATGGTATTGGCCCATTTCTTCATTTGAACCACTCTGAAATTCCTCCTCAGTCATGCCAGGCAAACTTGGATAATTGGTCTCTGGAATACATACAAGTCTTTTTGATGGGCATGGTGAAAGTTCTTTGATCTCAAGTTCTGTTGGATGCTCTCCATTGGATTTGGTACATGATTTCTCAATCTCCTTGGTGGATAGACAGGAGGAATCAAGGGAGACTTCCAAATATTTTTTTGGTTATGGAGAGATAGATAATTTCTTGAATGTAGTCAGGATGAACTCTTCCTGAGAAGCAGATACTCGAGCTACTGCTAGGATTTGAGAAAGTGCTTCAAGGGACATTCTTCAAGCTTCTCAATCATTATTGAATTTCTCCTGCTGGTTGATGATCCCCATCTCACAACATGGATTAGTACAAAGGGGTTTCTTACAACACCCCAAAAATGTTTTATCTTGAAAGAGCTTGAATTTTTAATCTAAATGAATAAAAACTACTAATTGCAATAAAACTCACCAAAATTGAAATCCTCGCTTACTTGGACAACCAGATTTTGGAGTGACCCTAAACCAAAGTGGATACATGGCTCTTCACTCACGTCTTATCGTCATCTCTGCCCTCTAGTTTCCCTGTAACTAAGATCACACCGAAAACTTGTGAAAGAAACTATGTTCTAATCCTTTTTGCACCTCCCCGGAAACGGTGCCAAAAATGTTGGGGAAATTATATGTGTTATAATTCCAACATTAAATTATCAATCCGGGGTCGTAAGACTTAGAGGCACAAGCGCAGGTAACATAGGATCAGAGCATCTAATCTAAATTAACATCATGAAATCTAAAATCGATTCCTATTCCTATTCTTGAATTAAGTACAAAATACAAATCATTGTTCTAAGTAAATCTTAATTTTAATCAAACCTTAATTCCAATGCAAGTAAAATATAATTGCAATCCAAACAATAAAATTTATTTAATCTAATTAATAGAAATATGATATCAAACTTATGCTAATTTCGATCCAAGAGAATTCTATTTTAAAGAAAATGAACAAATCAAATAAGACTGAATCTAGTTATTGAATCTAATTCCCAGGAAGAAAGCCAACAAGAATTCAACTAATTTCTTTATCACTCAATTCTGCAAACACTTCAAAGGAAAATCAACATTCTCATGTTGGCTATATTGACACATTCAGGTTTAAAATGATTCTAAAGATAGAAATTCATTCTAATTTGAAACCACTGCAATCAAACTCAAAATATCTATTTTATGGAAAACATTAACTACAACTCTAAATTCAACCACACTTCGACTCTATTGGATCTCAGAAGTGAATTACATCGATCAATATGTCTTCATGTCATCGCTAGTCATTTCTATAAACGTGATATTACAGGACCTGTTAAGTATGGAATCACTCTATTTAAGTACAAAATGACTATGTATAAGTACATAATGCAGAATTATATAATTGATCCAAGCCTAGTCCTGGGACGCATGCAATAAACCGATATGAATTTCAATCCTACAAACATTCATAAGAAGCTAAGAAATATAATCCATAAATTGATATTCCATACCAATAGTATCAACACATCCAAAAAGGATCGAGACTTCAATTCTCAATTAAATCATTCTTTTATTATGCCAATGGCTCGAAGCAACGCTACAAGTTTAATTAATAATTAACACAACCAATATTGTGTTTTGTTGTTTTTTAGCATTCTTATACAGACATGACACTACAAGATAATTATGCTGAAAACCAAGAAGACTTCTAACTGAATGAATTCTGGAATTTTTAATCTTAAATCTACAAGATAGGGTTTTAAGTATAAAATGATGCTAGATTTCACACAACAATCTCTTAATGAAATTCACACTTTGAATGCAAATCCTATGATATGAATAGGCTAAAGGACTTGTTTCCAGTTGTGGTGGTCCCTTTCCACTCCTAGAGCAAGCATAGATTAACTCAAATCACTTAAAACATAAAAACAATAATCACTTACAGAACTTTAAGTACAGAATCAGAATTATGTGTTACAGTTCAGAAAAACATGAATTCTAATAGCAAATGAATCAAAGTCTCCATTGTATTCATAACATAAGAAATATTACATATGATTGCTACTTCACGCTACCATCTATTGCTCCTCCTACTCTTCCACACCATGTTCATTGTTCATAGAGAATTGGGCTCTATATAATGCAGCCAATGCACAACCAATATAACTAAACAAAGCAAATACAATCTCAAGGCTAAAGTAAGCCATATGAGATCTTCTAGAATAGTCTTAAGAAGGGTCATGGTTAGCTCATTCTGATCATGGAGAAACTGAAGGAACTATTTCCATTTAAAGCATGAAGTCGTTCAACAAAATCATTTAGGATCGAACCTGACCCGACTCGTTCAGACCGAACCTGAGTTGTTCAATGTGATTATGTACTTAACTTTACACTGGAATATTTCCCTGACCATAAATTCTTCTTAATGATGAATTTTTCCTAATGGTTTCTAGGTTACCTGAATGAGGGTACTCTGAACAAAACCTGTGTGTGGGAATTTCAATATTATTCACCGTTTGATCAAAAATTTGATATTTTCACCTATTGGATTTTATTTTGTACTCAATCTGTAACAACTGTTTTAATTGACTTGTGAAGAATTTTGGAAATGGAACCCTGCAGAAAATGAACTTAGTAAAAACCGTCATTAGTAAATCATGACTAAATAATCTATAATCATAGAAAAGACGAGAAAACTAATGATAATCAACCATGAGGCATAGGATATGTATTGGCAGAAAGTTTTGGATTTACAATATGAAATGAGTTAAAAATGTCGGAATTGAGGTTATGAAATAGTGGTAATATGTGATGGAAAAATAGGCATATACGAGGCTCAACAATCGTGACAATGATTTTCTCATGGTCCAAACTCACAATATGACAACCATGGTCATCCATGGTCCAATGTTGGATTATGACAAAGCTTGTCTCAATATGAAAATCAACCATGGTCCAACATCCCATTGTGACAAAGATTGTCCCAAAATGATAATCAATCATGGTCAACCATGGTCCAATGTCACATTGTGACAAAGATTGTAGAAATATGGTGATAGAATTGCAACTGCTCAAGAAATTTAATCTAAATCAATTGACACAATTCTATTCTACTGCTCTACGGAAATTAATTCACAATTTAGAACAACATTCACAAGCATGCTTCAATCATACACAAGTACACATATTTATCTAGGGGAAGCCAACTAGTAAAAACCCCTTAAGCTTTATTGCATTAATAAGATGAAAAGAGAATGTATTACAATTTCTAGCTCGCTTTGAGCTCAACCTGCAAGTGAATAATTGTTCTCTTTGCTCAATGAAAATCTCTTACCCAAACTTCTTCAATTTCAGCCTCCACCTGAGCTCCTATTTCCTTGTGCAAATCCTAAGTAAATTGACCCCTATTATTTAGGAATTTCCTACAAATTGATTGCGCAATTCCCAAGGATTGATCACTGACTGCATGTGACACCTGTATACACAAGACTAGTCTAAAATTGATGTTACACTACCTTGGAATCTCCACCACAGCTGAGAAATTCAAACTCCTTACATGCATGAGCTATTTTTGGTTGATTGATCAGTGAACTAGATGATACCTGAGTTAGACTACTGTCCCACTGCACAACTAACCTCTAACTAGTTTTGTTAATTGTTAGAACTAGTTTAACTAAGTACAACTAGAATAACTGAACTAGATTGCTACAAATCAGTAATCAACACACGAAAAATGAAACCCAAGCCCACTAACTTGAATTTACTGAGCTAACTAAGTGACAAAAGCCATGTCATCTCAGTTAATTTCCTCCAAGTTGTCTGCTGATGTGGAAATTTCGAATTTACTTAATTAAACCAAGGCTAAGTCAAATTGAGCCTTTCTTGCTACACTTCTCAATACTCCCTCGTAGCAAGAAATGAATTTTCAACTATGCCTATTATAGCACCATTTATCACCCTTGGTATTTGTGATTCTTGGTTTATGGCCTAGGGCAACCCCTCCTTCCATACTTGGTCCAAATATTTTAAAAATAGTGTTTTATTCCCTGTACGCTACTTTGCCCTGAGATAAAAGCGTGTACATGCGAGTTAGTCAATACCCAACCCGCGTATATGTGTTAAAACACTTTAAAAAATTATATTTCCTTAATTATGGGTGAATTTCACAGTTTTTACTTGTTGATTACCTCTTATTGCTCGTGGCCCAATTGTTTCCCAACTAAAAAAATAATTGGGAGAAGTATAAATAGACTTTTATGGGAAGGCCTTAAGGAGGAGAAGAGATAGAGTTATTATACTGAAATTATCCCTGACTGAGTTTGATGCATCCCTATGCCTCATGCACTTCCCCAAGCTTTAGGAAACCCTTGTTTCCTTGATTATAGATATTCACCCTCTTGCTTGAGATATCATGGTGTTGGTTATGGAAGAAGATTGTTGAAGGCTAGGATAGGACAAATTCGGAGGACGGTTCTGCTTAGAGCTGGAAGAAGAAGACTCAGGTGAATTTTCTCCATGTTATTTATAGCTTACTGCAACAAAATAAATGTTGTCTTGTTTCCGAAAATAACTTTGCTTATCCATCAAATTGTGTTGTAATTCATGTATGAATGTTATTTTGATGCATAAATGATCATTAGTTTATATGATATAAAGTTAAATTTTGTGAATATGCTTTACCTCTATACTGCTATGTATGTTCAAATTGAATGATTTTTAGGTTTGAAGAACATCGGGAGTTGCAGAGGGTCTGAACCCTATGGGACCTACTTGAACGAAGGAAATCCGGGTACGGTCGCTCTTGCATAGTTTGTTTATATAAGCATTTTGCCTGAGTTGTATGAGTGTTTCTTGTTGTAGTCTGCTTCTGCTCTCTTGGGGTTCTAACCCAAAGCCCTAGGGTACTTATTCCCGTAATAGAATTGGCAACTCCGCTGGGTATTGAACCTAGAATCTTTGGTTTCAGCCAACAATGGAATCTGCCATATTCTTCGGTTAATTAGTTTCAAAATTTTCCACCCTTTGCTAACACATGGAACCCTTGTCAGGGGCTGTCAACTCCTTTCAATACTTTGTTAGGGGGTAACTTCACTGGTTATAGAGGATTTTCAGTAGGAGTTGGTCAAACTCTGAATTTTGCCGGACCACAAGGATCACCTTTTGGTTCAGTAGGCTCCACGAGTTACTTCGGGAAACTTGTGCCTTTCAAAATCCAGGTCATTCTTTTCAGACCTTTAGGAACCTCGCCCGCTCTGAATGGAATTCCCAAGGTCCCCCATGACTTCCTTTTATGGCCACGGTTAATTTTCCAAACTTAACTAAATTGGCGAATGATCCAAGTAGGTAAAATCTAGCTTGGCCTCCGGTCCCAACTAAACTTCCCTCAAATATTCCAAAGTTCGAAGGGAAGAATGGTGAAGACCCGGGAGACCATGTGACCACATTTCACTTATGGTGCTCATCCAACTCCCTGATAGATGATTCAATCAGTTTGAGGTTATTTCAGCACACCCTAACTGGAAATGTGGCCAAAACGTATATAGAGTTGCCAGGGGGCACCTATAATTCTTTCCCTGATTTAGCTAATATTTTCTTGAACCATTTTCAGTTGCATGTCCACTATGAAGCCGAAACTAAACTTCTAGCCAACTTTCAGCAAGTCACATCAACTCACATTTCGGATCACATCCAGGAATGGAGAAGGAGAAAAAGGCTTATCAAAGCTGAAATTCCACCAGCGTTCCTTCTCAAATGGTTTCTCAAATCATTACAGCCCAAGATCTCAAATGATGTTTCTCTTTTCGGTGTTTATTTGGAAGAGCAAGCTATTTTTCGAGCCCAACAATTAGAACTGATATATTCTTAGTATGGGACTCTTCAAAAAATCCTATTTGATGCTCCTAGATCTATGCTTGATTTAGCCAAACCAAAGCCAGGCCCTCATGCCGATGGTATAGTTGGATAAATTGATGCAAATACAGTGAACCTTTTAAACCAATTGCAGGAGTTGTCTCTACAAACTACTTCTTCTAACTAGGCAGCACCATCTACACCTTCACCTTCCCAACCTACCTTTGTAAACGCCATCCATGCCTCTAACCCCAAAGGAAATCAACGATCCAATGGGAAGAGGAAGGGATGAGGTAAGAAGAAGAACCAAGAGGGGAAGGGCAATGCGAACAAACCCGGCAACGGTGCTGGTGAGGGTAGAAAAGGGTTAAGTTTCCATGCAAGTTATGCAATGGAGATCATTTGACTCCCCTCTGCACTAAGATACAAGTTACTCAGCGCTTGTTAGTGCAGCAAGGTTCCTTTAGCTCCCAGGCTGTTCTGACTAACCCTTTTCCCCAAGGGTAGTAATTACTTGCTAGCGCGAACTCGAACACTGGTACCTCCACAGGGGGCAACCAAGAAGGGGAAAATT
Organism: Pinus tabuliformis; assembly: GCA_031772625.1. NCBI lineage: Eukaryota > Viridiplantae > Streptophyta > Pinopsida > Pinales > Pinaceae > Pinus > Pinus tabuliformis. Next base: position 1,267,182,123 of record CM062820.1, on the reverse strand, counting down.
CCTCAAATGTTTATATGATGAACTCTCATGTTGACATTGCTACACGAACACGTGATTATGGTGAAACAGAAACATCTAAGGCTAAATTTGTTCCCGAAACCACAAACCCACTTCATATTGAGCAACCCTCTGCTGAGTCTATACCTTGGATACTGAAAGGTTTCGCGATGTGCTCGACTATTAACCCTAATGCTAGGGAAGCCCAGAACTACTCGATTGTAGAAGATCTAGCTCAAAGTCCTTGTGCTATTTCTGCTTTGGAGGTATTCCAGTTGTGTCCTGCTCAGAGGAGTGCTTTGGTTTCGGCAATCAGTGCAGTACATCCAAATAATTCTTTAGGGCTCAATTTTGATATGCTGAATATCAAAAAGAGACTTCCTCACCATATGGCTTTCCAGATAAAGTCCACTTACCGAAAAACCAATATTTTTAGGACAGTTATAGATGAGGGAGCTTCCACATGCATAATGTCTATGTCATACTGGAAGGCCATTGGATCACCTTTAGTTGTTCCTTCACCGACTCTCTTGACAGCATTTGATGGACATTCTCATAGGCCACACGGATTTATCCTGGCCTTTCCTATATGTGTTGGGGGAAAGGTCGTAAATATTGAGGTGGAAATTGTTGATGCCAACCTAGATTATAACCTTCTCTTAGGAAGGAATTGGATTTATGAGATGGATGCCATAGTTTCATCATTATTTCGCATCCTCTGTTTTCCTCATGAGGGGAGAATTGTTAAAATTTATTAGTTAGATTATTCTCCAGGTGACTCCCATGCAACTTCGGATTCTACCATTCCATTGGTGGATAATCCCCGTCAACATTTTGAGAATTTAGGAGTTGGGATGTATTTTTTGTTGATGGGTATATTTGATCTTCCTCCTCCTACAGCTAGAGTCAATGCAATTTCATCTTCTAGGGGGCCTTCACGGAAAGAGTTCTTTCGAACCCATTATTTTTCAAACCCTTGGACCTTACCTTCATCTACCACCACATTAGATGGAGGGTAGGTTGGTGGAATGGCATTTCCCATGTCTTCAGCAGAACTTATCTATTAGTCTATTGTTAACTCTACAGACAACCATCCCACTTCTTTCTCACAAGAGGATCTAGATGGCGATGTGGCTCCAACTTGGACCCTCGACTCTACTTCAGCTCTAGATTGCTTAGATACAATTTTCCCATCTAAAGAAGTAATTTTGGAGGCAATGATGGGTGTATATCGACCATGGGAAGATTTACATCATCGTTCATATTTTCTTCCTCCATTGCATGAAGTTGAATCCAGGTTCTCCAATCTGCTTATTGGCGATGTTTGTAGAGTTTAAAACCCTTTGGCTCCAGCACAATTATCTACTGAAGGTAATATGTCGGTTACCTCAAGAACTATACCTATAAACATCTCTGGGAATCCTAACGTTTTAGAAAATTTATTCATCGAAGCCGATTGTTCCCCTGAAGAAATTCAAATTTACATTGACCTCTTTAAAGAGTTTTGAGATGTGTTCACTTGGTCTTATGGGGAAATGCCTGGAATTGATCCATCTATAGTCCAGCATGAGATCAAGATGTACGAAAATGCCAAACCTATTCTTCAGAAGATTCGACCGGTCAATCCTCAGGAAGTAGCAGCTATTAAAGCTGAAGTTGAAAATCTGCTTAAGGCGGGTTTCATATACCCTGTTCCTCTAACGGAGTGGGTTTCCAATCCAGTCCCAGTAGATAAAAATCAAGGAAAGATCTGAGTATGTATCCACTTTAGGGATTTTAATAAATCTTGTCCAAAAGACAATTACCCCACTCCTTTTATTGATCAAATTGTTGATGAATGTGTGGGTAATGAAATATTTTCGTTCATGGATGGATTCTCTAGTTAAAATCAAATTACTATCCGTTCAGAGGACCAGCACAAGACAGCCTTTATCTGCCCCTGGGGTACGTTTGCATACAAGAAGATGCCTTTTGGTCTTAAAAATGATGGAGTTACTTTTCAGCGGGCCATGTGTTATGCTTTCCATGACATCAAACATGTTATCGAAGCATACTTGGATGACTTAGCTGCTCGTTCTCGAAAGAGAATCGATCATCCCAGCCACCTTCGATTAGTTTTTGAGAGATGTCGTTTTTATAAAATCCGGTTGAATCTGAATAAGTGTGTTTTTGCAGTCACATCTGGTCGGTTGTTAGGATTCATCATATCGACTAAAGGGATTCGAGTTGATCCTTTCAAGGTTGAGGCAATAATTCAGTTGCCTCCCCCATCTTCAATTCGTCAACTTCAAAGTCTCCAAGGAAAGGCAAATTTCTTGAGAAGATTTATAGCAAATTACACCGAGATTACCAAAGGATTTATGCGTTTGCTTAAGAAAGGAGTTCCATTTTTTTGGGATGACTTTGCGCAACGATCTTTTGATGCCTTGAAACAGGCATTAATCTCTGCTCCATTGTTGAGTCCACCAGATTATGGCAAAGATTTCCTTTTGTATCTCGCTGCGGTAGAATCAACCATAGGTATGGTTCTAGTTCAAGAGGATGATGCTCTCAATGGGCATGTAATCTACTACTTGAGTCAAGGCTTAGTAGGACCTGAGATACATTATTCTCCTATCAAAAAATTGGCCTTGGCAGCTGTCCATGTTGTCCAGCGGCTTCATAATTATATTCTACTACGCAAAATGTTCATCTTAGTGGTTGTCAATCCTTTTCAGTTTGTCCTCAATAGGCGAGTGATTGGGGGAAAATATAATCGATGGATTGTTATTTGGCAAGAATTTAATCTTGAGTCCTTGTTAGCCAAATGTAAGAAGTCATTGGTTTTTTGCAGAATTAATTTCTGAGCTACCTTGTGAGGAAGCCATTGTTTATGAGGAAAATTTCCCTGACGAACATTTATTCCTCATTTCTTCACAAGATCCCTGGTATGGAGATATCATTATATATCTCCAGACTTTGAAGTTCCCACCTGCTTCCTCCAAGGATGAGCATCGAAAGTTACGTCACCTTGCCAAAAACTATGTTATCATTGGTGATACATTATATCGCCGAGGGGTTGATTCAATCCTTAGGCGTTGCTTAACTTTGGAAGAAGCAGAGTCTGTACTTAATGATTGCCACAATGGAGCTTGTGGTGGTCATCTATCAGGGCTTGCAACAACCCAGAAATTTTTGCGTGCTAGCTACTTTTGGCCTTCAATTTTCAAAGATTGTATTGAAGTGGTCAAACGTTGCCACCCTTGTCAAATTTATACTTGAAAAATGACCGCGCATCCAGCTCCACTTTTTCTTGTTATCACTGTCGATCCATTTACAAAGTTGGGCATTGATTTTACTTCTTGTAATCTGCCTTTAGCGGCAAATCACAAGTACATCATTGTGGCTGTAGACTACTTTACAAAGTGGGTTGAGGCCATGCCTACTTACAAAAACGATAGTGAAACAGCAGCCTTGTTTCTCTTCAATCATGTTATTTCACGATTTGGTATCCCAAGAGAGATTGTCACTGACCATGGCAGTCACTTCCAGAATCAACTGATGACTGAATTGGCTCTCAAGTTGGGCTTCCGACAAGAGCATTTGTCTCCGTATTATCCTTAGGCCAATCGGCAAGTCGAAGCCGTGAATAAGTCCCTAAAGACTATCTTGCAAAGGACTATTGACAAAAATCACTCCAATTGGCACATCATGTTGTACCCAACACACTGGGCATACCGAACCTTGGTAAAGACTACCACCAGTTTTACTCCTTTTCAATTAGTTTATGGGTGGAATCTATTTTTCTTATCGAATGTGAAATTCCATCCCTTAAGCTAGTTGTAGAACTTTTTCCAGAGACGTCTAGTCTTGAATAACGCCTTGTTCATTTGGAACATCTCGATGAGAAGTGTCAAGATGCGACCATAATAAATGAGGCCCATAAGAAGAGGGTTAAAACTCAGTATGATAAAGTTGTCCATCCTCGGGTTTTTTCTGAAGGCGGCCTTGTCTTGGTCTATGACCAAGACAAAGATGCCCTGGGGGTAGGCAAATTCAAGTCTATGTGGTATGGTCCCTTTGTAGTCAAACAAGTTTTGGGAAAAGGGGCCTATGAATTAATCGATTTTAAAGGGAACAAGCTGGCGGAGCCCCAGAATGGGCTCTATCTTAAAAAAAAAAATTCTTAGGTTTCAGCTGAGCATTTGCTTGTTTGTATATATTGTATTTTTGTACATATTTGTCTGGCATTTTGTGATATCGACATTTTTTGATTTACTTTGGCAGGTATTGATGGATGATCTAATATTTTTCGGATTTGTCGATGGTGCTAGTCGGCACACTCAAAATCTTGCTTCCGTAGTTTGGGTGATTTATTATCCATCTGGCTAGTTGATGGTGTCAAGGGGAGTATGTATCGGTCCTGGTTCAAATAACCTTGCCGAATATATTTCCGTTATTAATTTACTATCCGAAGCAATTTCTTATGGGATTGATTCGTTGGTAGTTTATCTAGACTCACAGCTGGTAGTGTCACAATTAAATAACATTTATCAGGTTCGTGATCCTTATTTATATCGCCAATTTTTGAGAGTGAGAATGTTGCAACGATCATTTATTTATATTACATATGTTCACATTCCACGATCTGAGAATTCATTAGTAGACTCTATTGCTAATCAAACATTAGATTGGCATATTAATCATTCATCAAATTAAACAAACATCAAAAAAATTTGAATCTATATATGTATCATAAAATCGCCTGTGTATAGATAAAGTGTTCAAAAAATAATATACAAAATTGGGACAAAATTCCCATAATCATGTCCAGTCTGTCTATCGACCCAGCTCAGGATGAGCAGCTAAAAATTTAACTACTGCATTGGCTACATGCCGAAGTATGCGGACCCAGTCCCATGGTACCCCTACCACATGGCGCTGCATCTCCTCAGGTAGATCCTCTATGGCTATCATAGGTACCTGGTGAGTCAGTCTCACCAAGTTTCTCTGAACTACATATAGGACTCTCTCTATCTCAGTTGTTGCCTCTTCGGCACCTCTTCCACAACGCCTGTGCCTCAGAAATCCATCTGGTCTCACTGGACCCACATCTAGAACATGGTCATTTTGTTAGTATTTTGTCTCATAAAAAATATTTCTAAGTTTATTTCATATTTAAAAAGGAAAAAAATATTAAAAATTTACAAAAACTTAAAAAATTGTTACCTATGTCTCCCCATGTTGCGTTTGGTGGCAACACCAAGTCTGGATCTCCTCGGAAATCCATACCAGCATACGGGTAGTCGTCAACTGCGATGATCTGTTGGTCCCACTAGGCGAAAAGCTCATCATCGAAAGTTGCCCTAGGCACGTCCCCGCCTCCAAGGTGCTTCATCAAGTCAGCCCATCTGCCCATTGGAGGATCTCGAGGGCTGTTGATGGAGACTTCTCGAAGAAGAATGAGCATAAAATAGTCCCATATCCAAATTTTTTTGTCTGAACCTTCTAAATAGAGGTCAATTGGCTCTTCATGTTGGTCAGAAGAGGCGTGCACCAGTCGAAAACCGTGGTAAGGCATTCCACTATCAGGCTCATGGACACCCGTGAAGCCTAATGCAGTGAAGATGATCCATTTACCCTCGCAATGATAAATAGTAGAATCCTCAGAGATAAACTTTCCACGTGTTTGAATGGAGTCTGACTTCCAATCTTCTCTGGGTGTCCAGTGTTAGTGTCAGTGTCTTCACACTTCCATTAGTGATAAAAAATATGCTCTTTTTCATTTCATAGTAGGAGTCTCATTTTGATGAGGTTGCATTCCATTAGGTCATGGATCCACTAATAGTAGGGTTTACTTCAGTTTTTCCCTCATGATATGTACTTGCTGATCTTCTTTCATACTTTTCAATCATGATTCATGTTCATTTTGTAGTCCATTTCATCAAATCTCAGGGTTTGGTCTCATTAGGTCTTAGGGTTTCCTCCATGGTCAAATTTAGTGATTATATGTTAATAATGGTCAGCAAGCACATGAGGAGGCCAATAATGATGGGTAAAGTCATAATTTGTTATTTTGAAAGCTTAATGTAGTTCTCACCTCAAAACTTGTTTTGAGGTGAAAACAGAGTATTATGTTTTTTATCTTTCTTCATGATGTAATTTTATTGTTTCTATATGTAATATTTATTCTCAAGCTCCTCCCAAAGCTTGTGATGCTGGCAAGTACCTACCACTGCAAAAGTCAAGTGATTTTGAGCATCAGTTCACTTGCCAAGAAAAGTAAAACAAGCATGAAAACAGAGCATTGTAAAAGACAAATAGACATTATAAAAGTGGGTTTTCACAAACAAAAAATCAAAAGGTGAAACTATATAAATCTATCCTCTTGTTTTTCATCCCATTGTGTCATTATTGAAGATTAAAGAGCCAAGATGAGAGAAAAGGTTGATTTTCAAGTGATATTGAGCACAGAGAGCAAAGCTATGCATTTTTGGAGTTTTGGAGCAGTGTTGCGCTTCTGAGAGGTGGCGTTGCGCTTTCAACCAGGTGTTGTGCTTCTAGCAAGTTTTCGCAGTGTAAAAATACAAGGGTGCTGCGCTCCTGTAGGTGGTGTTGCGCTTTGCCCAGAAGAGCCCCAAATCACCTCAAAATGCCAATTTCACCTCAAATTGCCAAGTTTACCTCCTTTGCAAGTAAGTACATAAAAATATCTTTTGGTTTAGGGTTTTTACATCAAGTTTTTGTGATTTTTCACCCCCAAATGCAAAACCCTAGTTTTCCTACAAACTATCTCATGAATTGAAATCCTCACTCTACTATTGTTTTCTTACTCTATCCACTTTTTATTTTTCCCTAAACTCCACTCACACTCTCCCTAAACCCCACTCCCACATACATTCTCCCTAAACCCTATACACACACACATTTTCCAAACCCCCTCATCCATACACTTTGCCCATTCTATTCCTCCACATCAATTATCCACAACTATCCATATATAACCATATTGTTCAAAGCCAAAGGAAAACAATGGAAAGAGACAGTGATTATGAGTATGAAGAAGAGACACTTAGTGATAGCTCCATGGAGAGACATAGACAATAGAGGAAGCCCCATAAAGGAGGAAAAATCATCAAAGAGGAGCCCACTAGTTTGAGGGAATTACATGCCTGCCCACTTGCAGTTTCTTGTTTCAGGCATCAAGCATGTTTTGAATTTTGTGAAATGGTGGAAAGAGTTCAGTTTCACCACGAGTTGGCTAGATGTTTTGTGACTCATTTGCATAACAATGAGGTGAAAATTGCCAGAGTAACCTTCACAATATCATCAAGTGTCATTTCAGAGGCCACTAGAATCCCTAATGTTGGTGAGAAATGGTACAAAAGTCAGGACCTTGATGAGAGTTACTATGAGCCCTATATCAAGGCTAAATACAAAAATCAAGTGAAGAGGCTATTCCCTTTTAAGTTTTTGGAAAACAGGTATGTTCCTTTGATGAAGATTATTATCAAATACTTCACTTTTGAAGGTAGGTTCTCCTGGTTGTATGCCTATCATATTAGACTCCTCATGCATTTCACTAGAGTAAAGATGCTAAATCTCCCTTACTTCATGTTTAGAAACATTGATAAAATGGCACATATTGTACAGAGGAAATCATACCCCCAGCAGTTGAACAACATTTATCATTACTCTTTGATTAAAATCATTATTCTTCACCAGCTTAGCCTTCTTAACATTCCATGGGAGACTTTCATTACTCATGAGATGTTCAAAGGCCCACAAATCTTCTCACAAGTGCATTATGAAGAAGGTGGGCCTTCTAGCTATGGAGAAACAAGGGAAGAGGCCAAGGAAACCAAAACTGCTGAGGTGCCAGTGTATTTAACATATTAGAGAGGTACAAGGAGACTTTTTGTAGCTGCTAGGCAAGCGCTTGCTCCGTAAAGTGTGGAAGGGGCCTTGCCCTCATCATCAATCCATAGGCAAATGTTTGCTCCACAAGGTGTGGAAGGGGCTTTGCCTTCGTCATTGACAAAATAGGTACAGGTTGAGTAGTTGAGCAAAGGCAAGGAAAAAGTGCAGGAGGAAGATCTGGGTGATGAGGAGGAAAGAGATTTTGATCTCATTGAGCATGAGGAGCCATAACAACACTTTACTCATCATGGAGTTGACATCATTGACTTGGAAGCTCAAGATGAAGAAACTGTCAAGGACATCATCATTCAAGAGAGGGAAGCTCAAATACAAGCTTTGGTGGACAATTTGGAGAGAGCCAAGTTCGTCATCAAATATCTAGAACAGGAAAACAAACAATTGAGTGACAAGCAAGTCCTCATGGAGCTGCAAATGATCAAAGCAAGCAAGCAAATGGCCAAAGAGGCTGATGTCCCATTGACTCCTATTGAGCAGAAGATTGAGAATGATAGGGAAACATGGCTTGAGAGGGTCAACATACATCTTGAAGGGCTGATCGAGAAGGCCAACAGGGACAAGAAAATGCTCCGGCACATGGCCTACCATTACATGACCCGCAACAAAATTTTGTAATATGAGGATTAGGAATCTTAAAGCTACGTTGAGGAGAATTTTAGAGAGAAAAAAGGAGCAAGATAAGTTAAAAATATTAGCCAAAGCCGCACTAGCCCATCAAAGTAGCTGAGGGTGGTGTCCCATGCCAAATTTGGGCAAGTTTTGAAGATTTTTTGCATTTTTCAAATTTTGAAATTTTCAACACAGGAAATTTTCCCAGACGCTGCGCTTTTTCCTGGGGCATCAGATGGAGAAAAGGTTGTAATTTTTTGATTCATCATGATGAGGACATACACCCTGGAAAGTTTCAGAAGTTTTGGAGCAGATCTGGTCCACCAAAAGGTCCAAAAACTACTAAAAGATGACCTCTGCCTCTTTTTGGACACACAGAAGCAGTCTTGGGAGGTTCAATTTTTGAGGGGGGAAATTACCTCCAAATTCAAAAATTCCAGGTGTTCCAAAAACTAGACTTGAAGACCTTTCCAATGAGCTTTCATGAGCTCAATGTGGTTAAGGGGAAGGCCTCCAAAAGAAGGTGGAAAGTGGCACTACGCTTTTGGCGAGTGGCACTGCGCTTCTAACCATTTTGCCTAGAAAATCAAAATCTCACTTGCTTTGACTAGAATCTGATTTCTCTTTCCTCATGGTTGTTTTTACTAATGTAATTGTGATGGTAAAATAGTGCTAGAGGGTAGATTCATTAGTTAGAGGTGGTTTTGGAGCAAATGAATCAGTTTCCCTACTTATAGAGGCAAGCTGTTTCACTGCCTATATTTATGGTTCTTGTTTGGAAATGGTTGTAACAGCCCCTCTTCGCATGGATTCGACCCCTGATGGTCAGGATGAGTGGTTTTTTTTTCTATATTATATATTTTATTTCTCATTTGCAAGGGTTGGATACTCTTGGATGCTCTGAACTCTATTGTACATCATTGTAAGCAGTTTGGCAAGGAAATTAATGAGTTGTAGCTATTTTTATGGGATACCTGTGGTATGGTGCTTTTGCATAGTTTCTTTCTTTTTATCAGTTGTCTACATGTTTTATGTATGCCATCATCTACTTCACTGCTTCTGACTGAATGATATCAAGATAGATAGGTAGAATTCATTGTTTACAGTGCTCTACCTTGGGAAATCTTTCAGTATTTTATGTTTTCTGTTGTTTGAGAAGGATATAGAATTGCTCCATGCCCTCCTTAGCTCATCACCAGTATTAGACACCTCATCTCACTTAATTTCCAGTGCTAAAGCCTATACCTACCTTGCCCCATAGAACACCTTGCATTCTGACCTAATTTCCCAGACCCAAATTGCTCAGTTCCATCTGATCCAGCAAAAAACCAACAAAATCAATAAAAACCCTAGAGCTACTATACCTAGCATAAAATATTATCCCTGATCCAGTCATTTTGACTGAGATCCATAAGGAGAGAGCCCTCTCCCGACTTGGTAGGGCTAACTACCATGTTAAGTGTCGTTTGTGGTTACCCTGGAATTGCTTCAATTCAGCCTGAGGTCAATCTAGGCTCTAAAATAGTGTCGACCATACTGGGGAATGAAAATATCATTACACCCCAGTACTACTAAGAAATTCTGAACTTTTGGATGATAAGTTTAGAATTCATTAGGCTGAAAATTGGAAAGTTTTAAAGCAATAAGAAAGTCTTGAGAGTTCGAACACACTAGCTTCAAGAAGATACATGAGGTCCAATCCCAATCTGAATCCTCCTCCTGTATTTGAAAATCCTAATCTCATTCTACAAATACACAGACAAGAAAGTCCACCAAGTCCTAGAGCTATTTTTAGATCTCATCCATGCCCTTTTGAGTGGTTGTTCCTTGAATACATCCCTTTTGACAAGTATTTTGGTCTCTCTCTGTTTAGAACCACATCTAATAGTGAACTGCTGGACATAGTCCCAGATCCAGAATTCACCAGAGAACTTGAAATCCAACGAGCCAACTTGTCAAGTGACCAAAACCTTCTGAACTCCCCTCAGTCATCCCTTACCACTGATAGACTCCCTGAACTTTCTGAAACAACCTCAACATCTTTTAGCTCACCATCATTTCCCTACACTTCTGAAAATCATCCCTCATCTCCATTCATACCTTCACTCCCTCATCAGCCTATCACTACCCCTCAAACACCCATTACCTCTGTTACATCAACTCCCCTTGTTGTCCCAAATCCCCCAGTTACCCCAACACCAGTTTCAAATCCACCTCAAGTCATGGCTGCCCGATATGCACCCCTTGTTCTGCCTCAAAATCTGGATGATATGCTTGCTGATTACCAAAGTAATATACCTCTTTTTAATTCCACACAAAGTATTACATTGCAACAACATGTCGATAGGATGAATGACTTCTTTGACCTTCATGAGGTAGATGCAGAAAATGTGACCATGAGATTATTTATACAGAGTTTTGGAGGCGAAGTTCAGAAATGGTTCTGAGCCTTACCAGTGGCCTCTATCAATACTTTACTAGTTCTGCATAGACAATTCCTAGACCGGTGGGAGGTAAAGAAGAACCCACTCCAAATTCTATCTGAGTATGAAAATATCAAAAGGAATGTGGGTGAAAGTGTGCAAGATTACTGTGTAAGGTTCAATGCAGTTTATAATGCTATTTCGGCCAACATTAAACCACCAATGGGGTTAGCATTGATCAAATTTCTAGACGGTTTTGATGCTAATATGGCATATCAGTTACGAGAAAGAGATCCTACCACACTTGAAGATATGCAGAAGAACGTTGTGAGTGTAGAAGCAAATCTGTTGGCCAAAAGAGCAAGGATGAAATCTGAAAAGAAGGTGACTATAAAGGAAGAAGCATCTTCCTTAGATGTTAAGGCAGATAATTTACTCCGAAAAATTGAGAAGATGTTTGACCGGTTGACAGTTGCAGATAAACCTGAAACAACAATCAGGAATCCAAACTTCAGAGGACAGCAGCAGCCCCAATTCAGGATTAAACAAAGGGAGCAAAAGGCACAAGATCAGTCGGCACAACAGTAGCAGGTTAGAACTCCTTTGTAGCAAAACTATGTGCATGGAATAGAGGATGAAGATGATGATGATTCGGTGGTTGAGGCAAATCATTTCTTTACTGCTGATGGTTTGCCCATTTTTCTGATGGAAGATGAAGAATATTCGGAGGTTCTAGATACCCAAAGGGATGAAGATTACATACTAGCAAATGAGGCAGTTTTGGAGGATGAGTCGGATGATTATCAGTGAGGATATATGAATGCATTGACAACACAGCAAAAGCAATATTCATTGAGAAGCAGGGATGTACCAGTCAGTCCAATTCAAAAGAGAAAGGAAGCACAACCCAAAAATGACTCCTCAAACATTCAGAAGAAAGGGAAAGAGCCTGCTGATCCGACTTCCAGCAAAGGACCATCAACAAATAGCGTTGCAAATGAGAAGAACAATCAGCAAGGTGCAACAAAAGAAAGAGCCGAAAAGAAGGACCTTCTAGTCAAAGAGGTAGATAAAGTTTTAGCTTTTAGTTTAGAAAATGAAATTGCTAAATTAAAAGTTTCAATTCCTTTGACTGAGTTGATTAAGAACAGCAGCTATAAACAGCAAGTGTCCAAAATTTTGTATATATATCCTTTATCTGATATGGTCAATGTAGAAGATGATCATCCTGAGCTCATTTTTGGCCCTGCCTTAGAAGGTTAGTGTGAGGAGAGTGAGGTTCCTCCATTTTATATAAGCCTCATACTACATGAGTATGTCCTCCACAATGCCATGTTTGACTCCGGAGCTTCCCATAATCTGATGCCGAAAGCCATTATGGAGAAACTGGGCCTTGACATTACTCGAAAATATCATGACCTGTACTCTTTTGATTCTGGTAGGGTCCGTTGTATTGGTCTTATCAAAGACTTGGTGGTATCTTTAGACCAAATCCCTACCAAGAATGTTCTTATGGATGTGGTTGTTGCGGACATCCCACCATGGTTTGGTATGCTTTTGTCTAGATCGTGGGGTGCAAAGCTAAAAGGAACTTTACAACTTGATTTCTCTTATGCTACCATTCCCGTGTTTGGCCAATTAAGAAAACTATACAGGAAGAAGAAAATGAAATATATGATTACTAGCAAGGAGAAACCGCTTAATCATCCAATTAATGTTGTACATACAGATTTAGAGTCATTTGTACTATATTCAGATAGTGGTTTGAATGATGTTGATAGTCAGTTAGTTGAAGTAGAAGATGTTCTAGAGATTTCAGAAAATTTTAGAGCAGCCCTTGATCAAGAAAGACAGAAAATCGCAAGTACTTCTAAGCAGTCTACATACCGGCCGCAGCAAAAAGACAGTGAACAACAGAAAAGTGAAAAAATCAATCAAAGTAAGGAAGGGAAGGAAACATAATTTCAGCATCTAGAAGAAGAGGCAGGTCTTTGGAGCATGGATTTTGATGGAGCCGTGGGTAAGGATGGTGCCGGCATAGGGATTTGGATTCGCAGCCCTGTTTTCCAGCCTGACAAAGTCCCTAGTAATGTTAGAGTGTGTTCTTACAAATTGGCTTTTGACTACTCTAACAATGAAGCCGAGTATGAAGCCTTGATTGCAGGTCTGAAAATTTTGAAGAAGCTTAATGCTAAAAGGATTTCAGTTTATGGAGATTCAGAGCTGGTAATCAAACAGGTAAAGGGAGAGTACCAAGCAAAGCACCCACGGATGAGAGCCTACAGAAATGTAGTTCTAGACATCTTGCGAATGTTTCCTGATTATACTTTGACAGTTGTGCCCCAGACTCAGAATATTATTGCAAATTCACTCGCCACTGCTGCAAGCAATTTAAAGATCCCAATGAACTCTAGCAACAAGTTTGAAATTCATGTCAAACACTGGCCTGCTGTTCCGGACAATTTAAGGTATTGGCAGGTGTTTTGGGATGATAATGAGATCAACACTTTTTTGCAGAATGATGGAAATTACAAGGATGCTTCAATAGATGATGACGATGACACCGACGACCAAGAGATTGAAGTGAACCAGATGGAGATATGGCAGCTGAAAGACAACACTATTCCTAAAGGTCTCATACCTTTGGAAGAACTTTTTGATCAAGATGATGTGGCTAGAAAGCCAAGCTTGGTGCCTACAGACAAAGGTGTTGAGGATGTTAATCTTGGAACAACAGATAAGCCCAAGTTTGTGAAATTGTCCAAAACATTGTCTCCTGAGGTAAAGTCTAAATATGTTAGATTGTTATCTGAATTTTCTGATGTGTTTGCCTGGGATTATTCAGATCTGAAGGTGTATGACAAAGATATAATTCAACACACTATTCCCATCAAGCCAAATCAAAATCCGTTCAAACAGAAGCTGAGAAGAATCAATCCCAAGTTGCTGCCTTCCATTGAAAAAGAGGTAAACAGGCTATTCAAAGCTGGTATAATTGTCCCAATCAGATTTTCTAATTGGATTTCGAACCTGGTTCTGGTATGAAAGAATACTGGAGAAATCATATTGTGTATTGATTTCTGGAACCTTAACAAGGTATCTTTGAAGGACAATTACCCACTTTCGAAGATGGATCATATCCTACAGAGAGTGGTTGGAGCATCGTGCATGTCACTACTTGATGGATATTCAAGTTATAATCAGATTCTGGTGCATGAAGGTGATCGAGACAAAACTACATTTACAACACCTTGGGGAACTTTTGATTATGCTAAAATTCCATTTTGTTTGAAGAATGTTGGAGCCACATTTCAGCGTGCAATGGACATTGCTTTTGCCAATGAAAAGGATGTATTTATAGTTGTATATTTATATGATTTGACAATGTTTTCAGGTTCTGATGATGAGCATCTTCACCATTTAAAGATTGTGTTTTAGAGGTGTAGGAAGTTCGGGATATCTCTTAATCCCAAGAAAAGTCTCTTGGCCATGGATGAACGAAAGCTGCTTGGTCACATTATCTCAAAAGAAGGCATTCGCAATGATCCTTCAAGGGTGGAGGCAATTCAGCAAATTGATTTTCCCCCGAAACAAAAAGGAGATACAAGCTTTTAATGGTAAGATGAATTTCTTATGTAGATTCGTGCCCAATCTAGCTGAGCATTTAAGGGAAATAACTAACATGTTAAAAAAGGATAGCATGGTAAAATGGACGGAGGATGCCATGAAGTCATTTAATCTGGTAAAGTATGCTCTATCTACAGCCTCGGTATTGATTAATCCCAATTATACTCAATATTTCATCATATTTTCATTTGCATCAGAGCATACCATGGCTATAGTATTGAAGCAAAAGGGAGATCAGCTGGAAAATCCCATTGCCTTTTTTAGCAGGACCATTAGAGATGCTGCGTTGCGGTACAACATAATTGAAAAACAGGCTCTTGCTCTTGTCAAAGCTTTGAAGGATTTCAGAGTGTATATTTTGCACTCACACATCATAGCATACGTTCCTAATGTAGCAGTAAAGGATGTGCTGATCCAAACTGATCCAGAAGGAAGGCAGGGAAAATGGATTGCAGCAATGTTGGAATACAATCTAGAGATTAAGCCTACAAAGCTGATCAAAGGACAAGGCTTGGCGAGGTTAATGGCGGAATCAAATCTGCATGCTTTAGATATAAATCTCATCGCAGCCATGTCAGAAGATGAAGAAGAAGGCTCTCTGATTCAAGTGTCTGAAATGTTTCTTCAGTCACCATGGTATTCAGACGTAGTGTATGTACTTCAACACCTTTCACCACCTTCGAGGATGATAAAGAACAAAGGTAGATCACTCAAACTCAAAGCTGCTAAATTCTGCATTCTAAATAATGCTCTTTATTGGAAAGATCCAGGAGGTGTGCTACTTAATTGTCTTGTAGAAGATGAGGCTCAGTAGGTGATGTATGACTTTCATAAAGGTGACTGTGGTGGTCACTTGTTTTGGAAGACAACGACAAACAAAGTGTTGAGAGCAGGGTACTACTGGCCGACTCTATTTTTTGATGTTTACAAAATAGTCATGAGCTGTCATGAATGTCAGGTCTTTCAAGGGAAAAGAAAACTGCTACCTCTTCCTCTGAAACCTGTTGAAGTCAATGCACCATTTCAGCAGTGGGGGCTCGATTTCATCGAGGAAATTCATCCAACATCATCGGCGTAGCACAAATGGATCCTAACAGCAACCGACTACTTTACCAAGTGGATTGAAGCAATTCTGACCAGACAAGCCACAGATACGGTAATCATCCAATTTTTAGAATCAAATATTTTATCTCGTTTTGGTTGTCCTAGTAAAATCATCACAGATAATGCAGCTGCATTCAAATCAAAGAAGATGATCGACTTTTGCAGCAAGTATAATATTACTTTGGGTCATTCTACAACATATTACCCGTAGGGAAATGGTCTGGCTGAATCATCCAATAAGTCTTTGGTGAACATCATCAAGAAGATGCTGGAAGCAAACAAGAAAAGTTGGCACAGGAAGTTGGTTAATGCCTTGTGGGCTGATAGAGTGAGCCAGAAGAAATCCATAGGTATGTCTCCATTTGAATTAGTTTATGGCATTGACACAGTTTTTCCAACATCCCTTGCAGTCCCGGTTATGAAATTTCTACAGGAGGCTGGCAGTGAGGAGGATGACTTTCAGAGAAGAATCAATCAGATGATTCATTTACAACAAACAAGGGAGGAAGTTTTCCAAAACACTTTCAGATTACAGGAAAAGATCAAAAAGATCTATGACCGAAAAACAAAAGCAGATAAATTCTAGCTTGAGGATGTAGTGTTGCGGTGGGATGCTAGGAATGAAGATAAAGGCAAGCATGGTAAGTTTGAAAACTTATGGAAAGGACCCTATAAGATTGCTACATACAGAGGAAAAAATGCATTTCTGCTAAAGGAAATGGATGGACAGGATTGTTCAGGAGGGCCAGTCAATGGTAGGCTCCTGAAGCACTACTTCTTCTAAGGTGATTTTTGAAATCATGATATGATCATTGTATATACCATTTTCCCTTTCATTGCAAGATTTCAAGGTACACAGTCATTCCAGCTTGGGGCCTGAAGTGAAGGCTATAAAGTTTGAATGATATGTGTATGGTTTACCGGTTTTTAAATAGTTTTTAGTCACAGTTTGAGTCTTGAGTCAGTTTTCATAGTGTCAGTTTTCAGTCTTTGAAGTGTCTTGACCCTATTGCCCAATGGATAAGGCTACTAGGTCTATGGTGTTCTTGGCACCTCCAAGGAGCTACCATCCCCATTGGAGCCAATGTTAGTGTCAGTGTCTTCACACTGCCATCAATGATCAAAAATCTACTCTTTTGCATTTCATAGTAGGAGTCTCATTCTGATGAGGTTGCATTCCATTAGGTCATGGATCCACTAATGGTATGGTTTACTTTAGTTTTTCCCTCATGATGTGTACTTGCTAATCTTATTTCATACTTTTCAGTCATGATTCATGTTCATTTTGTAGTCCATTTCATCAAATCCCATGGTTTGGTCTCATTAGGTCTTAGGGTTTCCTCCATGGTCAAATTCATTGATTATATGTTAATAATGGTCAGAAATCACACGAGGAGGCCAATAATGATGGGTAAAGTCATAATTTGTCATTTTGAAAGCTTAATGCAATTCTCACCTCAAAACTTGTTTTGAGGTGAAAACAGAGTATTATGTTTTTTTATCTTTCTTCATGATGTAATTTTATTGTTTCTATATGTAATATTTGTTCCCAAGCTCCTCCTAAAGCTTGTGATGCTGCCAAGTACCTGCCACTGCAAAAATCAAGTGATTTTGAGCATCAGTTCACTTGCCAAGCAAAAGAAAACAAGCATGAAAAACAGAGCATTGTAAAAGACAAATAGACATTATAAAAGTGGGTTTTCACAAACAAAAAATCAAAAGGTGAAACTATATAAACCCATCCTCCTATTTTTCATCCCATTATGTCATTATTGAAGATTAAAGAGCCAAGAAGAGAGCAAAGGTTGATTTTCAAGTGTTATTGAGCACAGAGAGAAAAGCGTTGCATTTTTGGTGTTTTGGAGCGACGTTGCGCTTCTGAGAGGTGGCGCTACACTTTCAACCAGGCGCTGCACTTCTGGCAAGTTTTCACAGTGTAAAAATACAAGGACGTTGTGCTTTCAGGCAAACGCTACACTCCTATAGGTGGTACTGCGCTTTGCCCAACAGAGCCCCAAATCACCTCAAAACACCAATTTCACCTCAAATTTCCAAGTTTACCTCTTTTTCAAGTAAGTACATCAAAATCTCTTGTGGTTTAGGGTTTTTACATCAAGTTTTTGTGATTTTTCACCCCCAAAATCAAAACCCTAGTTTCTAGGGCAAAACCCTAGTTTTCCTACAAACTGTCTCATGAATTGAAATCCTCACTCTACTATTGTTTTCTTACTCTATCCACTTTTTATTTTTCCCTAAACTCCACTCACACTCTCCCTAAACCCCACTCCCACATACATTCTCCCTAAACCCTATTCACACACACATTTTCCCAAACCCCCTCATCCATACACTCTGCCCATTCCATTCCTCCACATCAATTATCCACAACTATCCATATATAACCATATTGTTCAAAGCCAAAGGAAAACAATGGAAAGAGATAGTGATTATGAGTATGAAGAAGAGACACTTAGTGATAGCTCCATGGAGAGACATAGACAACAAAGGAAACCCCATAAATGAGGAAAAATCATTAGGAGGAGCCACTAGTTTGAGGGAATTACAGGCCTGCCCACTTGCAGTTTCTTGTTTCAGGCATCAAGCATGTTTTGAATTTTGTGAAATGGTGGAGAGAGTTCAGTTTCACCACGAGTTGGCCAGAATTTTTGTGACTCATTTGCATAACAATGAGGTGACACTTGCCAGAGTAACCTTCACAATATCATCAGCTGTCATTTCAGAGGCCACTAGAATCCCTAATGTTGGTGAGAAATGGTACAAAAGTCAGGACCTTGATGAGAGTTACTATGAGCCCTATATCAAGGCTAAATACAGAAATCAAGTGAAGAGATTATTCCCCTTTAAGTTTTTGGAAAACAGGTATGTTCCTTTGATGAATATTATTATCAAGTACTTCACTTGTGAAGGTAGGTTCTCCTGGTTGTATGCCTATCATATTAGACTCCTCATGCATTTCACTAGAGTAAAGATGTTGAATCTCCCTTACTTCATGTTTAGAAACATTGAGAAAATGGCACATATTGTACAGAGGAAATCATACCCCCAGTAGTTGAACATCATTTATCATTACTCTTTGATTAAAATCATTGTTCTACACCAGCTTAGCCTTCTTAACATTCCATGGGAGACTTTCATTGCTCATGAGATGTTCAAAGGCCCACAAATCTTCTCACAAGTGCATCATGAAGAAGGTGGGCCTTCTAGCCATGGAGAAACAAGGGAAGAGGCCAAGGAAACCAAAACTGCTAAGGTGCCAGTGTATTTAACATATCAGAGAGGCACAAGGAGACTTTTTGTAGCTGCTAGGCAAGTGCTTGCTCCGCAAGGTGTGGAAGGGTCCTTGCCTTCATCATCAATCCACAAGCAAATGTTTGCTCCACAAGGTGTGGAAGGGGCTTTGCCTTCGTCATCGACAAAACAGGTACAGGTTGAGCAGTTGAGCAAAGGCAAGGAAAAAGTGCAGGAGGAAGATCTTGGTGATGAGGAGGAAAGAGATTTTGATCTCATTGAGCATGAGGAGCCACAACAACACTTTACTCATCATGGAGTTGACATCATTGACTTGGAAGCTCATGATGAAGAAACTATCAAGGACATCATCATTCAAGAGAGGGAAGCTCAAATACAAGCTTTGGCGGACAATTTGGAGAGAGCCAAGTTCATCATCAAATATCTAGAATAGGAAAACAAACAATTGAGTGACAAGCAAGTCCTCATGGAGCTGCAAATGATCAAAGCAAACAGGCAAATGGCCAAAGAGGCTCATGTCCCATTGACTCCTATTGAGCAAGAGATTGAGAATGATAGGGAAACATGGCTTGAGAGGGTCAACATACATCTTGAAGGGCTGATTGAGAAGGCCAATAGGGACAAGAAAATGCTCCAGCACATGGCCTACCATTACATGACCTGCAACAAACCGCAACAAAATTTGTAATATGAGGATTAGGAAGCTTAAAGCTAGGTTGAGGAGAGCTTTAGAGAGCAAAAAGGAGCAAGATAAGTTGAAAATATTAGCTGAAGCCTCACTAGCCCATCAAAGTAGCTAATGGTGGTGTCGCATGCCAAATTTGGGCAAGTTTTGAAGATTTTTTGCATTTTTCAAATTTTGAAATTTTCAACACAGGAAATTTGCGCAGAAGCACAGCGCCACCGACGCTGTGGTTTTTCCTGGGGCATCAGATGGAGAAAAGGTTGGAATTTTTGTATTAAGCATGATGAGGACATACACCCTAGAAAGTTTCAGAAGTTTTGGAGTAGATTTGGTCCACCAAAAGGTTCAAAACTACTAAAAAATGACCTCTGCCTCTTTTTGGACACACAGAAGTAGTCTTGGGAGCTTCAAGTTTTGAGGGAGGAAATAACCTCCAAATTCAAATATTTCATGTGTTTCCAAAACTAGACTTGACTACCTTTCCAATGAGCTATCATGGGCTCAATTTGGTTAAGGGGAAGGCCTCCAAAAGCAGGTGGAAAGTGGTGCTGCGCTTTTGGCCAATGGCACTGTGCTTTTGACCATTTTGCTCAAAAAATCAAAATTTCACCTGTTTTGACTGGAATCTGATTTCTCTTTCCTCATGGCTGTTTTTACTGATGTAATTGATGACATGGTATGTAATTTTGATGGTAAAATAGTGCTAGAGGGTAGATTCATTAGTTAGAGGTGGTTTTGGAGCAAATGAATTAGTTTCCCTACTTATAGAGGCAAGTTGTTTAACTGCCTATATTCTTGGTTCTTGTTTGGAAATGGTTGTAACAGCGCCTCTTCTCATGGATTCGACCCCTGATGGTCAGGATGAGTGGTTTTTTTGACTATATTATGTATTTTCTGTTGAGATTGCAACAAGATGATGGAGCTTAGTGAAAAGAGTCGCCTTCACTAAGTGGGCCCGCGGGCAAATTATGGCGCAAGTTCTATTTTTGGATCCCAACAGGGATGATCACAGCAGGAGTGACCACAACAAGAGTGATCACTTTAGGAGTGACCACAGCAGGATTGATCACAACAGGAGTGATCAAAGTCTATTTTTAGACTGGCTGTCCAAAATAGAAAAGTCAAATATTATTGTCTCATAATAATATTTGGACTATAAACTTGATCTTATTCTCTTGGAGCACTTCAGTTTGAGCTACAGATGTGGCCCATGCAGCTATCAAAAGGAAGTACACTTTTCTTATGAGTCAATTGAGTTTTTGCATGCATGACTTCAGTTAGAACTCAATCAGTTGAGTTTGGTGGAGTTGATTGTGGAGTTGATGGAGTTGTGTTCAGTTTGACTTGGTTAAACTAGTTGTAATTAGTCTAACTGAAAATAGACTAATGATGAGTTGTTAAACTAATTATTAACTCATAATGCAACTATAGAATACATCAGTTAACTCAGTTGCATGTCAGTGCATGTTCAGTTCAACAGGGACAGGTGTTAGAGGATCAGATTGCTATCAGTTATGACTATAGTTGTGCATGCGGATTTGCACAATCAAGGGATTGAGTATGCCAATGAGTTTGGTCATGTATTTGCCCAGTATTATAGCCTCTGCTCACATCTAACACAGTGTGAGTGATTATTTGGAGGTGAATACGAGTTTGGTAAACCATTCTCATTCATTCTTGAGCAGGTATTGAGCAGTGGAGGCAGGCAAGCAGTGGAATAGATTTGGAGATCAGATCTTAGCTGTATTGTGTGTAACAAGTGGAGCTGGTACTGGATTGCTTGTGATAAGCATTGTATTTTGTAATGTTACATGGTCTCAATCATTAATATACAGATAGTTGGGGTTTTTAGTGAGATGCTTTTCCCGGGTTACATACTGTGTTAATGTGTGAATGCTCTTGATGTTTTATTGTTATTGATGCTGCTATATTGATGATCAACGTAGAGGAGCTTTTGTATTGTGTATGTATTCTGCAATAGTACATGATCAGGATAATCTCCATTGAATATGTGTTAAATTATTCAAAATTTCTACATGGTATCGGAGCTGTTGATCATCAGATCTACTATGTGGATTGCGAGGATTCTGAGGAAGTACGATGTGCCCGCAACTTTTAGACCTCTCAACACTATCCGTGGCTCCCTCAGGTCTGTGAAAGACCCTATTGACCCTAAGGACATGAAGGGCGTCTATGTCATTCCTTGTTCCTGTGGGACCCCTTATATTGGTGAGACTGGTCGCTCTATCAATCAACGGATTATTGAGCATTCCGCTGACTTAAGACATGGTAGGACCAAGTCCTCAGCCCTGGTTGAGCATGCGGGGAAGACTATGCATCATGTATGTATAGAAGAGGCTCAAGTCATTGCCAAAGTTGCGCAGTTTCACCATCGCAAATTTAGAGAGGCCCTGGAGATTGAGAAAAGGCCGAACAATCTTAATAGGGATGATGGCTGGAAGATTAGCAGTTGCTGGGTCCCAACCTTGTCTTCCTAGCCTCCTCATTCCCCTTTTGTTAGGTCTTAGGGTTTCTGTCTTCCCTCTCCTTAGGATTGGAATAATAATAAATAGAGATTATTCAATAAATATGAATTATTATAATTTATTGATTTAATTTCAATGACCATTATATTTAAATAATAAATATGGATTATATAGATATTATATATTATTCATTTTTAGATATACATATACCTTTATTATTAAACGAATACATTTAGTTAAATTAACTAATGAATTCTTTTAATATATGAGTTACCTGATTTAGCTAATTTCTAAAAATAATAAATTATATATTATTTGTTTTTAGATATACATATACATTTATTTAAATTAACAAATGAATTCTTTTAATATATTTACCTAATTTAGCTATTTTCTAAGAATAATAATAATTTAATATAACAAGAATATTAGTGGTTTGTCTAGGGTCATTAGGTCAAAATTAGCCGTTGGCAATATAGCCGTTGGAGTCTCTGCACACTCTATTTAAACAAGCTAAGCCGGATTGGTTCTTCAACTTGTCCTGACGATGAACCACACTGGTTGGTTCGAAACGCATCGACAAAAGATTGGTTATGTGATTTCGCCGAAGATTATCTAAACAATGTTATGGATCACAGAAGTCTAAATTCCTTAAGTGTTTACATTCTATTTCTTCAGGCAGAGTCTGTAATCGGGCCAGGTAGCCTCTGGATTCATCCTTCCTTTGGAAGGTGAGATATCTGGTGAATGCCCATACAGTCAATCTCTGTACGAGAAATATTGTGTTCTCACGAATCTTAGATCCGAGGCGGTTGAGTTGGTTGCTGGTGGAATTCGAATTTGCAGCAGTGTTTTCTTGGTGGCAACGCAGCAATGTCTTTCAATGGATTGCGATTGGAGTATGCTCTTGAGGGCAGCTCAAACTATATTGCATGGAAGGACAGGATGGAGGCAGTATTGGATGATAACGGGCTAAAGGAGTTCATAGATACGGATGTCCCAAAGCCTACTGATGCTACTCAAGTTGATGCTTGGCAAAAGAAGACCGCAAAATGTCGAAGGATTCTGTTGGAGGGCGTGAAGGATCACATTGTGTCCAGCCTCCATGGAAAGGCTACTCCATATTTGATGTGGAAATCATTAACAGAATTATTCCAAAGCAAGAGTGATCAGAGGAAGCTGGCGCTCAAAGATAAACTCAGAAACATCAAATGCGAGAAGGGTGACAGTATGCCCAAGTATCTCACGAAGTTCACTCAGTGTCGAGATGAGCTGGGAAGTGTGGGGGTTACTGTCAATGATGAGGACTTGGTGAGCTTGGCTCTCCTTGGTCTTCTGAAGAGTTGGCATTCCTATCAGGACTCTGTCAATGGTCGGGAGAAATTGCCAGGATGGGAAAGACTATGGTCAGATCTTGTGTAGGAGGAGATCAGGCGGAGTACCAGGGATGGATCTTCATCAAAGGTATCTGATGAAGAGAATTGCGCTTTGGCTGCCAAAGCAAAGAAGGGGAAGAACAAGAAAGCTTCTCAGTTTGGTGCAAAAGGCAAGAAGCAGGATATGTCCAAGGTGAAGTGTTTTCACTGTCACCAACACGGACACTATGCCACTAATTGTCCGCAGAAGAAGAAGAACAAGCAGGCTGCTGGATCTTCAGCAGGAGAGGCTCTAGCCTCATAGTTTGAGCTTGATTTTTCATTGATCGCATGCTTGGTTTCAAGTGTGATGGGATCGGTGTGGTTCTTGGACAATGGTGCGCCTTTTCACATGACGGGAGATAGAGATTTGTTCTCTGATTTGGAGGACAAAGATCTTCGAGTGCACATCGAGATGGGTGATGATGGTAGATATAGTGCGACCAGTATCGGTACCATTTCCTTTGAGAGGGAGTCTAGTAAACCCTTCATATTGAAGGAAGTCATGCATGTTCCAGGATTGAAGAAGAATCTTATCTCAGTGGCGATGTTAGGAGACAAGGGGTATGATGTTGTTTTCAGTGAGGGAAATGCCTTCCTGCACAACAAGACAACTGGTGAGACCCGGAAGATAGGGGTTCGAGTGAGGAACCTTTATCAGATGCATGTAGATGGATGCGCAGCAATGGCAAGCAAGGCAGAAGGATTGGTGAGCCGGGATGATGGTGAGTTGTGGCACAGGAGATTGGGTCACCTTCACCATGGAGCCTTGAAGATACTGTAGCAAATCACTACAGGGCTTCCTAAAGGCACACTTGCGCAGTCAGATCAGTGCAAGGGGTGTACTTTGGGGAAGTTTGTGAAAGCCACATTTCACGAGAAGGATAGTCACGCCACGACAATCCTTGAGAGAATTCACACAGACGTGTGTGGACCTTTCTCAGTTGCTTCGATAGAAAAACACAGGTATTATGTGATTTTTGTTGATGATTTCTCTTGTAAGTGCTGGATCTTCTTCATGCAGAAGAAGAGCGAGACATATTCAAAGTTCTGTGAATTCAAAGCACTGGTTGAGAAGGAGTCAGGGAAGAAGGTGAAGGCTCTTAGGAGTGATAATGGTGGTGAATACATCTCGGACGAGTTCAAGGATTTCTGCAAGGCAGAAGGGATTCGAAGAGAGCTCATAGCTCCCCATAACGCATAGCAAAATGGGGTAGCTGAGCGGAAGAATAGAACGATTGTGGGTGCTGCACGGGAAATGTTGCATGATCAGGGCCTACCCCTTCACTTGTGGGCGGAAGCATGCAATACAGCAGTTTATGTGCAGAACCGTTGTCCTCATAGGATACTTGGCATGAGTACACCCGAGGAGGCTTATTCTGGTAAGAAGCCTGATCTTTCTCATTTGAGGATTTTTGGTGCTAACGTTTACATGCATGTGACGAAGGATGCCAGGAAGAAGTTGGAGCTGACTGCAGAGGTTGGGATATTTGTGGGGTACACTGATACGCCCCACAACTATCGTGTGTATTTGCCAGACAATGGTAAAACTGTCATGCGACGGGATATAAAATTTCAGGAGGAGAAAGCCATGAAGTGTTCGCTTGAGAGGGAGCTACACTTGCATGCAGATGAGGAGCTATTAGTTCCTAAGGATGAGCTTCAGGATGTGGATCAGCCATAGGACGAGGTTCATGGAGTGGAAGAGACCACTCATGTAGTGCCAACCATCATAGGGCGAAAGCACTTGACAGAAGCTGAGCGACTGGCTCAAGATGCAGAGAAAGTTGTACGACCACCTACAGCCCAACGCAAGCAGAGACAGTCACCTGATTGGTACACTGGATACATGGCTCTTATGAGCAAGTGTGTTGTGACTGAGCCATCCTCTTTCGAGGAAGCTGTGGAGGATCCCGCATGGGTAGACACCATGGTGGAAGAGTATGATTCTATTGTCAGAAATAGTGCATGGGAGATTGTTCCTAGACTGGAAGGGAAATCAGTGGTGGGTTCGAGATGGATCTACAAAGTTAAGCAGGCAGCTGACGGGAGTGTAGAGAAGTACAAGGCAAGATTTGTTGCCCGAGGCTTTTCACAGATAGAGGGGATTGATTATGAGGAGACCTTTGCACCTGTCGCAAGGTATTCTTCCATACGGACGATTCTTGCTCTCTCAGCGCAGATGGTATGGCACATTCATCAGATGGATGTGAACACTGCGTTCCTCAACGGAGTCATTGAGGAGGAGGTGTATATTGAGCAGCCCGAAGGCTTTGAGGTCTTCAGCAGTGAATCGCATGTGTGCAGGCTCAAGAGAGCGCTGTATGGGTTGAAGAAAGCACCACGTGCTTGGTACACACGGATAGATAGCTATTTCACAGGACTTGGATTCTCCAAGAGAGAGGCGGATCCTAACCTATACCAGATTGTGGTGGAGGGTAAGTTACTTATCATTGTACTGTATGTTGATGATTTGATTCTAACGGGTGATGAGCTGTTGATACTGTCATGCAAGAAGGATCTTGCTACAGAGTTTGAGATGAAGGACTTGGGCCTCCTTCACTATTTCCTAGGATTGGAAATATGGCAGTGCAGTGGTGGATTGTTTGTTTCTCAGGGAAAGTATGCTCGGGAGATACTGGAGAAGTTCAACATGCATGGATGCAAGCCTGTTGATACTCCTCTTCCTGGAGGTTGGAGGAAGGAGGATGCCACTTCGGGAGAAGAACTGGATGCTACTGTTTATCGACAGTTGGTGGGGTCACTGATGTATTTGGTCAATACATGACCTGATATATGCTATGCAGTTAACCAGCTTTCACAAGCTATGGTTAATCCTACCAAGCTCTTCTGGAAGGCGGGCAAGCATGTATTACGTTATTTGAGAGGCACATCGGGATATGGTTTGTGGTACAAACAGGAGGATGAGGTGAAGCTATGTGGCTTCACGAATGCAGATTGGGCAGGGAGCCCAACGGACAGAAAGAGCACATCAGGAGGGATCTTTAGTATTGGATCGACAGCAGTTTCTTGGTACAGCAGGAAGCAGAGATCCGTGGCACTCAGTTCAGCGGAGGCCGAGTATATGGCAGCAAGTTTGGCTGCATGCGAGGCTATATGGATGAGGAAGATCCTGGTTGGTTTGTTCGGTTCTCATTTGGATCTTACTGCGATTTACTGTGATAACCAGAGTTTCATTAAACTCTCGGCTAATCATGTATTTCATGATAGATCTAAGCATATTGACATCAGGTACCATCATATCAGAGATTGTGTGCAGCAGAGGATCATGTTGCTTTCATACATTCCAACGGAGGATCAGGATGCTGATATTCTGACGAAGGCTCTCACCAAGAGAAAATTCGAGTACCACCGAGGGAGGATAGGGGTTGCTGATAATCCATATCTTGTCGAGAGGGAGTGTTGAGATTGCAACAAGATGATGGAGCTTAGTGAAAAGAGTCGCCTTCACTAAGTGGGCCTGCAGGCAAATTATGGCGCAAGTTCTATTTTTGGATCCCAGCAGGGATGATCACAGCAGGAGTGACCACAACAGGGATGATTACAGCAGGAGTGACCATAGCAGGAGTGATCACAGTAGTAGTGACCACAGCAGGAGTGATCACAGCAGGAGTGATCAAAGTCTATTTTTAGACTAGCTGTTCAAAATAGAAAAGTCAAATATTATTGTCTCATAATAATATTTGGACTATAAACTTGATCTTATTCTCTTGGAGCACTTTAGTTTGAGCTACAGATGTGGCCCATGCAACTGTCAGAAGGAAGTACGCTTTTCTTATGAGTCAGTTGAGTTGTTGCATGCATGACTTCAGTTAGAACTCAATCAGTTGAGTTTGGTGGAGTTGATTGTGGAGTTGATGGAGTTGTCTTCAATTTGACTTGGTTAAACTAGTTGTAATTAGTCTAACTGCAAATAGACTAATGATGAGTTGTTAAACTAATTATTAACTCATAATGCAACTATAGAATACATCAGTTAACTCAGTTGCATGTCAGTGCATGTTCAGTTCAACAGGGACAGGTGTTAGAGGATCAGATTGCTATCAGTTGTGACTATAGTTGTGCATGAGGATTTGCACAATCAAGGGATTGAGTATGCCAATGAGTTTGCTCATGTATTTGCCCAGTATTATAGCCTCTGCTCACGTCTAACACAGTGTGAGTGATTCTTTGGAGGTGAAATATGAGTTTGGTAAACCATTCTCATTCATTCTTGAGCAGGTATTGAGCAGTGGAGGCAGGCAAGCAGTGGAATAGATTTGGAGATCAGATCTTAGTTGTATTGTGTGTAACAGGTGGAGCTGGTACTGGATTGCTTGTGATAAGAATTGTACTTTGTAATGTTACATGGTCTCAATCATTAATATACAGATAGTTGGGGTTTTTAGCGAGATGCTTTCCCCGGGTTACATACTGTGTTAATGTGTGAATGCTCTTGATGTTTTATTGTTATTGATGATGCTATATTGATGATCAACATAGAGGAGCTTATGTATTGTGTATGTATTCTGCAATAGTACATGATCAGGATAATATCCATTGAATATCTGTAAAATAATTCAAAATTTCTACGTTTTCTTTCTCATTTGCAAGGGTTGGATACTCTTGGATGCTTTGAACTATATTGTACATCATTGTAAGCAGTTTGGCAAGGAAATTAATAGGAGTTGCAACTATTTTTATGGGATACTTGTGGTATGGTGTTTTTGCATAGTTTATTTTTTGTTATCAGTGTTTTACATGTTTTATGTATGTCATCATCTACTTCACTGCTTATGACTGAATGATATCAATATAGATAGGTGGAATTCATTGTTTGCAGTGCTCTACCTTGGGAAATCTTTCAGTATTTTATGTTTTCTGCTATTTGAGAAGGATACAGGATTTCTCCATGCCCTCCTCAGCTCCTCACCAGTATTAGAAACCTCATCTCACTTAATTTCCAGTGCTAAATCCTATACCTACCTTGCCCCATAGAACACCCTGTATTCGGACCTAATTTCCCAGACCTAAATTGCTCAGATCCATCTGATCCAGCAAAAAACAAAAAAAATCAATCAAAACCATAGAGCTACAATACCTAGCATAAAATATTATCCTTGATCCAGTCATTTTGACTAAGTTCCATAAGGAGAGAGCCCTCTCCCGATCTGGTAGGGCTAGCTACCAGGTTAAGTGTGGTTTGTGGTTACCCTATAATTGCTTCAATTCAGCCTGAGGTCAATCTAGGCTCTAACATCCAAGAAAATATATATGTACATAGTATTCTACTGAAAGACTACTTCTTGTCTTGCCAGTCGAATGCACGACCTCCCCTCTTCAGGAGAGACCTGTAATAAAGTAGATGTCTTCAACCTCAATCCATAGAGGCATCTGATCTATCATGAAGGCATCATCCCCTGCACTGTAGTAGTGGATCAGCAGTTTGAGTAGGCATGTGTTGGCTTTCATGTTTGGCATTTTGAAGAATTTCAATAAGCCACGCCCTTTCAATGCATCTATTGCATTTTGGTCATTCATTACCTCATTATCAATTTTGGTATGCTCTCTTTCTCTCTGTGTGATGGTCATCCTGAAAAAATTTGAATTTCAACCATTAGTTTTAGTGTTTAAACTTCAACTCGCGTACACGTGGGTTCCCTTTACACATAGTTGCATGTAGGGTCGTCGTTTATGCAGGTTGATCACATCCAACCTATGTGTATGCAGAGTTGGATTTTTGGGCATAAATTCCCACGGTCAAGTCTTTATGAAAACTTCTAAAAACTATCACAAAACATTGCAAGCATGATTTGAGGGTTACCTGATAACTTTGGTGCGATTTGAACGGTCCAATTGTTTAGAGGCAAGTTTGCTCCTTTTTAATCCACAGCTCTTTGCTCCAAACAGAAATAAAAAACTGTGAGTCCAAAATTCATTATATAACTTTGAAATTACAAAATAATTTTTCAAAAATTGATTTTTGTCTCATGGATATTTTGACCCGTGGGCTTGGATTGTCAAGAATGGGTTATATTTTAGGATATTTTGGAGACTTCTTCGAGATGTTATTTTGGTTCCATGACCGCTAACCTACCACGGCAGGTATTTTTCACTCACTGGCATATAGGTTAGGGAAAACCATTTTTTCCATTGCATCTTGCATACTAGCCTCTGTTCAGCGATACATTAGCCATAGGGTCAACCCCATCATATCTTGGTTAGCGAACCATGTTCACTCGCTGATTTTTAAAATCACGCTGCGATGGTAGAGCAATCCTTTACATGGGCATCTTAGTTAGAACCTCGTTGACATTGGTTGCCCATGCTGCTATACTGAGTAGGCTCGGAAGTCGTCTTTAGTCCCACCAAAACTTGTGCGTTGAAGACACATTCTCCTTTCTGCTGCACTGATTTTTGGCCTTATACCCTAGAGGCTCCTTTGTGTTGAGTTGTACTACTACATTGCATTTTGACTATCACCTTTTGGCCTTGAGCCGACTTCACTTGGACTCACGTTTAAGCCACTTATTTGACCATGTCTTCTGAAAAATCAACCATGCAATCACTTAGCTTCTGCAACTTGACTCATCCTTTGACCCATCAAAAGAACATCCCTTTGAGTGTCCTTGACCAGTTTCGCCTCACTGCATTGAGCATAGGAAGGTTCCCATCCTAGGAACTAGATCATTTGTTTCTCTGACACTCATTCTTTCCACTGTACTATAGCATTATTTTATTCTTTTTATAGCTTAAAGAAAAATACAAAAAAATTATATATTCCAAAAAGAGTGGGAACAGGAAAACATTTCCATATTTTGTTGGTAGCTAGAGTCAGTCGTGTCGCCCTTGAACAAAGCACTCAAAAGAAAGTCTCTCCTCCATTTTGGGTGAGATTTAGTTTGACTTAGGTATGCCTTAACCTTGTTATTGAGTCAGTACTCCTCCGATTGGTTACCTCTTCCAATCATATGGAGAGTTTGCTCATGCCTCCTGCATGACGAACTTATACAGAGTTATCATATGCTACCATATAGTCATCATTGAGTCGTGCTTTTGTTCAAGGGAAGTAAGCTTGAGTCGGCCTCTCTGTAGTGTCTCTTGACCTATTTTTCAGTCGGCCATCCCTGGTTGTCAGTGTCATGTTTGTCATCACATCAGTTATATTGGTCCTTTGCTCGTGCCAGTTTGAGAAGGTCTCCATTGACTTCTTGCTGGCGGGTCTTGTCCTTATCGACGATGACATATTGCTCTGAGGGCAGGCCTAGAGCTGCACCCTAGCCCTATTTTCATTATTGATAGGTCACCTTGTGCTCAGCATTGATCAGTATCATGGGTCTTTGACTGAGTGGTTTCCCTTGTGTTCAACATTAGCTTTCATTATCACACATTGGGATTCGTGCAGTGCCTTGGTTTCCATTTGACCCGATTGGTGGATTCCTTGCCTCTGTGTCAGCTGGTGGGCTCCAGTATTGTAGCAATAATGCTACAACTCCTGGAGCTTCCTTCTCTAATTTTATCAACCCGGTAGTTCGTAACAAACTTGGAAGCGACGGTGCTGTATGCACAAGTACTAGCTCTTGTCGCAGCTGTCACTTGGTCAGCTGGCACAAGTCCGCTAGGGCTCAAGCCAACTTCTATATGTTCTCAGAAGAAGCTTTTTAAGTGATGAACGAAAGCTATCTCAAAGGAAATTAACCTATTTTGCAAGAATGAACTGAAAGCCAACAAAACATGGAAACCCTAGTAAACCCTAATTTGACCAGCTTAATCCTTACGATGCAATGGTGGGAATGCAACTTCTAAAAATGATGCCATTACTTCTAGTGAGATGAGATGCATGGGTCTAAACTACTTTCATCTGGAGAGAACATGTTTTTGTATTTTTGCTCAAGTGGTTGGAGTTATTATGACTGTGCTTCTTATTGGGTCTTGACTGTGCAAGGGTAGTTCAAGGGGAGGAAGGCTTGGAAAAGGTCAAGAGGACTCTGAGAGGGTCCAGGGGATCCCTAACATCATTCCACAAAAGTTCACAACCTTCAGATGCCTGGAAACTGTGTTTGCAAGCTTCTACAGGATGTCTGCTGGGGATCCTACAGGAAGCTCGGGATTTCTACAGGAAGTCTGCTGACTTCTACAGGATGTTCTGCAATCGGAGTTTTGGGTGATGGAGGAGTGAATGAGCTGTATGGGTAGATAGGGAGGATGAGAGGGGAGCTTGTGATGGCTTATGGACAGAGAGATGAGATGGAGAGGGGGTGTGTAAAGCTGGTTGGTCGATAGGAGGGTAGAGGCAATGGAAGGCCGAAAAGATAAAACAACGTGGATAATAGAAGAGTTGGTGGGCAAATGATCTAGCTGGGAGGTAAGTAGATGGCTTAGGCACAGCTGAGAAGGATAAGGAAATGATAGAGTGGTGCTGCGCAGTGTAAATGAAACAAATCACCTCTGTCTTGCGTATAACCGAAATGTCATCAACCTACTCTAACTGTTTTATTAAAAACCAAAGAACAACAATGTAGTTTAAAGGAAAATCGTGCATGGTGTTGAAACAAAGAGTTATTCCACAAGATCTAAATGCATGGACACTTCTACAACTAAAATTATTACGTTAAAGCTTGCATGAACATATAAAACTGTGTTTTTGGTGGGTGGCACGGGCTGCAATCCCAATCTCTAAATAGAGGTGGAAGTGAGTGTGCAATCAACCCTTTTTTGGAGCTCTGATCACTCTAATCTCCTTACTCTAATCTAAACTACTGAAAGCAACTTTGTTCATAACACTAACCTATGTAACCACACCAAGAAATCCGAACCAGCAAACTGTGTTTCCAAGTGCATGTAAAGGACAAGAAATATAATGCTGAAAGAAAGACAAGTAACAATACAAAGAAAAGAGGCCTATTGCTCTCAGGTTGGGCCCAAACCTGAGAGCTATAGCTCCTCTAAGAACTTAGAATTGAACTCAAATCTACCTGCCTTTTATTAAAAGATCATAGTCAAAAGTCTAACAACATGCCAAAAATGGCTTACAAAGAGCAAAACAGAGCTGTAGCTCGTACTTCAGAATTTTGCAACAAAGGTTCAAAAGTCCCCATCGAAGGCTACAGCCTCAATATTTATAAATTATGAGGGCCAAGCTGGCCTCCGAAATTAGTGGGGCTTGGCTGACCAACTAAAAGTAAACTGCTGTTCCTTTAGAATCCGTTGGCTGCCTTCTAGCTCGGTGGTGATAGCTGTTGGAGCTCGGAGTTGGGGTGGAGATCACGAGGAAGATCATTCAAGGCTGTGGACAACCTTCCTAAAAAACCGCAATGCCACCTTGGCTATCTCCCTGCCTCCATCTGCATGGTTCTGCTCCATTTAATGTCAAAAAACCTGAAATAAACATGTATTAGCCACCTAGGCATAGTGACTGCCCTCCTTCCTACAAATAACATGAATATACTAAGAAATGATGCATAAGTGATGAAAAATGAAGGGTTGAGCAAGGTAAGTAGGCCAAATGAGCCCAAAATGTTACCAAAATTTGGGGCTCATCATCACCCCCCAACTAAAATATTTGCTCATCCTTGAGCAACTAGTCCAACTCCTCATCCTTCATTGCCTTTACTGCCACCCTTACATCCCAAGCCTCTGTAGTAGTGTCCTCCTTGCTGATATGAAACCCAGCCTTTCTGTTCACCTCTCCCCACTGTTCATTATCATCCTTCTCTGTGCTGCCCTCCATTAATCCTAGCAGCAGTGGTGGGCTTAGTTTGAGGCCAATCCAGCTGGCCTGGAGGTTTTGCATGGATTTCTTATAGAGGGCCACCCGTACTAGAGCTTCCCTCATCCGAGTTGGGGTATGATACTCTCTGATTTTCAGACTGTGGGACAATGTATTCCATCGGCGGGTGCAAGCTTGGACAGCGTTGTCTCCTAACAGTCTCTCCATGTCCTCAAAATGCGCTATGGCTTGGGCCTGCTGATCCATATATCTCAATGAAGCTTGAGGGTCAATGGACAAGTGTTGGTGTGCCGAGATTAGTGCAACTGGATCCCCTGGTTCTGCTCGAATTAGCAATGGCTCATTCAGCTCCCGGTTCATGACCGCTTTGGCTTCTGCTGCTCTTTTGTCCTCATGGTTCAACCATGAGGCAAATTCCATTAATTGCATATCTCCCAAGGCCGTATTGGGATCCCATAAAACTACATTAGGCAGGACCAAATTATGGAGGTAGAACTCTGCTAATTTGGCCTTATCCT
Source organism: Pinus tabuliformis (assembly GCA_031772625.1). Taxonomy (NCBI): domain Eukaryota; kingdom Viridiplantae; phylum Streptophyta; class Pinopsida; order Pinales; family Pinaceae; genus Pinus; species Pinus tabuliformis. The sequence continues at coordinate 1,267,148,342 of CM062820.1, read as the reverse complement.
CTGATGAACTAGTACTGCATACTTCAGTGAATTGCTGCGGGTCTTGGAGCTGAGAGATACCTCTTTGCGCCAAGGTATTGATTTGAAATTGCAGCCATTGGTCTTTCAGGTACAGGCCATAGGATTTGGCCGACTGTCTGCATTGTATAGCATCCATGGCCCAACTGGCCATGCAGGCCAATTGTGCCTCTTTCTGCTGTAGCTGTTGTCTGAGAGCTTGCACCTCAATTTGTGCTTGTTGTTCTGCTTCCTGTAGATGTGTGGTTGGCTCCCCAAGACCGGTTTGTAGTTCCTTTTTGCCTTGCTGTTCCGCTGTGGTGTCATTGGAGGGTGTATCTGTTCCTGTCCTCAGCTCCTGTAGCTGCAATCTAAGCTTTTCGTTTTCTTCCTGTAGGAACACTCTTTGGCAATTTGCCACGTGTTTAGCCATGGCTAACTCACTTCTGGCCTCCTTAAGTTGCTCTTGCAAGGGGCCTATGTCCGCCACACCCTTTGACTTGGCTATTTTCATCCACGTGTGCGTACATACTCTCTCTTCCTCCAATGCAAAGAACAGTGGCACAGTGAATTTCTGAGGTATAATTTTGCCAGCCTCTAAGAAGTTGTAATATGAACTCAGGCTTGGCTGAGGGATAGGCTCTGGAATATGCTCTTTCTCCACTTCTTTTAGTGGCTCTACTTCGCCCTCCCTCGGTGGTGATGAGGGTGCTTCTCCTTCCATTCTCTCTGTTTCTTTAAGCCTGGCTAAGGTTTCCTGTAGAGCATCCTCAGCATCCTGTAGCCGAGCTTTTGAAGCCAATTGGTCTAACCTTTCTTTCCAAGTAGTTTTCTTCAGGCTCCCCCTCTCATAGGTGACTGATATCCTCGAGGGGGACCTCTCCTTGGGCGAATTAGGGGCATCATCTATAGTGATTGGGCTGCTGGATGGAGGCTGTGGCTTGCCCGTCTTTATTCTCACACTTCTCCTAGCCTTAAAATATAGAGGGGTCTCCCTCTTTCTCTTCTCCTTGGGCTTAGGAGGTGTGCTGAGGGCGGCCAGCACAGCTGCTGCCTCCCTTGCAAGAATGTCAGCTTTCTTCTCCTTGGGTTTCGCTTTTTCAGGGCTTCCTGTCGAAGACCCTTTTTTAGTTAATTTCGGGCTTCCTGTAGAAGGCCCCTTTTCAGCTGATTTCGGGCTTCCTGTAGAAGCCGGTTTCGGTTTTCCTGTAGAGATAGGTGGCACCACTTTAGATTGCTTTGCTGAGGGTGTTTTACTTTTTGACTTGGTTGCGGCTGCTGACGAGGTGCCTTTGCTGATGTGGACCTGCTCAGCCTTGTCCACTCTGCTTTGTAACCTTTTCTCTCTTGCCGTCAAAATGGGTGTGTCATCCTTCTCTTTGGCACCCTTTTTCTCTTGTTTCTTCTCTTGCTTTTTCTTCTGCTCCGTGGTCGTGGTCTTCTGGCCTTTTTCTTTCTTCCCTGCGGGCACTGACTCTTTCTCCTCACTGCTAGATGAACCGAGCTCCTCGGTCAACATCTTTATGTCACCATCCTTGGTCAAATTTCTGAAGGCTTCCCATGAGAGAGGAACCTTGTATGTGTGGAGCGCATCCTCCACGAGGAGTTTAATGAGTCCATGGTGGGCTACCTGGTCTGGTGTGCCTTCTTTCAGCTTGGTGGCACATTCAATCATAGACTGTAGTAGAAAGTAGGGGATACTCAGTTTGTTTTCTCCAGGTAGGTCCATCTGGTGCCTTAATTCCGTGAGTAACCGAAAATGGTACCCATATACAATGGTAAAACGACCTTCGCTGGTGATGTACTTCATAATCTGGAGGTTAACTTCACTCCACAGTGGCAGTAAGCTGGTTCTACGAACCCCATTTTTATCTTCTGAGAATTCCTCCTCTGGTGGAAAGAATTCTTTCTTAGCCTTCTGGCCCAATTTCCTTTCTTCTTTATCCCATGGTAATCCCATTGGGAGCTCAGTAACTCAGCTGATGAATTGTGGGGTGAGTCTGAGACTCAAACCCCTGAAGTTAACGGTGGCCAATGTTTTGGATTTCGGCTTCAGAGCTTGCAAAAACTCCTCTGCCACCTCATCGTCATAGCCCTACAACTTGTCGCAGAACGACATCCATTGCACTTGCGTGAATAGCTCCACCACCTCAGGATTCTCTCTTAACTTTGTTGAATCGGTTGGTTCCCTTCTGATGAACCCACCCAGCATGGTGAAAAACTGCTGCGTTAGCTGGAGGTGGCGAATGCGGAAGAAAATTGGCCTACTGGGGCAGAGCGTAGAATTACGCCTCTGTCATGCATACAATTCACAAAACTTATCTCCCGAGGACCTTAACACAGCTTAATTATACTGACATCCTGTAGGACGACAATTCATGCAACGGCAGACAATATTTGCAAAAATTTTCTACGACCAGACTGTAGACGTCGATTCTGCCACCCTCAAAACCAATTGCATGGAAGGTTCAGGCTTACCTTTTTAATCCGCCACCTTTTGACGTGAGGAACCCAATTTCCTGTAGAAACAGCTTTCCTGTAGAAGCAGCGCACGAATTCTGGAGGATACTGCAGTGGGTCTGCGCTCTTGGTGCTGCTTAACAGGCGTTCGAACGGCCGAAGACTTGGAGTGTCGAGCTTCAGAGGAATCCGGATGCTCACTCGACTTTCAAACGGCGAATGATAAATGCATGGGGTGGCAATCTAGCCGATTAGATTTGAATCCGGCGGAATCCGTGGCGCGGGGGTGAGCTGTCCCTGCCGGACCGTTGGACGACGTCACACCATCATTCTTCTGCAAGTTCCCTTACTGCCGCATCATTCCCCGCAGATCCGCCGCCGTCATTTCTGTTACAACTCATTTCTCCCCGACTGGATGGCTCTCACGTGTGCACTGCCCGTTCCTTTTGCCACGACCACCGTTTACCATCCGACTAGACCATCTGACTGGTCGACGTGGCCAGTCGATTGGCCATACAACCGCTCAACCCATTCACTTCACACTTGCAAACATTTTCAAAGTAAAATTCATGCAATTCGACGGAAGAAAGGGTCGAGGCACTTACCTGTGCGGCCGCGACACGATTTCTCAGGCTCTTGGACGACGATGACTCGATTTGTTTGCTGCTGCTTGATTGCACAGGCCCGGAGGTTCCTATTCACAGGCCGCTGACGATGAATCTTATGATTCGGCTGCATGTGCCTGCGTTTTCATTGCATGTTGCAGGCGCTTGAATGGTGTACACTCTAGTTGGCTTAACTGCTACGGGACTCCTGCAGGATGTCCTGTAGCAGTTTTTCCTCCTCGGGTGCATGCTGCACGACGAAGACAGTGGCCTCACGATCACACTCACAGAGCTCATGGATAGCTGGGATGGGTATGGCATGGCATCTCAACATCTTTTTCATTTTAAAAATTGCTTTCTCTTGATAACTCAATGATCTGCTTTGATGGTACAGGTATCTTCATTGCATGTCGACAGGGGTGGTAGAAAGAGGTGACAGCAGTGTGTGAGGGAGAAACTAGTAGCTTGCATGCATCCATACCGGACCTTGGTCGTTAGATCTCCTGATACAATTAGTTCTGGGCCGTCCAAAACTTCTACAGGAAGTTTCCTGTAGAAATACAGAACTTCCTGTAGAAAGTCTGTAACTTCCTGTAGAAGACTAAGCTGTGATGAAATCATGCCCATACCCTGGAGAAGATGAGTATTCTCGGAGGAGGTGCTGGTGAGGCCTCCTGGCAGCATGATAAGGATCCTTGACTTTGAGTTGAGAGACCTCCTCTCCTTCATAGAACACCTGCAACCTGCATGCATTTCCACATTATAAACTTGTTGTCCCTGTCTTCTTTTGCTTATTGTTTTTTCTTTTTTCTCTTTTCTTTTTTTTTTTTTTTTTTTTTGAAAGATAACAGGGGCGCCTCAATGAGGTTTTCACCCTTGCCATCTGCCTTAAGCGCCTCAGAGAGGTTTTCACTCAAGGATCTTTTTCAAATCTCCGCTTTTTTTTTTTTTTTTTGAAAGACAATAGGGGCGCCTCAATGAGGTTTTCACCCCTACCACCTGCCTTGGGAGCCTCAGAAAGGTTTTCACCCAAGGATATTTATTACTATTTTTTTTTTATTTTTATTTTATTTTTATTTTTTTAGATCTTTCAGGGTATGCCCAAAGCAGAGGCAAAACCCTTCTCTATGACCAGCACTGACTTCTCCACAGTTTTGATGAATTCTTGTTTTGAGAGAGGTTTCCTGCAGATCTTCAGTCGATGCCCATTGACAAGCATGGGGATGGCCTCCTCATCAATGGTCCGAATAAGAACAGATCCATTGTCATGACATTTTTCCACTGCATATGGTCCCAGCCATCTGGTTCTCAGCTTCCCCTTGAAATCTTTGTGCCTGGAGTCATACAACAGTGCCCAATCTCCTGGCTGGAATTGCTTGTCATTGAGGTGTTGGTCATGCCACACCTTTCTCTGAAGTTGAACCACTTCTGAGTGAAGGAGGGCCTGCATTCGGTGCTCGTCCAGTCCATTCAGCTGCAATAACCTTTCTTGTTGTGCATGGCTGAGATCTAGGTCTAGCTGAGCTGCCATCCTCAAAGTGTTGTATTCAAATTCAATGGACAGCAAAGCTTTCTTCCCATAGACCAGCTCATAAGGTGTGAAGCCGGTTGTGGTCTTCCAGGTGGTGTTGTAAGCCCATGTGGCCTCAACCAGGCGATCTGCCCAATCTTTCCTACTGCTGCTCACCACCTTAGTCAAAATCCCTTCCAATGCTCTGTTGGTGACTTCCACTTGCCCATTTGCCTGTGGATGATAGGGGGTGGAAGTCCTATGCTTGATTTTGTGATGAGCTAGTAGGTCTTCAATTAGGTTGGATGTGAACTGGCTCCCTTGATCGGTGACCAGCTCTCTTGGGTAGCCAAATTTGTAGAAGATGTTCTCTCTTAAGAACTCAGCCACCTTTTCTTCTGTTGCTGCTTTGATTGCCTTAGTTTCTGCCCACTTTGTCAGGTAGTCAGTGCACACAATGATGTAAGACCTTTGCCTCGAAGGAGGGTTGATTGGACCCACAAAGTCCATACCCCACTTCTCAAATGGCTCAAGAGTCACTTGAGGTTGGAGAGGCATCTCATCCCTTTGAGTCGGTTTCCCCATTCTTTGGCATCGGTTACATTGGCTGATATACCTTCTGACATCTTGATGAAGTGTGGGCCAATAGTAGCCTGCCTGCAGGATTTTGAAGGCAGTCCTCTTTGCTGCAAAATGTCCTCCACAAGGCCCATCATGACAGGTGAGGAGGATATCAAAGACTTCCTCCTCCCTTACACAACGCCTTAAGATCTGATCAGGGCCAAGCTTGAACAGGTTGCCCCCGATCCAAGTAAATGAGGCACTTTTTCTGATGATTCTGCTCTTCTCTCTTGAAGATAGGTGTGGAGGGAACTGTGCTGAAACAAGGTAGTTTGCTATATCAGCAAACCATGGAGAGAGTACTGAAATAGTAAACAGATGTTCATCGGGCTTCTGGTCATCCACTGTTCCATTCTCATCTGCAGATAAATCCAATCTAGATAAAAAGTCAGCAACAACATTTTCTTTACCTGGTTTGTCAACAATGGTCAAATCAAACTGCTGCAACAAAAGTAACCATCTAATAATACGAGCATTCACATCTGGTTTATTCATTAAATATCTAATTGCAGCATGATCCGTATGTACAAATGTTTGATAGCCAGTGATATAATGTCGGAACTTGTTCAGTGCATGGACCACAGCCAAGAATTCTTTCTCGGTTACAGTGTAATTCAGTTCAGCTTTGGATAAGTTTTTGCTAACAAAGTAAATGGCATATGGAAGTTTTTGTTCAACTTGTCCCAAGGCTGCCCCTATGGCTTTGTTTGAGGCATCAGTGTGGATGTGGAAAGGTAGGGCCCAGTTTGGACCTCTCAAGATTGGGGCAGACACCAACTTGTCCTTTAATTCATTCAGAGCCCTCTGACAATCGTCAGTCCATTTAAACTCCACATCTTTTGCCAACAGGCCAAACAATGGCGAGGCTAGCTTGCTGAAGTCTTTAATGAATCTCCTGTAATACCCTGCTAATCCTAAGAAACTCCGAACATCCCTTACCTTTTGTGGAGGTGGAACCTTCTTGATGAGAGCAATTTTGTTAGGATCCACTTGTAACCCTTGGCAAGAAATGGTATGGCCTAGCACGGTCCCTTCAATCATCAAGAATTCACATTTTTCAGGACTAAGGGACAGGTTCATCTCAATGCATTTGGTTAGGACTTTTCCCAGATTGGACAATGCTTCCTGGAAGTTGGACCCATAAGGAGTGAAGTCATCCATATAGATTTCCACCGCATCATGGACCAGCTCCGAGAAGATGCTCAAGACAGCTCTCTGGAAGGTAGCAGGAGCATTGCATAACCCAAAGGGAAGAACTCGGTAGGCAAAGGTACCCCAAGGACAAGTGAAGGTGGTCTTATCTTGGTCTTCCCGGCTGATTTGGATTTGGTTGTACCCGCTAAACCCATTTAGGAAAGAGAAGAACTTCTTTCCTGCCAGTCCATCCAACACTTGATCTATGAAAGGTAGAGGGAAATGGTCTTTCTTGGTAGCTTTGTTCAGTTCTCGGTAGTCCACACAGATTCTCCACTTCCCATTTTTCTTGGGAGCCAACACCAGAGGGGACACCCATTCACTATCTGAGATGGGGTAAATGAATCCGGCATCCAACAGTTTTTGCAATTCTTCCTTGACAATGTCCTTAAGGGTTGGATTCATTCTCCTCTGGGGTTGCCTAACTGGTTTACAATCCTCTTTGATGTAGATGTGATGGGTACAGACCGAAGGATGGACTCCTTTCATCTCCTTATAGCTCCAAGCAAAAGCATCTAGATGACTGGCCAACAGGCTACACAGCTCCTTTTCCTGGGAAGGAGATAGGGAGGAGCTGATCTTTAATGTTCTCTCAAGGCCGAACTCCACATTCTTGACTCTGGGAGTGACAGGGTTAGTTGCACAAAGGTCCACTAAGGTGCTAGCTTAGGCATCCTCCACCAATTTCTCTAAGGATAGTGCACTGGGAGGTGGATTCTGGATCAAGGTCTCAATCAAGTCATCCTCGGTTGGGGGGTCTCTTCTAGTGGCGTCCAAGGTGCAAAAAGGTGCTGAGTATACCTCATCCTCTTCTCCTTCCTCCAACCAAAGTGGTAAGTCATGCTCTAAGGAGGGTTGGGCAGGAGGGTATAGGACTAGCTGCTTGGACATAGGACCATTTTTTATGGTCAGGTTTCCTGCACGGCAACTTATGTAAGCATCTGCAGTGGCTAACCAAGGCCTTCCCAAAATAAGAGGATATCTAGTAAGCTTTGCCTTTGGTTGCAGAACCAAGAAATCTGCAGGGTATTACCAAGAGTCAACAGAGACCAAGACATCCTCCACAATCCCTTCGGGAGTCACGGTGGAGCGATCTGCTAGTTGCAGGACTGTCGAGGTCTTCCTCAAGGAACCCTGAAGGTTGAGTTTGAGCATGGTATCCCTGGTCATCACATTAATGGCAGCCCCCAGATCAATCAAGGTGTGAGGTATGATGGTGCCATTGATGTGGACATCTACTACAGGACTCCCAGGATCTAGATACTTTGGGCAGATGACTTGTCCTAACATAAGGTCAGACAGTTGTCCTAAGACATTGATGGTTGAAGCATCTCTCTTTCGCCTGCCTGGGTGTTTGAAACACTTTTCCTTAACCAGTTTGTTGTATATTGGCACATCCTTGATGGCTTGAAGAAGTGGTATTTTCACACACAACTGCTTGAGTTCTCCCAGAAGCTCATCCTCCTCTGGGTTGGGTTGTGTGGTGGCTGTTAGTCTCTCAGGAAAGGGTGGAATAGCCTTTGGTTCACTTTCCTGTTTGTCTTCCTCGTCCTCTGGGGGAGGAGGTTGGCGATCCGGAAGTGTCTTTCCAGATCGAAGATTGATCTCCTGGATCTCCACAGCATAGGTAGGGCATGATGTTTCCCCAGTGTATACCTGCTGGGCCTGTCTGTTGTTGGGGTTCGGGTTTGGTTGAGCAGGCATTTGAGGTTGCCTAGGAGGAGCAGGAGGTAATGGTTGAGGTTGAACTGGTGGTGGAGGCAAAATGGCGGGAGGAGTGTTGTACTGGGGCCTCCACCCCGACTGAGGTGCATTCCACTGAGGCTGTGGCTGGGCTTGTGAGTGATATGAATGAGTAGTGGGTTGAGTGTGGTACTGAGGTGGGTAAGACCATGGAGGAGGCACAGACCAGGAAGGATGAGCAGGGGGACCCCAGGAAGGCATAGGAGTAGATTGGTTGGGGCTGTAATAAGCTTGGGGTGCCCCTTGCATCCCCTGCTGGTAAGGTCTAGGTCCTTGTGGCCTCCTTTGGTTGAGGAAATAGAGAGGTTCAGTGGGGGCTTCTGTCCCTTGGTACATGGCTTTAAGCCCAGGTAAGGTTGGACATTGATTTGTGGGATGCTCCTCCTCACAAACGAAACATACCTCAACCGAATGTAATGGGCATTCGTTCTTAGGGTGTCTCCTTGTACATCTAGGGCAGAAGATAGCCAAGGCCCTCTCAGCTTCTTCCTTCTTCTGTTGGATCCTGAATGTATCAAGTTGCATGGCAATGGTCTGTCTCACCTCACTTTTGAGATCCTCTAATTGATTTGCAAACTCATGTTTGGAGAAAGGAATACCAGCTGAGAGGAGGTTTCCTCTACCTCGTTTCCGGGCTGCCCTAGAGTGGTTTCTAAACACAGTCTTTATGTCCTCATAAGGCAGTTGGTAAATATCTCCTCCACCTAACATGTGAAGGGTATCTAAGAGGTCTTCAGGGACTCCTCGGAGCAGGACCAACTTGAGGGATTCAGGGTCAAGTGTGCACCTGGCCCATTTATAGCTAAGTTGGAACATTTCCTCATAATCCTCTAAGGACTCATCATTTCCCATGGTCATCCGAAAGATTTCTCCCTTGGTTTCCTTGGACCTACAGTAGTCCCGGTACTTGGTATTGAAAGCTTGCTGCATCTGAGCCCAAGTGGTGATACTATTCCCAGGTAAGCCCATGAACCAGCGTAATGCTGCATCCTTAAGAGTTGAAGGGAAGAGTTTCAGCTTCTGCTCATCTTCAGTATAGTCATAGGTTCGACAAAGGACAACAAACTCAAACAGGAAGGTATCAGGATCCTCAGTAGTCAGTCCATGGAAGTGAGGTAAAGCGGAGGGGCTAATGTTCTTCATTTTCATGTCTCCATTGGTTTCTCGGATGGGGAAGGCACCTTCTATTCTCTCATCTTCTCCTCTATTGTCAGCCATAGCTTCAGATGGGATGGTCTCTAATTCTTCTTCTGCTATAGGATCTTCGTATATCTCAGGAGGTTCACCTATAGGTTCTTCTGGATCACTGTCACCGAAGAAGAGAGAAGGGTGACTCAGTGATGTGGTGGGGGTGTTGGGTAAGAATTTGCCTGTTTTATCTCGATTTTTACGAGGCATGAAATGAAAAGACTTTTTTGATTGCTTTTGTTTTTTTTCTAGTACCTGCAAAAACTGAAACAGATTGATCTACAACTAACTATCTTGCTAAAATGAAAATGCAGAATTGAAATGAAAGCAGGAAAGAACTAATCTACTTTGCTCAAATGGAATTGCAGGAATGGAAATGCTAGTCTACGCTTGCGGAATTGAAATGCTAATCCATGCTTGCAAAATTGAAATTGCGGAATTGAAATGTTAATCTATGAAAGCAAGAAATGTCTATGCTACTTTTGCAGAATGGAAATGAAATAAACTACTTGGTAGAAGGCGAGAATAGGAAAATATAAGAAAAGTAACAATTACTAATACTCTGACGCTTCCCCAGCAACGGCGCCAAAAAGATGGTGGGCTCCAGTATTGTAGCAATAATGCTACAACTCCTGGAGCTTCCTTCTCTAATTTTATCAACCCGATAGTTTGTAACAAACTTGGAAGTGACGGTGCTGTATGCACAAGTACTAGCTCTTGTCGCAGATGTCACTTGGTCAGCTGGCACAAGTCCGCTAGGGCTCAAGCCAACTTCTATATGTTCTCAGAAGAAGCTTTTTAAGTGATGAACGAAAGCTATCTCAAAGGAAATTAACCTATTTTGCAAGAATGAACTGAAAGCCAACAAAACATGGAAACCCTAGTAAACCCTAATTTGACCAGCTTAATCCTTACGATGCAATGGTGGGAATGAAACTTCTAAAAATGATGCCATTACTTCTAGTGAGATGAGATGCATGGGTCTAAACTACTTTCATCTGGAGAGAACATGTTTTTGTATTTTTGCTCAAGTGGTTGGAGTTATTATGACTGTGCTTCTTACTGGGTCTTGACTGTGCAGGGGTAGTTCAAGGGGAGGAAGGCTTGGAAAAGGTCAGGAGGACTCTGAGAGGGTCCAGGGGATCCCTAACATCATTCCACAGAAGTTCACAACCTTCAGATGCCTGGCAACCGTGTTTGCAAGCTTCTACAGGATGTCTGCAGGGGATCCTACAGGAAGCTCGGGATTTCTACAGGAAGTCTGCTAACTTCTACAGGATGTTCTGCAATCAGAGTTTTGGGTGATGGAGGAGTGAATGAGCTGTATGGGTAGATAGGGAGGATGAGAGGGGAGCTTGTGATGGCTTATGGACAGAGAGATGAGATGGAGAGGGGGTGTGTAAAGCTGGTTGGTCGATAGGAGGGTAGAGGCAATGGAAGGCCGAAAAGATAAAACAACGTGGATAATAGAAGAGTTGGTGGGCAAATGATCTAGCTGGGAGGTAAGTAGATGGCTTAGGCATGGCTGAGAAGGATAAGGAAATGATAGAGTGGTGCTGCGCAGTGTAAATGAAACAAATCACCTCTGTCTTGCGTATAACCGAAATGTCATCAACCTACTCTAACTGTTTTATTAAAAACCAAAGAACAGCAATGTAGTTTAAAGGAAAATCATGCATGGTGTTGAAACAAAGAGTTATTCCACAAGATCTAAATGCATGGACACTTCTACAACTGAAATTATTACGTTAAAGCTTGCATGAACATATAAAACTGTGTTTTTGGTGGGTGGCACGGGCTGCAATCCCAATCTCTAAACAGAGGTGGAAGTGAGTGTGCAATCAACCATTTTTTGGAGCTCTGATCACTCTAATCTCCTTACTCTAATCTAAACTACTAAAAGAAACTTTGCTCATAACACTAACCTATGTAACCACACCAAGAAATTCGAACCAGCAAACTGTGTTTCCAAGTGCATGTAAAGGACAAGAAATATAATGCTGAAAGAAAGACAAGTAACAATACAAAGAAAGGAGGCCTATTGCTCTCAGGTTGGGCCCAAACCTGAGAGCTATAGCTCCTCTAAGAACTCAGAATTGAACTCAAATCTGCCTGCCTTTTATTAAAAGATCATAGTCAAAAGTCTAACAACATGCCAAAAATGGCTTACAAAGAGCAAAACAGAGCTGTAGCTCGTACTTCAGAATTTGCAACAAAGGTTCAAAAGTCCCCATCGAAGGCTACAGCCTCAATATTTATACATTATGAGGGCCAAGCTGGCCTCCTAAATTAGTGGGGCTTGGCTGACCAACTAAAAGTAAATTGTTGTTCCTTTAGAATCCGTTGGCTGCCTTCTAGCTCGGTGGTGATAGTTGTTGGAGCTCGGAGTTGGGGTGGAGATCACGAGGAAGATCATTCAAGGCTGTGGACAACCTTCCTACAAAACCGCAATGCCACCTTGGCTGTCTCCTTGCCTCCATCTGCGTGGTTCTGCTCCATTTAATGTCAAAAAACCTAAAATAAACATGTATTAGCCACCTAGGCATAGTGACTGCCCTCCTTCCTACAAATAACATGAATATACTAAGAAATGATGCATAAGTGATGAAAAATGAAGGGTTGAGCAAGGTAAGTAGGCCAAATGAACCCAAAATGTTACCAAAATTTGGGGCTCATCATCAACTTTCATTATTGGTTGGTTCAGAGGGTTTCTATCGTGTGCTAGCTACATCTTGTGTATGCCGAAAACGTGCTTCGGTTGGGTTACTACATCTTTTTCGTCTGATTCCTTCCACATTATTGGCCTATGGGTTACACTCGTGCTATATTGATGAAGGATGCCTTAATGCCTTCCTTCTAGCGGATCTTTTCCTATCGACTACAGCTCATTTGCTATGGGACAAAGATCTAGAGTCCATTTGGCAGTACCTTGGGGTTTGTAGTCATCAGTGGTAGATTCCTTTGCTATTGACAGTGGGAAACCATCATTGTCCCTTAATTGATAGTTTCTTCCAAGTGTTCGACTTCAGCTCATTTATTCACACTTGTTAGATTATACTGGGTACCTTGACTCTCATTTTCATTATCGGTGAGTAGTCTCGCATTTGTTAACGGTATACATCAATGACCAGTAATCAAACAATTTCTCACATGGTCGACCTTAGATCATTTATTCCCATTGTGTAGAAATGTACCACGGCAGTCGGTGAAGACCTCGGGTTGCATCAGCATGTCTTGGTTCACTTGTCAGTTGCTCCTATTACTATTAGTTGACACCATCCACCATATATGTTGCAGTTCTTCACAGTGACATCTTATATGTTGGCATCCGACTTGCGATGTAGTATCATATTTTGACATCAGTGATCAACTTAATCTTTTAGCTTCATTGATAATCTTCTTATATGTGATATTCAGACATGTACTTTTTCAATCACGATCAGATGATCCATTATGTACTTTCAGTTCTTTGTACTTGCATACATATTGGACTCACTTGTACTTGATATGCAGACATGCTTTACTTTCTCTGAGCATGGGTATGCCCGCCTCAGACAGCATTTTCTTTTTGATCTCTTTTAATGGCTTGGCAGGCTAAATTCTGGTGAAGTCCTTCTCAGTTTCGACAAGATTATTTCCATACACTTAATACATTTCGACCATCATGTGCCCCTTTTGACCTCATTTATTAGGGGGCATCTATTATAGCACCATTTATCACCCTTGGTATTTGTGATGCTTGGTTTATGGCCTAGGGCAACCCCTCCTTCCAGACTTGGTCCAAATATTTTAAAAACAGTGTTTTATTCCCTGTACACTACTTTTCCCTGAGATAAAAGCATGTACACATGGGTTAGTCAATACCCAACCCACATATATGTGTTAAAACACTTAAAAAAATTAAATTTCCTTAATTATGGGTGGAGTTCACGGTTTTTACCTGTTGATTACCTCCTATTGCCCATGGCCCAACTATTTCCCAACTAAAAAACTAATTGGGAGAAGTATAAATAGAATTCTATGGGAAGGCCTTAAGGAGGAGAAGAGATAGAGTTATTATACTGAGATTATCCCTAACTGAGTCTGATGTATCCCTGTGCCTCATGCGCTTCCCAAGCTTCAGGAAACACTTGTTTCCTTTATTATAGATATTCTCCCTCTTGCTTGAGATATCATGCTGTTCGTTATAGAAGAAGATTGTTGAAGGCTGGGATAGGGCGAATCTAGAGGACGGTTCTACTTGGAGCCGGAAGAAGAAGACTCAGGTGAATTCTCTCCATGTTATTTATAGCTTACTGCAATAAAATAAATGTTGTCTTATTTCCAAAAATAACTTTGTTTATTCATCAAATTGTGTTGTAATTCATGTATGAATGTTATTTTGATGTATAACTGATCATTAGCTTATATGATATAAATTTAAATTTCATGAATATGCTTTACCTCTATACTATTATGTATGTTCAAATTGAATTATTTTCAGGTTTGAAGAACATTAGGAGTTACAGAGGGTCTGAAACCTGCGGGACCTACTCGAATGAATGAAATCTGGGTACGGTCGCTCTTGCATAGTTTGTTTATATAAGAATTTTGCCTGAGTTGTATGAGTGTTTCTTGTTGTAGTCTGCTTCTGCTCTATTGGGTTTCTAACCCAAAGCCCTAGGGTACTTATTCCTGTAACAATGCCTTTCTTGCACCTGTGGAATTCAAACTTTCATCTTGATAAAGACTTTGTCAAGATGTCAGCATCTTGTTCCTCTACTAGAATTTATTGTAGCAACATTATCCTCCTCTGCACACAAACCCGTAAATGATGATACTAAATATCTATATGCTTGGATTGATCGTGAAATACCGAATTCCTAGAGAGCTTAATGCAACTCTGATGATCACAATAGATCAAAGTTGGATCCATCCCCTGACCAAATAGTCCCACAAGTATCATTTTCATCTAGATCGCCTTGCATGGTTCTTGACTTACAGCCACGTATTCAGCTTCTGCTGAGATGAGCACCACAAACCTCTGCTTCCTGTTGCACCAGGAAATTGTTGCAGCTGCAACACTAAAAATTCCGCCAAATGTACTCTTTTGTTCAGATGAACTCTCTGCCTAATCTGCATCTGTGAAACCACACAACTTCACTCCCTCTGTCCATATGTACCATAATTTGTATTGGGTAGTGCCTCTGAGGTACCGTAAAAATGTGTAGCTACCTTCCAATACAATTTGGTCGTCCTAACCATAACTTAGCTCAGCCTGTTGACTGCATAACACATATATGGTTGTGTGTTCATAAGATATAACAGTGAACCCAATAGTTGTCGGTAAATGGTAGCATCGACCTCTTCACCTGAAGTGGCATTCTCCTCCTCCAATTGGTTGCTAGAGGTGTCTCCATGGGCTTACGACTCTCCATGTGAAACCTCTACAGTATCTCGGTGGCATACTTTCCTTGAGACACAAACAATTACCCATCATCTTTCCATACTTCCAGCCCGAGGAAGTAGTGCATGAGACCCATGTCTTTCATCTCAAATTCCCTTCCAAGGTCCTCCTTGCAAGAATTGATCACCTGTTCATCACTTGTCAATATTAAATCATCAACATATAAAACAATGATAAGAAATTTACCTTCTACCAAAATATGAAAGGGATTTGCGTCCACTTCACTTTTTTTGAAGCCCAATCTAGTGAGATAACTATCAATCTGAGTGTACGAAGCACGAGGTTCCTGTTTCAGATTGTACAACGCTTTCCTAGGTCTGCACACATGAGACTCATAATCAAATGTCTCAAAACCTTTGGTTTCTCTATGTATACTTCCTCCTCAATAACACCATTGAGAAATGTTGTTTTTACATCCATCTGGTGGACCTTCTACCCCATTTTTGCAATCAATGAAATAATTGATCTAATGGATGAATACCTTGCTATGGGAGCAAAGGTTTCCTCATAGCCAATTCCCTCAACTTGTGAGAATCCTTTGGACACAAATCTAGCCTTATACTTCTCTATGCTTCGTTTTGATGCATGCTTAACCTTGAAGATCCATATCGAACCCACAATTGATTTATTTGTCATTCTTGGGACCACTTCCCAAACAATCCCCTTCATGATGGCTTCGTATTCTTCCACTATTTCATCAACAAAAACTGGTTTCTCAAATTCTTCCTCAAAATAGGATGGCTCAATCTCTACAAGCTCAGTCATTAGAGCCATGTACGCAATGTACCTCTCAGGTGACCTCCTTTGCCTACGCAAATTTGAAGGAGCTTCCACATTCTCCCTCCCATATTGCACCTATCTATTAGCTTCCCTGGTACTTTTTCTACCTTCTCTAGATGGTTCTTCTTGAGTGGATGTCTCCGCTCTACCTCCTTTCTTCTCCTCCATTTTTGGCTGCTCCACAACTTCTTGAGGCTCCTCCTTTCAAGGTAAACTCTCCTCTTCTGGTGGGATTTGCAACTCCCTCTCAAGATAGCATCTCATTTCTTTCTCCTCATCAAAGTTTACATGCCTTCACACAACTGTCATTATGAGCGAAGGTAAGTACACCTAGTAGTAGTGTGGAGTTTCTGTGTAACCCATAGAAACTCCCAAATCTGCTTTCAGCTCAATTTTATTCCTCGAATATTTGAGACATGGTAATAAACAGAGGCGCCAAAAATTATGAAATGAGACACATCCTGATTTCTCCCCAAGAAATCATCCTCCAGTGTAATCATACCAAGAATCCGATGAGGACTCTGGTTCTGCAAGTAGACTGTTGTGTTAGATGCCTCTGCCCACAAATGCATTGGTAGGCCTTGGTCATGTAGCATAGCTCTCACAACTCCCTTGGGTTTATAATATGAATTCTTGGGTTTATTAATCTAAGGGTTCATATTCCTAGGGTATAATATTATTCGTATGGTTTATAATATTAATCCTGGGGTTTAATATAAATCCCTTCAATTTTTAATCATAGTCAACCATGGTCATTTATGGTCAACCATGGTCCAACATCACATTGTGACAAATATCGTCTCAATATGAAAATCAACCATGGTCAACCATGTTCAATCACGGTAAACCATGGTCAAGCATGGTCAAATGTCACGTTGTGATGGATTGCCTCAATATGAAAATCAATCATGGTCACCATGGTCAATGGTGGTCAATCATGGTCACTATCAAAATCAGCCATGATCAATAATTTATTGGTCTACCATCGTCAACGATGGTCAACCATGGTCAATGATTGTCAACTATGGTCAACCATGGTAAACTATGGTCCAACGTCGCATTGTGACAAAGAATGTCTTAGTATGAAAATCAATCATGGTCAATGATCATTAATAACCATGGTCACATTTTGACAAATATTGTCTCATGGTCCAACATCACATTGTGACAACCATGGTCCAATATCACATTGTGACAAAGATTGTCAATATGGAAATCAACCATAGTCAAGCATTTCCCAACATTGCATTGTGAAAAAGATTCTCTCAATATGAAAATCAATCATGGTCCAACTTTGCAATGTTACATTACATTGTAATTTATTCAATGTAGCATTGTTACATTACAAAACTTGGGTTTAATATGAGGTTTATAATATCAAAGTATTTTAATATTCAGTTTATAATATTAATGTTTATATTGGATTTCTAATTTGTAGTATTAGGGTTTAATATACTAATCTTAAGGTTTATAATATTAATCCCTTGGGTTTAAAATTATTCCCCTCGATTTATAACCCATTAAGTTTATAATATTAATCTTAGGGTTTGTATTCCTAGGGTTTAATATTAATCGTAGGGTCTAATGTTATTCCCTTGGGTTTATAATCCCGTGGGTTTTTAATATTAATCTAATAGGTGTATTAATCCCTTGGGTTTATAATAGTGATACCATGGTTTCTAATATTAATCATAGGGGTTATATTCTGAGGGTTTAATATGGAAATCAACCATGGTTAACCATGGTCAATCATGGTCAACCATGGTCAACCATGGCCACTGTCGCATTGTGACAAAGATTCTTTGAATATGAAAATCAATCATGGTCAACCATAGTCCAACGTCGCATTGAGATAAAGATTGTCTCATTATAAAAATAAACCATGGTCAACCATGGTCAATAATCATGGTCACATTGTGATGGTGATTGTCTCTTGGTCCAACTTCACATTATTACAACCATGGTCATCCATGTTCAACCATGGTCCAATGTCACATTATGACAAAGATTGTCTCAATATGAAATTAAAACATGGTCAATCATAGTCCAACGTCCCATTGTGAAAAATGTTTTCTGAATATGAATATCAATCATGGTTAACCAAGGTCCAATGTCGTATTGTGACAAGCATTATGTCAATATGAAAATCAACCATCGCCAACAATAGCCAACCATGTTTATTTTAGTTTTTTTAATATTTATCTTAGGGTTAATATAACTTGGGTTTATAATATGAAACCCTTGGGTTTAATATTAGTCCCTTAGGTTTACACTCCCTTGGGGTATTAGTATTAATCCCCTGCTTTTATTAGTGCCTTGGGTTTATTATATGAATCCCTTAGGTTTATTAATCTAAGGATTCATATTCCTAGGGTATAATATTATTCGTATGGTTTATAATATTAATCCTAGGGTTTAATATAAATCCCTTGGGTTTATAATTATGATCAATCATGGACCAAATTCACAATGTGACAAATATTGTTTGAAGATAAAAATAAACCATGTTCAACCATCGTCAACCATCATCAACCATGGTCCAACATCACATTGTGACAAATATTGTTTGAAGATAAAAATAAACCATGTTCAACCATCGTCAACCATCATCAACCATGGTCCAACATCACATTGTGACAAATATTGTCTTAATATGAAAATCAACCATGGTAAAACATGTTCAATCATGGTAAACCATGGTCAAATGTCGCATTGTGATGGATTGTCTCAATATGAAAATCAATCATGGCTAACCATGGTCAATCCCGGTCAATCATGGTCAACCAAGGTCAATCATGGTAAATATAAAAATCAACCATCATTAACCATGATCAATAATTTATTGGTCTACCATCATCAATGATGATCAATAATGGTCAATGATTTCTACCATGGTCAACCATGGTAAACCATGGTCCAACATCGCATTGTGACAAAGATTGTCTCAATATGAAAATCAATCATGGTAAACGATGGTCAATCATGGTTAATGATAGTTAATAACCATGGTCACATTTTGACAAAGATTGTCTCATGGTCCAACATCACAATGTGACAAATATTGTCTCATGGTCAAACATCACATTGTGACAACCATGGTCAACCATGTTCCGACATTGCATTGCGAAAAATATTGTTAATATGGAAATCAACCATGGTCAACCGCGATCAATCATGGTCAAACACTGTCAATCATGGTCAACCATGGTCAAGTTTGGTCCAACATCGCATTGTGACAAAGATTCTCTCAATATGAAAATCAATCATGGCCAACCATGGTCCAACGTCACAATGTTATGCTACATTGCAGTTTATTAGATGTAGCATTATTACATTACAAAACTTGGGTTTATTACAA
The DNA here is from genome assembly GCA_031772625.1 of Pinus tabuliformis. Classification (NCBI taxonomy): domain Eukaryota; kingdom Viridiplantae; phylum Streptophyta; class Pinopsida; order Pinales; family Pinaceae; genus Pinus; species Pinus tabuliformis. Next base: position 1,267,129,440 of record CM062820.1, on the reverse strand, counting down.
GGTTTATAATATTAGGGTCTTTTAATATTCAATTTATAGTATTAAAGTTTATTTTGGATCTCTAATTTGTAGTATTAGGGTTTATAATACTACTCTTCAAGTTTATAATATTAATCCCTTAGGTTTATGAATTCCTTAGATTATAATATTAATCTCTTGGGTTTATAATATTAATCCTAAGGTTTATAATATTAATCTTAGGGTTTAATATTAATCCTAGGGTCTAATTCTATTCCCTTGGGTTTATAATCCCCTCGGGTTTTAATTGTTTTTTCCTTGGAAAAAGTCATAATTTCATTACTTCCAAAAAAGATAGAAATTACATTTGTAGATATATGCAGTGCATATATTTCAGATATCATATGATCCATATATTTTCCATATATATCGAATATTACATTATATATAACTATTCAAAATACAAAATTTTATCACCATAATCAAGTCCAAACTGCAACATAATATCATATCCATCAAATTATAAAGTGCCCCTCTCATTGAAGGGACGATGATATATACCCCTCTGCCCATATGGAAGGAACTCTTCAATCTGCATCAGCCCCACCTGTAGCACTGAACCCTTCTTGGCAGCCTCATTTGCCAGGACATTTCTCTCCCTATAAACATGTGTTATTGAAAAAAGATCAAACTGTTGTATAAAGAGAAATATATCCTCAATGATTGGCAAATAGCGAATAATATGACAATGTTGAATCCTATTTGTCCAGTGCACAATGATCTGTGAGTCCCCAAATACTTGTATAACCCGACAACCTTTCAGGATCGCTTATTGGAGAAGAATGTACATGCCCATTAATTCAGAAAAATTATTACTCCCCTCCCCTAAGCTTGCAAAGAAATAATAGTATTGATTTGCAGAGAGAAAGAGGACAACCCCCGCCCCCAACAGTTGGGTTCCCCCTGGAAGAACCATCAAAATATCCCCATGATAAAGTATAATCAATGTATACTGCTTGTATATCATGGATACGCCCCACATAAGGTAAGCATGAAAAATGTGTGAAAATACCAATAGCCTGAACAACTATTACAGAAGAAATCAAAAGTTTGTCATCTCTTGGGTTTATAATATTGATCCTAGGGTTTCTAATATTAATCATAGGGTTTATATTCCTAGGGTTTAATATTAATCCTATGGTTTATAATATTAAACTTAGGGTTTAATATTAATCCATTTAGTTTATAATCTCTTGGGTTTATAATATTAATCTGTTGGGTTTATTAATATTAGGGTTTATGTTCCTACGATTTAATATTAATCCTAGGTTTTAATGTTATTCCTTTGGGTTTAAAATCCCTTGGGTGTATTAATCATTTAGCTTTAAAATGTTAATCCTAAGGTTCATAATATTAATCTTAGGGTTCAATGTTTATTTTAGGGTTTATATCTCTTGGGTTTATAATATTAATCCCTTGTGTTTAATATTATTCCCCTGGGTTTATAATCCCTTGGGAATAATATTATAAATTTTACGGATTAATATCAAGGGATTATAAACCCAGGGGAATAATATTAAACAAAAAGAATTAATATTATAAAACTAAGAGATATAAACCATAAAATAAATATTGAACCCTAAGATTAATATTATAATCCTTAGCATTAACATTATAAAGCTAAGCGATTAATAAATCCAATGGATCAATATTAAAAACCCAAGGGATTTTAAACCCAAAAGAATAACATTAAACCCTAGGATTAATATTAAATTGTAAGAACATAAACCCTAAGATTAATAAACCCAACAGATTAATATTATAAACCCAAGGGATTATAAACTAAAGGGATTAATATTAAACCCTAATATTAATATTATAAACCATAGTCTTAATATTAAATCCTATGATTAATAATAGAAAGTCTAGGATCAATATTATAAACCCAAGAGATTAATAAACCCACTGGATTAACATTAAACACCTGAGTGATTATAAACCCTATGAATACAAACCTTAAGATTAATATTATAAACCTTAGAATTAATATTATAAACCCAAGAGATTAATAAACCCATTGGATTAACATTAAACACCTGAGTGATTATAAACCCTATGAATACAAACCTTAAGATTAATATTATAAACCTTAGAATTAATATTATAAACCCAAGAGATTAATACTATAAATATAAGGAATTAATAAACCTAAGGGATTAATATTATTAACTCAATGGATTATAAATCGAGGGGAATAATTTTAAACCCAGGGGATTAATATTACAAACCTTAAGATTAGTATTATAAACCCTAATACTACAAATTAAAAATCCAATATAAATTTTAATATTATAAACTAAATATTAAAAGACCCTAACATTATAAACCTTGTGTTAAACCCAAGTTTTGTAATGTAACAATGCTACATGTAATAAATTACAATGTAATGTAACATTGCGACATTGGACCATGGTTGACCATGGTTGGCCATGGTTGATTTTCATATTGAGAAAATCTTTGTCACAATGCGATGTTGGACCAAGCCTTACCATCATTGACCATGATTGACTGTGGTTGAACATGGTTTATTTCTATATTAACAAGCTTTGTCACAATGCAACATTGGAACATGGTTGACCATGGTTGACCATGCATGACCATGGTTGTCACAATGTGATGTTGGACCATGAGACAATCCTTGTCACACATGATGTTGGACCATCAGATAATCTTTGTCACAATATGACCATATTTATTAAGAATAAATGACCATGGTTTACCATGATCGATTTTCATATTGAGACCATCTTTGTCATAATGCGACATTGGACCATAGTTTACCATGGTTGACCATGGTTGAAAATCATTGACCATGGTTGACCATCATTGATGATGGTAGACCAATAAATTATTGATCATGGTTGACAATGGTTGATTTTGATATTTACCATGATTAATCTTGGTTGACCATGATTGACCATGGTTAACCATGATTGTTTTTCATATTTAGACAATCTGTCACAATGCAACATTTGACCATGGTTTACCATGATTGAACATGGTTGACCATGGTTGATTTTCATATCGAGACAATATTTTTCATAATGTGACGTTGGACCAAGGTTGACCATAAATTACCATGGTTGATGATGGTTGGTGATGGTTGATTTTCATATTCAAATAATATTTGTCATAATGTGATGTTGGATCATCATTGACCATGATTATAAACCCAAGGAATTTATATTAAACCCTGTGATTAATATTATAAATTGTACGAATAATATTATACCCTAGGAATATGAAACCTTATATTAATAAATCCAAAGGATTCATATAATAAACCCAAGGGACTAAAAAAAGAAATGGATTAACACTAATACCCAAAGGATTATAAACCTAAGGGAATAATATTAAATCCAAGGGTTTAATATTATAAACTCAAGTTATATTAACCCTAAGATAAATATTACAAACGCTAAAATAAACATGGTTGACTATTGTTGACCATGGTTGATTTTCATATTGAGACAATATTTGTCACAATGTGACATTAGACCATGGTTGACCATGATTGTAATAATGTAAGGTTGGACCACGAGACAATCATCGCCACAATGTGACCATGATTATTGACCATGGTTGGACATGGTTGACCATGATTGACATTAGTTTATTTTTATAATAAGACAATCTTTATCACAATGCGACGTTGGACTATGGTTGACCATGATTGGTTTTTATATTCAGAGAATCTTTGTCACAATGTGACGTTGGACCATGATTGACCACGGTTGACCATGACTAACCATGGTTAACCGTGGTTGATTTCCACCTTAAACCCTAGGAATATAAACCCTATGACTAATATTAGAAACCATGGGATCAATATTATAAACCCACGGGATTAATAACCCCATTAGATTAATATTAAAAAATCATGGGATTATAAACCCAAGGGAGTAACACTAGACCCTAGGATTAATATTAAACAGTGGGAATAAAAACCCTAAGATTAATATTATGAACCTTAGGATTAATATTATAAACCCAAGATATTAATACTATAAATCTAAAGAATTAATAAACATAATGGATTAATATTATAAACTCAATGGGTTATAAATCGAGGGGAATAATTTTAAACCCAATGGATTAATCTTATAAACCTTACGATTAGTATTATAAACCCTAATATTACAAATTATAAATCCAATACAAACTTTAATATTATAAAATAAATATTAAAAGAATCTAATATTATAAACCTTGTATTAAACCCAGGTTTTGTAATGTAACAATGCTACATTGAATAAATTACAATGTAATGTAACATTGCGACATTGGACCATGGTTAACCATGATTGATTTTAATATTGATAAATCTTTGTCATGATGCAACGTTGGGCCATGCTTGACCATGGTTGATTTCCTTATTGATAATCTTTGTCACATTCAACATTGGACCATGGTTGTCGCAATGTGATGTTGGACCATGAGACAATCTTTGTCAATATGTGATGTTGGACCATGAGAAAATATTTATCAAAATGTGACCATGGTTATTAACGATCATTGACCATGGTGACCATGATTTATTTTCATATTGATACAATCTTTGTCACAATGCAACGTCGAACCATAGTTTACCATGGTTGACAATCATTGGCGATGGTTGACCATCATTAACGATGGTAGAATAATAAATATTGATCATGTTTGATTTTGATATTGACCATGACTGACCTTGGTTGACCATGATTGACCAGGATTGACCATGGTTGACCATGATTATAGACCTAAGGGATTTATATTAAACCCTATGATTAATATTATAAACCATATGAATAATATTATACGCTAGGAATATGAACCCTTAGATTAATAAACCCAAGGGATTCATATTATAAATCCAAGGGACTAGTAAACACAAGGGATTAATATTAATACCCGAAGGGATCATAAACCCAAGGGAATAATATTAAACCCAGGGGTTTAATATTATAAACCCAAGTTATGTAAACCCTAAGATAAATATTACAAACACTAAAATAAATATGGTTGATTATTGTTGACCATGGTTGATTTTCATATTGACACCATATTTGTTGAGAAGTGTAGCAAGAGAGGCTCAATTTGGTTTAGCCTTGGTCAAATTGAGGAAATTTGAAATTTCCACATCAGCAGACAACTTGGAGGAAGTTAACTAAGGTGGCATAGCTCTTGTCACTTAGTTAGCTCAGTAAATTTGAGATAGTGGGATTGGAGTTTAGTTTGCATGTGTTGATTTCTAATTTGTAGCAATCTAGTTCAATTATTTCTAGTTGTACTCAGTTAAACAAGTTTTTACAATCAATGGAACTAGTTGGAGGTATGTTGTGCAGTGGGACAACAATCTAACTTAGATATCATCTAGCTAACTAATCAATCAACCAAAAATAACTCATGCATGCAAGGAATTTGAATTGCTCAGTTGTGGTGGAGATTCCAAGGCAGTGTAACATTAGTTGTAGACTAGTCTTGAGTGTACAGGTGTTGCATGTAATCAATGATCAATCCTTGGGAATTGCACAATCAATTTGGAGAAAATTCCTAAAGAATAGGGGTCAATTTCTTCAGGATTTGCACAAGGAAATAGGAGCTCAGTTGGAGGAATAAATTGACCAAGTCTAGGTCAAAGCTTTTTATTGAGAAGAGAGAATAATTATTCACTTGCAGGCTGAGCTCATAGCAAGAAAATAATTGTAATACATTCTATATTCATCTAATTAATGCAAGCAATATTAAATGGTTTTTACCAGTTGGTTTCCCATAGACAAATTTTTGTACTTGTGTATGTGATTGATGTATGCTTGCGAATGTTGTTCTAAATTGTGAATTAATTTCTGCGGAGCAGTAGAGTAGAATTATGTCTCTTGATTTAGAATAAATTTCTTGAGAAGTAGCATTTATATCATTATATTTCTACATGGTATTGGGGTAGGATTCACATTAGAACAAGAATTTCGAATTGGTTCCTCTAGAGGTTCAAATTTGCAACTTCAATGTAGCATGATTTCTTCAAATTTGGGAGAATGGCCTTCAATGGAATGAGATTAGAGTATGTCTTGGAAGACAACTTGAGTTTCATTTATTGCAAGGATTTCATGGAGGTAGTGCTTGATGATAATGGATTGTTGGAATATGTCAAGACAGACATTCCAAAACTAGGATTATTTGTTGCCCAACACTTAGCCCAATGGAAGAAATATATAGCCAAGGCGAGGAATATAATTCTGGAGGGAATGAGAAACCACATTATCTCAAATCTCTATGGGAAAGAAACTCCTTTCACAATGTGGAAGGAACTAACTAAGCTATTCAAGAATAACAGTGACCATATAAAACAACCCTCAAAGACAACTTTGAAACATTAAGATGTAGAAGAATGATACTATTATGTAGTATCTCACCTGATTTACACAAGTTTGAGATGAGCTTGGAGGGGTTGGTGTGAATGTCGTAGAAGACGACTTGATGAGCCTATCTCTTCTAGGCCTTACCAAAACCTAGCATAACTACTAGGACTCGGTGAATGGGAGGGAGTAATTATCGAATTAAGAATTCTTATGGTCTGATTTGGTATAAGAATAAATCAGGCAAACTACCAAAGATGGAAGTTCATACAAGGGAGAGGACGAAGAAAAATTTGCATTGGTTGGAAAGGGAAAGAAGGGAAAAGGGAAGAAATCTCAAATCAAATGATAATTCAGCTAATGGGGGCAAGAATAAAGACTTATCCAAAATAAAATGCTTCAATTGTCATGAATTTGGGCACTATGCTACAAAGTGTCAACACAAAAAATATAGCAAGAAGAACTCAAGAGGAGCAGTAGGTGAAATGCTCGCTTCACAATTCGAGCTAGACTTCACCCTGATCGCATGCATGGACAACATTGTGATGGGCCATGTGTGGTGCTTGGAATCAAGTGCCTCGTTCCACATTACAGGGTGTAGAGAGTTTTCAATGACTTGGAGGAGAAATATCTCCATATGCATATTGAGCTTGGGGATGAAGGAAGGTACAATGCTACCAATATTGGTACAGTAACCTTTAAGAGGGGGTCAGGACCCCCTCTTCACCTCAAATATGTTATGTTTGTACCAGGCCTGAAGAAGAACCTCATCTCTATAGCAACTTCGGAAGATCATGGCTATCATGTTACTTTCAGTAAACGGAAAGCCTTTCGGAGACACATAGCTACCATGAAGGTGAAGCAAGTCAAGGTTTGTGTGAAGAACGTGTATAAACTTGATGTGGAATATTGCACAACATTAAGTTGTAAGGTAGAGACAGTGCAGAGTCGTGATGTTGGTGAACTCTGACATAGGGGATTGGGCCATTTGCGTCGTGGCACCCTAAAAATTATGCAACAAATAACCAATGGCCTCCCTAAGGGATCACTTGAGTAGAAGGATGTATGCAATTGTTGTACCTTGGGGAACTATGTAAAATCCACATTCCATGATTGAGATAGCAAAGCAAATGCAATATTGGAGAGAGTCCACTCTGATGTTTGTGGACCCTTATCTACAACCTCCAATGTGAGTCATAAGTGCTATGTTATTTTTATTAATGATTTCTCAAGGAAGTGCTAGATCTTCTTCATGTGGAAGAAGGATGAGACATTCTCAAAATTTGTAGAATTCAAGGCACTAGTTGAGAAAGAGACTGGCAAGAAGGTGAAGGCTCTCAGGAGCAATAATGGGGGTGAGTATATTTCAAATGAGTTCAAGGAATTTTATTCCAAATAAGGAATTTAGCCCACAACAAAAGTGGGTAGTTGGGAGGAAGAACCAGAGAATTGTGAGAGCTATGATACATGACCAAGGTTTGCCACTACATTTGTGGGCAGAGGCATGTAACATAATAGTTTACTTGCATAACCAAATTCCTCATCAGATCCTCAGTATGGTTACACGAAGGATGCTTTTTCGAGGAGAAAGAAGGATGTGTCTCATTTCAGAATTTTTGGCACCTTTGTTTACTACCATGTCTCCAAAGATTTGAGGAAGAAAATTGAGCCGAAAGAAGAGTTGGGAGTTTTTGTGGGTTACACTGAAAATTCGTACAACTACTAGGTGTACTTACCTTCCCTTAGAATGACAGTTGTGTGAAAGGATGTAAACTTTGATGAGGAGAAATCAATGAGATTCTCTCTTGAGAGGGAGCTATAAATACCACTAGAAGAGGAGCTTTTAGCTCCAAAGGAGGAGCCTCAAGAAGTTGTGGAGTAGCCACAAATGGAGGAGAAGAAAGGATATAGAGCGGAGACATACACTCAAGCAGAACAATCTAGAGAAGGTAGAAAAAGAACTAGGGAAGCTGATAGATAGGTGTAAGATGTGAGGGAGAATGTGGGAGATCCTTTAAATTTGCGCAGAAAAACGAGGTCACTTGAGAGGTACATTGGCTACATTGCTCTAATGATTGAGCTTGTAGAGATTGGGCCATCCTATTTTGAGGAAGAATTTGAGAAACCAATTTGGGTTGATGAAATGGTGGAAGAATATGTATCCATCATGAAGAGGATTGTTTGGGAAGTGGTCCCAGGACTGACAGATAAATTAGTTGTGGGTTTGATATGGATATTCAAGGTTAAGCATGCAGGAAACGAAAGCATAGAGAAGTATAAGGCCAGATTTGTGGCCAAAGGATTCCCTCAAGTTGAGAGAATTGAACCTTTGCTCCCATAGCAAGGTATTCATCCATTAGATCAATTCTTGCATTGATTGCACAGATGGGGTGGAAGATCCACCAAACAGATGTAAAAATAACATTTCTCAATGGTGTTATTGAGGAGGAAGTGTACATAGATAAACCAAAGGTTTTGAGACACTTGATCAGAAGTCTCATGTGTTTAGACCCAAGAAAGCATTGTACAATCTCAAACAGGGATCTTGTGCTTGGTACACTTGGATGGATAGTTATCTCACTGGATTGGGCTTCACAAAAAGTGAAGCAGATGCAAACGTCTATCATATTTTGGTAGAAGGTAAATTTCTTATCATTGGTTTATATGTTTCAATGATGATGTGGATGTTAGTTGGTCTTTGTTTATTATCCCACTATCTAAGTTTAATAAATGATTAATTCATATCTTTGGTTAATGTGATTAAAGATATGGGTAGTTCTAATGGACATGTCCTCAATTGAGTTAAATTTTGAAATTAATTTTTATTTTTATAATTGGTTTATACCATCCTATCTCCATCTTAAATCCATATTTACCAAGGATTAAGCATGGAGTTAATATGGATTTAACCTAGTACTCTTGCATTCCATAATGCATTCCTCAAGCCTTTAAATATGTTTCATCATAACAAATACCATGGGCTTGTAAACCACCATTAGTAAACCCATGAGATGACTGACTCAAAGTTATCTTAACTAATCTATAATGTAAACACTTAATTTTAATTTTAATAATTTTACCGAGTCAACATAACATTCCATTATATCACATAACATTTTACAACATCGTTGCCATATTGGGTTGTAGAGAACCTCTCGAAGCAATGAAAGAAGTTTTTTTTTGTTTTTTTTGTTTTTTGTTTTAAATTGTATTGTATAAGAATTTTAATTTATTGTAATTTCCTTTAATTCTTTTCCTTTATTTTCTTAAATTTATTATATATAGTAATGACATGTGTATTGTATAAGTGTAGAATTTTGTTGTTAAACTTTGTGAGTTCTTTATAGCCGTTTATTGATAATCTTGTCTAGAAACCTTTATATTTAATGAAACAAAGAGTAAGTGTTTTTATATAAAAAAAAGGTATTGGGAGGTTTTATTTTCTCCCATTAAAGCCCTCTTTTAGCATTATGTTCTAATTTTTTATTTAATCTTTCTATCTCTCGAAGTAGGTGTTAGTATGACTCTTTATTGTTTAGTCCTTGTTTCATATAAAATTCTACATTTGGGGGAGTGAAATAGGTTAGTACCAAAAAGGTACTAGTGGATCTAACTTCCTTGTAGAAAATCAAAATTTTCTTCCAAAACATAGCTTAAGAAAACTAGTTTAATCTTAGACTAATGATTTTGGAGGCTATATTATACACAATTATAGAAAGTGATCAGCTATAAATATACAAAGGAAGCAAGACAATTTACCTTTGGGATCAAAGCCAAGAAGCTAGCATTCATACTATTGAGCACTTTACCTATTTCACAAACATCCTCTACCACACGAAGTAAATCCTTCCTCAACAAGACAAAGAAGCCTATGAAGAATACTACAATCCATTCGTTAGGCCCTAGACTCTTATCCTTTCCAAAATATTCCAGTACCTAAAATAATTCTTCCCAAGTCACCAACCTATATAAATAATCAGCATGGCCTCATCTAATATACAAGGGAAGAAAGATGCAATCCTCACTATTTCTACAATATTAATTTCCTTTTATTTTTGCAACAAAGAGTCAAAATAGTCCACTACCAAGCATCCTAAGCCTTTGAAGTCAGAAACACTAGCACCTTCCATCGAAGGCATTGACCATATCATATTTTGTCTCCTTTGATGAGCCACAAAACTATGGACAATTTTGGTGTTGTTGTCCCCAAGATCCAACCAAGTGGCTTGATCCTTGAGTCAACGATCACATGTGTTGCACTAAATTAACGCATTCTTAATTGTCTCTGATTCTTTAATTTTGACCTAACTATCCTCATTTAGTACATTCTTAGCATCCCACATAATTGTCAGTAAATTCTCTTCAACATCTTTTATTTGAAGATCCCAACATCTAAATCTATCCAAAGACTATTCCACAACCTTTTATTTTACCCTCTTCAAAAACTAGATGAATTGTTCACAAGGTGTAAACTGTAATAGTGGATCGAAAGGCACTCACTATCATTTAACCAAATCCACAGGTTGACTTCCTGGCTCCAATCAAGGTTTAATTTAAAAGAAGTCCCTAGATTATGCATCAAAGTATCTAATTTAAAGAGAATCAGAAAATGGTTTGAGAACCTAGACTCATGAACCCAAGATTGAAAATTTGAGATCTAAAGGAGGATAATTCTATTCACAAGAAAATGATCTAGCCTCTTTGAGTTCCCTTCAACTTCATGCCCATTATTTGACCAAGTTATTTTATCTATAAAGGCTCTACATCCACTAAATTGTTCACCTGTAGTTGCTTAAGAAAATATATTGATAGGATATCCAACCTTGCACTGTCACGCCACATCTTTGAATTGTACAACGTAAAATTCAAGTCTCCTCCACATATTAAATTTTCTACATTACTCACTTGTAAATTAAAGAAATATTCCAAAATCCCTATATGTTTATGTAGGTACCATACTGATTAACCGCATTGATTGTGAACCCAAATCCATGAGCAAACAATTCAGTACATAAACCTAAAGAGAGAAGTATGCATTAATTAAAAATAAACTAGAATTCTAAATTTTGATCTGCCTGCTCGACAAAACATAAGAGTCAACAAACAATAAATTCCAACCATCAAAGATTAAGTGTGTCCCAACACCTATTGTTTCTTAAACTAAAATTACATTTGGTTTCTTAACTTCAATCAACTGCCTTAGGGCCAATTATGTGGCTTCACCCCCCATCCCATGAACATTGATAGAAAGGAGCTTCATTGAGAACACCCCATAAGGGAATGGCTAGCTCTAAATGCCCCCAAGATAGATTTTTATTTTCCTTCATTTATTTTATTAACAACATGTTCTTGTGCATTTCTCAGAGCGTACGTTTGGCCAACCAAGGGCCCTCTTATATAAGGGACTAAATCCACTCCTATACCTCTAGAGGGTCTTAGCAAAATCAAAGTACTTTTCCTTGGTCTAAAATTATACCATTCCCCTCAATCCCACTTTCTCCCCTCTTAGAAGAAATCCCTTAAAAGGTAGTAGAGTGGACTAAGGAGTGCATGATGTGAATTTCTTGGTAAGGTTCTGAAAAATCATCAAGATCACTAAAAACAAAGGAGTTTTTCACTTTACCTCCTACATGATAAGAACCCATTTCCCCACCCTCATTTGTCTCAACATGAGCAAGATAAAGTCCAAGATAATCCCTATCTATTTTCAAATTTTTCGAGACAATAGGAGGAATGGGCATTTGATACTTACCAAAACTGCCACATATGCAGTCCACTGAAAGAGGTGTCGACAATCCCTTTGTTGTCAATTATGTTGTGGATGAGTATGTACTACACATTAAACATGACATAATTCAAATGGCCATCATCGATCTAGACAATGGAAACATCACACAGGATAAAGTCTTTACATTCTTCAAGGATATCCATAGAACCCCCCTTATCAATCGTTCTTCTCTCAAGGCCATATTAGGAGGCAAAGGTTTTCATGTGGATACTTAAGTGCACAATGGGTAGGACTGCCTTTGGACTTTTTATGCCAAATACTTCTTGTGAAAGCCTTGGGATAATTATCAATGATATTGTAGATATGATATATTGCGCAATGAAAAGGAATGCATATATAATCTTGTATCTAGGTATAATGACACTCTCCCAAGGCTATGATTTGTAAATTACCATGGATATTTCATTCCAAAGTTCATCATAACAATCTACTAAAATAAATTTGAAAATCCAAAATCTACATTAAGAGGGTAAATTTTTCCTTGGATTTTTGGATTCCCTAATTAATGTGTTATGCTTATGCATGTAATACATAAAATATGGAAAATATGGAATAGTGAAATAAAACTCACAAACCACAATGAAAACAAGACACGGTTTTGGAAACCCTTACATGAGAAAACCTAGTTGGAAGGTGAGTCTACTATGTTGTCTCTTTTTTGAATGGAAATGGATGAAAGTACAAAGTAGTGAGACCTATGGCTTGTGCACTGGTATAGTACACAAATCCTCTCTCTCTCTCTCTCTCTCTCTCTCTCTCTCTCTCTCTCTCTCTCTCTCTCTCTCTCTCTATATATATATATATATATATATATATATATATATATATATATCCACTCTCTACTACTATGCTCATTTATGGAGTAAAATGCAGTCCAATAGAATGGAACCCCTTTTCCTCCTAGTGGCCTAATTGTAACACAACCCGATATCCAGCTAGTGGATAGGCTTGACTCCTTGAACTCTTAATTAGAGTTATAATATTAACTCTTCTAGATTTTTCTTCATCATGATCACGTGGCTAACACCTTTTCCATTAATAATGGGGGTTGACATGGTATACTCTCGAATCACAGTGGTCAAAAAAAGGTCAACTTTTAGGTGTCATGACTTTTGCATATAGACTCCATTTGAGGTTTTTCTTGCATCATTGGAAATGTATCTAAGTGTAGAATAGTGCTAGGGGGGCCACACTAAAGAGGCAAAGCACCCTCCCATCCCCCCCTCTTGTCCCCACTAAAAGACGTTATTTAATATCTGTTAGAGCCTAGATTGACCTCAGGCTGAAGGGAGGCAATCCTAGGATAACCACAAATCAAGCTTAACCTGGTAGCTAGCCCTACCAGGTCGAGAGAGGGCTCTCTCCTTGTCAATCTCAGCTGAGATGATGGGATCAAATATGGATTTTAGGCTAGGTATAGTAGCTCTAGGGTTTTTTTGTTGATTTTGATGGTTTTGTTGCTGGATCAAATGGAGCAGGTAGTTTTGGGTCCGGGAAATGAAGTCAAGATGCAGGGTGTTCTATGGGGCGAGGTAGGTAAGTGTCTTGGCACTTGAAATCAAGTGAGATGGTAAGTCTAAGACTGATGAGGAGTTGAGGAGGGCATGCAAAGAATCATGTATCCTCTTCAAACTATAGAAAACATCAAAAACTAAATGTATTCCCAAGGCAGAGCATTGTAACCAATGTATTCTACCTATCTATCTTGATTTCATTTAGTTTAGAAGAATGAATTAGATTTTGGCACACATAACACATGAGAAAAGCTAATGACGGAAGGAGAAACTATGAAAAAACAGATTACCACAAGAATCCCACAAAATAGCTACAAATCCTGGTTTATTTCCTTGCCAAACTGCTGTAGAGATGTACAATGTAGCTTAGAGCATCCAAGAGAGTCCAACCTTTGCTAATGACTGAAAAAATACATAATATAGACATCAAAACCACCTATGCTAGCCATCAGGGGTCGAATCCAAGAGATAAGGGATTGTTACAACCATTTCCCAACAAGGAACAGGAATATAGGCAGTGGAACAACTTGCCTCTAAAACCATGGAAACTAATTCATTTACCCCCAAACCACCTCAAAATGATGAATCTACCCTCTAAGGTCATTTTACAATTACATTTACATAGCATAGCATCATTTAAAATCATAAATTCATCCACTATGGGATAAAAAGTCAACTTGTAGAAAAACTAGGCGAAATTTGGATTTTTAGGCAAACTGGCTCTATGCGTAGCGCCACTGGCCAGGTGCATAGCTCCACTTCACAACTGATTTTGGAGGCCTTCCCCTTAGCCAAATTGAGCCCAAGATAGCTCATTAGAAAGGTCTTCCTGTCTAGTTTTTGGAACATCTTGAATTTTTGTATTTAGAGGTCATTTTCCCCCTCAAAAGTGGAATCTCCCAAGGCTGCTTTTGTGTGTCCAAAAAGAGGCAGAGAGGTCATTGTTTTGAGTGTTTTTTGACCTTTAGGTGACCAAGGTTTGCTCCAAAATTGCTGAGATTTTCTGAGTTTGATGCTCTCATCATGCTGAATCCAAATATACAAGCCATTTCTATAATAAGTCTTCCAGTGAAAAGCGTATCACCGATGGTGTTAAGCACCTAGGGCAAATTTCTGTATTGCAAAATTTCAAAAATTGAAAATGACCAAAATTTATCAAAACTTGCCAAGATTTGGCACAAGGCACTATCATTAATTGCTTTGATGGGCTAGTGAAGCTTCAACCAAGATTTTTATCTTGTCTTACTCATTTTTGCTCCTTAAGGCCTTCCTCAACCTAGCCTTAAGCTTCTTCATTCTTATGTTGCATAGTTTGTTCTAGGTCAAGTAGTGGTAGGCCATGTGGCGAAGCATCTTCTTGTCTCCGTTGGCCTTCTCAAGCAGCCCCTCAAGGTGTATATTGACCCTCTCAAGCCAAGTTTCTTGGTCATTCTCAATCTCCTGTTCAATGGAAGTCAACTTGACCTTTGCCTTCCTAGCCTTTTTCCGGTTCTCCTTGATCATTTGCAACTCCATGAGGACTTGCTTATTGGTCAATTGTTTGTTTTCTTGCTCTAGATATTTGATGACCCATTTAGCCCTCTCTAAGTTGTCAAAAAAGGCTTGTATCTCAGCCTCTTTTTCCTTAATGATCATGTCTTTGATAGTCCTTGGATCTTGAGCATCCAAGTCAATGACATCAACTCCTTGTGCCTCCTCATGATCAACAAGGTCAAAATCTCTCTCTTGCCCATCACTAGGATCCTTCTCATGCATATTTTTCTTGCCTTTACCTTTACCCTTGTGTTGCTACTCAACTTGTACCTGTTTAGCTGAAGAAGAAGGCAAAGCCCCTTCCACTCCTTGTGGAGATAGCATTTTCCTGTGGCCTGAAGATGAAGGCGAGACCCCTTCCACACCTTGTGGAGATAATACTCACCTAGAAGTTGCAAAAAGTTTCCTAGTGCCTCTCTCATATGTCACAAATATTGGCACTCCAACAGTTTCAGTCTCTTGAAACTTTTCATGTCCTGAAGGTCCACCTTCTTCATGAGGCACTGATGAAAAGACTTGAGGGCCTTTGAACATTTCATGAGAAATGAAAGTTTCCCATGACATGTTAAGAAGGTTCAACTGATGTAAAACAATGATTTTAATCAAATAGTAGTGGTAAATGCTAGTTAACTGCTGGGGATATGATTTCTTCTTTACAATGAGTGCCATCTTCTCAATGTTTCTGAACGTAAAGTAGGGAATATTCATCATTTTCACCCTAATGAAATGCATCAGCAGTCTAATGTGGTAGGCATACAGTCGGGAGAACCTACCTTCACAAGTAAAGTACTTGATGATGATCTTCATCAATGGAGCAAACCTGTCCTCCAAGAATTTAAAGGGGAATACTCTCTTGAGTTTGTTATGATATTTAGCCTTGATGTAAGGCTCATAGTACTCCCTGTCAATGTCTTGACCTTTGTTCCACTTTTCACCCACATTTGGAATACTTGTAGCCTCTAAAATGACAGCTAGTGACAAAGTGAATGTAACTCCAACAAGGTTTACCTCATTGTTGTCCAAATGTGTCACAAACAACCTTGTTAATTCATGATGAGATTTAACCCTTTCCACCATTTCACAGAAACTGAAACATGACTGATGTCTAAAACAAGAAATGGCAAATGGGCAGGCTTGCAGCTCCCTCAAACTGGTAGGCTCCTCTCTGATATGTTTTCCTCCTTTATGAGGCTTCCTGCCCTGTGTGTCTCTCTCCATGGAACTGTCACTAAGGGTTTCTTCTTCTAGTTCATACTCATTGTCCCTCTCCATTGTTGTACAATTGTTTCTCTTGTGGTGAATGAAGTGTGGTGAATTGGTGAATGAAGGTAAGATGAGTATGAAGATATTTTATAGGTAAATAGGTGAGGGTGAACAAGAGTGGAAATGGGATTTAGGAAGGGAGTAGGGTTAGTGAATAGTGTAGGGTTTGGGAATAGTGTAGGGTTTGGGAATTGTAGGGTTTGGGGATAGTGTAGGGAATGATGTTTAGGGAATTATATATGGGGGAATGGGGTTTAGGGAAACAATAAATAGATGATATAGGACAACCATAATCAAAATATAGGAGATAGTTTAGTGAAAACTAGGGTTTGACTTTTTGAGAGACAAAATCACCAAACACTGATTGTAACAACCCTTTTCAGCAAGAATGATGGTGTTACTTACTTGCAAAGATGAAATTTGGAAGTTTTGAGGTGAATTAAGGCGATTTGCAATGTTCTAGAGCTTAACTGACAGGTGTGTAGTGCACTCACCCAGGTTCGTAGCACCAGTTCAATTTTACATTGCAGAAATCACCCAGGTGCGTAGCGCTAGTTCTATGCGTAGCGCCGACCTTTGGTGCGTAGCGTCGTTTTTCATGACACTTTTGAAGGCCTTCCCGGTGTCCAAATTGGGTGTGTGATAGCTCGTTGGAAAGCCTGTCGAGACTACTTTCCAGAACATCTTGAATTTTTCAATTTAAAGTTTATTTGCCTTGTCAAAATTCAAATCTCCCTAGACGGGTCAAAATGTGCAGAATGAGGCTGCCTAAATGCAGAGTGCTGTTACAGTCAACTTTTGAAGGTCTTCCTCAACTCCAAATTGAGCTCATGATAGCTCATTGGAAAGCTCTTTGTGTCTACTTATCAGTTGACTCATCAAGCAAGTCATTTGGTCATTCCATCTAGGAGAAAAATTGATTTTACCAAGGTCACTCCAAAGGTGCAACAACTCTCCTGAGGCAACTGTATTTTTGACATTTCTCTAAAACCATGACACCTGTGTAAAATGTGAAGGAGGTTTTTCTTCCTTGGCCTATTGTGGACAAAAACCTCTCTCACTTTTTCCAAATTCATTTTGTCTTGCTCAAAAACAAAAACCCTAGGAGAGGGAAATGAGCCTTACTTGAGCACAACTGAAGCACAACAAGGTGTAAAATGACCCATTGGAACATGAAATAATGACGACAACTCTTTTAATGATGGTACACTCAGCCAAATGGTGACATGGACTGACACTTGGAAAACTTTGAAAGGAGTGAAAACAAATCCTAGACCTAATACCTAGTGACCAAATTTTACTTGAAGACTCACTGAAATGACAAAATTTGACTTTGACACCCTAAGACCACTTTGTAAGAGCATGTTTGATCGTTGGTGGAAGGCTTCAAAGACTGACACTAACAACGTCTCCCAATACTTTCGAAAGATTTTAAATTCCAATCCACCAAACTAGGACCCACTAGTAAAAATGGCCCTATGAGCTAATTCCTCCAATTTTTCCACTTTGAAAGCATTAATAATACAGTCTAACCTAACTCAATCAACATAGATAGCCCCTTAGTGATGTCTATCAATACTAAAACTCTAGCTAAAATGAGACCCACTACTTATGAAACTATCATTAACAAGGATAGTTCTACCAAGGAGATCCCCAATGGCCTTGATTGCCAGAATTGGAAAAAAATCCATTGGCAGTCTAAGGATCTTGATCTAAATCAAATCATGCTCCAAAGATTCAGTGGAAGCATCAAACAAAGTATGCTATGACTTCAATGAAAAAGGGAAAAAAATCTAAGTACCACATCCCTTTCAACATCTTTATCATATGAAACAAAACCACACACCAAACTTTCGCTAAGGTATGAAAGATAGAGCTATACCCCCATCGAGGAGCTCATGTCTCACCAACCCATTTGCCTAAAATCTCCATAAAAACACATCATCCCCCAAATTTACCAACCAATGCCTTCTTTTATAAGTCCACAATCTGATCGAGACGCATGTGCTTATTGACAACAAGGGAAATACCTCCACCACAAATTTTCAAAAATTTTGTCTTTCTTTAAGCATAATCTAATTATTAGACATTTTGTCCCTTTGTTGGATATATTTTCTGGTTATAGGGATTTATTTGAATCATAATTTTAAGTTGTGTAATTTGCATAATTCAAATGCCCAAGGGTTTTCAAGGGTACCAAATTCATTTATGCATTAGAAAATTTATTTTAAATTACAAAAATTCACAATCTCACCCAAAATTGTATCCTTAAATTTTGTCTGAAAAAACCAAAACATCTAATAGTTACGCCTTTTTTGTTTTACCTTTTGTTCGATAGTGATAACTAGTTCACTACACTTCAATTGTGCAAAATTAAACTTAGCCCCCAAAAATCTTGATCCCAACACTAATGAAGGTGACAAACAGATTTTACAGGTAAAACAACCCACATTAACCAAAGGTTGTAGCGTAAATCTTGTACATTTTGGCCATTTGGAACATATTTTTGAGTCAAACCTCAAATTTGATAGGTATTTGTTAATCACAAATTTGAGATTTGAATCTGCATAGTCCAAATACACTAAAAAAAATTCAAGGCACTTAATCTATTTATACATATAACACTCATTTCAAATAACAAAAAAAAAAAAAAGCCTAATTTAAAGAAAAAGAAAAAAAAAACAACTTAAATTGGGAAAAAAATAAACTACACCTTAACCAAAAATTTGCAACTAATCATTTAAGGCTCTTGGCATGGCACCAAAGGATGGAACCACACCTTCTTCTCTAGTTACCTCCGTTGTCCTACCAACACCGTAATCAATATCCTTGAGGCGAAATATCTTTTACCATAATCACTTTGCTTGATGCCAAATCCACCATAATGTGACACGCAATACAGTTGATTGGTGCCACAATGGTGAGAGGCTATGGGAAAATCTGGTCCTTCGAAAGATAATCGTGTCAATAATCTACACGTGGCTTATAAAGACCCAAACAGCTACGGAATCATTTCAAACCCTAACCCTTCAACCATGACCACATCCTGAGATACTTGAAGTGCAGTGCCATTAGACAAAATGGTGACATGGCCAAGAAATCTTTTTAAATATTAATGCATTTTTATTTCACAAAATATAGTTTTTAAAATAGTAAAGGAATGAATGTCTATTGATTTCACAAAAGATACTTGCAGGCCAAGTTAGGTAATGTGTTACTGCCATCTCGTTTTTCAAGTGATCTGTCGCATGTGATTCGCTCGTCAAAATATAGTTTAATATAAAATCGTCAATTTTTTTTAAATTGTAAATACCGTCAATATCTTTCGGTCAAATAGCAGAAGTGTAAAATGAGTGGATATGCTTTGAAATTCCAACCTTTGGGTAGGCCTCGAGGTCCAGGTCTCGAACTTCTCCGTCAGAGGAGTGCATGTTTGTTAACAGTGAATTAAATGGAAAGTAAAAAGTCAATGTGGAGGTCCGGTGATTATTTTAAGAGACTCCGGCGATGGGGATGGAATTTGAGAGGTAATTTTCGCGCAATTTAGCCGTCAAATACGGTCACGGAACTTCAATACCCGTCATGAAACTTCGATGAAATGGGCAAATACGTTTGGTAAATTGGTTCAAACAGTCATATTTGACGGGTGGGACTGTGTTGAGCCCCCGCGCCGCCGCCGCGGCCGCCTCTGAAGGTGAAACCAATTCATGCGAATTGTCGGTGGGTTTAAAATCAAGTTTCGTAGAAAGTTGCGGCAGGAATTTATCACCGCTGGAGCGCTGTTCCTGGACGAGGGATTTGTGCATCGCTGTCATGGTGTCAACCGGAGAAAAAAATTCTAGAAATAGTAATGGCGATTTTCATAAATATTAAGAACAGATTTAATTTTAAAATGCAGCTGATGGTTGATTATATTCAACAACAACCATCAGCAACCATCAGCTGCATTTTAAAATTAAATATTATATTCAACGATTATATTCAACAACAACCAATTAAAATTAAATATTATATTCAACAACAACCATCAGCTGCATTTTAAAATTAAATCTGTTCTTAATATTTATGAATATCTATGTATATGTGTGTGTATTTCTCAATAATTCGGTTTAAAAGCATATAAACTTCACAATAAATTTAATAACGAATTAAAACAAATTTATAATCTGAGGTTGAATTTAAAAATGCAAAATTAAAAATCAGAGTTAATTAACTATTATAAATTACATTATGGCTAGCTAAATACGTACCGGGAAAGTGTGCATTACATGTTTATAAGAATTATGAATTAAATTAGTGTACAGTAATTTTAGGCAGAGTTGTTTTTAATGTGATTTTTTAGAAGTTTTTTTGGCGATTTTTTTTAATTAATTTTTCTAAAATTTGGCAGGAATTTATTGAAATCACAAATTTGATGAGTAACTCCTGCATAATCCAAGTGCCCATGGGGTTTTTCAGGGCGCTGGATCCATATACCCTTTTGAGGTCAGTAAAAGGAAAGTGCCCATTAATTCATGTGTATAAAAATCATGAATTAAATTAGGGTACAATATTTTTAGGCGTTTATTTATCAACCTCGCGGAAGTAGGGTGGTTGATTTTTTTAATATATTGGACGATTGAGATTAACTCTAGGGTGAATATGTCCAGAATATCTTTCGTCTTAGTTCCATATTTATGACTTTGTCGCAAGGGAGCATGGAGAGAAAGGGAAAAAATTGGTGCTCTACAACTCAGTATGGGATAGATCTCACATAAACATGTAAACATTTAAACATGTAATGTTTAACATTTAACATTTAATATATGGGGATAGATCTCACGTAAACATTTAAACATGTAATGTTTAACATTTAACATTTAACATGGGCGTAGATCTCAAGCGTAAACATGTAAACATTTAACATGTCATGTTAACATTTAACATTCAACATTTTTAATCTAATGTCGACCCTATTTAAAGATCAATCTAATTATTATTATGTATAAACACCATATAAATTTAAAATATAAAGAGGTTTAAGAATACTCAAAAAAAATAGTATGGTAAATAAATAAAAATATAAATAAAACAAAGATATGGTAAATAAATAAAACTTCTTTTTATATTTACTCCATAAACTTCTTTATACCTATGAACACTCAAAAAAGAGGTTTTATTTAGGTGAAGCCTATGGGCCAATTACCATGGGCCAAATTATTATTAATACCATGCAAAAAAATATTGTTAACCCTAATATTAATATTATTATTAAATATAATATTCATATTAATATGTTATAATATTAAATTTATTAAATTTAAATACTTTGGATTAATACACTAATAAATTTGTAATATTATAATATATATTAATATATCATGATATATATTAACTCTAGATATATATGGGAGGGAAAAACAAAGGTATAGAGTGATAGAGGTGGAGAGACAAGGGAGAGATGGAGATAAACTAAAGGAGAGGGGAGAGGAGGAATGAAGAGAAAGAGAGAGGAGTGAGAGAGATAGAAAAGGGTAAGAGAGGGAGAGGGAGACACAAAGATGGAGGGGGGAGAGAGAGAACGAGATAGGGAGGGAGATAGTGAGACAATTGGAGGGCAAAGAGAGAGAGAGAGAGAGATGGGGGAAGATAGAGGGAGGTAGGAGAGAAAGGGAGAGAGAGGAAGGATGAGAGAGAGGAGGAGAGAGGGAGGGATAGAGAGATGGAGTTGGAGGGTGAGAGAGGGAGGTAAGAACAAAGACATAGAGAGTGAGAAGTGGAGACAGAGAGGGAGTGACAAGGGAGAGATGGAGAGAGAGAGTGTGTGTTTAGGGGTGAGATAAAGAGACAAAGAAGGAGAGATGGAGAGAAGGGGGCAGAGAAGGAGAGAGAACGAGAGAGGGAGGGATATCGTAACATAGTTGGAGAGAGAGAGAGAGAGAGAGAGAGAGTGATGGGGGAAGAGAGAGGGAGATATGAGAGAAAGGGAGAGAGGGGGAAGATGAGATACATGACTTGAGAGAGATGAGGAGAGTGATGGGTGAAGAGAGAGGTTTGGAGGGAAAAGAGAGAGAGAGAGAGAAAGAGAGTGTCAGGGGAAGAGAAAGGGAGGTAGGAGAGAAATGGAGAGAGAGGAAGGATGAGAGAGAGGACTTGAGAGAGAAGAGAGAAGGAGGGAGAGTGGAGAAGAGAGGGAGGGATATAGAGATGGAGTTGGAGGGGGAGAGAGGGAGGGGAGAAGAAAGACATAAAGAGTGAGAAGTGGAGAGAGAGGGAGTGACAAGGGGGAGATGGAGAGAGAGTGTGTATGTTTGGGTGCGAGATAAAGAGACAAAAGAGAGATGGAGAGAATGGGGGAGAGAATGAGAGACAAGGAGAGAGGGAGGGATATAATAACAGAGTTGGAGGGCGAAGAGTGAGAGAGAGAGAGAGAGAGAGTGAAAGAGTGGAGAGAGGGAGCGAAAGAGAGATGGAATTAGAGGGGGGAGAGAGGGAGGTAAGAAGAAATAAATAGAGATAGAAAGGTGGAGAGAGAGAGAGAGAGAGAGAGAGAGAGAGAGAGGAGCAATAAGGAAGAGGGAGAGATAGGGAGAGAGGACAATAGGAGGGACGAGAGATAGAAGTGGGGGAGAGGAAGAGAAGGGAAGGAGAGAGAGGGAGATGAGGAGGGAGGGATAGATAGATAGATTGGAGAAAGAGAATGTATGTTTTGGGGGTGATATAGAGAGATAAAGAGAGATAGAGATATAGATGGAAGGTGAAGAGAGGGAATCTGAAGAGAGAGATGGAGAGAGGGAGGGAGGGATAGAGAGATTGATAAATATGGAGTGAGAGAGCATGTGTGTTTAGGGGGGTGAGATAGAGAGACAAAGAAGGAGATATGGAGGGAGATATAGATATAGATATAGATGGAGGGGGGGAGAGAGGGAAAAATATTTCTTGCACTAGATGCATTGATTTCAGTGTAGATGGTGATTTCTAATCCTATTTGATTGTTTGCACTAGATGCATTGATTTTAGTGTAGATGTTGATTTTAATGATATCTGATTGCTTGCACTAGATGCATTGATTTCAATGTAGATGATTTATAATCCTTTTTTATTGTTTGCATTAAATGAATTTATTTCATTGTAGATGGTGATTTCTAATCCTATTTGATTGCTTGCACTAGATGCATCAATTTCAATGTATATTTTGGTTTCTAATCATATTTGCTTACTTGCACTAGATGCATTGATTTGAGGGTAGATGTTGATTTCTAATACTATTTGATGGCTTGGATTAGATGCATTGATTTATGTGTGAATTTTGTTTTCTAATATTATTTGATTGCTTGCATTAGATTGATTGATTTTAGTGTAGATGTTGATATCTAATTTGATGTAATTGGATGTATGATGGTACATTAATTTTAAAGTGATTGGATTAACATTGTGCATTGATTTTAATGTAAGCACAACACATTATTGACAATGTACATTGATTTTTCTGTTACAGTAAGTCAACCTATTAATATTGGAGAGAAAGAGAGACAAGGTATGATTTTTACTACAACAGCTCAGGCTAAAGATTTAAATGGTTTACGATTTCAATTGTCCTTTTTATATAATCGATATGAAAAGATGACAAAAGTAGCAAGGGTGACAATAAGAATAGTAGAAGAAAATAGTTTTAGATCAATCACAATGAAGACTATTTGTAATTGACTACATTCTTATTATTCACATTTTCTATCATTCAACACTATTACATTGTCACTTTGCATTCAAAATTTTTATTTCATCATTTTTCACCATTAAAGTCATTAACAATATTTATCATCTCAACAAAATGAGGTAACTAAGCAAATATAAAATTAAAATTACAAGATTAATCGCAGACATATTTAATATATTGAAAATGATTATATTAATATTAGATGTGTTTACATATTATTGATAAAATTAATCATATCTTTGATAGATTTTCCTTGGTCACACACGACTGAAACCATCCTAGATCCATCTTAACTCTAGATCTATCAAGCGCCAAGAGGGATCAAATCTCTCAAGGTGCAAACCTTTCCTCAAGTTTTGCACTCAAAAAGGAGGTTTGCACCTCGAGAGATTTGATCCCTCTCGGCGCTTGATAGATTCGGAGTTAAGATGGATCTACGCTGGTTTTAAATAAATTCTGGTTAGGGTTATTTGAAACGAAGCACAACTCCTCATTTCTTTGCCACCCACATAGAGTCTAGAAGTTGACTATGGTTGATTTTCATATTGAGATAATCCTTGTCACAATGCGATGTCGGACCATGGTTGACCACGATTGATTTTTATATCAAGACAATATTTGTCAAAATGTGACACTGGACCATGGTTGATTTTCATATTGAGATAATCTTTGTCATAATGTGACATTTGAAAATAGTTGACCATGGTTGAATATGATTGACCATGGTTGACCATGATTAATATTATAAATTCAAGGGAATAACAAACCCAAGGGAATAACACTGAAATCCCAAAGGATTATGAACCCAAGGGACTAATATTATAAACCCAAGGTATATAAATCTTGAGATAAATATTATAAACACTGAAATAAACATGGTTTACTATAGTTGGCCATGGTTGATTTTCATATTGATACAATCCTCGTCACAATGTGATGTTGGACCATGGTTGACCATGCCTAGCAATGGTTGATTTTCATATCAAGATAATCTTTGTCACAATGCGACGTTCGACCATGGTTAACCATGATTGACTATGGATGACAATGTTTGATTTTATAAAACATGGTTGACCATGGTTGACCATTATTATCATATTGAGACAATCTGTGTCATAACGTAACGTTGGACCATGGTTGAACAATGATTGATTTTCATATTGAAACAATCTTTGTTACATTGCGACATTGAACCATGGTAGACCATGATTGAATTTATAAAATATGGTTGACCATGATTGATATTATAAACCCTAGGGATTAATACTAAAAACCCAAGTGATTGTAAACCCAAGGGAATACTATTAAACCCTAGGAATATGAACCCTTAAATTAATAAACCAAAAAATTGATGTTATAACCCATGGGAATAATAAGCCTAAGGGATAAAAATTATAAACCCAAGGCTTATAAACCCTAGGATAAATATTATAAACCTAAAATAATTATGGTTGACCATGCTTTATTTCCATATTGAGACAATCATTGTCACAAAAAGACATTGGACCATGCTTGACCATGCTTGATTTTCATATTGAGACAATCTTTATCACAATGCAACATAGGACCATGGTTGACCATGGTTGATTTTCATATTGAGACAATCTTTATGTTAATAAAAATATTAATAAGTATTATTATGTTAATAAAAACATTAATAAATATTTTAAACTAAGGGATTGATATTGTAAACCCAAGGGATTAATACTAAAACCCCAAGAGATTATGAACCCAAGGGAATACTATTAAATCCAAGGGATTAATATTATAAACCCAAGGTATATAAATGAGAAGATAAATATTATAAACCATAACATAAACTTGGTTAAACAAAGTTGATTTTTATATTGAGACAATTCTTGTCATAATGCAACGTTGGATCATGGTTGACCATGATTGATTTTCATATAAACAATCTTTGTCCCCATGCGACATTAGAGCATGGTTTCACATGGTTGATTTCCATCTTCAGACAATCATTATCACAATGCAACGTTGGAACATGGTTGACCATGAATGATTTTATAAAACATGGTTGACCATGGTTGAATTCTATATTGAGACAATCCTTGTCACAGTGCGACGTTGGACTATGGTTGACGATGCTTGACCATGATTGATTTTCACATGGAGACAATCTTTGTCATAATGTGATGTTGGACCATGGTTGACCATGGTCGATTTTCATATTGTGACAATCTTTTGTCACAATGCAACATTTGACCACTGTTGACCATG
Organism: Pinus tabuliformis; assembly: GCA_031772625.1. Lineage (NCBI taxonomy): Eukaryota > Viridiplantae > Streptophyta > Pinopsida > Pinales > Pinaceae > Pinus > Pinus tabuliformis. The sequence goes on along the minus strand of CM062820.1, from coordinate 1,267,103,055 downwards.
GTTGAACATGATTGACTATGCTTGGCTATGATTGATCATGGTTGACCAGGACTAATATTCGCAGGTAGGCTAATTTTTCATGTTTTTCTCGAAAAAAACATTCGCCAATTTCCATTTTTTTTAGAAATGATTCCCCCAAATTTTATAGTATAAAATTATTTTACCATAAAAATTGCTAAAATTTTATATACCCTAATATAAAATATAATTAGAAATCCAAATATTTTATAAAAATCATGCCAAACATCTTACAATTTACATATTAGGGACTAACAACATTCGCCAAGATTTCTAAAATTTAAAATAACGTTCCATCCTTAAAATTTTCCCTATATAAACCCAAGGGATTAATCCTAAAACCATCTTTGTCAAAATAACCATGGTTGATTTTCATATTAACACAATCTTTGTCTAAATGCGATGTTGGACTAGGGTTCACCATGATTGATTTTATAAAACATGGGTGAACATGGTTGACCATGGTTGACAGTGTAAACCCAAGAGATTAATACTAAAACCCTAAAAAATTATGAACCCAATGGAATAATATTGAACCTAAAAGATTAATATTATAAAGACAAGGTATATAAAATAATAATATTATTAATAATAACTAGTTAATATTAATAATATTTTTTTTTTTTTTTTTTTTACAAATTCGGTTGCTATATTAATCTCTGAAAAAAAAGAGGGAGTCAGGACTCCTGAAGTACAATAGGTGCCGAAGAAATTCAGGATCTGTGGAGTTACATAGCAGAAAGCTCTCCTTGATCCTGCTTGTTCTTGTTTTAAGTGATTCTCGACAGGGATAAATTCTTACAAATTGAAACAGCAGAAATTGACAACGACAAATCATTTCTGATCTATGCTAATGTGATTGTGATGATGTGTTGTATATTCCTTCAGCTTTTCTTCACATTCCTTATGGCTAGCACTTGAGGGATTCAAGTTTTCGCTGTTGGAGATATTCTTCATAAGTTTCTGGGCCACTTTGAGCACCTCATCCTGGCTGCCTCTTATCGATTGATGTTCGAGCTGAAGAGGAAAGGTCCCATGCTGGGCAAGATAAGGAGCTTTGGTTGACAGCGTATTAGTATTAACAAACAGGTATTCCAATAACATCTCTCGGTCACCAGAGTTCGGTGTAATTGCAATCAAATGAGTTGATTGAACTGAATAAGGCGCTGTGAGATAATGATGAGAAGGGCAGGATGGTCGAGAATCTGCCTTCGGGGAAGAGGCGGGATCCGGATAGGGTCGGGAGATGAAATGAAGACTTTTCCAAAAATTTGTGTAGGCTGAGATGTGACGGGAGCAGGTGGAGATAGAGCGAAATAGGGACAGAGCGTTAGGAAATTCGGTTCTGCACCCATTTCTGATGGATTTAAAGTAATTGCTGGAAGTCTGGAAGGGGTGAGGCCACTTCTTAGCGTCAGGGCAGGAAGGATTGATGCAGGATAGAGAGAATCGGTTCATGGCAGAGATTGATGACTTACCACAACATTGCAGCATAAGCTACCCAAAATTCTTTCGCAGGCCCTGTTTGCACGCCGGTCAGCTTGCTTGTTGAGATTACGGAGAATATGGTGGTATTGCAGGTTGCCTAGTGTTTGATTCAAGAGCTGGCATCTCTGGATGATCTGCTGAAGGAGGTTGTTGGGAGACTTTTTTTGATGAATCATAAGGCTTATGACCACCGAGGAGTCTCCGAAAATCTTTGCAGTTCTTATCCCAAGCCTGATAAGCTGTGTTAATCCCTGATAAAGAGCCAACGCCTCTGCCCGATTGTTGGATAAGTTCCCAAGACCCCATTCGTAATAGAGAATGCATTCCCCATTAGCGTTAAGGATCAGGCCTCCCGCTCCAGCTATTCCTGGATTTGACTTAGATGCTCCGTCAAAGAATAGGTAGTAGCTGTTGCAGTTCTGTAACCAGTTGGCAAACTCCTCCTCCTTTAGCCTGATTTTCCATGGGTGGGTTTCCTGATTATGCTGGACTTTCTCTGTCTTACCTTTTTGAATGCCATTGTTTTTGTCCAGAATGTAACTGATGAAATTTCTTTCCTCAACACTGTATTTTGTTACATCGATGCTGCTATGAGTTTTGGTTGAGATAGTTTCGAGAGCAAGATTCTTTGCCTTGTTGCTGACAGTTCTTGATGCTGTGTTTTTATCCTTAAAAATTCTCCGGTTTCTTGCTAGCCAGATACTCCATAGCATGGTGTAGGGAAGGGTGTTCCATACTCTCTTCACTAGTTTGCTTCCCTTATTTCCCCAGGTGCAGCTCTTTTTCCAGGCAAGGATCATTTCCCCTATTGAATACTGGGAAGTCCATGGTAGCTTATCAATGAGGTCTAAGTTTTTCCAATAGTCCATAGCATAGGTACAGTCGAAAAATAGATGATGCATGGTTTCCTCAGTGCCACAGCAGTTGGGACAGCGAGATGGTCCATTAATGCCCCTCTTCTGCAGGTTCTCTGCTGTTAATATCTTCCCTTTGAGAAGGGTCCATGTAAAGAATTTGTTTTTGGACAGCGCCTCAGATTTCCAAACAATTCTCCATTGATTCCATAATGGCATGTGGAAGGTGATGTAGTTGATATGCTGGTGGCCTGCTTGAATAGAATAATCTGATCCTGTGGGGTCCCATTGGAAGCCGTCCTTCTCGTTTTTCTTGATAGGTGCTTTGCCATGGAGCAGAGACAGAAGTGCGGTTAAGCTATTATTAACATCACTTGGGATAGCAGGAAACATCCATCCAAGCCAAATGTGAGACAAAGGGTCCCATCTAGAGATTTGATCCAGATAGAAGATCCCCCTGTTGTTGAGGAAAGTCAAGATAGGAATAGCTTCGTTGTGCCTGTTTATTGGCTGTTGTCCCAAGATTTTATCAGCCCCAATGTTTATGCTAGATCCTCCCCTAGGAACTTTGGAAATATTCTGAGTCATCATAGGAATAGCTTTTTTGCACAGTCGCCAAATTTTTGAGGAGTCCCTATTGGGGATATCAGAGTCAAGGAGCTGCTGCCTGGGGAAGTTCAGATATTTGCTTTCCAGGACCTGTTTCCACCACGCTGGAGGGCTAGTGATGAGTCTCCAAATTATCTTTCCTCCAAAGGCAATATTAGCGAAAGTGGGTGACCTAACACCGAGACCCCCTCTTTCCTGAGTCTGAATGACTTGTTTCCAACTGACAAGGTTGAATTTCTTCTTGTCGTTTTTCCCCCCTTGCCAGAGAAAATGTCGTAGAACAACATCCATTTTGTGAAGGAAAGAGGCAGGAGCTTGGAAGAGAGAAAAGTGATAGAGGGGAAGAGAGGAAATACCTGATTTCAGAAGGATGAGCCGGCCTGCTGGGTTGAGCCACATTGAACCCCATTGTTGAACTTTCCTCTTCATCTTGTCAATGATGTTGTCCCAGGTTCCTGCTTTCAATGGTCCTAGGCTCACTGGCATGCCCAGGTAAGAGAAATGAGTCCAGTCTAGATTGCAAGAAACTCCAAAGATATTTGCAATGTTATGAATGACCTGATTAGAAGCGTTCCATCCATAGATACAACTTTTTTGCTGGTTGATCAGGCCTCCAGAGTACTCCATAAATCTATCAAGAAGAGACTTGAACCTTCGTGCTATGGTGGTGGAGGCTCCTCCAATGAGCAAGGTGTCGTCCGCGAACTGAGAATGGTTGATATTCTTAGCTCCATTTCCAAATTTTATGCCTGAAATGAGACCCACTCTTCTGTTATGATTCAGAGCTTGGCTGAAGGATTCCGCCATAAGAATGAAGAGATAAGGGGAAAGGGGGCAGCCCTGTCTGAGACCCCTAGAGGATTGAAATGCATCGCCCGGCCTTCCATTGACGAGAGGGGAAATCCAAGGTCCTGAGATGCAAGCAGAAATGAGACTGAGGAAGGGCGACTCAAACCCGATATTTCTTAAAACAGCAAAGAGGAAAGAGTGTCTAACTCTATCAAATGCGTTGGCCAGGTCAAGTTTGAGGATGAATCCTTTCTCCTTCCTGGATAGACTCGAGTGAATGGATTCCTGTACAAGCAGAATAGAGTCAGTTATTTGTCTGTTGGGCAAGAACCCTCCTTGATTTTCAGAAATCAAAGAGGGGAGGAGAGGTTTGAGTCGAGATGCCAAGATTTTGGACAAGATTTTATAAGAGGCATTGCAGAGGGATATGGGCCTAAACCGAGAGAAGGAAGAAGGTCGATTTTCTTTAGGGATGAGGGCAAGAAATGTTGCATTAGTATAACCCCCTATCTTGCCCTTCCGCTGGATCCACCAGACCATCTTGATTAGATCCTTTTTTATTAAACCCCAGAATGCCCTGTAGAAACATATGGGGAATCCGTCAGGCCCGGGCGCCTTATCAGGATTCAGAGTCCAAATCACACTTCTTATTTCCTCCTCTTCAATTTCTTTATTCAGGCTATCATTCATATCCTTGGTAATACCTTTGGGGAGGTGTTAAAGAAGGTCATCGTAATCCTCATCTCCTTTGGTTTCAGTGAGCAAATCTCTATCATAGTCTGTAGCAGCGTTTCTAATGTCCTCTTGGGTGTTTCGTTGATTTCCATCCTTATCCAAGATGGAACAGACATTGTTCCTGAGTTTTCGAGCTGTGGCCTGCTTATGAAAAAATGCAGTGTTTTTATCGCCTCCTTGAAGCCAGAGCTGCCTAGATTTCAGTCGCCATTTGGATTCTTCCTCCCTGCTTATATGACTCAGTTGAGAGTAGAGGTTCCTTTCTTGTTCCATACTCTGCTGGGAGAGTCCTTGTTCTTCTATCATCCTCTGGATTTTCTCTAGTTCACCCTTAACTTTCTTTTTGTTCTCCTCAGGTTCCTTATAGCTTACTCTTGCCCATTCTTTGACAGCCTGCTTGACTTTTCTTTGTTTGGTCTCCCAAATGAAACCAGGCGACCCTTCTACATGTTGATTCCACGTTTTCTGGACTATTTCTCTAACAGCAGGAACCTCATTCCACAAAGGGCTATATTTAAATGGAATGGGTCCAAGGGGGCATTGAGACTCCAGCGTGAGGGTGATAGGATAATGATCAGAGGCAGATGAGGATAGAACGGTGGCATATCCCACGTAGAAAGAGGAAAGGTAAGAGATATTGATGAGAAACCTGTCCAATCGTTCCATAATGTTGCCCAAGCCGAGTCTGCGGTTGCTCCAAGTGTACCTACGATTCTTTGGGGCCACGTCCATTAAATCATGGTCTTGCATGATAGCTTCCAGCTGACCTCTGAAGGGATCTGGAGAGAAGGTTCCGCCCCTTTTTTCGTTTGCATGCAATATGAGATTGAAATCACTTGCCACTATGATATTTGTGTTTCGCTCACTATCGATACTAGCCTGAAGATCGCCCCAGCATATTTCCTTTTCTCTGTAATGATTGGGCACATACACGTTGTAGATGATTACTGTTTGGTTATTCGTTCTGCTATCGAACGTTGTTCTGATCCAATGCTGTTGTAGATTTACTGAGACACAGTTCCACTTGTTGTGATCCCAAAGGGTGGCGATGCCTCCCGAAGCTCCTCTTGCATCGCTTACGCACCCTTTGTATTGATTCTGCTGGTCTATAATGCTTCTCATTGCTTGTTGATCCTGCTTTGTTTCCTGAATCAGTAAGATTTCTGGCTTTTCACTGTGGATTAAACCTCCGAGGGAGGAGATTTTGGAGGGGTGCCCTAACCCCCTACTATTCCAAGACAGTATTTTCATCATTGGGAACTTGGCGTGCGGAGAGGTGCTCACCTCTCTTGCTCTTTGTGGTTTGTTTCTTTTTCTTGGTGTCCCTGAATGAAAGACTCTATTGGTGTTTGAGTTCCCATGGCTATATCTTTCTGAGCGTTCTCGTCCCTGTGTTGCTTTGCTGATTTCCTGCCTGGTCCAGGTTTCTTGTGGGTGTCGCTGGCAGTTCCATGCTCTTTAGTGCTGCTTCTGGTATGTCTAGGAAAGGAGGGTTCAAGGGAAACTTGCGAAGAAGTGATTAGAAAGGGAGGGGGATCAGATGCCTCGGAAAGGTTCAGGGGGGGCTGAGGGGGATCCATAGAGGGTGGATCAAGGGAGGATAAAACCAGGAAGGGATTAGAGGAAGAGGGGATCGGAGGATCAGAAGAGGGGTGGATAGATGATGGAGGGGAGGATGAAGATGGCCGAGAGGCAGAGGGAGCTGGAGGAGCAGATTCTTGGGAGGGTTTCTGAGGAGGAGCAGATTTCTTCTTTTTGACCGATTCCCATTGGCCCTCTTGGTCCCCACTTTCTGCATCAACGAGTTTGGGACATCTATTGGCGAAGTGTCCATATTCGTGGCAGACCTTGAATTTAAAAGGTATCTGCTCATAATCCAGCTGCTAGATATGGCTCCACTCGTCCACTTTCAGTTTTATTGCTTCTGGTAGACCTTTGCCAAGATCCACTTCGACACAAATCCTTGCGCAGGCCTGCATGTTGTCTTTTGGCTCACTGCGATCGATGTATTTGCCCACAGAATTTCCGATGGCACTAACAGACTCATCTCCCCAGCAATGGAGGGGGAGATGAGGGAGACGGACCCAGACCAGGACAGCGCTGGGGACATCCAGTTCAGGGTCAAAGTCTGGAGTCCATTTGTTGAGGTAGAGGCCCCTGGAGTCCATAAAATAGGGCCCGTTTCTAAAGATTAAGCCCTTATCCTCTTTAGTTTCAAAGTGGAAAGTGAAGTACCCTTTCCCACAGAACCTGATGGAGATTTTCCCTTGGATCTTGTCGGCCCAGTTTCTTTCGACCCATCTTTGTACAGTTCTTGGAGAGGGCCAGAGGCCTGTGAATTGTCCTATGAGTCCTTTTTCGGCAAGAGACAAGGCCGCCATGCGCGGCAGGACCGTAGGCAGCTGAACTTCCTGAAGCACATCTAGCTTCTTGACAAATTTTGTTAAGGCGGGTCTGGGGCGCAGAGGGGGCAGAGATTTCACCAATTCTGAAAACGCTTTTTGAGAATCGACCCCCTCCAGAGACGGATCCGAGGGGGCCATGGCCGATGGACTACACTCAGGCAGGCGCAGAGAACGCGGGTTGCAGCAGGGGGCTCGCGTGCGCAGCAAGTTTCAATATTAATAATAATATAATATTAGTTAATTAATTATTAATTATTAACTAATTAATAATTGTTAATTATTAATTAATCCTATGTATTTTAATTATTTTTTAATAATAATAATAATAATAATAATAATAATAAATTAATTAATATTAATATTAATAATAATTAGTTAATATTAATATTAATAATAATTAGTTAATATTAGTTATCTAATCAATAATAATAATTAGTTATTATTCATCATAAATAAATAATTATTATTATTATTATTAATTAATTAATTATTATTATTATTTTTTAATAAATATTTATGAAATAATTAATTATCAATAATAAATAAATTAATAATTAATCAATTAACAATAATTGATTATGAAAATAGACTATTAAAAAAAAATTATTTTATTTTTTTAGTATTACAAAAATTCTAAAATTCTAAAATTGTTTAATGCGTTTTTCATTATGAAATGTATGAATTCTTTTTATGTTTGACATTATCTATATGTTTCTTGATATTAATTAAAATAAAATAACACTTTTCATTGTTCTTAATGTTTCTTTTTCTAAACAAAAACGGTTATGGGATTTCATTAACTAATTGGCTAAGAACCACAAATTCGGTTACATAAGGAGAAGCAGATTTCTGCATGACTTTCCAGCAAGAGGAATATAACGCCTACTCTTATCAGGATCCTCTTTTTACATTTAATATAGTGTACGTTTGCTGCTAATTTCCCGAGCTAAAAAATACAAACAAACTGTTTCAAAGAATGCAATAAAACATGGCTCTTTAGGGGATTGCATCCCAAAGGATTTCCTTATCTCTGAGAATAGTACTGGCACCTAAATGGACTGCCTTGTTTGCCTCAATTGTTCTTAATGTTTTTTTACCCCCCATATATATATATATATATATATATATATATATATATATATATATATATATATATATAGATATTATAATTAAAACAAACAAATTAAAAACAAACCAATTGTTATTTGTTTATAGTGTGAGAAATCCAAAAATAAAATATTTTATATTTCCAAAGCCAACCAGTATTATATATATATAAACGAATTATTATTTGTTTACTGGGTGAGAAATCCAAAAATAAAATATTTTATATTTCCAAAGTTAATCTATCTATCTATCTATCTATCTATCTATATATATATATTTATATATTAAAACAAACAAAAATATATAGTGGTGGTGGTAGACGTCCATTGAGACCAAATTTTGGTCTATCTGACCTAAAGAAATGAATTATTTAGTTTGATTTAAGATTTTATTCCTATGCGTACAACCACATTAGATCTCAGTTTCATAATCTTTGTTGTAATTCTGACTTTCCTAGCCTTTTACGATGTCAAAATTATAGTGAGCTCGGGAGGTTTCTCTCCAAGCTTTTTGAGCATAGGAATAAAATCTTAAATAAAACTAAATAATTCGTTTCTTTAGGTCCGATAGACCAAAGTTTGGTCTCAATAGATGTTAACCATTATCATCATCATCATATATTTTAAAACAAACAAATTGTTATTTGTTTATATTGTGAGAAATCCAAAAATGAGATATCTTATATTTCCAAAGCCAACTAGTGTTATCCTAACCTAGTAAATTTTAATAGGAATTTTAAGTTTTCAATCTGTAGTGAATTTTTTAAAAATTAGGATGTAATACTAAACTCTAAGCCAAATTAATTTTTCAATATTAAATTACTTATTAAGATATATAAGACGTTTTTAGAATAGTCGACAGTGAAAGAAAAGCAATCACAAGAAGATTTTTGGCGGAAGTGAGTTTCGTGTTAAATATTGTCTACTTATAACTTGTGTTTTAAGTTAGTTGTTGGCCCAGCGACACTGGAAGAAAAAAAAATCTACCATAAAAGCTTTTATTTTCATGATTAGGGAAAATATCCAAATTAATTGTGTTCAAAATATATATACAATAAAAAATTGTATCAATACAACATATTACAAGATGAAAATGTTATTTATACAATAAAAAGTTCCATTCTATCCCTTCATATAGTGAATTTTTTTGAGTACACAACCACTTTAAACCATCCATTTCATAGCTTTTTTTAAGTAAGAAAAAACATTGTTTTTATATATGATAAAAAACTGTATATATATCTAGTAATTTACAAAGCATATACATTTTTGCTCCAATTTCCTATTTTGTTTAGTATCAGTCTATACATCTATGCCAGTTGTACCTAGTCATTTATAATATACTTCCTATGTACTGAGAAGAAATAAAACATAAAAACTTACAACATTTTTAGATGTTCCATTTTTATAAAAAATGTATACAGTCTATCTATCATCTCATAATATAAACTATGCAAATACAAAAGCAAAATAAACCAGCCTCAAAACTGCCTTCTGAAGATAGTAAAAAAAACCAAATTTCAGTTGATAAAATCCCATCCACGATGGAATGCTATCCCAAGAGAGGAAGGATCCCAACGTCCATTATGTTGTCACCCAACTTAATCTCAATATGCATCTCGTCCAGTGCATCCAATAACCCCATTTTTGACATGTTGTCTGCATTTTGGTTGAATTCCCGTCCAATGTGCTGAATCGTTGAGTCTCTGAGAGATCCCCAAATGGTCTCAATTTGTCTGAGCCATCCATGTAGCATTGGTTGATTTATTTTTGTGCTGCCCCATACATGGTCAATGATAGTCTGTGAGTCTCCATAAATGTGGATGGAGGGAATGTTCAGATAAGAAGAGAACCAAAGGAGTCCCCATAAAGCCATAGCTTCTGCCTTCATATTTGTGCCCTTGACAGCACCCTGTGGATCCAGTATTCTTGTTCCTTTGATATAATGGTCTAGAAACCACACCCACATGTGCCCCTTTGTGCCGCACCATCAAAGAAACCTGTCGGATAGTCATTTCCTGGCCTTGTCTTCCTACATATTGACCTCATGTGGCCATTGTTGTAGTCATTTTCAAAGTTATACCATTCAATAATGCGATCATTCACATGTGTTTCATTTTCCTTATAATACTCAAAAATAATTCTATTGCGCCATCTCCATATTTCCCAAAAAAAAGTTAATGGGATTGTCTGCTATTGGGATTTTTGTTTGCTCCACTAGCACAAACAGTCAATGATGCTATCATATTGATTGTATGGAAAACCAATGTTCCGAGAAATATAACTCCAGATCTGAATAGTTACGGGGCATCTCAGAAATATATGGACATTATCTTCTGTCACGTTCCTACATAGTACACATACCCCCGGCCCCTGCCAGTTCCTCTTTTGTAGGTTTTCCCATGTCAAGTTATTGTTTTTCCAAACAAGCCAAAGAAATAAAATGATCTTAATAGGAATTCTAGATTTCCAAAACTTATAAAACCAACATACCTCTGAGTTGTGTACCTCATGGTTGTAGAGAGTATTATAGACATTTGCCACCACTACGCCTCCTTCCTTCATTTTTCCAAACCAAGAAATCTGATCTCCGCCTGCCTCCCGACTAACACCTACCAATTTCATCTCGGACCTGATCTGCTCCCATTCTTATGCCATCGGTCCCTCCAGGCCCATCTCCCACGATCTTTTCCAGATAGGTAAATAACCATGCCATTGCCTAATGGCTTGGTTCCAATAGAAAATACCCTTATTGTTTATACATTGGATAAGTCCATCCGATGGACATAAATCCCTTCCCATACCAAGAATATGGTCTTGTCCGATCAATATCTTGTGCCCAGATCCAAAGATCCAACACAGGTTCTGCATAAAACTATGCCTGATTTTGTTTAAGCTGAGCCGTATAGCCAATACTGAGGTAGTCCCAATGAGCTCCCTATGCATCCAAACAATAAAATATTCGTCTTTGAGGTATTTGTGTCTAATAATATTCCCCCATATGTCGTCCCCCAAAATACCTCTCCACAATGTTTTTGTAGCAATGCCCATCCAAAACGCCTCAAATCCAGGATTCCCCAATCGCCTAGTTTTTTTAGAATGGTAATGGATTCCAACTTAACCAGATGGTATTTGTGTGTGGTAGTCAATCCAAACCAGATATATTTTTCCATGATCCGATTAAGATTCTTGATAATGGTACTCGGGAGGTAGTATAGATGAGCCTAATACACTCCCAATTGTGTGATCACTGATTGGGTGAGAGTAATGCGTCCACCCAGTGATAGGCATTTGTATTCCCACCCAGAGATCTTTTTGTAGTACCTATCCACTAACCACATCCAGTCATTTATCCTGTATTTTTTGGGTTTGATATGATATCTCAAGTATTTCAAGCCCCCCCAATATGTTAGTCCCCACCCCAAATAATCTTTGGATGTGTGCAATCTCCTCCAGATCACAATTGCCATATAAAATGATAGACTTCTGTAGATTCATGATTAGTCCTGTGGCATGCCAAAATTTGGCGAAGATGTGAAATAAAGCAAACCATGCAAACCTCTTGATCATGCCCATAATCAGTACATTGCCACAAAGAAACTATGTGAAATCCTGGTATCTTGTCCCAGAACCAAAGCAAAAAAATCACCCTCCCCCATAGTTTTTTTGATATGTAAACTGAGTCCATTCATTGAAAATATGAATAATAATGGTGAAAGGGAGAAACCTTGTGTGATTCCTCGTCCAGCCCCAAAAAAACATGTGGGGTATCTATTTATAATAACAACATATCTGACATTAATGATGCAAGCCATGATCCATTCCGCATTTCTGACCCACAGTCCAACTTTTTGTAATATCTATTGGGTGTGGAGCCTGACTATCTTCTATATTCAAAGGTATCACCACATTGGACCCCAGTTCGTAATGTGGTGGTAATGCCATCCATAATATTTACGCTGCAAGGGGGGTCTAGGCGGGGTGGTTGCGATCTTTGGGAGCCCCCCCCTTGGCGGGGGATCAAGGGCAGTGCCTTCGAAGCTAAAAATAGATGTAAAATTGCCTTGTAAAATGTTGTAATTTCGTAGTCAATCTGGGTCATTCATTAGGCGGAGATCTGACAGTAGAAGTTACGTTTAATTTAGGGTTTTTCCCCTAGAAGGCAACCCCTCGCTATATATGAGGGAATTGTATTGCGTCTATGTACAGATCTGTATTCTGAGTGAGAAAGAGAGAGTAGATTGTGTGAGAGCGAAGAGGGAACTACAACGAATCTACTATAGGTTGTATCTCTTCAGTTTGCTGGATAATATAAAAGGAAGGACTAACTGTTTCCCATGGACGTAGCCCAAATTGGGTTAACCATGTATATCTATGTCTCTCTTGTTTTATGTGTTTTCTGTGTTCATATTTCTGCAATATATTTTATATGTTCCATTTCTCTGTAATATATAATTTTCTAACATATGGTATCAGAGCCGAAGGTATATTTGGCTAATAAACTTGTAGGAGAGAAGTGTTCCTGGTTCGAGTGGGAGCAATGGTGGAAGATGGTAGGTTTAGGGTCGAAAAATTTAACAGCCAAAACTACCAGCTATGGAAGATGCATATGGAAGATTATTTTTACCAGAAAGATCTGTACCAACCATTCAGCGGAAAGGAAAAGAAGCCGACGAGTATGACAGACATAGAATGGGATATTCTTGACAAAAAGGCACTTAGAACAATATGGCTATGCCTAGCGGCATCGGTAGCCTTTAATATTGCAAAGGAAACAACAACATAGGGTTTAATGTTGGCATTGGCCAAACTATATTAAAAAACCTTGGCCTCAAATAAGGTATTTCTTATGAAGCGTTTATTTAGTATGAAGATGTTAGAAGGTGGATCTATTGCTGATCATTTAAATGAATTTAATACAATTACCAGTCAGTTAAGTTCTATAGGGGTAACTTTTGATGATGGAGTTAGGGCTCTATTTTTTCTATGCTCATTGCCAGAAATTTGGAATGGTTTAGTTATGGCCATTAGTAACTCTGTCTCTAGATATATTTCTTTAAAGTTTGATGATGTTGTGGGTGCAATCCTTAGCGAGGAAATGCGATGGAAAATCTCTAGTGAGACATCAAGTAATGCTTTGTCTGCAGAGACTAACTGAAGAAAAACGGAAAGAGGAAAGAGCCTAGAATATCACAGTAAGTCAAGGAAAGGCAGATCCAAGTCCAGATCAGGGATAGTGTGTTGGAAATGCGGGAAGAAAGGACACTTGAAGAAAGACTGCAAGTCTCAGAAAGGAAAAGAAGGAGACGCGCAGTAAGAAAACAATAATGAAGCGAATGTGACAAGTGATGTGTTGCAAGATGCTTTGATTCTTTCATTAGAAATTATTATTGATCCCTAGATGGTAGATTCAGGGACCTCATTCCATGACACACCTGATAGGAAACATTTTCATGATTATGTTCAAGGAGATTTTGGACAGGTTCGATTGGGTGATGATAAACCCTGTAAAATCATTGGAATGGGTACAGTTTTCATAAAACACTAGAATGTAAATCAATGGTTATTGAAGGAGGTAAGGCATGTTCCAGATCTGAAGAAAAATCTAATTTCAACAGGGAATTTGGGAGGTGAAGGCTATCTAACTACTTTTACAGATAAAACTTGGAAGGTCACTAAAGGAGCCCTAGTAATAGCAAAAGGAGAAAAGTTTGGTGCATTATATTTATGCAATGGTATTTCTAATTATGTTAATGCTTTAACCTCTATAGGAGAAGATACGACATTGTGGCATCATAGGCTTGGGTACATGAGTGAGAATGGGATGTAGATTCTTCACTCAAGAAATTTGTTGCCACGTTTGAAGAATTTTGATTTAAAATTCTATGAGAATTGTGTTTATGGAAAACAAAAGAGAGTCAAATTCCCCAAAGTTGGGAAAGAAAAGAAGAGCGAAAAATTAGAGCTTGTGCATACATATGTATGGGGACCTGCTCAGGTATCATCTCTCAGTGGCTCTCGCTATTATGTTACTTTTATTGATGATGCAACTAGAAAAACCTGGATTTATTGTATTCGAAATAAATCTGATGTATTTGATACTTTCAAGAAATGGAAAGCTTTGGTTGAAAATGAGACAGGAAAAAGGTTGAAGTGTCTCAGATCAGACAATGGAGGTGAATATTGCAGAAAAGAGTTTGATAGGTACTGTTCAGAGAATGGAATTCACAGAGAGAAGACAGTTCCAGGAACACCACAAGAAAATGGTGTGTCAGAAAGGATGAACAGGACAACCATGGAGCGTGCAAGGTGCATGATATTGCATGTAGGATTGCCTTTACAATTTTGGGTAGATGTTGTAGATATTGTTGTTTATCTAATAAATAGAGGGCCTTCAAGTTCCTTGGATGGTGGTATTCAAGAGGAGGCATGGACAGGTAAAAAGGGAAACTACTCATTTTTAAAGACTTTTGGTTGTGAAGCCTCTGTCCACATTAATAAAGAAAATAGAACAAAGCTTGAGGCAAAATCAAAGAAATGTACCTTTATTGGATATGGTGTTAATGATTTTGGTTATCGTTTTTATGATTATTAAAAACACAAAATCATTAGGAGTAGAGATGTCATATTCAATGAAAAGGTTTTGTATAATGATCAACTACAGAAAAGAAACAGGAAAAATAAAACAGAGAATACACAGTGCTTGATGAGATCACAGAAAAAGTGAAGGTGCCTAAAAATCATAATGATCAACAGCAAGAACATATACAACAACCACGACAACAACAAGCACCTCAAACACCTGAAAGTGGTGTTAGAAGATCTACTAGGATAAGTAGACCCCCTGAATGATACTCTCCTTCATTATATTATGTATTGTTGACTGATTTTGGTGAACCAGAATGTTATGAAGAAGCAGTGCAGGTAGAAACCGGGAAGAAGTGGGAGCAAGCCATGAAAGAAGAGATGGACTCCTTAGCACATAACCAGACTTGGGACTTAGTTAGGTTGCCTACAAGTAAAACAACATTGCAGAATAAATGGGTTTGCAGGTTGAAGGAAGAATATGGAGGTAGAAAAAGGTATAAAGCTAGACTTGTGGTGAAGGGGTTTGCATAGAAAAAGGGTATTGATTTTGATGAGATATTTTCTCCTATCGTTAAAATGACTTCAATCAGAACTATTTTAAGTCTAGTAGTAGCTGAAGATTTTCATCTTGAATAGTTAGATGTAAAAACAACCTTTCTCCATGGGGAATTGGAGGAAGAGATATATATGCAATAGCCACAAGGATATGAGGTAAAAGGGAAGGAGAAACTAGTGTGTAGGTTGAAGAAGAGCTTGTATAGCTTAAAACAGGCTCTAAGGTAGTGGTATCTAAAATTTGGCAGGTTTATGTCTGAACAAGGTTATACTAGATGTCACTCTGATCATTATGTTTATCTCAAAAGGAAAAATGATGGCAACGATATTATATTGTTATTGTATATAGATGACATGCTTGTTGCAGGTTCTAACATGTAAGAAATAAATGTGCTCAAAAGAAAATTGGAGAACTCATTTGCAATGAAGGATTTGGGTGCTGCAAAACAAATTGTTGGTATGAGAATAATTAGATTCAGGAAGAATCGAAAATTAACATTATCTCAGAGTAAGTACATAGAAAAGGTGTTGAAAATATTTAATATGCAAAATGAAAAACTAGTTAGTATACCTTTGTCTAGCCATTTCAAACTAAGGAGGTGTGTCCCAAGACTCAGGAAGAAATGGTTTATATGACTAAAGTTCCATATGCATCAGCAATTGGAAGCTTAATGTATGCAATGGTCTGCACAAGGCCTGATATTGCACATGCAGTGGGAGTTGTAAGCAGATACATGAACAATCCAGGAAAAGAACATTAGATGGCGGCGGAGTGGATTCTCAAGTATTCGAGAGGTACCACAAACAAAACATTATGCTTTGGTGGTTCAAACATTGCTCTACAGGGATATGTTGATGCAAATATGGCGGGTGATAGAGATAATAGGAGGAGTACCACAGGATATGTGTTTACTGTAGCTGGAACAACTGTCAGTTGGGTTTCAAAACTGCAAAGTGTTGTTGCACTCTCAACAATGGAAGCAAAGTATGTTGCTGCTACAGAGGCTAGTAAAGAAATGATTTGGCTACAAAGGTTTCTGGATGAATTGGGTAAGAAGTAGTAGTTGGGCAGGTTATACAGTGACATCCAGAGTACCATACATCTTGCAAATAACTTTGCATTTCATTCCACGACTAAACATATAAAACTCAAGTACCATTTCATACAGTTAGTGTTGGATGATGGACAGTTGAAGTTGGAAAAGATAAACACTAGCCAAAATCCTGTATATATGTTAACAATAGTTGTAACCAGGGAGAAACTGAGATTTTGTTCCGTTTCAATTGGTCTTCAAGTATGACGAAGAAAATGAGAAACAGCCAAGTCCAAAGTGGAGTCATCGTCCAGTAAATGAAGCAGCGGTGGAGTTGCTATAATCAGTCTCCAAGTGGGATATTGTTAGGTGTGGAGCTTGATTATCTTCTTTATTCAGAGGTATCACCGCATTGAACCCCAGTTCGTAATGTGGTGGCAATGCCGCCCATAATATTTGTGCTACAAGGGGTTCTAGGGGGGCGAGAATGCGATCTTTGGGAGCCCCGCCCCCCCTTGGTCAAGGATCGGGGGCAGCGCCCCTGAAGATAAAAATAGATGTAAAATTGCCTTGTAAAATGTTGTAATTTCGTAGTCAATTTGGGTCGTTCATTAGGCAGAGATCTGACAATAGAAGTGATGTTTAATTTAGGGTTTTCTCCTTAAAAGGAAATCTCTTGCTATATATGAGGGAATTGTATTGTGTTTGTGTAGAGATCTGTATTCTGAGTGAGAAAGAGAGAGGAGATTATGTGAGAGTGAAGAGGGAATTACAACGGATCTGCTGTAGGTTGTATCTCTTCAGTTTTTTGGGTAATATAAAAGGAAGGATTGGTTGTTTCCCATGGACATAGCCCAATTTGGGTGAACCACGTATATCTGTGTCTCTCTTGTTTTATGTGTTTTCTGTGTTTATATTTCTGCAATATATTTTATGTGTTCCATTGCTCTATAATATATAATTTTCTAACAATATCATCCTCAGATAAACCCCAATCTAGGCAGTCATATGCCTTTTGTAGGTCAACCTTCATAATAGAAGCATTTAGTTTTTTGGTATGGGTCGAATGTATGCATTCTTGAGAAATGGACACAACATCATGGATCTTTTTGTTCTGTAAGAAGATGAACTGCTAAGGATATATATATTTTGATAGGGTGTGATTAATCCTGCCCGCAATAGTCTTGGATATAATCTTATATATAAGATTGCAAAGTGAAATGGGTTGATAATCTGAGAATGATTCAGAGGATGCCTTTTTTGGGATGAGGGCAATGTAGGTTGAATTTATATGAGGATGGATATACCCCTTGATTCTCGATTCTTCCACCATAGCTAGGAGGTCCCCCTAAAAAATGTCAAAAAAATGTGTAAATAGTTCGATCGTCCATCCATCAGGTCCCAGGCACTTGTCTCTTTTAAAAGATTTGAGCACCCCCATTATTTCCTCCCCTGTGACCTCCTTATATAGGGTCATGTTTGCATCATCATCAAACATGGTGGGATATACGTCCACCCCCCAAATCTGATCCTTGGCATAGTCCGTCCCTTTGCGACTATAAGCCTTTTCAAAATGTTGGACAACCACTTTACATATATCCTGTTGAGTTTGTATCCGGTTCCCTTCTGTGTCAATAATATCCCATATGGAATTTATCTTTCTTCTGTGATTGGAAAAATCTGTGGAAAAAATTTGTATTTCTATCCCCTTCCTGGATCCATATGGCCCTACTCTTTAGGCGCCATGTAGTCTCCCGAATTTGTAGAATATGTTTTCTTTTTTGTTCCAGAGAGTGTATTTCAACCCTTAGTGATGTCGGGGGATTGTGCATTAACAATTGTGGACTTAGTATATCCAATGCCGCAGATATATCTTTTAGATCTTTTTTCATTTGGGATTTCTTCCTCCTATCCCATTCTTTTACCACCACATTTAGGGCCCGTAGTTTTTCCAAAATATTCACCATGGGGGAGATATCCTATGCCTTGTCCATATTCCAGACATCTTGCACTAGAGTATCAAATTTCGGGTCCTCCAACCACACACGATTAAATTTGAATGACAACCCATGTTTGAGATCCCCTTGCCTCCATTGAGAATAATGGGTCTGTGGTCAGAAATAAAATTATTCATGATTCCTGATTGGATGGACCCGAGCCTCTCAACTAATTGTTCATGCAGAAGAAATCTATCCAGCCTTTTTGCCACATATCCATCACCCATCCTTCCATTGTCCCAGGTAGGAAAAATCTTAGAGGGACATATATCCACGAAATTGTAATCAACAATGATGTCTTTTATCAGATCAACCATGGCATCTACTTTTCTGGACCTCCCCCAAACCTCATCCATCCCAATGGTACAGTTCAGATCCCCAACCATGATAAGGGATTCCAGTACCAAAACCTTATATGCAACCAATTTTCTCCAGAATGTGTTCCGGTCTCTGTACGGGGCATAAATATTCAGTATATGAATGCGTCCCGGGAGTCCTCTGATATTTCTAGCTAGTAATATGCCTACAAAACATGAAAAATCCTTCATATAGACCCATCTTGGGTCCCATAGAGCTACCAAACCCCTCGAGAGGCCCGCAGCATCTGTCGCCACCATATGCCAGTCAAGGAGCATCTTCCTGAAATATATAATCACCTGTTGAGCCAAGTGCATAGTTTCCTGAAGAAGGATGATATAGGGATGGGTCGAAAGGAAGAGTTCTTTGAGGGCCAAGAATTTTGGAGCAGCCCCTAGACCCCAAATATTCATAGATAGAATGAAATTCATGACATCCCAAGAGCGGGCACATTTTCCCTAAGGGCCCAAGGAGATATGGAAGGAGTGATGGGGATGTCTATCAGTGCTTGTGAATCATATGAATTGAAAGGAAGGGACATTGTGCACCCTCTGAAATGTCTACTATCCTGACTCTATTTTCGGCGGATAGTGATGTTGCCTGCCAAGGTGGTGCTGATGTGGGGTGACGACGAGCCATGAGGTTTGTGAATTGTGAGAGTATAGAGAACCAAGGTCTTATTCTAGAGCAGAAAGTCAATGTCACTATCCACTGAATTGGTAGGGGAATAGACGGTTGAAATAGGTGAAATAGGTCGAGTGCTAGTCATCGGGGATAGATTAGTAATGGGTGGGGGGAGAGGTGCAGGGATGTACGTAATGTGTGAAGGGGAGGTGGTGTCATATGCCATCAGAAGGGGTGGAAATATCCCCATATGTGGCGGGTCAACACAAGATTATGAAGGATATTTTCCGACAAGGACAGAGAAATGTCATCAGCCGCAGGTGTGCCAGAACCATTGGAAGTCCAGGGAGATGAAGGAACCACTATAGGTGCAAAATCATCACATTTCTCAGGATGTAATTCAGAGGATGGGAATGGTATAGAAAAAGATGGTGTACCTGATGAGTGGTGTGCACCGCCTAGATAATCAGTCGCCTCATGGCTAGTCACTAATTTTGCATCTCATCCACCAGCCTTATCCTTCATCCCATAAAAATTCCACCTTTGTGCCATATGACGTCCACCCATCCAGCGTGGACACTGAGCCATGAGATGTCCCATGTGATGGCATATGAGACAACGGAAGGGGACACCCCAGAAGTCCAGCTATTGCACCAGATGTGTGCCCTCCCATAGAAGTTTGATGTGGTTTGGGAAGCCCCCTCTATATTCATTTTCAATCAAGATCCAAGCAATTCTTTTATCCTGAGCTCCCAAACACTGTGGGTCGACGTAAACGAACTTCCCAATCGCATTCCTGATATCCATGAATACTTTCTGAGTCCAGAATTTGATCGGAAAACCAGGAAATTTGACCCATATCAGTTTATTTTTAGGCATCTCCTTAAGGGGATTGAAGCCGACGTACCATGAGTGCAGAGCCAAAAACCCCTTCCCTTAATCCATGACAACACCTTGATTTTGTTTAAATCATCCTAGCTAAGGAAATGAAAATTGTACCATCCATTCATCAACCGTACCACCAAAGGCATATATCCCAGAAGAGACTTCCATTTTGTTTCCACCCAGTACCTCATCTCTCCTTCTCCCAATTCAGCAAAGTGCCATCTACCAACCAGAGCCCTCTTCTGTAGAATATTTACCCAGTCTATCAAAACATCATGGCTAAAAGTGAGAACAAGTGCCGAAGTGGAAATATTGATAATACGATGTTGTTTCCGGGAACATATGTCCCTATAGCCGTGTATCTCCCCATGTGAACCGGGGATTGCATGTCCACCACCTAGTGAGACCTTCTGAGCATCCACCGAGCACCAAGTACTTGTGCATACGAGCCCACCATCCAACTCCGACCCAGAGAAAATCCAGTGATTCGATTCCGCCTCTAGCATGGCATGAATGAATGCTTCGTGTGCCGATGTATCCGACTCAAAAGGGTCCATCATGGACACCATTCAATACGTATGACAGGGTGTGTGAAGGTAGTGGAATAAACACAGTCATAAAATCATGTCACAGTGGTAGGTCAACTAACAGGTGTATCCTGCAGAAATCTCCCACTAGGAATGTCTTAGGATCCCCAATCATTAGGCACAGAGGTAATACACATGCCACATTATATCCACATACCGCCAAACAAGGGACGCTGCTACTGTATCCCAATCTAAAAACGGAAAGAACAGAGGAATGCACTTAAAAAATTAAAATGCCCGATCTGGGCCTTTAGAACGCAATTACCAATGGCCAAATGGTCAAAATACCTGTCAGAGAATAATGTGGATAGTGACCCAAGTCATCTCAAAATAAGTGGTGTCCCAATGCCCCCATCGAAGATTCAAATTTTGCTGGAAAACAATAACCAGTGGCCGGAATAGCCGTTCAGTCTCGATGCACTAATGCCCGTAGAAAATCACCCATGAAACACAACATCCGACCAGAGCCAATGCAAGATAGTCCCAGACATCTACCCTTCACAACAACAGCAACAACAACACCCCAGACAAGTCCACCACCTATTACAAAGTCTGAAACCAAATTCCTTGCATGGCTTAGAAATGATGAAAGAATTCACCCAACATTGCCAAAGCGTATAATATTTTATAGGACTCAAACACGATCCCTCCCCTCGATTGTGGCGTGGGCAAGTGAGAGAAAAGATATCAGTCCAGATAGGCATATGGTCACCTGGTTGAGGGAGTAAACTGATTCCTAATCATGCATAATAATATATAGATGAAAATAAATAAAATCATCAGAATATGTATTATCTTCGATTGTAATATGGAGAATAAGACGTCCAGGAAGACAATGGGCATTTCCAACGTGGGCATGCCATATTTAGTACAACTTCCTCTGTAATTTCTGAATGTGAAATAATTTCTCTGTAAGGCAAAACCAAACTCATAATCAAGCTCATAATTGCTTGTTCTCGTCCTCGTCTAGGGTCATGGTAGTGGGCAACCTCAATAGAGTACAACAACATGTTGTCTTTGGATGGAATGAGAGAGGTAATCGAACATCTGGGTAGGTGGCAGAGAAATGAGGAGGTGTTTGACATGTCATTAATATTGTTTGCAGGAGGATTCACTATAGTGCACTTCCTTATTGGAATTCTCTTTGGAAACTTTTGTGTCATGCCAGTACTAGATGAGTTCCATGTTTAATAGGAAGATCATTGGTCTTATAGACGAGATTACGACTGGGTGGGCTAACATGGGAGGGGGTCTCATGTAGCTCCTCATGCCTCTGGTCTATCATTTTATCAACAAATCGCTTGGCTTCATCCCTTTCATTTCCTGGCGAATCATGTTGTTCATCTTGAGCGTTTTACAAATCGTCACGGGAATTGTTGTGCTTACCTTGGGCCAATATTTGTTGGATGGTAACTTCCAAACTCTGGGAAGGCGACAAAGAAATGAAGAGTTGTGCTCCATTTCAAATATCCTCGACCAAAATTTATTTAAAAAAATAACATGGACTTCGTTCCAAATAACCCCGATCAAAATTTATTTTAAAAATAACATTAACAATTTTTTCCCTGTATCTCCATGCTCCCTCTTAGTAGAGCTATATATATGGGACTAAGACAAAGGATATTTCAGGCATATTCACTCGAGAGTTAATATTATCCATCCAATTATATTTTAAAGCAAATTCAACCACCCTACTTCCACCTGAGGTTGATATAGGAACGCTTTCAGCTAATGAAGGCTAGAACCCTCACGGTCCCATTTTATTATAATTATACCCTTTTTCTCCTATATATACACTAAGAAGACCTAGTCTTAGTATCATCAAATATCATCTTGTACATTGTGTTGATTTAATAAAAAAGTTTCTCCCTCGAAGAGTATTGTAATTATTGGTTTCTTATTAATTTTAAGGTGTAATGATCATTACATTTCGTATCAGAATTCATGATCTAAGGGTTCTGTTGGTTTAAACAGGTCATCATGACATTTTTTCTATAACTTTTTACTGGGAGGTTTTAGATGGTGAAAATTGGAGAATATTGAGAAGACATCTCGGGAAATATCTGGTTCAAGTTTTAGATCTTGGTTCACTAGTACTATAATTATTGGTTTCTTATCAATTTTAAGGTGAAAGGATCATTACGTTTGGTATCAGATCTCATGATCATTAGGGTTTTGTTGCTTCAAATAGGTCATCATGACATTTTTGCGATAACTTTTTTCTAGCAAGTTTCAAATGGTGAAACTTGGAGAAGATTGAGAAGAAATTTTAGGAAATATCTGGTTCAAGTTTCAGATCCTGGTTTGCTATATTTTCAGAGATATGTTCCAAGGAAGTTAGGATTTTTGAATGCTCCTAAAGTATGTCTCAAATAGGTCAATTCAAAATTTTCATTATAACTTTTATCTATGAGGCTTTATACCGTCAAAATTGGACCACATTGAGGTGAAGTTGTGGTGAACATCGGGGTCAAGCTACATATCATTAGAGAAATTTTGAGGTCTGAAATGGGCCTCCTAAGGAATTTTATAAAATAATAGAATAATATTAGATGACATCATCAATTTTAGAGGGAAAAAAGGAAAAACTACTTTTTCAACTCGTATTTTCAACTTATCTCCCTATGGTTTTACTTAAATTTCAAGCGAGAGCAGTCACTGGATGTAAAATTTAATTTGATTGCAATCACATTTTTTCATGTATTCTCATTTTTCATGTAGCAAAATCCATTTAAAGTATGCAACATGGGTACCCCTTGGATGAAGAATTAAATTATGCATCCAATGAGTTCTACCATTCCAAATTTGAGTAAAAATGTAGGGAGATAAATTCAAAAAACAAGTTGAAAAGTAATTTTTTTCTTTTTTAATATTTTTGCTTTTTACTCCAAAAATGGTGAATCATCCCCCATAATTGATATCATCGTCTTGAATCCTATTGGTTCTTATAAAATTGATTTTGGTTGTACATTTTTGTTTGAGGCCCATTTTAATCCTGAAAATTTATCTAATGCTTGGTTCCTTGTATTTGCAGAGATATGTTCCAAGGAAGTTAGGGTTTTTGTATGCTCTAGAAATTAGTTTAAAACATGTTACTTTGGTATTTTCCCTATAGCATATTTTCTTTAAGGATTCAATAAGTGAAACTTGGATTATAATAAGGGAAAATATCAAGAAATATATAGTTTGAATTTCAAAATTTGGTTCACTATACTTTTGGAGCTATACCTTATGGAAGTTCGGGTTTATGAACAGTCATGAAATACATTTTATATTTGTTGGCTTGGTATTTTTCCTATATCTTCCTATATAGGAATTTTTATACTGTAAAATCTTCAAGTATTTCAAGAGACATACAAATGTAGCTCAAATACAAGTTTCAAAATCATATTTGAAGAATTGGAAGGACCTACACTCTATGCAAGTATGATTGTGAGAAGAGGCCAAGAAATCAATAAGTTTTGGGAAAGTTACCACAAAATTCAAATTTGTGCACATCAAATTCAATTCACACTAGTGGAATTGTAGAAAATAAATATCAAATCATTACATAACAAATTTTTAGATCCATAAGGCCTCAAATCTTAGAGATATGCAATAAAGATTCATTCATTCTAATATTCTCCAAATTAAGGTTCGTAACTTATTCGTGACCTAATTGTTGATTAGAAGATCCCTTTTTTTGTTGTAATAAAGAGGAGTGCTATTATTATTTTCCAACATGCCTCTAAAGAAGCTACTACACTAATTAAATCTATTGAAGGCCCATCCTTGACTAAAAAAGAAAGTGAAGATTTAGAATTTAGAATTGAGGTTATGTCAATTAGAGAAGTGATCTGAATGGAAATTTCCATCCACCCATGATATTCATCAACCCATCGTATTTATCCACTCATGGAATATAGCATAGTATTATAAGTGGTGTTCACCCATGGTATTCATCTACCTAAGGTATTTATCCACCCATGGAATTTACCCATTATATTGTAAGTGGCATCCACCCATAATATTGTAAGTGAGATCTACCCATTGTATTCAATCACCCATGTTATCTACCCACCCATGGAATTTACCTGTGGTATTATAACTAAAAAATACTACAAGTAACAAGTTACATTTTGTAAAAGGACATATTGCCCACCACAATGTAGCTTTTACAATTATTCTATATTTTAATAATAAAAAAATCTTGGTGGTTTTGTTTAATGTGTGTTCTCCTATTTTCTTCTGGCATTTCAGTTTTTCAGATCTTGGGGGCCTCCCCCTAGGACCTAGATCAATGGTATCAGATTCAAGTTACCAATCCATGGGGATGAGGATTTGACAGATATTTCGGTTTTAAATTTTTGCATCAATCTTCAACAAACTTCATGCACATGCTACGACCTCCACATAGTACTTTCTTGGGTAAAACGAGAAGATTTTTTTTTTTTTTTGCATGAATTTTTTGGGCGGCGAGTTTGTAGATAAGATCTGAAACTTTTGGTGTGAAAATTACAAAACAAAATGACATATCTGAATTTATTACACAAAAAAACCAAATTCAAAAAAAATCGGTCGAATCGGTGTCTGGATGAGGGAGATATCGCTGATTTAAAATCAACTATGTTGCAGAAATTGTTCTATCGACAATTCGTGGGAGGTGGCTATCCTATCACCTTTTGTAGTTTTTGTGTATAATTTTAGAAAAATGATTATAGATATAAGCTCATCTTGATAAATCACCTAATTTCAAAAAAAATTTGGTTCGAACCGGAGTTCGGATGAGGGAGATATCACTGACTTAAAATCAATTATTTTTCTAGAATTTTTGTGACGGCGGGATAGTGCAACGTGAATCTGAGTTTCTAGATTGACTAGATAGGGATTTCAATCACATGGGAAGATGTATAATCGTCATTATATTTTGAAAAACAAGTTATAATAAATATTATGAGTTATATTGATGGAGTTATGTCCATTTTAAATTAGTTTTTATATCTGGAGTAGCATTCAGAGTGAGTTCCCTTTGGATACGTGCCCTCCCACCCTGCTTTATTAGGCACCTGCTTCACATTCATCAGTTTCAGCATAACATCATAAGGCTTGAGTTATTTGGAGACGTGCCCCCCCACCCCAAGCTATGTTGGCACCTGTTACTTCATCAACAGTCAACATCACGGTCATGGGTCGACCACACAAAATCCTTGTCATCGAATTCCATTTTCTAGGTTGCACACTGTTAGTATCACAATGGTCACAAGCATTACAAGATATCTCTATCCTCAAATCTTTGTCTGTCATGGTTACGAGTCATCCACAAACCCACACTTCATCGAAGTCCATTTGCTAAGCCGCACACTGTCAGTATCATAGCTAGTTACAAGCATTACATGGTATCTCTATCCTCAGATCTTTGTTCATCATGGTTATGGGTTAACCACACAAAATCCTTCTCTTCAGTGGCTCTTCATATTCAATAAGGCTTCTTTGGAGGGAACTTGTCACAATGGGGACCATTTCTTCTTAGGGAGGGAGGAATGATCCGAATGGAAATTGATGTCCTCCCATGGTATTCATCGACCCATCGTATTTATCCACTCATGGAATATAACCATGGTATTGTAAGTGGAATTCACCCATGGTATTCATCCACCCAAGGTATTTATCCACCCATGGAATTTACCCATTGTATTGTAAGTGGCATCCACCCATGGTATTCAGTCACCCATGGTATTAATTCACCCATGGTATTGTAAGTGAGATCCACCCATGGTATTCAATCACCCATGGTATCTACCCACCCATGGAATTTACCTATGGTATTATAATTAAAAAAACTATAAGCAATAATTTTCATTTTCTAAAAGAACATATTGTCCACCACAATGTAGCTTTTACAATTATTCTCTATTTTAATAAAAAACAATTCTTGGTGCATGTTCTCCTATTTTCTTCTAGCATTTCAATTTTTCAGTTCTTGGGGGCCTCCCTCCAAGATCCATATCAAGAAGAAAGTTAATGAAATGGATGGTAGTATGTTGAAAAAGGTGGATTTCATAGGTTCTAAAAAAATATTTGACTCATGAAGAAAGTGGAGAATTTAGTTTATTTCTCTTAATTAGAGAATAAAGTTGATGAAATGGATGACAGTATGTTGAAAGAGGTGGTTTTTTCGGGTTCTCAATAAAAGATTAAAATAGAAATGGAAAATAATATGAATTAAAATAAATAAGGAATAGAAAAGAAGATAAATGAAAACAAGGAAGAAATACAAAAATCCATGATTACCATGGAAAATCTTCTCATAGAGAGGCTTTATAAAAGGGATGTGGAGATCTAAGGAAATCATGAACACAATGAGAAGCATGTTGTTGAGAATCAATCTCATATGGGAATATGCTATCACAATTGGAGAGCACAAATTTTTAATTGTAGAACCATAATCATGAACTTTCGATCAAATATCCATGTCACGAGGGCTTCAATTCAAGACCAAAGTACTACTACATCGAAAGATCGATATGAGGAAATTTGATGGTAGTGATCCTATAACATGGATATTTAAGATGGAGTAATACTTTGATCTACACCAAGAGGGATCGTTACAAAAGGTAAATATTACATCCATGATTTTAGAAGAAGACCAACATGTCTGGTATCAATGGCTTTGTGAAAGAAAAAAGTATTTTGTTATAACTTGGTCCATTTTTATAGAGGAATTGATAGCACATTATGGAGATATTAATAGCAATGCATTCTTTAGTAAATTGGTAAATCTTCAAAAAAAGGGTCCAATTACAGAGCACATTCAACAATTTTGAAAGTTGAGTCTCAGAGTAAACATTATTTCAAACGATAACTTATTAGACCTATTTATGGGAACATTAAGGAAAGCATCCATCATGAGGTGTGTCTCTTTGAACCTAAATATCTATAGCATGCTTTAAGTTTGGCAAGAAAATTTGAAAGTCAAAATATGGCCACTAGAATATTGGTCACTAATAACTATAAAGGAAATCAAGCTCATTTTCCTAAATTGACAAGGTTGACTCCTTAACAAATGGATGAAAAAAGAGAATATGGACTATTTTTCAATTGTGACAAGTATAGTAAAGAGCATAAATGAAATGAGAATTGTTCTACATAGAATATGAAGATCAAGAAGATCAAGAAGTGGAAATTTGACAATATCTAGAGCTAGAAGAGACTATTCGAACAATATCTTGTCATGCATTTTCCAACATTAATACCTCAAAATTCCTCAAGATAAAAGGATATATCAAAAAGGAAAATGTAAAAATATTGATTGATTCAGGTAGTACCCATAAATTCATCAATTACAGGTTGGAAAAACTTCTTAATTTCTTTATCCAGCACCAAAAATTCAAGTGATAATTGTAGATGGAAGTACCATAAATTGTTTAAGGAAGTGCCATAATATTAAGATGAATAAGATAAAGTATTTATTAGTTAGTCCCATGATTTAAATCCAAATGGGTGGTGTTGATGTTATATTAAGGGTCCAAGGGTTACAATAATTGGGAATAATGGCCTTAATTTCCAAGATATTTTCATAAGCTTTTGCTCAGAAGGAAAGGAAAATGAGCTTAATGTATCTAAGGGAAACCAAGTAAGTAATAAGCTCTAATACCATGAAAAAATTACTATAAAATGAACACTAAGGTGTAGTTTCATAATTGTGTTCATTAGATGTTCACACATCTATATCCTCTGCTCCAGTGGATCTTCAAAATGTTATCAATAGTCATGATAAGGTATTAGGATAAATGCCTAATAGTCTTCCACATGTCCGAGATCATGACCATGTTATTCATTTCCATATTGGAAGTGTACCACCTAACATTAGGCCTTACAGATATCCACAGGCACAAAAGAGTGAGATTGAGCCAATGGTTCAAGAAATGTTAGAGGCGGGCATCAACCTAGCCAAAGTACTTTCTCTTCACCAATGATGATGGTTATAAAAAAACATGGTTTGTGGTGTATGTGTCTAGACTACAAAAAACTCAACAAAATGACAATCAAAGATAAGTTTCCTATTCCTGTCATTGACAAGTTATTAAATGAATTGCAATCAGAAATTTTCTAAATTAAGTTGGATCTTCACTCTGGATATCATCACATAAGATTGAGGCAAGAAAAAATTCCCAAAACAACTCTTAGAACTCATGAAGGATGTTATGAGTTTTTGGTTATGGCATTTGGACTTAGAATTTCACCTTCAATGTTTCAAAGATTGATGAATTCTATTTTCAAATTCACCCTTAGAAAATTTGTGCTAGTATTTTTTGATGACATGCTAATCTACAACAAATCTTGGGAAAATCATGTACAACATGTTGAGATGACCTTGACACTATTGGAAGAGAAACAAATATATGTAAAGCCTTCACAATGTTCCTTTGGTGTTCTAGAAGTGGAATATTTGGTCATATTATATGACATGATGGTGTAAAGGTGGATCCTAACAAAATGAAAGCAATGAGAGAATGGCCAATCCCCAATAACTCGAAGAAACTCAGAGGATTTGTAAGACTAACATTATAATACCACATGTTTATCAAGGGTTTTGTCAAATAGCAACACCTCTAACAAAATTATTAAAGAAGGAATATTTTTCTTGGACTAAAGAAGCAACGAGAAAATAAACATCATCCGTTTCAAATTTTAGATCTTTGGTTGCCACAATTTGGGAGATATGATCATAGGAAGTTGAACTTCTTGGATGCTCCTAAAATCATCTATCAAACATGTCATGGTGGAATTTTTGCTACAAAATTTCTTTTAGGAGGTTCCAGAAAGTGAAACATGAACCATAGTGAGGGAAATCCCATTGATCATTTAGTCCAACTTTCATATATGGGTTTGTGATATTTTAGGATATATGATCAAATGAAGTCAAGCTTCTTGGATGCTTATCTTGGATTAACATTAGATTCTGCAGAATTTGTTTTGCTTGACAACCCAAATCATCTATGGCCACCTCTGCATGATTACACCAATTAGAAAGATGATTTGAAAGTTGATAAGATTCTTACAAATCTTTTGGGGATGTCATTGAATGCTCTATCAGTGGAGCATAGTCTGCTCTTGTAGCTGGCTGATGTGATCTATTGTCACTGGTTGTGCAATATTTGGTCTTAGGTGGCCATTTTCCACCTTTGTGAAACCTTTTATTCTGAAACTGCCATTCTTCGACTAGGGGTATTGAGGATGAACTAGTAGTTCTGAAGGCTTTCTGGTTTAT